>BSBK01001376.1:1772500-2480000 GCA_027943335.1 Chamaecyparis obtusa | reverse complement strand
CTTTGATACGCTAATGATGTTGATGCAATATCTGATTTCTATTTCTTACATGTGATGCTATCTAATTTTTGCACATGTTTATGATTTTTTATATGTTTCTCATGCTTTGGATATTGATCTCATCTTTGTCATGTGGATCCTTGGTCATATGATTAGATTAGATGGATGATGATATTGATGTCATTATATTATTTCACTGATATGCGCATATTTTTTTGTATTTTTAACACTTTATGGATGTATGAATGTAGATTCATATGATGATTTATGATAATAAATTTCTTCTTGTATGCATACACATGTATGTATGAGATGTAATGCAATGCGATGTATGGACATCTCTTTGTTTATTTATGTATGGATGATTATGGATTCACTATGCAGGTGTATTTATAGTACTAACATGGTTATGCAGGTGAATGGATATCAGTGATAAATACTCAGTAATTTCCTTTAAGTTTTTATGATGATCATAGGATGTACTTGGTCAAACTTGGAAAATGTTTATGTTTTTAGGATTTCCAGTTATATTGATGTTAATTAATTTCATTCACACCATCATGTTGATGAAACTTAAAATGAATGCAACTATATTAGAATGAATGCAAATTAAAATGAATTTCAATACAACTAAACATGAAATGCATCTAAATGAATGTAATGCAAATTAATATGAAAATGCAACTAAAATGAATCTAAATGCAATTAACAATGAAATGCAACTAGAATAACACACCTAGGATAGTTATTGTTTATTCAAAGTGAGTCTAATATCATCATAGAGTGTTTGTAGTTGGGACCTCATAAGTTAGTACAATTTTCACTGATAGATCTTGCAATCATGAAAATATGAATACTTCCCTTTTATTTGTCATGTCGAAAGTTAACCTAAACATTAAAGCATATAGGCTAGAATGTTCTGTCAGTTACTTCCTCTTGATATAAAAATTTTCTATTCTTGTGCAAAATTTATACCCATAATGACCTTTTATTTGATATTCATATCCTTGGGTTTTTTCTCAAATTTTTATGCACCTTACTAGGAAGTAGTTTTCATTTTAGTTAAAAACAGGCAAGGAAATAAATCTGACCTCACTAAAGCTTTCATAGTCCAAGTAGGTCAAGGTATACGTGGTGGTCCAATTGTGATGGAATCACTTATCATAGACACTCATTCCATATAATCACCTTAGATCATCAGATTTATTACCACAAACAAAATACAAAGAAAATGTTATGCCCCTAGTCCATATTTAGATATTATCGAGTCACTCAAGGAACATAAAAATCACAAATTGACAATCAATCATAAAGAAAAATTCATTATTCCTTCATTTAGTTTCTCTAATTAAGACTAGTGTATTTGTTTTAAAAATAGACAGTTGTTATTATAGTATTTAAAAACACATTAGTTTAATTTGCAAACACACATAGAAATTATCAATCATAGAATTTTCTTTAATCAATGAATGTCTCACCTATTTAGTGTTAAAAAACACCCTTATCATCATGACATAGTGTTTAGGAACACTTTTTAGGTCTGAGTATTAAGAAATACTATTGTTGGTGGTATTAAGAAATACCTTTGTTTTCATGGTTTAACGTTTATTATGAACTAGGGATAAGCGACACCCTAGCAAAAAGTCCTAATAGAGACTAAGAAATTTTAGGACATGCATGGTTTTGATCATTTCCCCATAGGAAAATGGTTTACCTAGGACTTTGATATAGACAGATTTGATCCTTAGGAAGATATGCTTTTTTGATAGTACATTTCAAGATTTGGCTTGTCACAAAAGTGACTAAAAGATATGTACAAGTTAAACTTTACATTGGCCAAGTATTCAAGAGTCGTCTTTATAGATAGGGAGTTGATTATAAGAAGCACCTGTTTACCAGGTTTTCACCACTTGGCCAAAATTTTCTATTTTTTCTATCATGGCGCCTGTTTACCAGGTTTTCACCAAGACACTTTTTCTCTTTTTCTCTTTTTTTGTACTTTTTCTTTTTCTTTTTCTTTTTTGGACTCACCAAGGCACCTATTTACTAGGTTTTCACTGAGATGGTCATTTTTTAGGACTTTTTCCATTGTTTTTATTTTTTTCAAGATTAATATTTGTTGTTTTTTCTTTTTCTTTGGGAACTTTTTTTTCTTTTTTATACTTTTTTCAGGATCTCTTTTCACTATATAGGTGCTACCTCAAGAATGTCAGGCATAAAACCTCTTTAGGTGTAGAGTGTTGATTGGATCTATTAGAACATCTCCTTCAAGTGTAGCCAATTGATAGGCTCTTCATCCAAATAATGTTGTGATAACAAAGGGACCCATCCAGTTGGGTTCAAACTTTCCCTTTTGCTCATGATGTTGTTGATTCTTCGGATTTTCTCTTAATTAGGACTAGATCTCCTACCTAAAAAGTTCTTGGTTTCACTTTCTTAGTGTATCCTCTTGACATTCTCTTTTGATAGACTTTGATATGATCCAATGCCTATTATTTGCGCTCATCTAGTAATTCAAATTCTTGTAATCTAGAGATTCTGTAGTCCTCATCATTGACTAGATTTTTTAATGATACCCTTAGTGATGGAATCTCTACTTCAACTAGTAGTACCCCCTTAGATCCATAGACTAGTGCAAAAGGTGTTGCACCACTTGGTGTTTTTATTCTATTAGGATATGCCCACAATGTTGGATTTCTTTGCAAATGTCAGTCTCTTCCTGATTTACTTACTGTTCTATGCAAGATTTTCAAGATAGTTTTATTTTATGCATCATCATGTTCGTTACCTTGAGCATAATAGATCGAGGAACAATGCTGAGTGATTTTGAATTGAAGACATAGGTCATCCATATCTTTGTTTTTGAATTGACCCCCATTGTCAGTCATAATCGACAAGGGTATTCTATATCGACAGATGATGTAGTTCAAGATGAACACTGAGATTTATTTTCCTATTTCATTAGATAGTGGCACATCTTCCACCCATTTTGTAAAATATTTAGTTGTAGTGATGATATATTTATGTCCATTTGATGAGTTTGGGTAAATCTGTCTGACTAGATCAAAAGCCCATTGCTGGAATGGCCAAAGTGTTATGAAAGGAATTATCTTCCTAGCTGGAGCATGTATTAGGTTACCTTGGACTTGGAATTTCTTGCATGTTTTAGAGTACTGAATAACATCTTTCTCCATCATGGGCCAGTAGTATCCCACTCTCAAAAGTTTCTTAGCTAATGAAAATTTATTTGAGGGTGACCCACACACACCTTCATGAACTTCCTTTAATGCATGATTTGAATCTTCATTTTCTAAACACCTAAGTAGCATACCATCTAGACTACATCTATACAATTCATTAGCGATGATTATATAACATGATGCTGCTCTTATAAGGCATCTCTTTTCACTTCTTGAATAATTTTTAGGGAATATTTGGTCTTTTAGATAAGAATAGATATGGGCATATCTAGATAAAACATGGGTTTCAATGGCACCAATAATTTGGGATTTGAGTGAGTCATAAGATGGAAAGGGGAGTTCTTCCACCAGGAAGTCATAGCAAAATTGATGTTCTTCCAGTTGTAACATGGATGCTAAGGTAGCCATCACATTTGTTACTCTATTTTTTGATCTTGGAATTTTATCAAATGTGATGAAGACAAAATATTTCTTCAAATCATCCACCATTATTTTATAAGGCATTAGCTTATCATCTTTTGTTTGATAGTCACCATTCACCTAATTGATAATGAGTTGTGAATCTCCATAGCTATGTAATTCAATGATCTTCCATTCTATTGCAAGTTTCAATCCATTCACTAGAGCTTTATACTTTGCTATGTTGTTTGTGCATGGAAATATCATTTTATATGCCTTTGGAATTGTGTATCCTTGTGGGTTAATGAATAAACATCCAACTCTTGATCCTTGTTGTGTGAAGGAGCCATCAAAATACATCTTCCATGAGTGTTTTGTTAAGTGCATGATTGCTTCATCAGGAAATTCTAAATGTAATGGCATGTTATCTTTCATTGGTGTTTCAGCAAGTTGATCAGCTATCACTTGTCTTTTAATGGCTTTTATGTCAGCATACTCAATATCAAATTCACTTAGTACCAAGATCCATTTTTCTAGTCTTCTTGTTAGTGTTGTTTTATTCAACAAATACTTAAGTGGTTCTATCTTAGCTACTAGCTTCACCTTATGTACCAACATGTAGTGCCTAAGCTTTTGAGATGCAAATACTACTACTAGGCATTCTTTTTCAATCATGGAATAATTTAACTCATATGTGACCAAAGTTCTACTGATGTAGTATATAGCTCTCTCCTTTTTAGCCTCGTATTATTGAGCTAGAAATACTCCTAATGATGTATATGTCATTGATATGTATAACAATAAAGGTTTCCCATATATTCGAGCCATTCAGATTGGAGGATTCATCAAATATTTCTTGACTTGTGAAAATTTGTTTCACATTTCTCATCCCATATGAATGTAGTTCATTTGCGTATTAGCTTTGTAGAAGGTTGAGCCTTATCTACTAATTGGGATATAAACCTCCTTATGGATTGCAATTTGCCTTGGAGTGTCCTCATTTGACTAATGTTTCTTGGTAGTTTCATTTCTAAAATTGCCTTCACTTTTGATGGATCGACCTCAATTCCTTTTGTTGAGACTATGAATCCTAGTAACTTTCCCAATGATACCCCAAATGCATGTTTCTTGGTGTATACACTTAAAAATGGCTTCATTAATTGATTAAATATTTATTATTTAATTGATATTGACTTGATAAATTAATTAAATATTTATTATTTAATTAATAATTATTCCTCTATTTATTAAATAAATTATTCAATTTATTTAGTAAATTCACTATAGTCTATTCCTCTATCCTAAGTCTTCTAATTAGTCTTATTAAAGTGATTTAATTAAATACACAATCACCTAAATATGACTAAGTTCCCTAGTCCACCTCACCTACCTAGTCACCTGATACATCACTTTGGCTGAAATAAATAATTATTATTAATTATTTATTAGTAATTATCCTCACCCACACATGTCCTATTCTTAAGGGCTATGTGGCCTCATAGGACTTGGTCTCATGACCACATGTCCTCTCTTAAACCAAGTCAAGAGACATGCCCTATTCCTAAGGGGCTTCTCAAGCCACCTCTAAGGGTCAAAAGTGACTCATGGGACAATTGTACAAAGAGTCCTCATGAGGAAAAGGTCTCTCCCCCTTTCTCTCTTGGGTCTTTGAGAGACACTCAACATGTGTCTTTCCCTTCCACCTTGTTCTCCTCCATGTTAATGTGAGAGGAACATCATCCCTATCCTCCCTCTCACATTCCAACTACATCCCCCTTTCTCTCAACTCCTTCAACCAAGTCAATCCTAGCACTAGGATCTTCCACCTTTCATTCTCCACTATAGGATTGTGCCACCTAGGCCTAGATCCTCCAAAAATCTATAAAAGGAGCCTCATTTACCCTTTTTGAGCTAATAGGTATTTTTGTAATAGGCATTCAAGCAATCAAGCATCCAAGAATCCAAGCATTCTAAAAGCATTCAAGTATCCATATTATCATCAAATCCATCTTGCATTCCATCCATTAGTTGCATAATCAAGCTTTAAGCTTCCTTGCATTCATCATCAAATCTCCACACTTTGGTGGCATCTTGGGGAAAGGCTTCATTTGGAAATCTGAGAGCTCAACATCTTCAAGAAATCAAGGCTAGGAGAGCAATGGAGACAAGCTACATGGTAGGTGAAGGTAAAATGTTATTTTAGCTTCATTTTGATTGTATTCTTCATTGTAGTTTGCTAATTAGATAGATTTATTAATCTTAGAATAGTTAATTTATCATTTAGAATAGTATTCACCTAATTTTGCATACATTTTTGGTGCCCACCATGGGGCAACCCATGTTTTTCAATTTCATTTTTTAGTTTTCCATGTGCAGGTTTTTCTACAGGTTATTTCTGTGCATCCGTTCATGATTCCTGTGCATCTGTTAATTTTTTTTGCGCATACATTTTTTGTTACCACAGCCACAACTTTTCATCTGACTTTTCATTTTCTGTTAAATTACTACGCATTCATTCAACTATTTCACGCATACATACTTTTCTGTTGTGCATCTATACTTTTTGTGCATTCATACCATATCCTGGCACATCCATCTTATTTTGCTACACATACATACTTTTTGCGCATACATTCACATTTGCTACACATTTATTCTACTATTCTACGCATTTGTTTATTTCTGTAGAAAAAATTTAGTTTTCTATTAGATTTCATTTTAGCTAACTTTTTAACAAGTGTCTATCTATTCTGGTAGTATTTTAGGTTGTTTTTGTAGGACGTAATTTTGAAGACCCCATTGCTAAAATTTTTTTTTCTAAAAGTTTGATTGCAAATTTCCAAGGGGTTTGCAAAATAAACTACAATCTCGTTTGAGCTTAAAAAAAGACATGTTTTTTCTTTGTGTGTCTTCTTTAGCATAGAATCAAGTGTCTATTGTGTTTTTATTTTTAAGCTATTTGTAATCCCCAAATTATAACAACATATCCTCTCCCCTCACCATTCATGGACCTTGGGTGTAAGAGAAATTGTTATAATTTTTAGAGGGTGGTCTTTGGTGGGAAAAGAGGTACTCACCCCAAGGAATGACCCAACTGGTAACAAGCTAAAGCCAAGCCCTTCCAAACCGGTATATAAAAAATGCTAGTGTGATTAGTCTCACATTAGACAGGTGTGAATTTTTTGTGGCACCAAAAATCTCCTCCAATACCCTAGTGGTGCATTAAAGTCCTACTTAGTAGAGGTGAAAGCCTTTCTTTGAAAGGAATGGGAGAGCCCCCTTAATTGGGAAAATGACTTGATCAAAACCACCTGAACAGATGTCCTTACTAAAATCTTTTGTATAGTGGCCAAAAACCTTCTATCTGCTAGCTCAAGGAGTCACCCAAGCTCGTGAAGACACCCCACATTACTCACGGTTCATAGTAGAGATAGCAGCTCTTTGGGAAGTAATGACCCATTGAATTTGGAACTTGGTGTTCCTGAGAAGTGAGTGCACTGTAAGGAGGAGCCCATTCCTCCAAGTTCCTAGGCTGTCCGTTGTGAATTTGCATGGCTGGATTTTATTATCCTAGTGGGGATTCAATAGTCCTTGCCAACCATAGGATTGTAAGCATGTTTGTGCATTCATATTAGCATAGTTAGATTAAAATCATTTCTATCTTGTGTGTGTGTGTTTATGCATTTTTCATTTGCCAAAAACCAAAAAACAATTAGAAAATCAGACAAAATCCACAATCTTGTAGTTCAAATCAATCAGAAACAAAAACTTGCGCATTCATACCAATTTTTTGCACACACATTAAACTATTTTGTGCATTTGATTATTTTCACATGCATCAGTTACAACTTGTTGTGCATCTGTCTCATTTTCCTATGCATTTGTCAATCTGTCCTGTGCATTTGTTGCTACGCATTTACAACAATGACCATTTCCACAAACTTTGAAATTTTCAAAATCACTTTTTCAGATACCCATTTTCATCCTTAGTAAGATTTTGGAAAAATATTCGAGTTAAACAGATCTCTATTCTTTAGTTTGACCATTTTCATCACCTTTTATCAATTTTCATCAACCTTACTTCACCAAAAATCATCAAATCATTTCTTCTCATTTTTTGAAATTCCAAATCTAGTGTTGAAACATTACCCTATCTATCAAATTTTGATCTTTGTGAGTTTATCCCATCCAGATCTATCATCCTCAATCAAACTTACCTAGGTTATTATCTCTTGATTTTCTTTGTCATATCATAGTGAACTCTATACTTCCTATTGACTTAGATTTTATCAAGTTGTCTCATCATTTTTCAACACCTTTTCATAATATTTTCTATACACCATTTCCATATCCTTTCATCAAACATCTTTCATTCCACAAATCAATTCTCCCATTTTATGGTTCAAACTCGATCTCAGAAACTAAAACAACCCGTTGATTCAGAATCTCTAGACAAAATGGATGGAAACAAAAGTCATGACAAGAATCCTTGGCTCGAAGCTCCTAAGAAAACTTCACTTTTTACATCCGAAGAGGAACCCACAGATCAAGAACTTAGGGATGCTACACAAGATCCTAGATTTTATCATGTCATGGAAAGACTCCTAGACCTAGATAGAGAGATGTATTTCCTCATGCTTGCTCAACAAGGAGCCAAACTACCAAGTGATTTTGATATCTCTCATCTTAGAGAACCAACTATTGTAACCAATCAAGAAATTCCTAGTAGTTCTCAAGATACTCATGGAGAAAAAGAAACCAAACAACCATTTGACGCTTCTCAAAATGATCAGCAAAACCATGCTTCCCAAAATCATGCTTCACAAAACAATGCTTCCCACAACAATGTTTCCCAAAACACTCAAGGAAACACGTTATCTTTGGATCCCATTTTACAAAAAATCCAGATGCTTCAACAAAAAATCTGTGACATCCAAACTGGATCATCAACTAAGAAGTATTCCTTGGATGATATATGTCCTTATCCTTTTGATAAGAATTTAGCAATGATTCCATTCCCTCCTCATTTTGAGGTACCAAAATTTGACAAATACAAAGGGAATTCAAATCCACAAGACCACATTCATGAGTTTTGTACTGCTTGTATTGAAGTCGCTCACAATGACACTTATCTTATGTGACTATTTCCATGAAGTTTAGGACAAGCCATGGAATGGTTCTCCAAACTACCCCCAGGCATCAAATCTTTAAATGAGCTTCTTGACAAATTTGTGACTCATTATTCATATAACATCAAACATGAAGTCACTATGCTTGATCTTTGCAATGCACATCAAAAGAATGGAGAACCCTTCCTTACTTTTTTGCAAAGATGGTGTCAATTGTTTGCCAAATATCCACGAACAATTTCTAAACAAGAAAAGATGGATATTTTTGTGCATAACCTTACACCAGAAATGAGTTATAGGTTACAATTGCAATGTCCACCAAACTTCAATAAGCTCATATCAAATGGTATCAAAATTGAGGAAGCCATGGTCCAAAAAGGTGAGATAAAACTTTATTCTAAAGAAAATGCTAGTGTTGGAAATATAGATGCAGTAACTGAGAGGGGGGGTGAATCAGTTAACCAAAAAAATATTACCACTCATCCCTTAAATATCTTAAAAAATTATTTACTGTGCCACTCAGTAAATATACAGAGAAATGTTGAAAACTTGATCCTTGAAGTGTGTAATAATTAAACTATTCTTAAGCATTCATCACTGATTAACTTACATGAATAAAGAAAATAACATGAACACAAGAGACACTATATTTATTGTGGAAACCCAATATGGGAAAAACCACCAATGTAACTAGTTACTATTTTTCACTCTTCTGAAGTGATGCCCGGTTAGAAGCCAACCTGGTAAAAGGTTACAAAACACATTGTTAGGTGTGACCTTGTTAGAGGATTTAATCACCCTGCTAGGAGTGGCCTTGTAAGAGGTCTTGAAACAATTCAATAGAACTATTACCTTGTTAGAGGATTTACAAAATGGTTGTTAAACCAACTCGGTTAAGAGATTTTGATATCACTACTACAATTGCTAGAGAGTAATAATGAAATGACCTGCAACTGAATTGCTGAATATAGATCTCTATTCTATTTCACTAGATCCTTACTGATCAATTAAATCTTTGCTACTCCTCAAGGATATCTGACCATCCTTCAAAATTTGCACACACCTTTCTTCAAAATGATTTCTGCATGCTGTATATCTTTTATTCACCAGTTGACCTTCTATATATATATGCCATTTCATAATCATTTAGATTGTCAAGTCGGCACTAATAATTATTATAACAGTCGGCTGGGATAAACAAACTATAATAAAATTTTTTTTGAAAGGGCCAACCTTGCTCGGTAAACATTAATCCTGAAAAGATTTCCTTCGGTGACCAAGAGAACTCTGTAACCACAGTGAATTCTGCAACATCCTTTCGAGACCGAGAGAGCTCGGTAACCACTAATTTTCCTTCGATAACCGAGGAGGCTCGGTTAACACTGTTACCCTAACATGTTTCCTTTAGACACCTGAGAGAACTTGGTAGACACTAAAAACCACCTAGCTGATCGACTGAGCTTGGTAGATACTGAGAACCACTTAGCTGACCGACTGAACTTGGTAGATATTGAGAGTGATAATTGATATGACATTTGTGTGACATCAAAGAAAACACATAGTTAATCCAACAATGTCCTTCAAACAATTGTATCCAACAATCTCCCTCTTTGGCATTGATGGCAACACAACATGTCATAGCACAATGAAATTTCACAGAGAAACCAAGAGTAAGAAACATATCCTTAGCTTCATTCTGATTCCCATCATCTTCAAACTTCTTTCTCTAACTGAGAACTCTCCCTCTTAACTTCTCAAATTATTCTTCTTAGAAATTTCTTGAAATGACAGAAAACTCTCCCTCTTTGACAACACATGCCAAAGACAACTTACACAGTTTTGGTAAATATCAATGTACCTTATGTACTGATTCATATGCAATGATTCCCTGACTACGCTGCATCAACTGATTGATCTTCAACATGTTCTGGTTGATGCATCACTAAAACTTTATTTAGTGAACCTTGGATAGGGGAGTGACCCCTAACTTGCCTCTTAGATACAAGAATGCATCCTTAGGTAGTGGCTTGGTGAAGATATCTACAATTTGTTCTTTTATATGAATATATTCCAATCTGATTTCCTTGTCCTACACCAATTCTCTAACAAAGTGATATTTAATTGCAATGTGCTTGGTTTTGGAATGCATTACTGGATTCTTTAAAATATTTATTGCACTTGTATTATCACAAAACATAACAACTGGTTCTTTGATCTCAACCTTCATGCCTTCCAAAAGCTGTTTAAACCATATAATATTAGAGCAGTTTACTGCTGTAGCAACATATTTTGCTTCTGCTGTGGATTGGGATGTGCAGTTTTGCTTTTTACTAGTCCAAGATACTAACCTCTTGCCAAGAAAGAATGCTCCACCACTTGTACTCTTTCTATCATCAATGTTTCCTGCCCAATCAGCATTAGTAAACACTTTTAAATCTAGATTGCCTCCAAATTTATACCAAAAGCCATAG
The DNA here is from genome assembly GCA_027943335.1 of Chamaecyparis obtusa. Lineage (NCBI taxonomy): Eukaryota > Viridiplantae > Streptophyta > Pinopsida > Cupressales > Cupressaceae > Chamaecyparis > Chamaecyparis obtusa. The sequence continues at coordinate 2,468,801 of BSBK01001376.1, read as the reverse complement.
TCTTCAGTTCCCCTTACATACCTCAAGATTCTTTTGATTGCCATCATGTGATTTTCTCTGGGTTTAGCCGAGAATCTTGCCACTATTCCAACTGCTAAGGCAATATCAGGCCTTGTGTGTACTACATACTATAATTTTCCAATCATTGATCTATATAAGGTATGATCTACTTCCTTTGAATCATCATCTTTGGTAAGCTTCAGTCCAGTACACATGGGTGTACCAACTGGTTTTGAATCTTCCATACCAAATTTCTTAAGTATTTCCTTGATATATTTAGACTGAGTAATGTAGATACCATTTTTGTTCTGCTGAATCTAAAGTCCAACAAAGAATTTTATCTGACCAAACATAGACATTTCAAATTCTTTGTTCATAAGCTCTAAAAATTCTTTGCACTGATCATCATTTCCTGTAAACACAGTATCATCCACAAATATTTCTGCCAAAACAATTTTGTTATCTGATCCTTCTTTGATGTATAAATTGATGTTGTCATTAGCCCTTTTGAAATCAATCTTAGTAAGATGGTTATGTAATCTTTCATACCATGCCCTAGGAGCTTGTTTCAGACCATACAATGCTTTGTGTAATTTTCAGACCATATCCCTTTTGTTTGGATCAATAAAACCTTCAGGTTTCTCAATGTAGACTTCTTCCTCAAGAATACCATTGAGAAAAGAAGATTTGATATCCATCTAATATACCTTAAATCCTTTATGTGCTGCATATGCAAGTAAAGTCCTCACACCTTCTAATCTTTCAATAGGAGCAAAAGTCTCTCCATAATCTATTCCTTCTTCTTGAGAATATCCTTTACATACCAATCTTGCTTTGTTTCTTGATACTTGACCATCTTCATTCAACTTATTTTTGAATACCCATTTTGTCCCTATTACATTTTTATCTTTAGGCCTAGGTACAAGAGTCCATGTCTTATTTTTCTCTATTTGCTCTATTTCTTCATTCATAGCCTCAATCCAACTTTCATTTTCTAATGCATCTTTGACATTTTAAGGTTCAAAATCAGAAAATAAAGATGTACCTTTTAGTTTACTTCTTGTCATAGTACCATTTGATTTGTTTCCAATAATCTGATCTGGTTTCTGATGCTTTATGACGTACTTGGCTAATATAGGTTCCTTGCTTCCTGAATGAGTTATATTGTCATCTTCTTCATCTTCAGGTTCAGATTGCTCGGGCTCGGTAGATACTTGCTTGGTAGCTTCAGACAGAGACTCGGTACTTTGTGACTCGGTCTGAACTTCTTCTTGTGACTCGGTTACTATACTAGACTTGGTAGATGTAGTCTCCTTACATGTGTCTGGCAATGTATCAGGTTTGATGTAAACAAATTTTCTATAGTCCTCTGTTTCCTTTTTGCTTTCTTCTTCAATCTTTTCTACAAACTCATCAATTCTCACATGTGCACTTTCTATGATTTTGTGAGTAGACAAATTTAGACATCTATATGCCTTACTTTTGCAAGAATATCCCAAAAATATTCCTTCATCACTTTTTACATCAAATTTTCCTTTTCTAGATTCTTTTAAGATGTAACATTTACTACCAAATACTTTAGGTAACTTACATTTGGTTTGTAGCCATACCATAGCTCATACGAAGTCTTGAATGTGTCTTTTCTCAGCTGTACTTGGTTCAAGGTATGAGCAGCAGTGCTGATAGCTTCCTTCCAGTATTTTATAGCAATGTTCTTTTCAATCATTAGAGTCCTTGCACAGTCCATGATAGATCTATTCCTTCTTTTGGCTATTCCATTCTGCTCAGGAGTTCTCGGGGCTAATACCTATCTTTTGATTCCTCTTTCAATGCAAAAATTATTGAATTCATGGGAGATGAATTCACCACCTCTATCTGATCTCAAGCATTTTATTCTTTTTCCTGTTTCCTTTTCTACTCTTGCTAAATACCATTTGAACTTCTCAAATGCTTCAGACTTTTCTCTTAAATACATAACAGTCATCATTCTAGAATAATCATCAACAAAGAGAATAAAATTTTCTTCTTCGATATAGCTCTCAATTCCAATAGGTCCACATAAATCAGTATGCACAATTTCCAAAATATCTTCAGACTGATAGTTTTTACTTTTGAAAGTAGACTTTCCCATTTTACCAATTTGACAATTCTTGCATAGACCAACATTAGGTTTCTTCAAAGTAGGAATACCTCTTACTTTCTTGAATTTGCTTATTTTCATCATGTTGTCAAAATTTATATGACATAACCTTTTGTGCCATAACCAACTTTCTTCAATTTGAGCAATAAAACATGAGTAATCACCAAGATCAAGATAAAATAGGTTACCTTTGGTTTGTTTGCCTGATCCTATCAGTTTTCCTTTGTCATCCAGCAGTCTTGCTTTGCCATTCATAAATTCAACCTTGAATCCAATGTTGATTAGCTGTGCTACACTTAGAAGATTATGCTTTAGTCCTTTGACCTAATATGCATTATCACATATAAGTTCTTTGGTTAATGAAATTCATCCCTTTCCTTTTATACAACAGGGTTCATTGTTTCCAAACCTTACATTACCACCATCAAAGTTTTCAAAGTGTTCAAACTTGGTCCTGTCACCAGTCATATGATGTGAACATCCACTGTCTATAATCCATGTATCATTCTTTCTTATATGAGAGATAAGTGCCATCTCATCTTCATCATTATCAGATTCATCTTTTACAACAATGAAAACAATTTCTTCTTCACTATCATCAAAATCTTTAGCTAAAAAACATGTTTTCTTACCTTTATCCTTGAATGATTTGAAATTTTTCTTGCCATTGTACTTGTAATTTTTCTTCTCATCTTCGCTTTGCTTGTTTGGACACCTAGCTGCAATATGATCAATTTCTTCACATGAAAAATAGATTAAGGGAGTTTTACCTTTGTATTTTCCTCTGCCTCTTGAATACTTCTTTGCAAGTAATGCTTCAATAACTTCAAGATCGCTATCAGAACTTTCCTCTGATTCTTCTTCACTTTCTGATTGGATTTTCTTCCCTTTCTTGAGTGAAAGTTTGGCCTCAAAAGCTGATTCAATATTTTTAGAAGTTGGAACATAGTTGTCATAGTTATCCAGTTCAAAGGCTATCAATCTTCCAACTAAGGCATCCAAAGTTATATTGTGATTTTCTTCAGATCTTCTTTCTTGAATAGCAGAAACTCTTATTGCATAAATAGGGAGTAATGTTCTAAGAACCTTACTTATAACCGTTTCATCATCAATTTTTCCTCCAGAAGCTCTGATTGCACTAACACTTGTCTTGATCCTTTCAACATATTTTGCAATGTTTTCTTCTTCTCTCATTTTCATTTGATCAAACTATCCTCTTAGGCTCTCTGCTTTGGCTCTCTTCACATTGTCATCACCGCCATAGATTTTCTTCAGCTTGTTCCACATTTCATGAGCAGTTGTGCAGTCTTTGATTTCATCAAATTCTTCATAGCTAAAAGCTGATGCAATGTCTATCATCATAGTGTTATGGTTCTTCTTCTCTGCAATGTCTTCAACAGTTAATGTGCCAGTAGGAATTGTATATTCTTGATCAATATATTTGCATCCTGAATCACCAATGGAAGCCAGATGTAGTCTCATGAGACCTTTCCATGCTGAAAAGTTATTTCTGTTAAGCCTTGAAATTTCTCTTTTGTAAGACATCCTGATCTTTAGCTTAGGTCCTTGAAACCCTTCCTGCAAGCACCAAAAGCTCTGATACCAATTGTTGGAAATATAGATGCAGTAACTGAGAGGGGGGGAATCAGTTAACCACAAAAATATTACCACTGATCCCTTAAATATCTTAACTAATTATTTACTATGCCACTCGGTAAATATACAAAGAAATGCTGAAAACTTGATCCTTGAAGTGTGTGATAATTAAACTATTCTTAAGCATTCATCACTGATTAACTTACATGAATAAAGAAAATAACATGAACACAAGAGACACCAGATTTACCATGGAAACTCAATATGGGAAAAACCACCAATGTAACTAGTTACTATTTTTCACTCTTCTGAAGTGATGCTTGGGTAGAAGCCAACCCAGTAAAAGGTTACAAAACACACTGTTAGGTGTGACCTTGTTAGAGGATTTAATCACCCTGCTTGGAGTGGCCTTGTAAGAGGTCTTGAAACAATTCAATAGAAATGTTACCTTGTTAGAGGATTTACAAAATGGTTTTTAAACCAACTCGGTTAAGAGATTTTGATATCACTGCTACAATTGCTAGAGAGTAACAATGAAATGACCTGCAACTGAATTGTTGAATATAGATCTCTGTTCTGTTTCACTAGATCCTTACTGATCAATTAAATCTTTTCTTCTCCTCAAGGATATCTGACCATCCTTCAAAATTTGCACGCACCTTTCTTCAAAATGATATTTGCATGCTGTATATCTTTTATTCACCACTTGACCTTCTATATATATGCCATTTCATAATCATTTAGATTGTCAAGTCGGCACTAATAATTATTATAACAGTCGGTTGGGATAAAAAAATTATAATAAAAAAATTCTTTGAAAGGGCCGACCTTGCTCGGTAAACATTAATCCTAAAAAGATTTCCTTCGGTGACCAAGAGAACTTGATAACCACAATGAATTTTGCAACATCCTTTAGAGACTGAGAGAGCTCGATAACCACTAATTTTCCTTTGATAATCGAGGAGGCTCGGTTAACACTGTTACCCTGACATGTTTCCTTTAGACACCTGAGAGAACTTGGTAGACACTAAAAATTGCCTAGCTGACCGACTGAGCTCAGTAGATACTGAGAATCACTTAGCTAACCGAATGAACTCAGTAGATACTAAGAGTGATAATTGATATGAAATTTGTGTGACATCAAAGAAAACACATAGTTAATCCAACAATGTCCTTCAGACAATTTTATCCAACAGCTAGATCCTCAAATTCCAATTCCAACAACTACAACAATGACAAATCAAAATTTTGGAATAAAAACAAAAACATTGTTAATAATGGGATTGTTGATAATCGTAATGTCAAACCAACACAACCCCTTCTCAATCTCACAAGTTAGGCCAATGCTACTCAAGGAACCTATAGTAATCAATCATCAAATCAAAACACCAACAAAGATTCATCTAAACCAAGATTGCCTTTTATGTCACCTTGAAGAAATTTTACTCCTTTAGGGGAATCCCTCGAATCAACATTACAGAAGTTAATCACAAAGAAACTCATTACACTTCTTGAAATGAAAGACTTTGAACCTATAGTAAAACCTTCTTGGTGGAATGCAAATGATTATTGCGAGTTTCATAGATGAAAAGGACATAAAACCAATGACTGCCTAAGGCTCAAAAATGTAGTTCAAGACTTAAGTGAAAGTGGTTCTTGCAACAGCTTTCAAAGATCCACTTCCTAAGCATGAAAAATGATGTTCTTCCAACACTAAGAGTGACAATCAAGCCAATTATAATTCTACTCCATATCGATATGTTGGTAACATTTCTGAATGTCATCCTTCTAAGTATTATGCCAATGTCATTACCATCAAAGGAAAATCAGAGAGTCAACCAATCCATGTTACTACTCATGCTCAATCCAAGGTTACTCTCCAAGGAGTCTAGTCTAAACCAAATGCACCTCAAAACAAGCCGGTTTATGTCCCAAAGTCTACACCCAATATTTCCAACCAATACAACCTTTAGGAACAACTCAAGAAAAAGATATCCTAGAAAAAGATATCCCCATCTCACAAAGATATCCTTGAAAAAGATCTCTTAGAGACCTAGGTCCGCACATATCTAGATCATGATCAATTTCAAGCTATGGTGGGCCATTTAACAACCCTGCATTACCTATCCTTCACTAAAAATGATGATTTAGCTATTACCCAACCTCACAATGCTCCCCTACACATCGAAGTCCTTTTCCAAAGTCACAAAATCAAATGAGTACTAATAGATGGAGGAGCTGGCTTAAATATCTATACATTGTAACTAGTCCTTGCATTGAAATTTTTTGAAAATGTTGTTGATCCCAAGAAGAAAATCATGATAAAAGCTTATGATGAGGAAGAGTTGTCATCCAAGGGGTCTATTGTTCTACCAATCAGAGTAGGTCCTATAATCAAAGATTTACCTTGCCAAGTTCTAGACATGGATCTTGCTTATAACATTCTCTTGGGAAGACCATGGATTCATTCCATGCAAGTTGTACCATCAACCTATCATCAATGCTTGAAATTCCATCATAATGGTCAGGAGGTCACTATCAAAGGAGACACTAATCCATTCTAGTATTGCAGCTCTATGAAGACATTTGACTCTTTGATACCTTATAGCCATACTGGATCTTATACTACACCTAGTGATCCTAGTAATATAGCATCAACTTCTAAATCAAATGGGATAAAGATAGATATAAAAGAAAGAAGTATGGGAGAATACACTTTAGGTCAAGCTCTTTGCATCATAGAGTTACCTTTATCTCCTAGATCATATGGTCGATCTTTGATCACTAAACAACAATCAGAACCCCCTTCAACACTTGTTTATGACACATTTATAAGTGGGGGCACAATTTCCAAAGAGGTAGCTGAGTGTAATGCTACTTATTTTATTAAGTCACAGAAGAATGAAGAGGATATCAAACATGAGTATATATCACCTAATGTCTATGGTAAAGGGTATACTTTGCTACAAAAGATGGGGTACCAAGGTGCTGGACCTATAGGGTTACAAAGAGAAGGTGTTATCAAACCGATTTTGCAAAATCAAAACTATCAAAGAGACACTACAGGATTAGGATATAAAGGAGAAGGACCAAAAGAACCAAAAGGAAAAGCAAAGGTCACACCTTTTCATGAGATATCTAAAGCTCCTACTTTACAATTTAGAAAGAATGGTATGTATGTAGATCCAGAGAAACAAAGGATAGCACAGAGAATCATTGATAGACTTGGGGATAATGATGATTCTGACTCAAATGATTATGAATGGGATTCATTATCTAATTGTACTAAAGAGATAGGAGTTGATGTTGTCCATCACCATAGTAACAATTACCATGAGGGAGAGAGTTAAAAGACTGACTCACTAGGATTGGTCGCACATGATACTACTTTTGTTGATTGTGAGGAAAGTGACCTTTATCTTGTGATAGATGAATCAGATGAGAGTATGGAAATAGAACTTGATGATACCATCATAAAACTTGACAACTTTTCCATCAATACCATCTCTACCTTTGAAACTGACCTGAATGATCTAATGCCCCTTGTACATCCTAAGCTTATTGATTGGGATTCTCCCGATCATCCAGAACTTGATGTATTCCATAATGATGACACAATCATTGACTATCTTGGAATCAGAGTTCATTTACCACCAAGAGATCACAAGTCAGGATTTTTGATAGAACTCAATGACATGGCCTACTTTGGTGAGAGTGCCAATCCTTTCAATCATAAAAATATAAAAATAATCAATAGATCTAATCGTGAAAACCACTCAGTGGTAGTATTAGATCTAAAAATAGTAAAAAGAAATGATGCATCTAATGGTGAAAACCTCTTTGAGGTGCCTGACGATGGAAGGATTGACACTCTTCCCAATTATCTATATCGAGAGCAATCTGCTATTCTTATAGAACCAACAGTACCTCTTAACATTGGAACATAAGAGTCTCTATGCATCCTCAAAGTAGTAGCATCATTGATAGAATCAGAGAAAGAAGATTTTGCAAAAATTTTCAAAAAAAGACAAATCAACTATGCTTGGTCCTATGCTGATATGCCTGGCCTGGATCCAAATCTCATTATGTATCATTTATCTATCAGACCAGGTGTAAAACCAGTTAAGAAAAAGCTCCGCAAGATGCACCCGCACATTGCATTAATGGTTAAAGGAGAATTGAAGAAGCTCCTAGATGTTGGATTCATTCAAGCTATTGATTATGTTGAGTGGATTTCAAATATTGTCCCCATCTCAAAACTAGACAAGTCTATCAAGATTTGTATTGATTTTTGAGATCTTAATAAAGCTTGTCCAAAAGATGACTTTCCTCTGCCAAATATTGACATTATTGTTGATCTAATAGCTCGGCATGAGATGTTATCATTAATGGATGGTTTTGCTAGCTATAACCAAATCAAGATTGCGTTGGAAGACCAAGAAAAGACTACTTTTACTTTTCCATGGGGTATATACTGCTGGAATGTGATGCCTTTTGGCCTAAAAAATGCTGGAGCAACTTACCAAAGAGCAATGACCAAAATCTTTCATGATATGATGCACACCATTATGGAAGATTATGTTGATGACATTTTAGAAAAATACAAAGACAGAGCTGGTCATTTGAGAGTGTTGGATAGAATATTCACCTAGATGGAAAAGTATCAAATTTGACTCAATCCAAAGAAATGTGCATTCAGAGTTACATTCAGTAAACTATTAGGGTACATTGTCTCAGCCAAAGGAATTGAAGTAGATCCAAAAAAAGTTAAAGCAATAATGGAGATGGCTTCACCCACTAACATTAGTCAGTTAAGATCCTTGTAGGGATGTCTCCAGTCCATCCAAAGATTTTTTTCTCAACTAGCAGATTGAAGTCATCCCTTTCAACATTTGTTGCATAAAAATATCTTATTCCAATGGGATGATCAGTGTGAAGAAACTTTCAACAAAATCAAGAAATATCTGGTGAATCCTCCAACTCTGATGTCACCAATTTTGAGCAAGCCACTCTTTCTCTACATTTTAGCTATGACAGTCTCACTAGGTGCTCTTCTAGCTCAACAAGATCATGAAGGAAAAGAAAAAGCCATCTATTATATTGGTCACACCCTAGTGGGGCTAAATTATTCTCCTATAGAAAGGGCATGTCTGGCCATTGTTTTTGCATCATAGAAGTGGCAACACTTAATGTTGTCACATTCTATCCAACTCATCGCAAAGATTGATCCTTTAAAGTATCTATTAAGAAAAACAACATTGGCAGGCAGATTGGTTAAGTGGGTCATGCTACTTAGTGAATTTGATATTGAATATGTAGACAGGAAGCCTATCAAAGGTCAAGTGATAGCAGATCAGCTAGAAAATGCTCCATTAACAGATGACCAACCTATACACATAGAGTTTCCTGATGCACACATCTTAGCTTTATCCACACAAACATGGCAACTATATTTTGATGGATCGTATACTCAACAGGGTTTAGGAGCTGGTATTCTCTTTGTCACACCACAAGGATACACAATTCTAAAATCTTACAAGCTTCTCTTTCCTTGCACCAACAATGTAGTAGAATATGAAGCCTTGTTGATTAGGTTAAAGATGGCTTTACAATGGAAAGTAACTGAAATAAATGTCTATGGGAATTCTCAGTTTATTATAAACTAGGTTAATGATGATTATCAGACTAAAGATGATAAGTTATTACCATATAAACATATGGTTGATGACTTCAAACAATATTTCTTAGTCATCACTTTTGAATAGATTCCTCAGCATGATAACAAGGTTGTCGATGCAATGGAAATGATTGCTTCTTTGTTTGATACAGAAGCTACCAAGGTCCATTTTGAGTTCTTGGTGGAATCCCTGACTTGTCCTGCATATGATGATCCTGATATGAGTATTATATTTCATCTAATTAACACTCTCCATCTTCCAATGAACACAAATGGATTCTCACTATGACAAAGTATTTTACTAAATGGATTGAGGCCATTCCATTGATTACTACCATAGGGAAACAAATATCCATGTTTATCCTAAATTGTATCATTTGTAGATATGGTATACCTATGTATCTCATTACTGATCATGGGAAACATTTTCAAAATCAAGACATGGATGAATTGTGCACAAAATTCCATATCACCCATAACTATTCCACCATATACTATCCCCAAGGAAATGACCAAGCTGAGGCGTCAAATAAAACTATTTTTAAAATCCTCCAAAAGTTTGTCAATGACACTGGCCGTGACTAGCATATCCAACTAAATCCAACCTTATGGGCTTACCATACTTCCATCTGCACTCCTACTAGAGCCACCCCATATTCCCTTGTCTATGGATTCAAAGCAATCCTACCCCTCAAGGTCGATTTGCCTTCACTTCATGTCACTCTCAAAGATTTGATTCCTGATGAAGACTATAGAGTTGCACGGTTGATTGAACTAGAGACGCTGGATGAACGTTGTCAAAGAGCTTATGATCATTTGAAAGTCTATCAGTAGTGTATGTCTCATTAGTATAATAGCAAGGTCAAGATCAGAGACTTTCAGTTGGGTGACCTAGTTCTTTGAGAAAATCTAAAGAATCAATTGCATCGTGCAAAGAAGGGCAAGTTTGAACCCAATTGGTTAGGTCCTATTGTACTTATAGCAGTTTATGGTTCTAGGGCTTATCAATTATCCACACCTGAGCGAGATCCTTTGGATGAACCTCTTAATAGTATCCATCTCAAGAAGTTCTATCCTTGAAATCCCAATGCAAGGGCTATGTATATATTTTGTAAATACAAAAAATCTTAAAAAGCAAAAACAAAAAAAAAGTCAAAAAATCAAAAGAAAAATTGCAATAAAAGCATGTGGTGAAAACCTGGAAATAGGCACCATGTGTATCAAGTTATCTCCTTTATCTATTAGGATTCTTCTAGTTTGTCCATTCATTGTATATATCTACAATAAAATGGCTAGTCAGTCCCCATACCTGCCATGTACATATCATAATAAAATGGCCAGTTCATACACCATCCATTATATCTACCCATAATAAAACCCCATCATAGCTTGAAAGTTTGTCATGGTCTTCATCCTAGTCTTGTTACATCTTTCTTCATCCATAATAAGTCAGTCCATCACCTAGCTGGGGGCATGTCCTCGACCTAGTTTAGGAAGTGGATCTATGATAGTCATGACTCTTAGAGGACACAATGGAGTATTTTCACCAGACAAAGCAAACACAATCAAACATTCTTTCACAATGATATCTTTATGATGAATCATAATCTATGATCTATTCTTTGAAACATGGTTTTTTATCTATCGAATCTTGGCTATACATCATCAATTGAACTAATCACTATATCTTAGACTATCTTTTGGCAAAAGAAATGTATATTCATGATAGGTATGTTAGAATGATTTGTTGTAGATTATGCATTCATATCTGGATTTCATTGTTATCATGTTTCCTATGCTATTCCATGATATCTTTGACATGAGTTTGAAACTCTAATATGTCATTGATTAGGATAGCCATGATGGGGCATGGTATTTTCTTTGATTGCTGTCTGTGGGATATTTTCCACTAAAATTGAAGGAACAATTAATTGGGGTGTCTGCGCATAAGTGCCTTCATCCATTTAATAGTATTGACAACATCCAAATCATGTTGCTCTACATATGCTATTTATGGTGATACACCATCACATACCTCGACTCCAAATATTTGTTCCCTGATGGAGGGGGGAATATTCCTTGCCTATTATGCAAATGAAACTCAAGTCATCTCAGTTCAATTATACCTAGATGCTTGTCAAGTTTACTACATTAAACTCCATGCAAGAAGTGCTCAGGTCATCCTAGTTTAATTATACCATGATGCTTGCATTTCCTTGCAACATAACGAGCTCAATGATGAAAATCAAATTCTAGTTATTATGAAGTTCTAAGATGTTACCTAAAAGTTGTGGAGATATATTCATTTCATATTGCATTTCATTTAAACAATTCATGACTTGCATATCAGTGCTCCTTTTATAGGGATTTGTAGGTTATCTTTCTTATTAGGTTATATGTTCTCCTAGTCCATTCTTCTTGTGTTAGATGCATTGTTATTTCAGTTGAGGACATTTGGACAGCAAAAACATGGAGTTTTATCTTGCATTTTACAAACATCAAATTCATTTAGGCCATGCATTATCTTTATTTGTTATGTTCATTTGTATATTATCCATCTATATTACATGCATGATTCATGTGTTGTTTTGTTATAGTTGTTATTCACATCTCCTTATCTTTTCATTAGGGTGAACATTGTATATTTTAGTCATCTTACAAACATTATCATTTATTATCCATTATATGCATTTCATTTATTTATTATCCATTGTATGTATTTCAAATCATCATTCATTCATATCATTTATTCATTGTCCATTTATTATCCATTATCCACATTGTTCATTACATCATTTCATTACTCATCACATAGCATTGTATAGTGTAAAATCATTTAAGACATGCATTTATATCAACATCATATGATTAACCATTAAGCATCAAATAATCTCAAATAAAATATAAAGCATTTTGCATTCTAAGACATACATTCTATGCATATTAAAGTAAATCATCACATCCTGCATATGTTAGTACGCACATGTATAAAATCATCAAATTAAATCATGATAGAACTGCATCACTGTATATATAGAGTCCATCATATAGAGTCAATCATATAAAGTCCATCAAATACAACAAAACTATAAAAATGTCCAATGATATACAAAAATATAACATTGTGTCCAAAGTCAGTGTCCATCAAGTCAAAAATAATGATACAATTAATACCTGATCCAAAAGTGTATACAATGATCTCTCAAAAATATATGATCCACTATCTCCAGACTCTGTCTGTCTCTATCTATGAGATGCAATGCGGCCCCATGTTTCTGAATCACCTAATGCTGAGGATCCACCCTAATCTCCTAAACCTTTTAGTGCTCTAGGAGGGTGTGATGATACACCTCCACTACCAACTAGTGCCTCTCTCTCATAAACCATAGTCCTAAAAGCTATTGAGCTCTCTCTGTAGCTCCCAATCCACTGAGCCCTTAGGACCACCTATCTATAAGCCTCTCACCAGTAGGATATCTCCTTCCTAGCACATACCATGGCTCTCAAGCTATCTCCATGAGGACCCAAATCCTCTGTACGTTGCAGCTCATCCAAAAACATCTCTAACTCTCTAAGTCTCTCAATTGCTACATCCCTCTCATGCCTCAGTACTCCCATCTGTCTCTCTAGCCTCTCAATCCACCTCTCTAAACTAGGAACATGGTCTACCTACACCTATGTCATGGCTAGTCAGACTAGCAATGAATCTATATCAGGATCCTCCTCCTCCGCAGCATCTCTCTGTAAATAGGGATCCTATCCCCCGACATCCATCTCTACTAGCTCCTCTTGATCATCTACATCCACATCCTCCATAGGTACATTCTGCTCATCCAATCCATCATTAGGGATCTATCCACCCTGTACAACTCCACCCTATGCTAATAATATGTCTGCATCATCCTGTATAGCTGCTCCCTGTACTGGGGTAGCTAGTATCTATACCTAAGCTACTGGTACCTGTAGTGGCACTCCTATAGCTAGCTGAGCTGGCTGTGCCAGAGGCTATCTCCATCCATGTCTAGCTAGGGGTGGCATCAATCCCCTCTATCTCACATCGCCTCCTCTCATCCAAGGACCAACCCTATCACCTCTCCCTCATCCCTACCTATCTCTCCCTCAGCATCTCCCATGATGTCTATCTACTAGATCTCTCTCTAGTGGCCTAGTAGCCAGATCCGTCAACCATGGAACAGGGAAGTCTCTCAGGAACTGCTCTAGATCTGTTGTCATCCCAGGGTCCACAACACTTTATCGCATTGTCCATGCCTAGAATAGCATGTCCAAAAACTCTTGTCTTGCTACATCAAATGACACCATTGGCCCCTAGTCCTGTCTCTCCTGATGAGTCCTAGCAAACTTTGTCACTCCCTGGGGCATGCCCTAGATCCTGCCAAACTGGCGAAGAACCTGGCTAACCAACTATCTCTATAGAATGAAGGGTGTCTACCCTATAAGCCATCATGACTCAAAACACAATCCCAGCTACTACTCATCATCCCAAGGCTCACACCCTAGATAAGGACTCCATGTCACTAAATCCAATGTATCAAAGGTGTAACACTAAAACTCCAAGTGTCATAATTTTTCCTAAGACAAAACTGATGAATATAGATGTATATATGACTGTCCTACACCACAAAATCTAATGGCTACTAGCCATGTCACTGCAATATACTCCCATGCCCAAACATGGAGTAGTGTGATACCTGTTGATAGTGATGCACCCCTATGATACACCACCTGATGAAGATCATGATATAGGTGAGCTAATAAACAAACCCCCCAAGCAAAAAGGGTCCCATCTAACATCTATTGTAGAGTGCGGCCCCATCCAACAACAAATCCATGTGATCTCCAATCAGGGAAAATGAGACCCCCAATCACTCCAGCTAGTACCACTGGTAGAGGCTCATACAAATCCACCATGTCCTCCTAGCTGATCTCCCCCTCATCAATGTCATCATCTCCAAAGATGGCTCTGCACTCTGTCACTCCGCCGTGTCGATCATAATGTAATAACTCCCCTGTGATAGGAAGCTGGAGGATGCGATATACATCCTCTAGTGTAATAGTCATCTCCCCTGTCGGAAGATGGAAGGTACTCATCTTCGAGTGCCATCACTCTACCAGTGTTTTCATCATACTCCGGTTCACCCTAATCTCAAGTGTGTAAATCACATGATATAACCCGAATGCACCAATCAAGAGTCTATCAGTCTCTGACAGCCCCGGTCTCAAATTTTGTGTAACGGGATATCTCTTCTATGACATCAGAATATCAGTAATATCCTCCTATACAAATCAAATAAAATCAAGCTATCAAATTTTGATAAACTAATCTACAACATCTATCTATCATATTATATCAACTACAAAGATGTTCTATCACATGTTTTAACAGATGATTTTATGAATCATCTAGTATCAAGACTAGTTAACTAGCAACCATGCTACAATGTTTCCTATCTTGACCTAATCGATCAAATTTAACTGTCGACAGATCAAATCGGCTTATCAACATCTAGTTTGACCTGTTTGACTTTCTAATTTGACCACATTCTATCCATAAAACAAATGCGCAGCACAAAAAAATGCATGTGCCATAACCTTTCACATTTGCGCAAAAAATCATGTATGCGCAATTTTATTGCACATTTGCACAGCAATTCAAAACCAATGCGCACTTTCAATTCACATTCGTGCCACAAAAAATTGATTCTAACATGCATGCGCCATTACCCTAAATGAATGCGCAGAAGTTTGTATTTTCTGCGTAAACGTTGCTAATTGCTGTGCATTCATGTGCCACAATGGTGCATTCATATTCTAGCTAAGAACAAATTTTTTTTTCTAATCTAAACCTAAGATTAGATCTAACCTAACATGCTAAAAATCTACTATAAATCATTCAAAAGCATTGAATTGACAAAGAGGATCGAATCACCTACTGGCTCACCTGAATTGGGTGGTTGCTGGAAGTGTTTGGCCCTCTTGAAGCAGTAATCTAACAATGGGAATGACATCATGGTGGCTCTACTCTTCTCTCTCTCACGCTCTGATCTCCAAATGACAAGTGTGCACAATGAGCTTATTGTGGATCCCTTAGCCCTATTTATAGCCTATGGACCCTATGTGCTTGGTGTGTGGACCCTACCTCCCATTTTTATTCCGTTTCATCCTATTTTCACCCATCTTTTCTCCTATTTCTTTCGTGAGATTGATTATCCAACATTTTTTTTTAAAAAAAATGCAATAATTTTTAATCAATCTCTCGAGGGGGCATGCTTAGGTCATTTCAGACATTGTCTGGGGCAGGGGCAAAATACTTGAAATTTTCTTTGAAACAATGTGACACACACACTATTTCAAAGAGGGGCAAAATGTATACACTTAAAAATGACTTCATTAATTGATTAAATATTTATTATTTAATTGATATTGACTTGATAAATTAATTAAATATTTATTATTTAATTAATAATTATTCCTCTATTTATTAAATAAATTATTTAATTTATTTAGTAAATTCACTATAGTCTATTCCTCTATCCTAAGTCTTCTAATTAGTCTTATTAAAGTGATTTAATTAAATACACAATCACCTAAATATGACTAAGTTCCCTAGTCCACCTCACCTACCTAGTCACTTGACACATCACTTTGGCTAAAATAAATAATTATTATTAATTATTTATTAGTAATTATCCTCACCCACACATGTCCTATTCTTAAGGGCTATGTGGCCTCATAGGACTTGGTCTCATGACCACATGTCCTCTCTTAAACTAAGTCAAGAGACATGCCCTATTCCTAAGGGGCTTCTCAAGCCACCTCTAAGGGTTAAAAGTGACTCATGGGACACTTTTACAAAGAGTCCTCATGAGGAAAAGGTCTCTCCCTCTTTCTCTCTTGGGTCTTTGAGAGACACTCGACATGTGTCTTTCCCTTCCACCTTGTTCTCCTTCATGTTAATGTGAGAGGAACATCATCCCTATTCTCCCTCTCACATTCCAACTACATCCCCCTTTCTCTCAACTCCTTCAACCAAGTCAATCCTAGCCCTAGGATCTTCCACATTTCATTCTCCACCGTAGGATTGTGCCACCTAGGCCTAGATCCTCCAAAAATCTATAAAAGGAGCCTCATTTACCCTTTGTGAGATAATAGGTATTTTTGTAATAGGCATTCAAGCAATCAAGCATCCAAGCATCCAAGCATTCTAAAAGCATTCAAGTATCCATATTATCATCAAATCCATCTTGCATTCCATCCATTAGTTGCATAATCAAGCTTTAAGCTTCTTTGCATTCATCATCAAATCTCCACACTTTGGTAGCATCTTGGGGAAAGGCTTCATTTGGAAATCTGAGAGCTCAACATCTTCAAGAAATCAAGGCTAGGAGAGCAATGGAGACAAGCTACATGGTAGGTGAAGGTAAAATGTCATTTTAGCTTCATTTTGATTGTATTCTTCATTGTAGTTTGCTAATTAGATAGATTTATTAATCTTAGAATAG
Organism: Chamaecyparis obtusa; assembly: GCA_027943335.1. Classification (NCBI taxonomy): domain Eukaryota; kingdom Viridiplantae; phylum Streptophyta; class Pinopsida; order Cupressales; family Cupressaceae; genus Chamaecyparis; species Chamaecyparis obtusa. The sequence continues at coordinate 2,451,868 of BSBK01001376.1, read as the reverse complement.
TTAATTTATCATTTAGAATAGTATTCACCTAATTTTGCATACACTTGGGATCACAGTAATTTTTAAGAAACCCCACTCTTAAAAAAGATATAAAATCTTGGTGAATCTTTCATTTTCTTGAAAAAAAATTAATTTCTATTGGCGAATCTCTCAATTTTTTTGAAAAAAAAAGTATTCTTATTGGCGATTATTTTTTAATAACAATTTTTTGTAGAAAATATTGGTGAATCTCAAACAATAAAAAGAAATTAATTAATCACCATGGTGAATACTTCTATTTAAAGAAATAGAATTCTTATAGAAAATTATTAGGCTTAATGTGGAGATCTTTGATGGGTTTAAGGAATAAACTCTGTAATAATTACTTGCTACCATTTATTTAAAACATAATTTAATAACCTCATTATATTGTATGAGACAAATGTATTGATATTTTTAAATACTAGTGGGGTCCAAAATTTCTTCAAGACCATTGATTTATATTGAGATCAACAATCTGAAAGAAATTTTAGCTCCCATAAGCATTACAAACCAAATAGTAACATTTTTACCTTATAGAATATGATGAGGGTCACTAGATTATACTTTAAGTCAGTAATGGCAACTAAAAGTTGGTGATAGATCCCTATAGTAACTAATAATCATGATATATTATTGGAGGATTAATTTAAATTTCTACAATAACTTATAAAATTCTGGCTAATCAAATCTAATCATGTATCGAATATTATGGTGAATTTTTGAGTTCAAGTTTTTTATAAAATAAATTATTTTGCGATTTAAATATTTCTAAATCAAATTTTTTTTTAAATGTGGCAATTTAGGTTGCCTTAAATCTTGAATTATTAGCCAAATTTTGATTCTCAAACTTCCAAAATTAGCCAATTGGTGAATATTAGCCACTAAAAATTACTATGCTTGGGATTAAGCCTTAGTTGGAAATGTTCCATTCTATCAAATATTTTTCTTAGATCTTAGGTGTTTTTTCCTCATCTTTGATTTTGCCAGTGTATCATCTACATAGTCTTCCATGTTTATATGTATCATGTCATGAAATATTATAGTCATTTCTCTTTGATAGGTTGCGCCTACATTCTTAAACCCAAATGACATTACATTCCAACAATATGTTCCCCATGCACATGTGAATGCAGTCTTTTCTTGATCTTTGAGAGAAATTTTAATTTGGTTATATCTATAAAATCCATCCATAAATGAATACATCTCATATCCTGTTGTAAGATCTATAATCATGTCTATGTTGGGAAGCGGAAAATCATCCTTTAGGAAAGCCTTGTTTAAATCTCTAAAGTCCATGCAAACTCTTATGGATTTATCTGCCTTGGAAACTATGTTTGATATCCATTCTGCATATTCAATGGCTCTTATGAATCCAACCTTTAATAATTTTTCTAGTTCCACTTTGACTAGCAAGGCCACATGTGGATTCATTTTTCTTAGTTTTTTCTTGATAGGTTTCACATCAAGATAAATAGATAAATGGCGTATTATCAAATCTATATCGAGCCTAGGCATATCCAAATAAGACCAGGAAAAAATGATCTTCTTTTCTTTAAAGAAACTAGTGAATTGGAGTTGTTCTTCTTCTGTTAATGATTGAGAAATGTGAACTAGTTGTGGAACTTTTGTTGTTCCCAAATTCATGGGTTGCATTGGTTTAATCAATACTAAAGATCTATCTTTAAAGTGATCTGGGAGGATATCAAGAATCTCATCCTTAGGCACCTGTAGAAGGTTTTCACCATCAAATGCATCTTTTTCTTTTTTTCTTTTCGAATTTGATATTGCCACTATGTAGTTTTCACCATCAAATTTCTTTCTCTTTTTGTTTTTCATTTTTAGACTGAGAAACTTGATATCCTCCTCAGTCATGGTTTCCCTCCTTGCACTAGTGGAAGAAGAGAAAGGTTCACAAGAATTTAGATAAAAGGCCAGGGTATAGTCATTGTCAAAAGATAATAGGCTTGTGGATGTAGGCTCATTCTAGTCTATCATATCAAGACGTATTAAGGAAAAAGATTCATTAGGTTCAAGAGACTGCACCACGTTATTATCAATGTCATTAACTTGTAAGATGTTTTATGTTAGGTTTTCTTCTAAAGATATGTTAAGATTATTAGAGTTATTATCATTATTATTAGAGTTCATGTTAATGTTATGTAAGTCTAACTCTAGCAACCTAGCATTAGAACTCTCTCATTCTTCAATTAGGAATCTAGGAGCATATTTATGTATCACATCTACCACTATATCTATTGTAGCATCAGAAAGGATATCCCATTCATATTCATGTGAGTTCACCTAACTATAATCTGAAACCCCCAAGAAGTGGGAAATAGTCATTGGTACTTTAGCTTCCTCATCAACATTATTCTCTCCTTCCTGCAAAGGTATATGTGAAGATGTCATGTTTGGTTCTTCATAAAAGTGAGGTGTGTCAAGAATGGGATGTCCTTGCCCTTGCTCTCTTTCAGGTTCTTTTGCTTGTCCTTTTTTTAATCCTTGTTCAAGATTAGTTCCAAGTTTTGATAATAGATCTCATTGTAAAAGTAGAAACCTTTCATAAGAGATGGGTTGTCCTTCTACTTCTTCATTTTCTTCTTCATTATTTGAGTCTCCTGATTTGTCAAACACTGAACCATCTTCCACTATGGGATGAGATGTTGTTTCCTTGAAGCCTACTCCATTTTTGTCCCTTGGGTTTTTAAAATCCTTATCTATCTTCTCCATGAGTCCTTATTTGTTCTGTCTCAATGGTCGCTTGCTTTTGTAACCCATTTGCTTCATGATATCATAGCCTTTCCCATATTTGTTAGTGCCTATCTCTACATTCTTGATATTCCCGTCTTGTTCATTTGTCAGTGCCTATCTCTATATTCTTGATATTCCCATCTTGTTAGTGCCTATCTCTACATTCTTGATATGAACATCCATGTTCCTTCATGGATTGTTAGAGTATTAACTTTTAAAGGTGTAAATGTAAATGAAGGTCATCCTTGAGACCTAGGAGATATTGGGAGATCTATTAGGGACATTGCATAATCTATCGTACTCACCCATGCCTGTTTCTTGAATATTGACTTTCTTGGAAAAGCTTCGCAGGACCATTTCTTTGGATGTTTCTACTTTGTTGGAACTTTTTTTGTTGTGCCAGACCATGTTATCTGTCTATTTAAGACTGTTATAGGGATATGTTGTGTCAACTAGAATAGTCACCTCCACTCCATTGTGAGGGAATTTTATGTATTAGTGGTAAGTTGAAAGGACACCTTGCATTGAATGGATCCACAGCCTTCCAAGAAGAATGTTATAAGAAAGTGGTAAGTCAAGGACATGGAATATCACATCTCTTTCTATTGGTCCCACTCTAATAGGTAAGATGACTGATCCTTTGGAGGATCTATCTTCTGCATCATAAGATTTGATTGTTATCTTCCTTCTTGGATCAATTGTGTGTACATAAAATCCCAATTGTTTCACCTTATTGTAGGTACATATGTTCAAACCAGCACCTCCATCTATCAAGACACACTTAACATGATGTTTATGAATGAGAACTTCTAGATGCATAGGTTGATTATGTGGTTGGTTTAATGACTTATCATCATCCTCAGAGAAAGAAAAGTAATGTGGGGAATTTAGGTGTCTAACCATAGTTTGGAATCTATCCACATCTAAGCCTTTAGGCACACTAGTATTGAGAAAGGCTTAATCAAGGATCTCTTTATAACTCGGACAGATTTTTAACAACTCTAAAATAGAGATTTGGGGTGGCGTATGCTACAACTAGTCTACTAGATTGAACTTCAGAGGTAATGCCAGTTGTTTAGGTCTTGTTATTGTAACTAGTGTATTTGATGTTGAAGCTCCTTTGAGAGTGAGCTTAGCTTGGTTCCTTGTCACAACATTAGAGGATTCATTTTTATCATGCACTCCTTTAAGAGTAATCACATGGATGGATAGTTTTCATAGTTCCACCATATGAATCACACTATCATTGTCAGTATATGTGTAATTGATTTTGTTACCCTTAGAGGATTCTCCTTTTTCATAGTTATGAAGTGGATTCTGGAATTATTTATGATCATGAGCCATCCACTTTAACTTTTCCCTCTTCAATTAAGTCTTGAATGACATGTCTCAATTTCATGTAGTTATTAGTCTTGTTTCCTTTATTGCGATGAAAATCAAAGTAGTCATTATCATTCCACCACCTTGGTTTTACTTCTGGTTCCCAAGGTTTAGAATCAGGAATTGTGATAAATTTTTTTATCTAAGAGTGACTTCAAGACCACTTCTAGTGTATCTCTCAAAGGTGTAAATGTCCTCCTGAGTCTTACTAATCGAGGCTCATTTCAAGTATTGGGTTTGTTAAAAGTCTTATTAGCCATTGGCATCATTGTCATTTTCAAGTTCTTATTCGCTTGGAGACTTGATGTAAAATTGAAGAATTATGGTTTTGGTTTCACATTAGGAGTATCTACAAATCCATCATTAACCATGTTCTTGTTCTTGTTTCCATACTTGTACTTATCTTTATTGGGATAGTACTTGTCTTTGTTTTCTATTTTGATAGTGATTTCTCCCTTTTTGATTAAGACATCTTCAATCTTGATGGTACTATCTATCATTTTATCAAAGCTTGCTGGACCTTGTAGTTGTATAGGAAAATTCATTTCAGGTACCAAGTTATTGATAAAGATGTCCATCTTTTCCCTTTCAGGTATTTGTTGAGCGTATCATGCAAATATCTTACTCCACCATTCTAAAAATTTCAAGAATGATTCTCCACTTTTATGTTTTGTATTACATAAATCCAACGTAGTCATTGTGTGTTGGATATTATAGGAGTATTGTTGAATAAATTTCTCCACTAGTTCCTCAAATGTTTTGATGCTTGTGGGTAGTTTTGAGAACCAATCCATTTCTTGTCCACCTAAGCTTCATGAAAATAACCTCATTAGGTAAGTTTGTTCATGCATGAACTCCATACTTGATGTGCAAAATTCCCTCACATGGTCTTGAGGGTTAGAATTACTAGTGTACTTGTCATATTTTAGAATTGTAACATGTTGAGGAAATGGTACCATCTTTAGGCCCTTATCAAAAGGGAAAGGACAAATGTGCTCCAACGAGTATTGTTTTATTGGTTTTTCCTTTTCTTTCTTTAGATCTTGGATTTATGCTTGCATGGCAAGTAATTGTCATGTCAGAATAGATATAGGACTAAGATATAATTTTTTATTGAGTTGATTCACATCATAGTCCTTAGGTAATTTTACTCCTTGTGAGGAAACTTCCAAGAATTATTTCTCTTTGTTCTCATCCAATGTTCTTTCAGGGATCTTTTTAAATCTTCTACTTCTCAAATCACTTTGATATTCTTGTTCTGTAGGGTCTTCATCATCATCAGATTCATAGTGTGCTTCATGGTTTCAATCTTCTTCTTGGTTATTTTGTTCATCTTGGTCATCTTGTTTGTTATGTCACTCTTCCCAATGGAATTCATTTTGGTTTGACATGTTTGTATTATTAGGAGTCACTATGGGGGTAGTGCTAGGAGTAGCTCCAAATAGGGGATTAATCCGTGAGGTTTCTCCTTATGCAAATGTCAATAGAGGTAGTTTGTTTGAGAATGGATTCCTTTCCAATTTATAAGATTTGTACCTTGTATTAACCATGAAAACTTTATTAAGAAATTTTGAGTGTCCTTATGTGCGAGTGGGTCTAAAAAATGGGTCCAAGTGTGAATCCAAGGTTGCAATGGTGGGTTTGAAAATGTTCGAGGATCCAATGTCAAAGGGTTAGAGTGCCTTAATAGTGAGTTGGGAACCAAGTGTAAGTGGATTTTTTTTTATGTTTAAAAGTTCCAGCGTTAGAGGGTTAGAGTGACCTGATAGTGAGCTGGGAACTTGACTAAATCTGATGTGATAGGGAACTCCACAACTTGACCAATGTGGGATATAGACCAAATAAGGATAATAAGACACACTCAAAAATGACTTTGTCAAGTTTGTAGGATTACTGGTTCTGAAAATAGAATATGACAAAAGGCTAAAAAAGGGTACTCAGAAATTCAAACATCAAGTTTTCAACATGTGCAAAAATGCCTTTGGCCCCAGATGTGACACTCTAAATGTGACTTCAAGTTTATTAGTCCCAGATGTGACATAGGAAACATGGGGTGTGATCCCTAATCTAGATACAACCTAGGGTATAGAGGATGTGATCCTGAAAATACCAAATGCAATCCAGAATGCGGGGAACAACACAAGATACTAGATGCAACTGTTTGATGTTTTGTCTGAGGGAAAAATTTGTCAAGTTTGGAAAAATTTGTCTTCTCTATCTGATTCTCCTTGTTCAAATATCAATAGAGCTAGTTTGTTTGAGAATGGATTCCTTTCCAATTTATAAGACTTATGTCTTGTATTAACCATAAAAACTTGATTAAGAAATTTTGAATGTCCTTATGCACAAGTGGGTCTCAAAAATGGGTCCAAGTCTAAATCCAAGGTTGCAATAGTGGGTTTGAAAATGTTTGAGGATCCAAAGTCAAAGGGTTAGAGTGCCCTGATAGTGATTTGGGAACCATGTGTAAGTGGATTTGTTTGATGTTTAAATGTTCTAGCTTTAGAGAGTTAGAGTGCCCTGATAGTGAGTTGGGAGCTTGACTAAATCTGATGTGATAGGGAACTCCACAACTTGACCAATGCAGGATATAGACCAAACAAGCATAACAAGACACACTCAAGAATGACTATCTCAGGTTTGTAGGATTATTGGTTCTAACAATAGAACATGACAAAAGGCTAAAAAGGGCACTAAAAAATTCAAAAATTAGGTTTTCAACATGTGCAAAAATACTTTTGGCCCCAGATGCGACACTTTGAATGCACCTTCCATTTTTCTAATCCCAGATGCGACATAGGAAACATGGGGTGTGATCCCTAATCTAGATGCAACCTAGGGTATATGGGATGTGATCCTAAAATTACCAAATGTGATTTGGAATGCGGGGAATGACATAGGACACTAGATGCGACTATTTGATGTTTTTCCTGAGGGAAAAATTTGTCAAGTTTGTAAAAATTTGTCTTCTCTATCCAATTCTAGGGAGTTTTGGGTGTCTGAAAATGCTTGTAGTTTGTTCATTTAGGGGATTTATCTTAGATTTGTACTTCAAACACATCAATCAATAGTTTTTAAGAGAAATTACACTTATTTTTCCCTAAACTTGGTAGAGATTGGAAATGTGTGTTCATTGACTTAGGAACTGTTAGGAATAGTCCCAAGAGATTATTGAGACGGAGGGGGAGGGGGGGGGGGGGTGAATTAGTTATCTACTAGTTTCAATTCTTTATCCAGTTAAGTATACTTAAACATAAAGCATAAACATAATGAAATAACACTTGAAAACAACACCAATATTTTGGTTATGGGGAAACCCAAATAGGTAAAAACCCCAGTGGGAATTGACACCCACTAATATTCTACACTAGTCTATTATGATCCTTGTTAGAAGATCCTTAACCCTGTTAGGAGTTTCTTTACAATATATTTAGTAGAGTAGACTTGGTCAAGGGTTAGACCCTATTAGGAGTCTTTTACAATAGTCCCTGTTAGGGGAGAGGATGCACTGTCTGAGAGCACACTGCTCAAAGGGGTGAAGGCTACAACCTTATGTTTAATAGATACACACTATATCTAGATCTTGGTGAACTGCACTTTGACCTACTATCTAGATCAGTTCCAATGTATAGAAAAAATAATTTACTTGGTCACATAGACCTTCTTCTAATGGCTCAACTCTTTGCACACTCTTCTTTGCTCTTGCTAACAACCATGAACCACATTCAAGAAATCACATATGACTGCCTATAAATATCTTTCCTCTAAATGATATAATCAAGTTGGCTTGTTAGAACCATCTTGAAATCATATTAGAGAAACCATAACAAACTCCAATAACAATTTAGTCAGCTCTACTAAGCACGCAACACATTCTGGGACCTATCTAATAAGATAATTGTAGACGCACGCTACACACCGTAAGCTCTACCAAAATAACTGGATCTTTCTTCTCAAGCTAAATTACTTCATGTGTTCTTAACCAAACATCACTAACTCTTCTCTAAGCTTAAATAAAAGGGTGCATATTGAAATGATAGGCACAACTCCAGAACCAATATAATCTCTGTTAGCTCTTTTGAACAAACACAGAACACTACTACTGGTGATTAGCGATTGCATAACTTCACTTCTACTGATCATCAGACTCTAGATCCATAAATTTAACATCACTAATATGTCTTCAACATATATCCAAGTGTGCAAGGCTCCATGATAACTATACAGACAACCATACACAGAACACTTCATGTTACTCTGTCAGGAACACTACTGACACAAGTTGTTTTATAATTGTTTGTACTAACAGTTAACCTCTATGGCCATGATATCATGCTGATATGATGTCCATGCTACATATATCCAAAGCTTACTACATAATTCTTCCATGCATGATACTTTCCATATGTTTCCATCAATGACAAACATACAGTCAGTATTGGCCTGTTGACAAATCTCCAACAAGAACACACTCAAAGACTCCTCTAAATATGATAGTCCAACAACACACAATGGATGTTGGAGGCCATATTAGCCAAGTAGTAACATCAATTAGGGCTTGATATGATGAACTTCTTGGGGTAATTACTATTTTCCTTGCACAAGCATTACCAACCTTTCAGAGGTATTCTAGGTAGCATCTGACTTATGGCTCTTAAAGAGGGCATCCATTCACAATTGACTCTCATAGTCCTACAAGATATATTGAGGCCTATAGCCCTATGAATACTAAAATCTATGTAGTCTCACAAGCGACATTGAAGAGGCTCTGCTCTACACAAAATCCAAGCATGTTCATGGAAAAGATCAACTCAAGGTTCCATGAACAAGATCAACAATGTCTTCCAAGATTTTCATCTCAAGGAAGCATGTTATATTATAGTGAGGTGGAAGGGTTGGCTTCTACCTTTCCTCACTTGGGTCATTCCTAGGAGATTTTTACCTCAACTAGTAGGCCCTCTAATTAGGAATACAATAAAGAAAAGTGGATTGGTGGCTTAGAGGTTTGGATTTTTGATTGTCCATAAAGGAGAAGAGCATAATCTCCTATCTCATGCCATTTTCTCCTATCAAACACATCATGCAAGCTTAAAAATCAAATTACCCCAATTTGACCCCAAATTGCAATCTAACTTTTGAGTTTCTAATTTTTCCAAAGGGAAAAGAGCATAATTCTCTGATTAGTTCATAAATTGACTTCAAATTGTAATTAAATTCTTAAAAAATACAAGCATAGTGTTTGATTTAATTTTTTCTTCAAGGCAACCTACAAACAACCATTAGAAGTCTCTTTCTTGCTAATGTCTTAGACTATCGACCTACAAACCACTATTAAGCTGTAAAGATCGATAAAAATCATAGCAATCACCCATTAAACATCAACAAAATCAAATTTACAATAAAAGTCCCTAGATGTGATCCTATTTTAACCAAATGTGATCCCCTTTCCCAAATGTGATTAAGGATCTCAAATGCAATCCAAAATAAAAAAAATGTGATACTTGACCAGATGCAATCTAGGAAACCCTAGATGTGAGCCAAGAAATCCCAGGTGCGATCCAATTTCCTAAATGTGAGACAATTTCCTGAATGTGACCTTCTGTTGATTGAAACACAAAAAAAATTTAGTCAAAAATATAAAAATTTGGGGCTTGGCCCCACGGTGGGTGCCAAAAATGTGTGTGTATTTTGTGGCACCTGTCAATCTACAACACAACACTCTAATAAGACATTATATTGTTAGTTTAAATCAAAGTGAAAGCCATTAAACTAAGAAATATCATCATATTGCTCTTTAACTAACAAGAGTATGTAAAAAGTCTAGATTTTCTCTCAGCTTTACACCCTAAATAGTGGCAATGCATGTTAGAATGAGAGATTCTAATCAAATTGAACTAAGAAGCTAGATTCAACCATTAAAGCCATTAATTCATTCACCATTAAGCTATGAAATTCAAACATTCTCTAATTAGCTATGAAAATGAAATATGCAGCATGTAGGTGTAAATCAATTAATTCTTCATATGTTGACATTTGAAAATCCTTCTTTTATAGAACTTTAAATATTTGGACAGTTGAGATGCATCTATGATGAGTGGTTAAGATGCCTCCAAACTTGATCCATGTGATGTCTTCCCATTGGTTGAAAGTTTTTTTGTTATCCCTTGAGAGGAAACATTCATTTTTGAGTCTTCATTAATTTCTTTAATTAATTACTCTAGCCATGCATTTAATGGGAATGATTTAATTTATTAAGCCTAGAGGTAATTAGTGCAATTCTTGATCAATTATTGATGATTAATGCTTGATAAGTGAATTTTTATTGATTTTATCAAATTTATTGAATCATGTTAAAATCATGAATTGAATTAACACAATTAGGAATTTACCCTAAATTAAGGAAAATAGGGCCTTAGGTTTTATTAGCCCATTTTTAGGTGATTACAATATGTCCTAGGAGATGAAATGAATTACTTGATTGGATGAAAAATAAATGAGAACACTTAGAAATAAGGGCTAACCTCTATTTTTTAACAAATTAAACTAATATAGGACTTATAATGTTGATTTGAGGGTCCAATAAGTGTTAGGAGGGCATGAAATTAATGTGGGAACTCATGCATACTAAAATGGATCTAAAATGAGCACCTAATCATGGGTTCTTACTAATTAGGATGATACCAATAGTTTCTTTACTACAATTCTTTTGATACTTAAAGATCGGTAGTTTAGATAGGATGATACTACATAAATTGTGCCAATCTATTTCAAGTATACAATTATAGTTTGACTAAATTAAATGTGAACCATTACTAGGAAAGGTTACTCTAGCATAGCATTTACTTGGAAATTTTAGGCTTATATTCTATTTAATTAATAATGGTTAATGGAACTCTATATTTTTGGAATAGTAACTTGGGAGAAGAGTCAATAAAGTTAATTTTCCTTTAGGAAATTCATGAGGACTGCATGGATGCATTAGAATTAATGAGTGATGAGAACATCTCTAAATCTTCTTGGGATAATAACCATAACCTCTTGAGGAATTATTCAAGATAAAATATGACGAAGACCAAATGCATCAGGTCTCTAAATTTTAAAGTTGTTGTTAGAGTTTCTAGAATGGAAATTAGTAATCTACTTACTGATATGAAGCATGACATTATTAACCACATGGCTACTCAACTGGATACTATACAAGCTAGGAGGAAACAAGAATAAGTATAAGTTTCTTTAGTATAGTATTTCCCTACTTGTCGCTACAAGAAGGAATAATGCAAGTGAAAAAGGATTTCCAATATGGACAAATGCCCATATTTCAAATATTTAGAGGATGATGTAGGTAAACTATTCCATTTAGCTCAATATAAACCATGAAAATAAAGACAATGTATGCCCTAAGATCATTTTTCCTAATCAAATTATCCTCCATGGTCAAATCAAAATCCTTTTTCATGGATAAACTATGGTAGCATGTCATGGAATTATTAGGATTAAGTAATACTGAGAGGTGGGGGTGAATCATTATTACAACACTTAAACTTAAACTTAAACCAATTTTAAATAAACCATATGAATGCTGAAATAAAAATAACATAAGCACATAACTCATAACACCATTATTTGTTTTCAAAGAAACACTAGCCAAGGGAAAACCTGGTGGGGATGGTACCCACAACTATGTACTAAAATATAGAATCCTTGTTAGGAGATCTAGCCCTATTAGGAGATGAGTATTACATAGTACATTTCCTTGTTAGAGGAATATCAACCTTGTTAAAGGTATTAAAAAACCTTGTTAAAGGTATGGTGAGCTTACAGCTCTTACAATCAATAATTCAATAACAAAAGTGTTCAAGAGTGAACATTACAAGTATTTGCTATACTTTGATAGTTCCAGTTATAGCTCTTGGTCAATCTCTAATCTCACATCTACTATCAACCATTATTGATATCCCACATTTGCATCCACATCTCATACACATCTTTCACACTTATCGCTTCCAAAAAACAATCTTTATTTATATCTATTTAGTCATACAATTGACTTTCAAATACAACACAAAACATAATCATTACTTATAGAAATAATAAATACTGAGTTTGTAATCTTATATTACCAAAGTGTCAAAAATATACAATCTTCATCTGGCTTAGCATATCTCCATTCCATCTAGAATTCCCTTAATCATCACAACTGTTCATATGCCCTGTTTTACTAACCCTTTGTCTTTGCATTCCTTCATATTACTATAACTTATTGATATCAATAAAAAAACATGTGAGAACTTAACTGAAGGTCATACATATCCCAAAATGTCTTTCTCTAATTTTTCAAGACATAATATATCATATATCACCTTCGTTGACCAAAATAGTACTACAGTATACTATAAATCCGATTATGTACTTAGTCATTTTCATTACTATGTCTCCAACACTCATACTTGCTACATGAAATCACTATAAAATAAGTGTTAGAATAAATGAAAACCTTCAAGTGATCCAAAGTGCTCTCAAAACATCACTTGCCAACAATCTCTCCCTTTGCCATTGATGGAAACACTTAGCGAAAAATGACTAAGTGTCCAAAATACTGACTGTACTATTTTCCTTCTTTTCTTTCTTATATATATATTCCCCCTTTTTTAATTTACAATTTTCTCTTTCTCTTTTTCTATCTTTTTTTACTTCTTCTCCCCTTCTCATTTTTCTCTTCTCTTCTTCTCCCCCTTTGACATCAATGGCAAAGGTACTTTAAAAACTTCAAAATTTTAAGCATTTATGACTTAGTGCTTACTCACTAGATTCATAATTTCTTGGAAGGAATCTTCCAAGGTCTTCACTTCATCATTCCATGACTTAACCAATAGTTCACTAACATATATCAGTCCATTTAATGCATAAGATGTTGTATTTTCTGCCTTTAGCTTAGTGGGTACAGAGTTTTTGATTTCTCAATCTTATCCATCTTGGTGAGATGAGCTTCAAGAATTGATAGCTTAGGAGTGATTAGACTCTTTAAAAAAACAAATATTTCCACTACTCTCCCTTTCTCTATATTCAAGACATTTACTTTGTCCAAAATCTTGGATGTCTGCTTATCCATTTCTAACACAATTTGTGAAGAGGTCTCACAACTATCCATCATGTTATCCAATGTAGCTCTTTGCTTGGATATGATGTCCTCAATATTCTTTATGTTTCTAATGGGATTTATGCAATAACTATACAACTTTATCCCTTGTACCACATAGCTTTTGGCTTTAATTGTGGTTTCTTTCAAAATGCCCAAGTCCCATGAGATGGACTGACAAACTTCCTTTAACTTCTTTTCTAGGAACCTTTTCTCAGCCTTTTCCTCTACAATCTTCAATAGTGACTCCAAATGGTTGTCAAAGTTGTCCAGTGCCATGTTCAATTTCTCTGCATCATCCTTTCCTTGAAATGCAATAGGTGTAGGGTGTATTTTATTTACAGTTTCTATTGCCCTAGCGATCACCTTAACCTTCTTATCCCCTTTTTGTTATGACCTCTCTTTTGCCTTAGCAAATTCCATGAAGGATAATCTCATGAGTTCATTCTCATCCATACTTTCCACATCAATGCTCATTGGTTTAGCCATACTTTCCAACAATAGGGTGGAGGAGGTTTTCGATTCTTGTTTGAGCTCAATTCTTACCTCTTCTTCTTGTTCTTCCTCTTTATGTTTTTCCTTCTCTTTTTCTTTCTCTTCTTATTTTTCTTCTATTTGTTCTTCCTCTTTCTTTCCTTCCTCATCTACTATCATCCCACTATCTAGATGTCCTTGAAAAGGATCATTTATATCAAGTGAGGTTTCAAGTGATATAGGCACACCAATAACAAAGAAGTCTGGTTGCTTGTCAACTTCACTTCCTTATATGCTCTTCTCAGTTGTCTTTGAACTTTCTTCCATTCCAAAAGGTGTAGGCTTGGAGGCTTTGGGAGGTGAAGTCTTCTCAAGCATGTCACTCATAAGAATTTGATCTAATGTCTTTTGTGTGTCTGCAATTACCTCGTCATATTTTCTTGCCATTATCTTTACAAGTTTGGTGTAATGCCTTGCTAGGGAACCCAAGAGAACTTAACCTAACATGCAACTAAGTTTACAAAATAATTTTTTTTTTAAGTTTTCAAACAAGATAAACATCAGTGCAGAAGAAATTACCATTTACTCACATTAAAACAACAACCAACATAGGTTAAAACTCTCAAGTGTTCCTTGACGAAGATTACATAAGTATTAATTATTTAATTTAGATTAGATACAATTACAAAACTCATATAAACAAATGAAAGATAAATGCAACATCACATAAAGGATAACATGAATACAACTGGTACCATAAGGTATCCAAAATAGCCTACATCCACTGCACATATTGCAGGGTATGTAATACAATAACTGAAATAAAGTACAACATGATATCTCTAAACAACTAATACAATGATACAAGATCACATAGAAGAAGAATAATATAAGAACACATCTCCACCAAAGAAGAAAAAGAAGAAAAAACTACCACAGGGATCATCTAGCACTAGTACACGAATGTCAGAATCTCAAATGGTAAAAGAATCACTACCACCTGACCTCATGAACCTAAATGGTCCACTCACACCATGTTGGGGAGATAATAAAAGATCCCACTCAGATAACAAACATCAACAATAAAACAAGCTAAGGAAGAGATCTTGAAAGTTTACTAACACTAGGTGTACAAAAGATAACAATATGCAACACTTACTAATCCAGAGGAAACTCACACATGTAGAATAACTAGAATGTGCATAGGAAGGTGTCATCATGTATGTCTAACCCTTGAGTCTCATCCTGGTAATCACTCTAGATCCCAACACTCAAGTGACCATACATGGATCAATGACTTCTCATATAGATGAAGCCATTAACTATGCTAGATACACCTCTCAAGGAAGCAAGCATCATCTCCATTCCCATCTTATTCTGTACTAGCACTCAAGCATGGGTGAGGAACATATCTTATTAAGTTTATTTTAATACCCCCCAATTATATTAGGTTATCACTTGATTACAAACACTTACAATAAATGATCCTAGTAGCCACTTGTGGGCCCCAGTGCTTATTGCAAGCCACCCCCTACTGCACATCTAGGTAAACTACCCTAGGCTCAAAGATGCCACATAACATCACAAGATAATGATAATTCCCCTCAAGACTGTTCCATAAAGCAATAGGAACACACTGATTCTCATATAACCATAAAATCACAAAACACTCTCCAAGTGTTCATAAAAGAATAAACTCCTAATCCCATGGATAGGACATAGAAAGTCAACACCATATTCCCCTCTATAGAATATGAAGCAAGACTCAATTATACAAAAAAATCATAGAAGAAGATCATAGAACAATTCCACATAAGGTTGGGCCAAAATGATCGATTACAACATAGTATGCAAGGAAAACAAACATGATAGATAAACATCCAATACCCTGCCTCTGGAATTACATTCCCACTGGATGATGATCTAACCCCCTTAAAACCAACACATAAGGTGATAACAGATCAATCAAACTTAATTAAAATAGACTAACAACATCGACATTTGATTCAAGAGAACATGACATTATCAAAAAGCTTTACTAATCTAACCAGTCATATACACATAACAAACACTTGCATGGCAAACACCCACATCTAAAACTTGAATGCAAAATTTATTCCTTTAAGCCAAATCAATCTTTTAAATAATAAAACCAATGAACATGCAAAAGACATCAATGTCCAATTACCCATACAGATGAACAATAAGTCATAATTAAAATACGTTATTTCACCTACATCTCATAATTAAAAGAAAAATATAAGCCTACTATAATGAATGCACGTGCAAAGTTTACTAAATAATTTAACTCAAGTTAAATAAACAAAACAACTTTATTACAAAAATTTCCTATTTGATATTCATTTATTAATTCCATACAAAAGAATTAAAATTAATTTTTTTATATTAAGTTTATTTAAGCTCCCATTTCGGGAATCAAACTCAAGACCTTGCTATTACAAAGAGAAGCATCAACCACTGCACTGCAGGCCAATGCCTAAGAATTAAAATTAATTTAGAATATCATCTTAGTATATATACATACTAAAACAAAATACATCTATAAATCATAAACAATACCTCGATTTATTTATTTTAAAATATTATACCAAATAATATTATAATAAAAATCAATTTAACATGAACTAAAACTAGATATTAAAAGTAACATGTTTTACATTTACATCTTAACCCAAATTAATTCAAAATAACATTAAATGAATTAAACCTAAATTAAATTACACTAATTTAATAAATAAAATCAATTTAATAAAAGAAAGTAATTAACACAAATTTAATTAAACTAATTTAATAAATACAATCAACTAACAAATTATAAAATTTGTTTTAAATAACAAAAAGAAAACCCTTTTTAAAAAAAGTTGTCACACTGTACTGTGTGACAGTACCCACAAGGTACTACCGCACGGCAGCCCTTGGGTGTCGTGAGGGCTTGGGGGGATTAATGCCCCCTCCCAAGCTTTCACAATAAATATTTTTTTTAATTTGTTTTTAATTTCTTTTGTTTTTAAACATGCATAAATCAATATTGCAAATTTGATTTAACCTATATTATATATAGGTTTTTTTTAGAATTTATTTCCAAAAATACACTAGATTTGATGATATAAAAATATCTTTAAAAATATAATTAAATCATTAAAAGAAATATTGAACCAGTAATATATTTAAATAAACTTTATTTACTTTTATCAAAATAATTATATATTTAATTTATTAATGCTTGATACTACAAAATCAAAATTCATGTTATCAACAACATCTAATTGGGAAATTTCCAAACCTAGGGTTTTGAATCAAGAATTCATTCACAAAAATTCTAATCATCAATTCAACCATAAAACCCAATTAATAATAATTAATCCATAATTTCACAAAACTCAAACCCTAACTAATCTATTCTAAGTATGAAAACAAAGATCATACGCAACCTAGATTCCCATGTAGTCAAATTCAGAATACAAAGGAGAGAGAAAAATGCATGGACCAGAGATCCAAACAGGCACACAATTAGGCACGATGAAGATAGTTCTATTTTGAAATTCACAAAACATAATCATAAGAAAATTCAAATCCTACCTCAACACCGAAGGGAACATTTGGACAAAGACCAGATCTAAAGCCAAAATCCCAAAACCTCCAAGCTTTCCCAACATTCAATTCCCTCCAAAATCTTCCAACCTACCTGCTAAATTTTCCTCCAAACCTCTCCCCTCTAGAATTATCGCCCAAATTCCCAACATGTAAGAATTCCCATTCCACCTGCTAGGTTCAAAAACTCCACTCTCCAAAAGCTTGCATGAATTTAGACTTTGATTTGCAGTTCAATTTCAGTTGAACTCAAGTCTATTTTCACTTTGCTTTTGTTGAAAGCACTTTAACCAAAATTAACTGATACCATTAATTTAATTTAAACAATTATTGATTGTGCAACTTTAATACATTCAATTTAAAATAAAATAAAATATTTACTCAAATAATGCCCACATGCTCAATTAATCGTAAATTAATAAATACCTTTCAACTAAACATAGGTTAAACTTAAAATCAAATAGTTCTAGGGTGAAGGTATTTCATTAATCCTTATTAATTAAATATTTCAACCACAAACTAAACTAACTTACCAATTTGCATCTAATTAATTAAATAATCTATTTATAGAAAACATGCCATCACCAAAATTGGAAGCATCACAAGGACCTAAAGACCCACATTCATAGGCAAGAACAGGGATATAAACTCACGTCTATTGGATGAGTTTAATATGTTAGGATAACAAAATCTTGTCCACTATTTTAGGACAATAAAATGGCTTAGGTTAGGATTTTGAAATGTGTTATCTCCCCTCTCTTACCATTTGAGATATTGTGATAGGGCACGCTCATCCTAGCAATTCAGGGAAGTCGATGCTCAGTACCTACAAACCTGCATACAAAACCCGCATGTACATACATGTAAATATGTAATAGATAATGGCGGGGATCAACCGATCATGTGGATCTCGCAAGAAACTATGACTCTGTCCCTTAACCACATCAGGCATGTCAAACAGAAATATAAAAAAAACACATCAACCATACACATGCAAGTATGGGGTCAGTAAAACCATAAACATCAATGTTTTCCTAACATATAAATCATCATCCTAACAAAATCATAACATATATAAAATCATACTAGGGGTGGGGTACTACATCCACCCCCCCTAGGATTAGGCTTACTCTTGGAAGCCTACAACCAGATAAGGATATATATCCCCCAAGCACGAAGCATTTACTAAAAACAAAACACAACATCTGAAAACAAGCTATAAAATAAGAACATGATATACAATCATTAAGGACAATATAATTCTATTTAGGAATAAACCAAAGATCACATTTGTCAATCATTAGTTAACAATGGAAAATAGATCTAAATCTTAATTCAATCATCATTATAGAAAACATATAGTAATCAATTGCCTAAAACACACATTCACATCTTCATCAAATAATGAGCTGATAAGTTCATGCTAATCTAATTAATGCAACACTTATGCAAACATATAGGATACACAATGATTCTATTTTCACACAGCAAACATAGTACCATCTTTGCGATATCCTCCCATATACATACTATTAGGGGTCCATGATAAACATGATAGAAATAAGACTTATCACATAATAGGGCCAACAATACCAAACATTCGAAGTAGCCACAACAAAACTCAAAAAGGTAAAACCAAAGTGGGGGAATCACAACTCCAACATTAAATCTGTTGGAAATATAGATGTAGTAACTGAGAGGGGGGGTAAATCAGTTAACCAAAAAATATTACCACTGATCCCTTAAATATCTTAACAAATTATTTACTGTGCCACTCGGTAAATATACAGAGAAATGCTAAAACTTGATCCTTGAAGTGTGTAATAATTAAACTGTTCTTAAGCATTCATCACTGATTAAATTACATGAATAAAGAAAATAACATGAACACAAGAGACACCAAATTTACCATGGAAACCCAATATGGGAAAAACCACCAATGTAACTAGTTACTATTTTTCACTCTTCTGAAGTGATGCCCAGTTAGAAGCCAACCCGGTAAAAGGTTACAAAACACACTGTTTGGTGTGACCTTGTTAGAGGATTTAATCACCCTGCTAGGAGTGGCCTTGTAAGAGGTCTCAAAACAAATCAATAGAACTGTCACCTTGCTAGAGGATTTACAAAATGGTTGTTAAACCAACTCGGTTAAGAGATTTTGATATCACTGCTATTATTGTAAGAGAGTAACAATGAAATGACCCGCAACTGAATTGCTGAATATAGATCTCTATTCTGCTTCACTAGATGCTTACTGATCAAATAAATCTTTGCTGCTCCTCAAGGATATCTAACCATCCTTCAAAATTCGCACATACCTTTCTTCAAAATGATTTCTACATGTTGTATATCTTTTATTCACCACTTGACCTTCTATATATATATGCCATTTTAATTAACATTTAGATTGTCAAGTCAGCACTAAAAATTATTATAGTAGTCAGCTTGGATAAACAAACTATAACAATAAAATATTTTGAAGGGCCGACCTTGCTCGGTAAACATTAATCCTGAAAAGATTTCCTTCGGTGACCAAGTGAACTCGGTAACCACAGCAAATTCTGCAACATCCTTCAGAGACTGAGAGAGCTCGGTAACCACTAATTTTCCTTTGATAACTGAGGAGGCTCAGTTAACACTATTTCCCTGTCATGTTTCCTTTTGACACCTGAGAGATCTCGATAGACACCAAAAACTACCTAGCTGACCGACTGAGCTCGGTAGACACTGAAAACCACTTAGCTGACCGACTAAACTTGGTAGACACTGAGAATGATCATTGATATGACATTTGTGTGACATCAAAGACAACACATAGCTAATCCAACAATGTCCTTCAAACAATTGTATCCAACAATCCCCCTCTTTGGCATTGATGGCAACACAACATGTCATAGCACAATGAAATTTCACAGAGAAACCTAGAGTAAGAAACATATCCTTAGCTTCATTCTAATTCCCATCATCTTCAAACTTATTTCTCTGACTGAGAACTCTCCCTCTTAACTTCTCAAATTATTCTTCTTAGAAATTTCTTGAAATGACAACAAACTCTCCCTCTTTGACAACACATGCCAAAGACAACTTACACAGTTTCGGTAAATATCAATGTACCTTATGTACTGATTCATATGCAATGATTCCCTAATTATGCTACATCAACTGATTGATCTTCAACATGTTCTGGTTGATGCATCACTAAAACTTTATTTAGTGAACCTCGGACAAGGGAGTGACCCCAAACTTTCCTCTTAGATACAAGAATGCATCCTTAGGTAGTGGCTTGGTGAAGATATCTACAATTTGTTCTTTTGTATGAATATATTCCAATCTAATTTCCTTGTCCTGCACTAATTCTCTGACAAAGTGATATTTAATTGCAATGTGCTTGGTTTTGGAATGCATTACTGGATTCTTTGAAATATTTATTGCACTTGTATTATCACAAAACATAACAACTAGTTCTTTGATCTCAACCTTCATGCCTTCCAAAAGCTATTTAAACCATACAATATTAGAGTAGTTTACTGCTGTAGCAACATACTCTACTTCTGATGTGGATTGGGATGTGTAGTTTTGCTTTTTACTAGTCCAAGATACTAACCTCTTGCCAAGAAAGAATGCTCCACCACTTGTACTCTTTCTGTCATCAATGTTTCCTGCCCAATCAGCATCAGTAAACACTTTTAAATCTAGATTGCCTCCAAATTTATACCACAAGCCATAATATTTAGTTCCCCTTAAATACCTCAAGATTCTTTTGATTTCCATCATGTGATTTTCTCTGGGTTTAGCCGAGAATCTTGCCCCTATACCAACTGCTAAGGCAATATCAGGCCTTGTGTGTACTACATACTGTAATTTTCCAATCATTGATCTGTATAAGGTCTGATCTACTTCTTTTGAATCATCATCTTTGGTAAGCTTCAGTCCAGTACACATGGGTGTACCAACTAGTTTTGAATCTTCCATACCAAATTTCTTAAGTATTTCCTTGATATATTTAGACTGAGTAATGTAGATACCATTTTTGTTCTGCTGAATCTGAAGTCCAACAAATTTTTTTATCTGACCAAACATAAACATTTCAAATTCTTTGTTCATATGCTCTAAAAATTCTTTGCACTGATCATCATTTGCTGTAAACATAGTATCATCCACAAATATTTCTGCCAAAACAATTTTGTTATCTGATCCTTCTTTGATGTATAAATTACTGTTGTCATTAGCTCTTTTGAAATCAATCTGAGTAAGATAGTTATGTAATCTTTCATACCATGCTCTAGGAGCTTGCTTCAGACCATACAAAGCTTTGTGTAATTTGCAGACCGTATCCCTTTTGTCTGGATCAATAAAACCTTTAGGTTGCTCAATGTAGACTTCTTCCTCAAGAATACCATTGAGAAATGCAGATTTTATATCCATCTGATATACCTTAAATCTTTTATGTACTACATATTCAAGTAAAGTCCTCACACCTTCTAATCTTGCAACAAGAGAAAAAGTCTCTCCATAATTTATTCCTTCTTCTTGAGAATATCCTTTACATACCAATCTTGCTTTGTTTCTTGATACTTGACCATCTTCATTCAACTTATTTCTGAATACCCATTTTGTCCCAATTACATTTTTATCTTTAGGCCTAGGTATAAGAGTCCATGTCTTATTTTTCTCTATTTGCTCTATTTTTTCATTCATAGCCTCAATCTAACTTTCATTTTTCAATGCATCTTTGACATTTTTAGGTTCAAAATCAGCAAATAAAGATGTACCTTTTAGTTTAATTCTTGTCATAGTACCATCTGATTTGTTTCCAATAATCTGATCTAGTTTATGATGCTTTCTGACATACTTGGCTAATACAAGTTCCTTGCTTCGTGAATGAGTTACATTTTCATCTTCTTCATCTTTAGGTTCAGGTTGCTCGGGCTTGATAGATACTTGCTCGATAGCTTCAGACTGAGACTCGATACTTTGTGACTCGGTCTAAACTTCTTCTTGTGACTCGGTTACTATACTGGGCTCGGTAGATGTAGTTTCCTTATATATGTCTGGCAATGTATCATGTTCGATGTAAAAAAAATTTATGTAATCCTCTGGTTCCTTTTTGCTTTCTTCTTCAGTCTTTTCTGCAAACTCATCAATTCTCACATGTGCACTTTCTATGATTTTGTGAGTAGACAAATTTAGACATCTATATGCCTTACTTTTGCAAGAATATCCCAAAAATATTCCTTCATCACTTTTTACATCAAATTTTCCTTTTCTAGATTCTTTTAAGATGTAACATTTACTACCAAATACTTTTAGGTAACTTACATTTGGTTTGTAGCCATACCATAGCTCATACGGAGTCTTGAATGTGTCTTTTCTCAACTATACTCGGTTCAAGGTATGAACTGCAGTGCTGATAGCTTCCTTCCAATATTTCATAGCAATGTTCTTTTCAATCATTAGAGTCCTTGCACAGTCCATGATAGATCTGTTCCTTCTTTTGGCTATTCCATTCTACTCAGGAGTTCTCAGGGCTGATACCTGTCTTTTGATTCCTCTTTCAATGTAGAAATTTTTGAATTCATGGGAGATGAATTCACCATCTCTGTCTGATCTCAAGCATTTTATTCTTTTTCCTATTTCCATTTCTACTCTTGCTAAATACCATTTGAACTTCTCAAATGCTTCAGACTTTTCTCTTAAATACATAACAATCATCATTCTAGAGTAATCATCAACAAAGAGAATAAAGACTTTTTCTCTAGTATAGCTCTCAATTCCAATAGGTCCACATAAATCAGTATGCACAATTTCCAAAATATCTTCAGACTGATAGTTTTTACTTTTAAAACTAGACTTTCCCATTTTACCAATTTGATAATTCTTGCATAGACCAACATTAGGTTTCTTTAAAGTAGGAATACCTCTTACTTTCTTGAATTTGCTTATTTTCATCATGTTGTCAAAATTTACATGACATAACCTTTTGTGCCATAACCAACTTTCTTCAATTTGAGCAATAAAACATGAGTAATCACCAAGATCAAGATAAAATAGGTTACCTTTGGTTTGTTTGCTTAATCCTATCAGTTTTCCTTTGTCATCCAGCAGTCTTGCTTTGCCATTCATGAATTCAACCCTGAATCCAATGTTAATTAGTTGTGCTACACTTAGAAGATTATGCTTTAGTCCTTCAACCCAATATGGATTATCACATATAAGTTCTTTGGTTAATGAAATTCCTCCCTTTCCTTTTATACAACAAGGTTCATTGTTTCCAAACCTTACATTACCACCATCAAAGTTTTCAAAGTGTTCAAACTTAGTCCTATCACCAGTCATATGATGTGAACATCAACTATCTATAATCCATGTATCATTCTTGCTTATATGAGAGATAAGTGCCATCTCATCTTCATCATTATCAGATTCATCTTTTACAACAATGAAAACAATTTCTTCTTCACTATCATTTGAATCTTTAGCTAAAAAACATGTTTTCTTACCTTTATCCTTAAATGATTTGAAATTCTTCTTGCCATTGTACTTGGAATTTTTCTTCTCATCTTTGCTTTGCTTGTGTGGACACCTAGCTGCAATATGACCAATTTGTTCACATGAAAAATAGATTAAGGGAGTTTTACCTTTGTATTTTCCTCTGCCTCTTGAATACTTCTTTGCAAGTAATGCTTCAATAACTTCAAGATCGCTATCAGAACTTTCCTTTGATTCTTCTTCACTTTCTGATTGGATTTTATTCCCTTTCTTGATTGAAAGTTTGGCCTCAAAAGCTGATTCAATATTTTTAGAAGTTGGAACATAGTTGTCATAGTTATCCAGTTCAAAGGCTTTCAATCTTCCAACTAAGGCATCCAAAGTTATATTGTGATTTTCTTCACATCTTCTTTCTTGAATAGCAGAAACTCTTAATGCATAAATAGGAAGTAATGTTCTAAGAACCTTACTTATAATAGTTTCATCATCAATTTTTCCTCCAGAAGCTCTGATTGCACTAACACTTGTCTTGATCCTTTCAACATATTTTTCAATGTTTTCTTCTTCTCTCATTTTCATCTGATCAAACTGTCCTCTTAGGCTCTCTGCTTTGGCTCTCTTCACATTGTCATCACAGCCATAGATTTTCTTCAGCTTGTTCCACATTTCATGAGCAGTTGTGCAGTCTTTGATTTCATCAAATTCTTCATAGGTAAGAGCTGATGCAATGTCTATCATCATAGTGTTATGGTTCTTCTTCTCTGCAATGTCTTCAACAGTTAATGTACTAGTAGGAATTGTATATTCTTGATCAATATATTTGCATCCTGAATCACCAATGGAAGCCAGATGAAGTCTCATGTGACCTTGCCATGCTGAAAAGTTATTTTTGTTAAGCCTTGGAATTTCTCTTTTGTAAGACATCCTGATCTTTAGCTTAGGTCCTTGAAACCCTTCTTGCAAGCACCAAAAGCTTTGATACCAATTGTTGGAAATATAGATGCAGTAACTGAGAGGGGGGGTGAATCAGTTAACCACACAAATATTACCACTGATCCCTTAAATATCTTAACAAATTATTTACTGTGCCACTCAGTAAATATAGAGAGAAATGCTAAAACTTGATCCTTGAAGTGTGTAATAATTAAAATGTTCTTAAGCATTCATCACTGATTAACTTACATGAATAAAGAAAATAACATGAACATAAGAGACACCAGATTTATCATGGAAGCCCAATATGGGAAAAACCACCAATGTAACTAGTTACTATTTTTCACTCTTCTGAAGTGATGCTCAGTTAGAAGCCAACCCGGTAAAAGGTTACAAAACACACTATTTGGTGTGACCTTGTTAGAGGATTGAATCACCCTGCTAGGAGTGGCCTTGTAAGAGGTCTTGAAACAATTCAATAGAACTGTCACCTTGTTTGAGGATTTACAAAATGGTTGTTAAACCAACTCAATTAAGAGATTTTGATATCACTGCTACAATTGTAAGAGAGTAACAATGAAATGAACTACAACTGAATTGCTGAATATAGATCTCTATTCTGCTTCACTAGATCCTTACTGATCAAATAAATCTTTGCTGCTCCTCAAGGATATCTAACCATCCTTCAAAATTTGCACATACCTTTCTTCAAAATGATTTCTGCATGTTGTATATCTTTTATTCACCACTTGACCTTCTATATATATATGCCATTTTAATTAACATTTAGATTGTCAAGTCAGTACTAAAAATTATTATAACAGTTGGCTTGGATAAACAAACTATAACAACAAAATCCTTTGAAGGGCCGACCTTGCTCGGTAAACATTAATCCTGAAAAGATTTCCTTTGGTGATCGAGTGAACTTGGTAACCACAGTGAATTTTGCAACATCCTTCGGAGACCGAGAGAGCTCAGTAACCACTAATTTTCCTTTGATAATTGAGGAGGCTTGATTAACACTATTTCCCTGTCATGTTTCCTTTTGACACTTGAGAGATCTCGGTAGACACTAAAAATTGCCTAGCTGACCGACTAAGCTCAGTAGACATTGAGAACCGCTTAGCTAACCAACTGAACTTGGTAGACACTGAGAATGATAATTGATATGACATTTGTGTGACATCAAAGACAACAAATAGCTAATCCAACAATGTCCTTCAGACAATTGTATCCAACATAAATCATGAGAGCTCTCCATTTCAACAATAAAATAAGTGTGTCTAGTGTCACAAAATAGATAACAAAAAGAGAGTTAGGTGACTAATCCAATCATAAGAAAGTTAAAAATTTCAATGCTAGCCTCCACACATCATGAAAAGTTCACCAATTAACCAAAATAAATTATCAATCATAAAACATTTACATAACAAGGTGACTAGTGGTAGCCACACTCAAGGGAGTAATTGCTTCACGACATCCAAAGGTACTTCACCCTAGATGCATTAGAGAGAGTACCCAAACACAATAGATAGTCAAATAATCTATGATAATCAATAGACAAAGTGATATCTCAAAGACATTTTAGAGAGAGCAAACATAAATGTTTTAGTTGTAATTTAATGGTTCTCAAACACAAAAGAGTTATATGTCTATGTTTGGTTTCAAGTTTTGACAGTTTAAACATCTAATGGGCACACAACTTCCCAAAGTTCCTAGTGTAGAACTCAATGCTCTAATATCTGGCCTTAGTTCTTAATAGAGGTTTGAGTTCCTTAATTATTCTCTCCCTTTCCTATATGGAAACTACAGGTGACATGTCTTTAATAGCCTTATTTCTTATTGTTTCATCCTTTGATTGTGCTAACTGTTTTCTGATTTCCAACTTTCTATATATGTCTTTTGGTATACTCCCTTCTATTTCCAGTAGATTATTTTTATAAATTAATAGGTGTTCAATCACTATGTCCTCTATCACTGACTGATTTTCAGAATCATACCTTTCATAGTATCTTTCTAAAGTCTTCAATTTTTCATCTCTTATTATCTTTTTTTGAAACATTTTGATGTTCGGTTTCCACAAATTCTCTATTTTCTTTTTCTCTACCTTTTCTTATTTCTTCTCATTCACCTTTTCCTCTTTTCTCTTTGTCTCTACCTCAACCTTTTGTTTCTTAGGGCTAATAGGTCTATTTGATCTTGTAGATCTCCTAGGAGTTCTCGTAGGTACATCTTCTTTTTCTATTTTCTCAGGAGTGATTAATAAATCTATTACATTAGAAGTAGGACTTACTATCTTTTCTTCTTCAGAAGGAGTTGCTTCAATTTCCATGCTAGAAGACCCTTTTGTCATGTTAGTCCTTTCTTCCTTCAGTTGTGCCTTTTTTATTCCTACCTTCATTGCTATGTCATCAACTATCTTTTCTATTTTCCTCTTCCTTGTTCCCTTATCTTGTTCCTCTCTGACCTTTGCTGACTTTTCCAAGTAAGTTCCCCATCTCTCTTTAGATGTATCAATTTCTAATTCCATTAAATTCTCTATCTACATTACAAGTACTTCAGAATTGACCTCATACCCCATAGGGTAGCACTATTTCTTCTTAGGTTCAACTGCTTCAAAGCATACACAATCAGTTTCAACAATGAGATAGACTGTGTCCTTGTATTTCTCAACTAAATCCTTAGGAATCATGTATCTCTCCTTCATTTTCCTTTGAAGAATTTTATTCATTGTAAACAACTCACCATCTACCTAGTCTTTGTTATGTCTACACTAGCTTTTTGATATTTGTATACCAGTAGGTACACCATCCTTCCATGCTCTAGGGTGCATTCTAGGAAATTTGTACACAATATGAATGTACATGTGAATCAGGAGTGAACCAAATCTGAATGCTATTGACTTATCCTTCTTAATAATCCTCACATTCTCTAAGAATTATTGTGCTATGATATCACATAGGTTGTATCTGGTGTTTTATTTTATGATTTTGTAAGCCATCATGATTACCCCTACCGATATAGAGTTAGGTTTGCTACTTTATTATAGCTTATATCTTAATAGCATTGCTACCAATCTCACATCTTGTTGAAATATATCATTAATAGTCATCGTTTGCTTGTCCCATTTCGAATGAGTTAAGTTTTCTACTTGTTTATTGATGTTTTTCTCTGCCACAGAGAGGGCTCCAACATTGTCTAATCTAGTTATCTCATGAATCAATTGGCTACATATCTTTACAGGCTACTCTCCTATCCAGATGAGCTGATCATGGATTTTTCTTAGTATAATTTTGAACCATTCAGTCTCACAAAAATCATTTAGGAGGGTTAGTTTTATGATAGATTGATCTTCTAAGTGTTTGAATTATTCCTTCATTTTCTCATCCAACTCTATCATCTCATCTATCTCCGTATTGATTTTTGCATACCCTATGGTCTCATACTTATAGTGAATGTAAGCCCTAATGTCTTCTACATGAAGGACATTGTATGGGGTTTGTGAAAATGATCCTTTTGGATCATCCTCATAGGACTTAAAAGGGTGTCTCTTGAACTTATACCTTGGTCTATCAACAACATCATATATGGTAGGTGCATACATAGCTTCTGATAGAGTATATGATCTAAACACCTTGAATATGCCAATTTCAAGAACTTTTTCTTCAATCGATCATGCAATGTGGTTGCTAGGTGACTGATGTGCTTCTTAACTCTATTCTCCTTGGTCGATGCTTATCAAATAGTGAAGAAATGATTATCCATCGCAAGGTGAGTAAATGCATTTATCACAGCTAGCTCAACTTCACATATTGTCTAGTCAAACATAAATCTCACGCTCATAGGATATGAATCTCCAAGTGTTGTGATCACAGATATATAATCCATGATGTATGTATACACCATATCTAATCTTGCATGAGCTTATTCCACATAATTAGGGGTTGGATATAATCTATTATCTACATCCAATGCTCCCCCTCAGGCCATGCTCAGCCTTTTAGGTTGATGTAGTAGTGTTAACATCATGTGAAGATACAATAGCATATACTGTCTCTCCTTGAACCAATTCCTTATTGAAATATTTTACCTTCCATATATTCCCATCATCTCCATATGTTGGTTTCTTGAAATGATTCTTGAACACATCTATGTATTCATTACTTGAATTTTATCATTGTCACCAATATTCTTCTTTATAACCATAGGTGGTGGTCCTCTTCTATTGTCTATTCCATTATACCTACAAAACTTTTCTATGTTTCCTAAGTTTTTGCATTTGAAACATGTAGGTGATCTTTTGTCTTGATTAACCTACAACTTACAATACCTTGCAGTATGCCAAAGGTTATTGCATTTATAGCATGTGATCTTCATTATTGATTCTTCTATGAAGTAATCTTGTCTTCTTCTTGACTGATCAAGTTTTCTACATTCTACTTTCTTATGTCCATATGCATAATAGTTATAAAAATAACCAGTAAAGGGTTTGAAAGGACCTTTACCTCTACAATCTATTTTCATATGTCCAAGTTTGTTTCATCCAAATCATCTACCTCTAAAAGGTTTGATCTAAACTTTAGGTTCTTCAAAAGTGGATCTATCTTCAGTCTTCACTTCAAGTGATTCTTCATGAGTTTTAGAACATTCTCCTTCATTGTATCCAATTCCAGTCATGTCTCCTTTAGGTTTTTGTCTCTCTCTTTGTTCATCATTTTTATCACTACTCATGTGTAACTTCTCAATGTGTAACTTGGATTGAGTGAGTTCACCTTTAATGATCTGATTGTACTTCTCCAATTCTAGAAATTTTTCCTTGTAGTGATCAAGTTCTATCTACATCTCTTGTATTTGTATGCTTTCTTCTTTTAGAGTCTCTTCAACTTTGTGTCTTGTATCCTTCTTATGTTGAATCTCTTTAATCATCATAATATTAATTTGTTATTTTTCTTTCTCTAGCTTCTTTACTTAGTCTGATGTATCATTTTCAAAATCCTCCTTGATCTTTTCCATAAGGTCTTGTCTCTGACTTCTTGAAATTTCAAGTTGTTCCTTTAGTTTTTTGATAAAACCTTCTACTCTTCTTAATTTGAATTTTAAATCATCATTTTCAGCTTTTTCTTTGTCCAGGTCATCAAGTGTTGCTTCAAATTTCTCTTGTAAACTTTATGAATCCATTTTGATCTCCCTTAAGCTGTTAGGCTTTCTCTCAAAGGGCCAATAGCTCTAATACCAATTGTTAGGATTAATTAATACTGAGAGGGGGGGTGAATTAGTATTACATCACTTTAACTTAAACTTAAACCAATTGCAAATAAACCATATGAATTCTAAAATGAAAAGAACATAAGCACAAAACACATAACTCATAACACCATTATTTGTTTTCAAGGAAACCCTGTCCAAGGGAAAACCCCGTTGGGGATGGTACCCACAACTATGCACTAAAATATAGAATCCCTGTGAGGAGATCTATCCCTATTAGGAGCTGAGTATTACATAGTACATTTCCTTGTTAGAGGAATATCAACACTATTAAAGGTATGGTGAGCTTACAACTCTTACAATCAATAATTCAATTACAAAAGTGTTCAAGAGTGAACATTACAAGTATCTTCTATACTTTGATAGTTCTAGTTATCACTCTTTTTCAATTCCTAATCTTGCATCTGCTATCAACTATTATTGATATCCCACATTCGCATCCACATCTCATACATATCTTTCACATGTATTGCTTCCACAAAACACTCTTTATTTATATCTATTTAGTCATCCATTCGGCTCTCAAATACAATAAAAAACATAATAATTACTTATACAAATGATAAATACTAAGTCCAAGATCTTATATTACCAAATTGTCAACAATATACAATCTTCTTCTAACTTAGCAGGTCGCCATTCCATCTAGAATTCCCTTAATCATCACGACTATTCATATGCCATGTTTCACTAATCCTCTATCTTTGCATGCCTTCATATTATTGTAACTTACTAATATCAATACAAAAAAATGTGCGACCTTAACTGAAGGTCATACATATCCCAAAATGTCTTCCTCTAAGTTTGCAATCCATAATGTATCATATATCACCTTCGCTGACCAAAATAGTACTGCAGTATACTGTTAATCTGATTATGTACTTAGTCATTTTCATGACTATCTCCAACACCCATACTTGCTACATGTGATCACTATAACATAAGTGTTCAAATAAATGAAAACCTTCAAGTGATCTAAAGTGCTCTCAAAACATCACTTGCCAACAGGAATACCTAGTAAGGAGTTGGCCTCCACAACAAGGTCCAAAACCTAGTTGGGAACCTCCACCACCAAGTTCATAGTAACCTTTATCAAATAAAATCAATCTCAGTTGCAAGGACCCCCATCTTAACAATCCATTATGAAATATCCCACCAACCCTAAAACTCCACGTGCACAATCCACTCAAATTCCTTCTTAGCCCACACCTAACCCAAATAACCAAACTATTCAATCGACATATTTTGGGGATATATAGTAGTATCTTGCTTATTTCCTCAATATCAATAACATACACTTAAAATTAAGAAATACTTTGGCTTCTCCAATGGTTTATCTTATCATATAAGTTTGAGAAGATGATGATTGCATGATTGAAAACCTTGTCTAGTCAACAAGATCTGCAAGATAATCTAGAATAGGTGTCACAAGCATCTTTGCCTCTTGAAAATTATTCTACTCTATTTCCTCTAAGATAAATTGAGCATAAAATTAATCTCATTCTTGATTTTGACTTTCTTAGATAATTGAAAAACAAAAGCATTAGGATCCCCTTATTTCAAGAAATTGAGCACATCCCTATTTATAATAAGATTGTTAAGGAAATGTTTATTAAGAAGCCAGACTATAAGAGGAAGGACCCTAGCAAATTACATATTATGGGTAATTTAGTAGAAATTATGCTAGGAAAGCATGTAATTCCAAACTATAATGTTCTAGGTAGCCCAGTAGTGAATGTCACTATTAATGGAGTTCTAATTCAAAATACCTTTATTAACCTCAAAGTTGTCATAAATGTCATGAGTAGATAAATGATGCAATCCCTATAGTTAAAAAACCTAAGGCATAGCCCTATAATATTATAGCTTGTGAATAGTTCTACCATTAAAATTGAGGGGATAGTTGAATATTTAGTCATTACTCTTAACTCATGGGAGTATCCAGTACATTTTATGATTCTCCAACCTAAGGCTCATTCAAATGGATATCCATAATTATTGGGAAGACCTTGGCTAGAAAAGTTAGATGCCATGATTAGATGTAGGTAAGGACAGATGATAATTTCAAATGGTAATGTTACTAAAAATCTTCTATTATATCCTCCAGCTCATCCACATTAAGAAAATAAAAAAGTCATTTGGCCTAATTTAGGAGATGGAGAAGAAGATTCATTGTTAACCCTTATGATGATTGATAAGAGCCCTATGTTCAACCTATAGGATGAAGATAAAATATTAGATCATATCATTCAAAATGATTATCAAAGGAATGCAGAAGATTTCACTTGTGTGGCATGCTCTTCTTGTTTGTTGCACACCCTCCTTCTTCTTGTATCCACTAATGACTGGTACCTATCAACCTCTGCAATGTTACACAAGCTTCTACCACATACAACTAATGAGAGGCTCCAATGTTTAAATGTTACATTCATGAATATTCTTTTTACTCAATTTGATATTACCTTGGTAAGATACCTTGATATTAACAATAATCTCACTCAAGACCAGTAAAGTCAATTAATTTTTGTACTATAGGAAAACATGACAACATTTACATGGGATTATAAGGATATGAAAGGCCTTCACCCCAATATTTTCACATATTGCATATACATTAAGGATGAGTAAAGGCTATTTAGGTAGTCACAATGACAAATGAATCCAACATTTAAAGATATTGTTAAGATTGAACTTTTAAAGCTACAAAATGCAGGATTCATATACCCCATCTCTGACAGTCAATGGGTTTCTCCTTTTGTTATTGTTCCAAAAATGGTGGAAGATAGAGGGTTTATGTAGATTATAGGGGGCTCAATTTAGCAAGGAAGGACAACTTTCCTCTTCCACTTATATACCAAGTTCTTGATTCTTTGTTTGGTAAGAAATAATTTTTATTTTTGGATGGTTTTAGTGAATATAATCAAATTAGGATAGCCCAAGAAGATCAAGATAAAACCAATTTTACCTACACATATGCATATTTTGTCCTTCCATTTGGCCTATACAATGCTCCTACTACATTTCAAAGATAAGTCCTTAGAATCTTGTTTAATCTCCCATGAGTGCATGGAGGTTTATATGGATGATTTCACTACACATGGTGATACTTATGAAGAAACATTGGGAAATATAAAGAAGGTAATTTCTATATGTAGAAAGCACAATATATCTTTAAGTAATGAGAAATATTGTATGGTTATGCAAGAAGGTGTGGTTTTATTCCACTACATATAAAAACATGGCATTTAGGTGGATCCAAGGAAGATTGAGGTCAAATCAAATCTTCTTGTTTCTTCTAAGAAAAAAGATGTTATAATTTTACTAGGACATGTTGGGTATTATAGGTGTTTCATCAAATATTCCAAAAATATAGATTCTCCCTTATATATATTGTTGACAAACCATGTAGAGTTTTATTGGACTCGTGAATGTCATCAATCAATTTTCCAACTTAAAGTTGTATTGACCAAGGCTCCAATACAGTGAGGCCCAAATTGGATGTTACAATTCCTTATCCATTCCGATGCATCTAACCATGTTGTGGGAGCTATCATGGGACAAAAAGAAGGTAATATTGAATATGTTATTTATTACATTAGTAAAAATATTTAATCTATAGAGTTGAATTATACTATCATTGAAAGGAAACACTAGCAATGGTCTATGCCATAAATAAATTCAAACACTATGTAATAGAGTATCAACTATTAATACATACAAATCATGCAGCAATCAAGTGCCTCAAGAATAAACTATTGTTAGTGGAAGATTGGCTAGATGGTTGCTACTACTTAATAGATAAACTCGACAAAGATAATGTAGGGGTAGATTTTATATCAAGACTAACTCATAAAGGATAGGAACCTATTATAGATGACTATTTTCCTTATGAACACTTATTTTCCATCAATATTCAATCTCCTTGGTATGAAGATATTGCTAAATATTTGGTGATAGGAAAGACACATCCACACTTGTCTCTTAGGGAGAAAAAACATCTTGAAAAAGAGTCTACCTTACTCATGGATATTTGGGTATTTATTCTATGCAGTACTTGATAATGTTAAGAGACGTATCAAAGATAATGAAATTTATGAGATGCATGCTTCTCATGATGAACCTTGTGGAGGACACTTTACAACTAAGAGGAAATCCATTAAGGTACTTAACACAGTATATTATTGATCATCTTTGTATAAGGATTTAGTTACCTATGCCAAGAGATGTGATTGACATAAAAGAATAAGAAGACTAACCAAGTTAGATGAGATTCCTCTTCAACCTCAGATGGTTCTTCAACCATTTGATATGTGGGTTATTGACTTTATAGGCCCAATAGACCCTTCATCAAAAAAAAAATTACATATTGGTTTGTACTAACTATCTAACCAAGTGGGTAGAATTTGGAGCAACAAAATATGTACTAGATAATAAAGTGGAAGAAATCCTTTATGAGGAAATATTCACTAGGTATGGGGTACCAAGGGAAATCATCTCAACTACTCATGACTGAATATAAGCTTAGACATAAGAAGTCTACCCCCTCTCATCCTTAGGAAAATGGTTGAGAATAAGTATCAAATAGAGATATTGAGGCCATATTAACAAAAAAAATGACACTTCATAAAAATTGATCATCAATATTAGCATAATAAATCTAGGCTTATCGAAGTGCATGGAGAACAACTATAAGATCCACACCATTTGAATTAGTTTATGGAACCAAAGTTGTTATGCTTATAGAGTTTGACCTAAAAACATTAAGGATGACTTTGGAGCTTGGCTTAAATCTACCAAAATCACAGTTGCAAATGATACTACAATTAAATGAAATGGATGAACTACATAAAGGTATAATAAAAAAAAACTAAACTTGTTTAGTACCAAAGCATAAAATGAGATTATCACAATAGTAAATCCAAAAAGCTTCAAGAAAGTATTTTATACACTTCAGAAACTACCAAGGAAAATCTCAAACCCATTGGCAAGGGCCATATTAAATAGCTAAAGTTTTTACAAATGGTTAGTGTGGTTGCAAATAATAGATCCAGTAAAAATATTATTTTTGGTCACTAGGCATCGAATTAGACTCTATAAAAAGCCAATGGTTTGTGAAGATTTTTTTCATAGTGTTCATAAAGAGGAATTTTTTGATCTTCCTATAGCTTCTCAAGAAGGGGTTGTATATGTTCATGCTCAAGTTATCTTAAGTATGAAGTAAATAAGTGTCTTTTATAAGGAAACACTAGTTAGTAATAAAACATTTAGCATTATGTACCCTTCCTATTGGAGGCCATGTAAAGCAATGCACATGGGACCCGATTGAAGTCCACTCAACAAAGATCAAAATTAAACATCATATTTATGATAGTGATTCAAGGAATCCTCCAAATCATGTGGTTATTTTAGCTCACACAAATTCCAGGTTCCTTATCAAATTTCTCCATCACCTTGTTATAATCGGGCACTTGTATAATATCATCAGTTCATCTTATATTTCATGTTTTCAATCTAAGATCATTTAATGAATGAAATATGAATTTAATAAGGTATGAAATAATAATTTCTATAGATTTTAATCTTGTATCATATTTTTTTTCTATAATTTCCATTGCTATATTTTATATTAAATATTTTTAAATGTGTATTGCCTTATCATTACACCACATTTTAAACAATCACCCCAAAAGTGTGGACCCATTTTTCACATTACGTTGAGGGGAGGAGGGGTTTAAATATTTTTTGATTAAGTATTTATTACTTATACATGATGATTTAAAGTGTGAATTATCATGAGTTGATTCTTTCCTCCAAGTAACTATATGTCATTAATTAATCATAAAAGGTGTGATTTATTCTTGGTTATAGTGAGTCTTGTGTATCATTTTTTGTAAATACTATAAGCATGTTCTCTAAGTTGAAGAAACCCTTTTTAATTGAAGTATTACTACCCTATTTTAAGCTATAATTCAAGAAATATTGAACTAATACAGTCATTAGAAATGGGGGTGATCTCATTCATAGTGAGCCTACAAATCACACACTCATTGACAATGAGAAAGATTGCAAGAAAGAATTCATTGATGCTAGATGGTTGGAGTATTTCCATAAAATTACAAAGTTTCACATGGATAATGCTCTTTATTTTTCCTTATCTTTACAAGATGGAGTGGCTATAGTGAAGGTATTGAACATTGATGTCACTATGATTTTTATTATAGATGTAACATGATTATCTACAAAAGGGGAGGAGTATGTAATGACTCATGATGCAATGCTAGCAAGAGAAAAGTTTCCAAGGCCAAGGGATGGTCCTCATGAGGTTTCAAATCAAGGATGTAGGAGGATCTCATTACCCAATAAATAGGTTTTGGTTGTGACTCATACAATTCAATACTTTACCTGTGAAGGGAGGTTATCAAATTTACATGCTCAACACTTAAAATTTCTCATCCACCTTCATCATGGATGAATTATCAATGCACCTGACTATCTTTCTAGTTTCTTAACAAAAATGGCTACAAAAGTACAAAAAGGTAAAGATGCCTTGGTTTATCATCACTTTTTAATTACATTTCTTGTTAAGAGGAGTTTGAAAATTTACTTTCATGAGATGACATGGAAGAAATTTTTACAGATAAAAAGGGTCAAGTAGAGTAATCTAGGTCCTGCAGGTAGGAAATTAAGATTAAGGGGAGAATCAATTAAATAAGTAGGAAGAGTAAAAGAAGAACTTGACTCCTTAGATAAGGAAGAAGATAATAATTATGAACTAGAAAGAGGACTCTTATGAGAAGGAAGAAGATATGGTTACAACAACATCCCCTACAGTTAAGACTCAAAGTCTTAAATTAACAAAAAAACCTCCTATAAAAACTCATGTTCAATTATTGATGAAATCCCTTGTAAAGAAATTTGAGAAGGAAATGGGGAAATCTATAGAAAACAACAAGAGTAAGAGAAAAATGGATGAAACCCTAGACCTAGGTTTAGCTACAAGAAAAGCTAATAAAGAAACCCCTGCCCCTTCACTCAAGGATAGTATGAAGAAAAAATCTATTAATGGAGAAAAACAAAAGGAGAATGAAACTTATAAAGAGAAGGTAAAGAATGATAAAGGAATTGCGACACATTCAACTCAATTTGTAGAGACTATTTCTAAGGGTGTAAAAAAATGGAAACCTTCTCATTCTAATACTCCTACAGCAAAGGGTTCACCTTTAGTTTCTAAAAAACAACATGTATAATCTCCCAGTTCTGTCTCAATTTTTTAGAGACTTGCACCAATCTCCTTATTCTCCATAGACTCAAGAGTCCTAATCACTAAAAATTTAAAGGAAGAGAAAGAACTATTCTATCATACGCACATGCACTGATGCTATGATCTACTGGTGCTCTGTTAACTATCCAGTCTTCTATACTTAGCCAAATTTTGATCTTCTGATAATGTGCACTGACTCCAAAACACTATATGACTTTTTTGCCATAATGACAACTAATGAACTACAACTGATTTAGAACGATGAATGAAGAATTTGTGATTGAAAGATCACTAAGGATTTGTTGATTAGATATGCAAGATGATTAAATCAATATTATGTTGTCATTGATGTCAACTAGCTTGACAATACTTATCTTGTAAGTTACTATACCGACACATCTGAAGAAAGGAGAAAGAGATGAAGAACAAAAATATCTACATGAGGAAGATGTATATGTCAGATGAGGATAAGGATACACTGAGTAACTTGTTGATGATTCTATGACTTGATGAAATTGACTTTATTATGTTGCATTCATCTATGATGAAGAATAGAGCTGAAAGACACAAAGCAGTGTTGTCAATAAATAAAGCATTCCAGTATACACCGACGGATTGTACTGTATACCAAGCATAGTGTTAACCGAGCTTGTGTTCACCAATGCATTTCTTTGTTAACCAAGCACAACAAAAAGGAATTAAATGATTAGTTTAGCTGATAAAGTGATGAGCTATAAAGTGTATGAAATTGAGGTAACAGATAAGGTTTGTTATGAAGATCAATGGCTAACATAATTCAAGAAGGATCTGATGGAGCAGATTGAAACATGTTATTGACACATCATCCAAAGAAGGTTAAAGCAGAAAAATCTATGAATATGATTAAGCGGCAAAATCTGATGGAGGAAAAGAAAATGATTTACTCATCTATATAAGAGACATTGGTTTCATTATTGAAACAAGGCGGAAGAAGAAGATACTGCTGAATTATCATGTGAACAAGTTTTCATGCATTCCAATCATATTGGTTAATGAGAACCGAGCTACAAAGAGTAATTAATGATGGATAGTAAGTTGATATAGTATTGAATCTGAAGTGGTATATTGATCAGAAAGATTTGAATGAGCTGAACATTGATTTGTAAATTGCAATTAAAGTTGTTTCAAGGAAGATCATCTACTATTACATATTTAACCATTGTACACAGTCAAATCTCTTAACCAAGTGGACTAAGAAAGTCTTTTGATGCTTCATTCATAGAGTGAACATTGTTATCCTATCAACCCCAAAGTGATTGCTAGTTGGAAGATAACTTCTGCTCTAAAATCCTCTAACAAGCTCACACCTAACAATGTGTTTGTAAACCTTTAACAAGGTTGGGTCTTCACCAACCTCACTTCAAAAGAGTGAATATTTTTGGGTTGCCGGTCCCAGGTGGTTTTTCCCTTCACAAGGTTTCCACATTAAATCTCTTGTGTTATGTGTTGATTGTGATATTTTTTTTTTTATCATACTTTGCATATTAAATGTTAGATTTGATCGGTAACTGTTATAAGTTTTAGACTGACAATTGGTAAAAACATAGACATTGAAAGTATTTTATGTTTACCGAGTAGTAGAAGTTGAAAAATTTGTTTTGGATTATACATTTTGTTTTGGGACACTAGATAACTGATTCACCCCCCTCTCAGTTATTCTAAAAATTAGTATCAAAGTTGTGGTTGCTTAGAATAGAGTTTTAAGGACTTCAGCAAAAAGGTCTCAAGATGTATAAGAGGGAAGTACCAAAGCTGAAAAAAAATAGCTTCATAGCATGGCAAAGCTGGATGAAGTTGCACATATCTGGAATTGGGAATTTTGCACTAGAATTGATGGAGAATGGCTACATTGAACTGACACTGTTGGCATTAAGAAGAATTGCCACTAGTGACAACACTTATTTGCATTCTGGATATAAACCGAGCAGACAGTGCAAACCGAGCAAGTTAGTACAAACCAATCAGGACAATGTAAACCGAGTAACATCATGTCTACCGAGTCACCAGTACTTACCGAGTTCAAAACCTGCCGAGTGATCAGTATGAACCGTGCCTTCACTTCTACCGAGTGCATGATGATGCCAAGTAATGTAGTGGACGCCGAGTATCAGAAAGTCACCGAGTTAGTTTGCAGGAACCGAGTAACCATACTTGGGCCGACTTAGTAGCACTTATGTTTATTTGTCAAGCTGACTGTGTAATTGTAATTGTAATTAATTGTTTAAGACTTGTATATAAACAATGTTGTAAAAATAAAAAGATGTAATGAAATGTATGAAGTAGAATATATGTGAAAGAAAAAGAAAGGCAGAGATAAGCGAATTACAGAAGGCTTCAGAAGTATAAGATACAGCAAAGACAAATTCATCACAGAAGGTGATCAGTACATCAGCGAATCTCAATCAGCAATCTAGTTGCAAAGCAGAGATCTACTGTTTCATTCTAACAGGTGAATCAGTACTAAATCCTTTAACCGGGTAGACTTAACAGTCTTTGTAAAAATCTCTTTACCGAGTGCATACTTCATTGTATGTTTGTAAATCCTTTAACAGGGTGGATTTAGCAATCCTTATTGCTCCTAACAGGGCAGATCATCAGAAGTGATCGAATTGTAAGCCTTAACTGGCCAACTTTATTCTGCAGTATTAAAGCTTTGTGGGTTTCATCCCCACCCCAGTTTTACTTTCTTTTGGAAGGTTTCTGGGTAACCAAATCTATGTGTCATTATTGTGAATACTTTTAAGTTTCATGTTTTCTGTATGCAAAGGTTAAAAAGTAAATTACATGTTAAAATTGTAAGAAAATTTGGAGTTACTGATTCACCCCTCCCTTCTCAGTAACTCGGTTAACTCCTAAATATTTCCAACAATTGGTATCAGAGCAGCATTGGTCCTCAAGGTAAAGCTTAACTAGCTTGAGCAAAGATCCAGGACAATGGAGGTATTCAAACTGAACAAGGTAATTGAAAATGAAAAGCTAGATCTGGAAATGGCCATAGCTAAACTCAAAGAAGCAAAAGAACATCTTTCCCAATCCCTAAGAAGAAGGAAGGAACTTGCAAATCAGATGAATGATCAGAATTACATTGAAGAAAAGATTGAAGATCTTCTTCCCTCAAATAACTCAGATGAAGCAAACAATGCTGTCAAAGAACTCCTAGAAAAGAATGGGTCTCTGCAGGAAGAAGTGAGAAAATTGAAAAGAGAACAAGAACTACACTCTACAAGATTCTGTGAGATCTTGGAACAAAGAAACAAGTTGAAAGATGAATTAGATGGAAGAAACATTGAAGTCCAAAATAAAACCCTTCAGCTAGAAAACCTAATTGATCAGATCTCTCATACAAATGAAGAAATTCTGAATCTAAGATCAGAAATAGAAAGCACAAGAGAAGAACTAAGATCTGAAAAGGAAGTCAATCTAAGATTGGTGGATGACCTAAACGCTGAAAAACAAATCAATGAAGGAATGCTGAAAAGTCAAGAAGACTTGAATCAGCTATATGAACGAAATCTTCATAGGCAAAAAGGAAAAGCAGGACTTGGATACAAAGGAGAAGGCGAATCCTCTAAGCAAGGTACTAAAAGAAATCAAAAACCTACTTGTAATCATTGTGGTAAAATAGGACATACTTCAAATAAATGTTGGAACAATGAAAAAGCAGAATTCAATGGAAAATGTTATAGCTGCAATCAACCTGGTCATAAAGCAAATGAATGCAGGGAAAAACCTAGATTCAGAGGTAATTGTCACAAGTGCAACAAACAAGGTCACAAGGCATCCGAGTGCAGATCCAAGACATTTAATCCAGCAGAACAAATTGTGAAAGCAATGTTTGGATGGGACTACAACACCTGGTGTAGATGTCATTACTGTGGAGAATATGGACACATTGGCATGAATTGCATAAAACATCATCTAAGGAAAAGAGATACTACCGTAAGATGTTTCAAATGCACTAAACTCAGTCACATAGCCAGAAACTACATGAATGCTAGTGAAATTGAAGAAGGAAAGAAGAATGAAGCAACTAAGGTCAGGAAACAGGTGAGACAAAAATGGATTCCTAAAGCTACCGAGCAATCCAGTCCAAGTAATGGAATGGATGGCTCTACCGACTCAAACTAAATTTCCAAGAAAGCACTGAAACTGTATTCTCATAGACCAATCTCAAGCAGTTCCAGAACCGAAAAAAAAGGGTCTAAATCAGCATGCAAGATGCAGTGAGATCACCGAGCAAGGTCGGTACCCGTCTTCACCGAGCAAGGTCGGTACCTGTCTTTACCGAGTGAGGTCGGAGCAATATGAATTCTTGAGTTCACCGAGTTGCGAAGTCTTTTTCGAGCAATTAATTCTTAGTGGGTGACAGTCTGTCAGAATTCCTACCCTAATTTGAAATGAGCATTAATGACAGAGTTGTAAACAAAAAGCAAGTAATCGAACTCATTCTTCATCGTGAATCTTTAGCACTTTGAGAGCAAAAAATTTCAAGGGCAACCCGGCGATTCAATACTTTTGCGAAAGGAATTTTCTATGAGCTACCATGGCATCATCCAGCACTTTAGCGAAGAAAGGATCTGATATGTTAGTCCAAGGGGAGTGGAAAGCACTAGATTTTAAGATCGTGCCCGCAATTGCAGCAACCCTAGATCCGAACGGAGCTCAATCTCAGATTCCTCCTAAGGTACTGCTTATTAACGATATCCGCAATCATTTTAACTGTTCAATTCATGAAATGGGAAAC
This sequence comes from Chamaecyparis obtusa, assembly GCA_027943335.1. NCBI lineage: Eukaryota > Viridiplantae > Streptophyta > Pinopsida > Cupressales > Cupressaceae > Chamaecyparis > Chamaecyparis obtusa. Next base: position 2,409,763 of record BSBK01001376.1, on the reverse strand, counting down.
CTAGAACTAGACATTGTGCGTGAGGAACTATGTGTGGATGGTATTCTGAAACTCGAGCACAAACATCTGGAAGATAAAGGTTTAGTTCACATTGCACATCTACCTCAAAACTTTCGAGATAAATGGGTTAGGTACATTCTCAACCGAGTACATGATGGCAAGATTTGGCTTGAGCAACCTATTGAGATCACAAAGAAAATGATTCAACAAGTCACCGGTCTTCCCATGTTGAACAAAGCTAAAACTACCAAAACCCTAGGTCGGACGGAACTAGAGAAGAAAACCCTAGCCGAGTGGGATGGTAGATGCATGAAAGTTAGCAGCATTACCGACGCTGAACTGAAGTTTGGTACACACATCATTTCCCATAAGATTTACAGTTCTAGTTGACAGAACAGTGTCTCCTGTGAAGCTATTGACCTAGCATACAAAGTGGTCAAGAACAACTTGACATTTGACCTAGCAGACTTATTGTTGAAATAGTTTAACAAGAACATGGAAAGCATCAAAACTTCCAAAAACAATCCATGTAAGTTTGGATCCTTGTTGGTCTGTTTATTCTTCTATGTTCAGAAATTCTTCCCTTCTAAAGGAAAAGTTGTATGGAGAAAAGATGTGCCAATCCTCTATGAAATAAATGAATACATCGCAGAAATGGGTGAAAACTTTGAAAGCATCATGGATAATTATTTTGAGTCTTTCAAAGAGAAAATGAATGACAGATTCCGGATCCCACAGAAGTTGGTGGAAGATTACAAAGATGACATCTGTTTTATGGTGGATTGTGATAATGTGTATATTCAAGCAGTTAAACCGAGGACTGTATATGTAAAACCTCTTTCTTATTAGGTAAATATTGATGAAACCAAGAATATCATTGAAGCTCTTCTAAATCAGCCTATCAATCCCAAAGCTCCATATTTTGGAACATATGATGAAGCTAAGGTGAGAATTGAACTAAGCATAAAGCTTCCACAGGCGGTAAACAAAGGAAAGAAGAGGATAGCCAAAATGCAAATGATAACCGAGGACAAAGAAGAAATAGATGAAAAAGAAGAGGAAAAGGATGAGAAAATAGAGGAACCAGAACCTGCAAAGAAGAAAGGAAAAGTTTTCATCACTAAGGCACCTGTGCCTCCCACTGCTGTGTTTACAAGGAGAAATACAAGAGGCAAGGCAAACAAGGCAGAAAAGGCAGATAAAGACATAGTATTCAAAAGACCTCCTCTAAGCCTTCAAGAAAAGCTCAAACTCTTTAGAGATGGATCAGGATCTAGAGTAAGTAACATAAAATCCTTGAGATATGAAACCAGATCGGAAGTAGAATAGAAGGAAATAGAAGATGCTGTTGTTGAGAAGATGGGACAGTGGAAATACTCTCCTGAAGAAATTACCCCACAGGTTCCAGCAATTCTATTGAATCCAATAAAAATGAGATGGAGCAATGCAAGGCAAATGGTGATAGACATATTTGATCAAAACCTGAGACAGTTGATGCCGAGCTTGAATAATGATGAAGTAAAGAAGGCATTAAAAGAAAATGAAAATAAGATGACATTGAAATTCAATACTTGTTTGATTTTGATCAACAATATTGAATCGGTTGTGAAGGCTGCAAATGCCACATGGAAGAACATATACCACCTTCACCAACCGAGCATTGAAACTGTAATAATAAAAGATATTGAAGATGACAGTGATGAACAAGAAGAAGACACTGAGGTAGATGATACTGTGAGGATAGCAGCAGAAGTCATTGCATCCCTTCCTACCTCTCCAGTGAAAGTTTCTACATCCAGCCCAGAGACACCTTCAAGCATGGTTGTGACAACTTCCACATTTGTCCAATCATCCCTAGCAACATCAGAGGCAGCTACCATTTCTTCTACCGAGCTGCAGTCTCCTGCACCATCAAGTTTTCCAGCAGTAAGTTTTCCAGCTTTTGAATCCTCAAGTGTAAATATTTTAAGTTCTCCAGTAGAAAGTATGCCAGTATCTATAGCCAACCCTACTTTATCTACTGTCACTACTACCAAAGCATTAAGTATAGATAAGCCTAAGGCTCTACCGAGTATAAAATTTTTGGGTAAAAATGTAGTTGAGGATATAGACCTAGATGAAGAGATAGAGATTCCTACATTAGATTTTGCAAATCTCTCAGCAGACCAGATGCAAAATATAGGTGAGATCCTCCAAAGGAAAGCAAAACAAAAGAAGCTTAAAGAGGAAAGAGACAAGGAGTATCAAATCATCAAGGATGCTAAGGACATTTTGTCTGATGCATTAGGCATTAAAGTAGACTCCTCCCAGCATGTTTTGTTACAATTAGCAGAAGCAGTTGAGAAATACAATGAGGACTCATCCGGGATAGAAAAGTTAGTTGAAAGAGTCGAGAAGAGATTCAACAATAAAGTGCTTGAGCACATTGCTCAGCACATAGCTATTAACCAAGTGGAATTGTCTTCAGTTTTGTCTAACATAGAATCTATCTATTTGAATGCTACCTCTCTTTTGGCCAGACTATGCAATATTGCCGAGTTCACAAAGGATGTCAAAGATAAAATGAATAAAATAGATGAGGATATGAAGATTAGCATATAGAAGCTGCAACTTGAACCAAGTTCAAGCTCTGCTCATCACATGAAAATTTCACACCTATCTAATATGCAGTCTAATCTACTGAAAGAAGACTCAAGGATCCGGTCCACACTGCTAGACATCCAACACATGATCCTTCCCATCATGAATACAATGTATAAGCACATTGAACATTCCAAAACATTGATTCATGACAATCAGTTCTCTATAGCAGATCACATGATTGAACTCTCTGCAGAAATCCAAATTGCTATACAAACATGTAAGATCCTGCAAGAAAGTTGGGACAGAACCCTGGCACTAATAATGAAGGTACATTCTGATTTCCTATCAAATTTTGGATTCTCTCTGTAAATAACTTGTATATGCACCTTTGGCATTATCGTCAAAAAGGGGGAGATATGTATAGAAGGAGAGATATGTATAGATTTGTATCAGAAACAGTTAGCACATTGAAAGGGGGAGACAATGTACAAAGCCCTATAACAAAGACAAATTTTGAAAAATCAAAATAAAACTCAGCATGATTCGTGTATATAAGTTTTGGCCAATAAGTGTTTTTGTCACTAATGCCAAAGGGGGAGATTGTTGGCATTAAGCAGAATTGCCATTAGTGACAACACTTATTTGCATTCTGGATATAAACCAAGCAGATAGTGCAAACCGAGCAGACAGTGCAAACCGAGCAGACAGTGCAAACTGAGCAGACAGTGCAAACCGAGCAGACAGTGCAAACCGAGCAGACAGTGCAAACCGAGCAGACAGTGCAAACCGAGCAAGTTAGTACAAACCGATCAGGACAATGTAAACCGAGTAACATCATGTCTACCGAGTCACCAGTACTTACCAAGTTCAAAACCTACCGAGTGATCAGTATGAACCGTGCCTTCACTTCTACCGAGTGCATGACGATGCCGAGTAATGCAGTGGACGCCGAGTATCAGAAAGTCACCGAGTCAGTTTGCAGGAACTGAGTAACCATACTTGGGCCGACTTAGTAGCACTTATGTTTATTTGTCAAGCTGACTGTGTAATTGTAATTGTAATTAATTGTTTAAGACTTGTATATAAATAATGTTGTAAAAATAAAAAGATGTAATGAAATGTATGAAGTAGAATATATGTGAAAGAAAAAGAAAGGTAGAGATAAGCGAATTACAGAAGGCTTCAGAAGTATAAGATATAGCAAAGACAAATTCATCACAGAAGGTGATCAGTACATCAGCGAATCTCAATCAGCAATCTAGTTGCAAAGCAGAGATCTACTGTTTCATTCTAACAGGTGAATCAGTACTAAATCCTTTAACCGGGTAGACTTAACAGTCTTTGTAAAAATCTCTTTACCGAGTGCATACTTCATTGTATGTTTGTAAATCCTTTAACAGGGTGGATTTAGCAATCCTTATTGCTCCTAACAGGGCAGATCATCAGAAGTGATCAAATTGTAAGCCTTAACCGGCCAACTTTATTCTGCAGTATTAAAGCTTTGTGGGTTTCATCCCCACCCCAGTTTTACTTTCTTTTGGAAGGTTTCTGGGTAACCAAATCTATGTGTCATTATTGTGAATACTTTTAAGTTTCATGCTTTCTGTATGCAAAGGTTAAAAAGTAAATTACATGTTAAAATTGTAAGAAAATTTGGAGTTACTGATTCACCCCTCCCCTCTCAGTAACTCGGTTAACTCCTGAATATTTCCAACAGACACTAGGTCCCATGACACTTGATCAACTAAAGGATAGGCATGAACACAATATTACTATGAATGAACTTGCTGCTACCTGTACTGATGCCAAATTCAAAGATGTTAAGGGATGCACAATTTCCAAAGCCATGTGGGATAAACTGACTCTAATATACAGTCGATATGTGAATATTAAGAGAGCTAGAGCAGAAAGCCTAAGAGGTCAAATTGATGATATGAAGATGAAAGAAGGTGAGAACATTGTGTAATACACAAATAGACTAAAAGAGGTAGTACATGCTATTAGAGCATCCAATAGAGTTATTGATGATGAAATAGTGATAAGAAAGATTCTCAGAACTTTGCTGCCAATTTATGCGATTAGGATCTCTGCAATTCATGAAAAAAGGGCTACATCGAATATTACTCTTGACACACTGATTGGTAAGCTTACAACCTTTGAATTGAATAACTTTGACAATAGTGTTGTACCTTCTATTGAATCCACTTTCATGTCCTCTTTGAAGATTGGTAAGTCTAATAGCAGGAATGATAAGAATAATGATAGTGATAGTAATACCGACAATGAGCTTGATGAGCTTGAAGCTCTTATGGCTAGAAGATTTCCCAAAGGTAAGGGAAGGTATAGAGGCAAGCTACCATTAGCATGTTTTAATTATAAATAATTTAGCCACATCACTGCTAGATGTTTGAATAAGAAAGATGATGATAGATCCAAAGACTGATCTGAAGGAAGCTATGGGAGAAGAGTCAACAGAGGCTACCAACACAACAACACAGATAAATGAGATAGATATGACAAAGGAAAAAAGGTATGTTACATAGCCGAAGAATTTGAATCTTAATCTGACACTGATGATGATGTAGAAGTAGTATTTGTTGCTATGAAAGATGATTCAGAGGAAGAAGAGAAACATGAAGAAACATCACTAATCTCTAAAGTAAACAGAAATGATACATGGATCATAGACAGTGGTTGTACACATCATATGACTGGTGATATAGAGAAATTTGATCTACTTGATGAATATAATGGAGGATCTGTAAGGATGGGAAATGATGCACCTTGTATGGTAAGAGGTAAAGGCTCACTGATGATTAATGATAGAATAAAATGTGAAAATGCATACTGGGTAGATGGACTGAACTATAATTTTTTGAGTGTGGCACAACTAAATAACTTAGGCCACCAACTTTCTTTTGAGAGCATAAAGGTAAGAATCTATGATGATGGAGGAAGACTTGTCAGAATTAGTACACAATCCAGAGGTAATCTATTTTATCTTGATATTGATCAGTCTTCTTATTTATTAATCAAGGATGAAGAAGCATGGTTGTGGCATAAAAGGTTATGCCATGTGAACTTTGATAACATGATCAAGATTAGTAAGAGGAAAAGAGTTAGAGGGTTGCCTAACTTATCAAAACCAGATCATGCAATGTGTCATGAATGTCAGAAAGGTAAGATGACTAAGTCTAGTTTTAAGAGCAAAGACTACTCAACAAAGAAGATACTTGATTTGGTTCATACTAACCTATGTGGTCCTATGAGAACTCAAAGCTATTATGGTGATAGATATTTTATTCTTTTTTGTTGATGACTATACTAAACTAATGACTATTCTATTCTTGAAAGAGAAATCTAGAGCATTTAAGATGTTTCAGTGGTATAAGGAAAAGGTAGAAAAAGAGACTGGTAAAGAAATTAAGTGCTTAAGATCTGATAGAGGAGGTGAATTTATCCTGATGAATTTACTAATTTATGTAATGAGCATGGTATTAAGAGACAGGTCTCTACACCGAGAACACCTTAGCAGAATGGGATTGCTGAAAGAAGGAACAGGTCAATAATTGATTGTGCTAGAACACTAATGATACAAAAGAATGTTGCTCAGACATATTGGATAGAAGCTATCAGTACAACTTTATATGTGCTTAATCAAGTACAATTGAAGAAGGACACCAACTAGATACCTTTTGAGCTATGGTTTGGACACAAACCTATTGTAAGTTATTTCAAGATTTTTGGAAGCAAATGTTTTATTCTGAAAGATGAGAGAAATGGGAAATTTGATTCTAAAGGTGATGAAGGAATATTCTTGGGATATTCTACTAAGAGTAAAGCATACAAATGTCTGAATAAGGTTACAAATAAGATAATTGAAAGTACTAATGTCCATGTTGATGAGTTTGATGACAAGAACATAGAAGAAAGAAAGGAATCGGAAGACTATGGTAGATTCACTTACATTGAACTTCTTGATTATCTACCGAAGTTGCAACCTGTGATAACCGGTCAACAAGAAAATAACCCCGAGGAACAAGAAAGGGAAATTGATGAACAAGATGTAGCTACGAGCAAGCACACGAACCTAAATAGGATGAACAAGAAAGGAGAAACTAAGTACTAGCTAGTTTTCTTAGAAGACATCATCCTGAGACACAAATTATTGGAGACAGACAAGCTGGCATGCAGACAAGAAGCAAAACAAGACAAGGTACATGTCTAGTTTGTGAATTTGAACCAAAGAATGTGAAAGTTGCATTAGAGAATGAAGAATGGGTTAGTGCAATGAAAGATGAAATAGAAAAAATAGAGAAGAACAAAACTTGGTCCTTAGTACCTCGACCTAAACATAAGAATGTTATTGGTACTAAATGGATATTCAGAAACAAACTGGATGAAAATGGTGAAGTGACAAGAAATAAAGCGAGATTGGTATGCAAGGGATATGCATAGGAAGAAGGCATTGACTATGGTGAGGAATTTGCACCTATTGCTAGATTGGAAGGAGTTAGAATGCTACTTGCATATGTTGCACACAAGAAATTTAAGCTTTATCAAATGGATGTGAAGTCAGCATTTCTGAATGGTATACTTGAAGAAGAGGTCTACATAGAACAACCTAAAGGATTCATTGATCCAAACAATAGAAACATGGTATGTAGATTACACAAAGCTTTATATGGTTTGAAGAAAGCACCGAGAGCATGGTATGAAAGGCTACATACTTACTTGTTAAGTATTGGATTTGTAAGAACTAGTGAAAACAACAATTTGTACATGAAAGGTGATACTGATGACATTATTCTTATTGCTGAAATTTTTGTTGATGATATTATTTTTGGAGGTCAAGATCATGTATGTAAATATTTTGCTGATGACATGAGGAATGAGTTTGAAATGTCTATATTCAGAGAGATTAAATTCTTTCTCAAATTACAAGTGATTTAGTAGAGTGATGGGATATTCATCACACAATCCAAGTACATAAAGGAAGTCTTGAAGACATTTGGCATGGAAGATGCTAAACCTATGGGAACACTGATGGCTACTAGATGTAAACTAACTAAGGAAGATGAAACTACAAAGGTAAACTAGACACTTTACCGATCCATGATTGGTAAGCTAATGTATGTAGTTCATAATATACCAGATATAGCACATGCTATGGGAATTATTGCTAGATTTTCTGCTAATCCTAGAGAATCACACATGATTGCTACTAAAAGGATCTTAAGATACCTAAAAAAGATAGAGGATCATAGATTATGGTATCCTAAGGAAGGTAAGTTTGAGTTGAAGGTTTATACCAATGCTAATTGGGCTAGAAATGTGGATGACAGAAAAAGCACCACCAAATGAGCATTCTTCTTTGGTGAAAGACTTGTAACCTAGACAAGTAAAAAGAAGCCTTGTATTTCTCAGTCTATAGCTAAAGCAAAGTATGTTGTTGCTGCTACTAATTTCTCAAACATTGAATATATCAAGCAAGTGTTGGAAGGAATGAATGAGGTAATCACTTACCCGATGATTATATACTGTGACAACACAAGTGCTATCAATATTTCAAAGAATCCAGTGATACACTCTAAGACAAAGCATATATCAATTAAGTATCACTACTTAAGAGAACAAGTGCAAGAGAAGCAAGTGAAGTTAGAATTTGTTACATCTAAAGAACAACTTGTAGATATCTTTACAAAGCCTCTGCCAAAGGACACATTTGAATACTTGAGGACTAGACTTGGGGTCCGTCCCCTATCTATCGGTCACTAATGTGATCTGGATGTTGCATCAACTTGCACTTATTAGATGATCACACATGTTGATGCAGCATAGTTCACACTTTGGATAATGTTCAAGGTTATGATTAATTTTGATGAACTGAAAAAGATTGGGATATCAGTATACAAAGATACAGAGACTGTATTGGACAACAGAGAGTTACTTAGCTACTACAAGAGCTGATTATTTATTTGTTTCTTTGGCATTGTTTTCAAAGGGAGAGATAAATAATATGAAAAGGAAAAGGAGAGATATGCATCGATGAGAACTACCTTTAAAAAGAGAGAATGACAAAGTTGTATTTTTTTTAATGATGTTTAGTAATGTAGTGATTAAACATATTAAGCTAGGGAGAGCTTACATAGCATTTGATCACAGAGTTTTAGAATACATGTTTGGTATGTGTATGGTACATTTCATATTACTTGAGTTTCCATCAACACCAAAGGGAGAGATTGATGAACTGCAACTGATTTAGAACACTGAATGAAGAATCTGTGATTGAAAGATCACTAAGGAGTTGCTTATTAGATATGCAAGATGACTAAATCAGTATTATGTTGTCATTGATGTCAACTAGCTTGACAATACTTATCTTGTAAGTTACTATACCAACACATCTTAAGAAAGGAGAAAGAAATGAACAACAGAAATATCTACATGAGGAAGATGTATATGTTAGATGAGGATAAGGAATACATTGAGTAACTTTTTAATGAGTCTATGACTTGATGAAATTAACTTTGTTATGTTTCATTCATCTATGATGAAGAATAGAGCTAAAAGACAAAAAGTAGTGTTGTCAGTAAATAAAGCATTCTAGTATACACTAACGGAGTGTAGTGTATACCGAGCGTAGTGTTAACCAAGCTTGTGTTCACTGACGCATTTCTTTGTTAACCTAGCAGAACATAAAGGAAGTAAATGATCAGTTTAGCTGATAAAGTGATGAGTTGTAAAGCGTATGAAATTGAGGTAACAGATAAGGTTTGTTATGAAGATCGAAGGCTAACATAATTCAAGAAAGATCTAATAGAGAAGATTGAAACATGTTACTGACACATCAGCCAAAGAAGGTTAAAGCGACAAAATCTATGAATATGATTAAGCAGAAAAATATGATGGAGGAAAAGAAAATGATTTACTCATCTATATAAGAGACATTGGTTTCATTGTTGAAACAATCGAAAGAAGAAGATACTATAGAATTATCATGTGAACAAGTTTTCATGCATTTTGATCATACTAGTTAATGAGAACCGAGCTGCAGAACAATTACTGAGCTATAGAGAGTAATTACCGATAAACAGTAAGTTGATATAGTATTGAATCTGAAGTGGTATATTGATCAGAAAGATGTGAATGAGCTGAACATTGATCTGTAAACTTCAATTGAAGTTATTTCAAGGCAGATCATCTACTATTACATATTTAACCATTGTACATAGTCAAATCTCTTAACTGAGTGGACTAAGAAAGCCTTTTGATGTTTCATTCATAGAGTGAACATTGTTATCCTGTCAACCCCAGAGTGACTGCTGGTTGGACGATGACTTCTAGTCTAAAATCCTCTAACAAGGTCACACCTAACAATGTGTTTGCAAACCTTTAACAAGGTTGGGTCTTCACTGACCTCACTTCAAAAGAGTGAACATTTTTGGGTTGCTAGTCCCAGGTGGTTTTTCCCTTCACAAGGTTTCCACGTTAAATCTCTTGTGTTATGTGTTGATTGTGATATTTTTTTGTTGTCATACTTTGCATATTACATGTTAGATTTGATTGGTAACTATTATAAGTTTTAGACTAACAATCGGTAAAAACACAGACAATGAAAGTATTTTATGTTTACTGAGTAGCAGAAGTTGAAGAATTTGTTTTGGATTATACTTTTTCTTTGGGACACTAGATAACTGATTCACCCCCCTCTCAGTTATTCTAATAGACAACACTATATTTATTCATAGACAACAATATAGTCAATTTGCCAACAAGAACCACAATAGTCAGTTCAAAGGATTAATAGGAGATCTGGCTGACTCCAAACTTCTAGGAAGGAAAAAACAATGAAAAAGGTTGAGTCTATAATTGATGGTCTTAGTGGTGGAGAAAAGAAAGAGAGGAAGGGAGATAGATAATTAATGCCAACATAGCTAGACTATGAGGAAATAGAGAATAAAACTATTAGAGAAGGAGAGGAAAAGGTTCCAAATGGTGATAATTTTTTCACTGAAAAAGGAGCACAAGAGATGATAAGAGAGGAAGATATGCAAAGGAACCTAGATCAGTATAATGAGAAAGAGAGAAATATTGATTGACTGGATAAGTTAGCCACTCAAGAGACTTGGGGAGTTATTGAACAAATTATTGAAGAAATCCCCAATGCAGGTAAATATGTGAAACCTCCTCCTATATCATGGCATTTAATGACATTTCAGTTATGGGAAAAAATTTAGAAATTCAAACAACAAGAACTTGAATGGGATAGAGAAAAAGAAAATATGAAGCTTCAGTTTGAAAAATAAATTGAAATAGAAAGATGTAGAAATAAAAAGATTGAAGACAAAGGTAGAATTTCTAGCTAACATTGTGCTTAAAATTGTTAGTTGTATATGTAATCACCTAAAAAATGGTCAAGATCAAATCAAGTGATAAACCAAGGCAAAATCAAGGCATTAATTGCAATCAAGCCAAAATCCAACATTAATTGAAAATCAAAAGCTAATTAAATCAAATAAATCAAGATAAATTAATTAATTATGAAATTAATCTAATTAATTATATAGTTCAATTAAAAATCAAATCAACCCATTTAAGGGGTACACATGGCTAAAAAAATCAATTAAATTCAATGAATTAATTCATATTTTCCCTCATCCACCACATGTGAGGAAATCACCTCAACCAATAGGAATTGAGAGTTGGACTCACATGGATCAAAATAAAATTGAATCTCAATCACTCATAAGGTGAGAGCATCTTAACCAGTCATTTTGTTTCATTGTCCTAAGCTTTGAGGATAAACCATTTAAATTGTCCCCATGATTGAAACCATGGACTAAACCTTAACCTAGTCATGATCAAATTAACTCCACCCCCTATGCTTGCAAAAATATATAAAATCAAGGCTAAAATCAGGAGAAAAGGATCCACATATATGAGAATTGCATTCAAGTTATTGAGAATTTGAGCTAGAAAGGCATTTTAGGCATAATTGAGCATAGTTTCTTGGAAATACACTTGAATTGTAATGCCCACCCTAGTATCTACATATTTTGGATTAATAGTATTTTTAGTTTGATACTTTGGATTATATGTTTGGACTATTTTATTTTCGTGATGGACATTTGATTTCAAAATTATTGGTTAATAGATTTTATTATGAGATAAAATGATGAATGGTTAGAGAAGTATTAATTGTGAAATGTTTATACTTGATTTATATAATTATATTGTTAATGGATCTAACCCTACTAACCTCATTATGTTTTGATGTTTACACTAGTTGATGAGAGTGTAGGACAAGGAGAGGTAGTCGTAATTACTCCTACGGGAGATCCACATGATGTTGCACTCTACCTCCTTGTTTTCCACCGTCTCTTTATATAAATATGTATATGCATGTCAGTTGGTGATGCAGGATGCAGGTACCAAGCATCACCTCCACCTGGCTACATAGGTCTGAGTGTGCCTTCAAAATCCTTGAACTATTGTTGTGTGGAGATTTTACCAAGCTACTCCCAAGATTACATATGGACTTAGACTCATGTTTAGGAGGTTACCCTAGTTGGAGGATTTGAATGCAGTTTTGTGATGTTATTTTGTGACTTAGGTTTTGATGTTGCTTTGGAATTAATGTTGTGAGTTAGATTTATCATTGTAAATATGTGTGTGTGTGTGTGCTATATATGTGCTTAAATGATTGTATGTTATATAGGTATGTGTATATGTCAGTGCACATGCATATACCCATGCATATATAAATAATATTATGTATGTGTTTTTAATTGCTTGTGTAAATGGCTTCTTTAGTGTTGAAATAAAATGTAATAAATAAAAAGTGAAAATATTAAGAGGTAATAAAGAAAGCTCTTTGTAGTAAAACTAACTATCTAGGAGGGAGTTGAACTTGAGACCTCGTAGAAGTTAGGCTAGTTGGTTTCCAATTGTGCTATGTGTTTTCCTTGAAAGCTTTTTATTTATTCTTCTTGTTATAGTTTTCTTGCAGGCTATTTTAATTAAATTTATTAAAATTTTGTTAAGTGCTTACGGGAATGATTGGTTTGATTTTACAACCAACTATGGAAGTTGGAGAAGTTACTTCCCGTAAAGAAACTCCTCCAACCATATAGTTGGAGTTTAAATATTTGTATTTTGTGTGATTTGGGGATTAGATTTTTTAGGGAGATTTTGAGGTTTTTTTCTTTGATTTTTCCAGAAAGTTCATTTGAAATTTTTTTCTGTGAGGTTGAGAGTTCTCTGGTTTGGTGAGGGAAAGGATGTGTGTGAGGGCAAGGGTTTAGAGAGTTCCCATGTGGAATATGAGGGAGAATGTGATAAAGACAATCTTAGAAATGAGAGTTAGAGTAATGACTCAGAAGGAGACCAACTTAGATAACTAATGCAACAACTTTTGCATAGACTCGACAACCTTGAAAACATAGTCAATTTTGAAGAAAGAAACCAAGCTCAACACTAAGATAGGGAAAGGGATAGAAGCCCTAGGAGAAGGAAAGTTATGTAAGAATCCAAGGATAGGGATACCGCTCACATGAGGCACTTACTCAAGGTCAAGGTACCCTTTTTCTATGGCAACAAAGGGGTATCTATAGCAGAAACTTCATTGTTTGACCTTGAGAGGTGTTTCTTTATGCACCCTTTTAGCATTAATGTCAAGGATAGATATGCTATTATGAATCTAAGGAAATTTGTGTCTCCCTAGTGGCACATGGAAGAAGACAAACTTCAAGTCACCATCAACACTATTTCTTGGGAATTGTTCCTAGAAAGCTTTAAGGATCGATTCATGTTTGATCAATGGAGAAAGGGAAGAGAAGAATAATTTCACCACCTTAAGCAATCCAACATGTCGGTGGAGGAATATAAAAGAAAATTCTATGAACTTAAGCCTTTCTCAGGCTATAGAGATGACAAACCCATTCTTGTCCAACATTTCATCAGGGGTTTGAATGACCAAATATCAAGAGATGTGGCATTCTTAGAACCCAAGAATTTCTAGGATGCCATCACTAAGGCATACCTAGTTGAAAGAAAGGTTAAAGGAAAAGGTGGCTACTCTAGTGGCCAAAAATTCAATGCTGGATTAGATTCTAAAGGAAACTTGGAGCAAGGGAATTTCAATTCCAAGAACCAACAACCATCTTTCAAAGGTGGGAAGAAATTCCCTAAGAAGAGATTTAAAAATTAAAACCAAAGCAATGGGAAGTTTAAAAAACCCCAGAACTGAAGTAATTATCAAAAACAACAAAGAATTCCTTCTCCCCAGTCCCAAAATTCTTAGAATTTTAATAGAGGAGTTTATCAACAATCCAGCACACCTCCTGTAAAGAACTTTGGAAAGAATATTGGGTGTTATTCTTATGGGAAAAAAGGGAACATTGTAGTTCTCTACCCTTAATGCACTAATTTCACCAATCAAAATCAAGCAGTTTCATAACAAACAATGGGAGATGTTGGCCAGTCTCACAGGGTTTTTTTCGTAGTTGAGCATAGGCAAGTTGATCACTAGAACACAGTCATTGAGACTTTAGGTTCATTAAAGGGTAAAACCATTTATATTCTCTTTAAATCAAAGGAAATTAACTCCTTCATATCTCCTTCTTTGATAGAAAAGTGCAGGCTTGAGGTAGTAGGGAAAGGAGTTAAGTGACAGGTAGAGCTAACCTCAGGGGCTAAAATAACCACATATTTGTGTGTTCAAAGATGAAACTTGGGATTAGGACATTTCTCTACCAATGTTGATCTTTGATTTATTCCTCTTGGATCATATGGAGTCATCATAGGAATGGATTGGTTAATAGCTCATGAAGCCAAGATTGACTACAAAAAGAAGCTCATTCATTTTTTAGATGATTTGGGAAAGCTCAGCACTATTGTGGGAATCCAACAACCTATATCACTTTGGATGATATCAGCTATGCAACTTAAGAAATGCATGAGAAAGAGATGCCAACTTCTTGTAGTTTCAGTTGATGACTTGGCAGACAAAGAAGATAGAGAAATTAGACTTGAGCATCCTTTAGTTCAAGAGTTTGCACATCTCTATCTAGCTGAGATACCTAGAATGCCTCCGAAAAGAGACATTTATTTCTGCATAGAGTTGGTGCTAAGGGCCAAACCTATCTCCAAATATCCTTATTACATGACCACTCAAGAGTTGAGTGAGTTAAAATTTCAACTAGAAGAACTCTTGGAAAAAGGTTTCATCAAACCAAGTGTATCACCTTGGGGAGCTCCGATTATATTTGTTAAGAAGAAAGATGGTTCACTTAGGTTGTGCATTGACTATCATCAACTCAAAAAAGTAACCATTAAGAATCAATACCTTTTCTGAGGATTGATGATCTATTTGATCAAATGAAAGGAGCCAATGTATTTTCCAAGATTGATCTAAATTTGGGTTATCATCAGTTAAGGATTCATGAGGCCGACATTCACTAAACATCTTTTCGTACTCGATATGGGCATTATAAATTTACTATAGTACCTTTGGTATCAAAAATGCACCATTAGTGTTCATGAGTCTCATGAATGGGGTATTCAGGATCTTCTTGGATAAATTTTTCATAATCTTATAGATGATATTTTTGTGTATTCTAATTCAGTGGAAGAACATGAACAACATCTTTGACGTGTTACAATGTCTTCATGAGAATTAGTTGTTCAAAAACTTAGAGAAATGTGAGTTCTTTCAAATTGAATTTATGTATCTTGGTCATGTTATCTCAAGAGAAGGTATAGCAGTTGATCCCACCAAGATACAAGCTATAGTTGAATGGCCAACCCCAACCAATGCCTCAAAGGTTCATAGTTTCATGGGTTTATTTGGATACTATAGACGCTTTGTCCAAGGATTCTCTAGAATAGCTCATCCCAACACTTCCCTACAAAGGAAAGGGAAGAATTTTCTTTGGACTAAGAAATGTTCAGAAGATTTTCAGATCCTTAAGGATAAGCTGACTAGTGCCCTGATTTTGGAGGTACCTAACCCTGCTGAAAATTTTGTAGTTTGCATGGATGCCTCCTTGGAAGGCAAAGGGGTAGTATTAATGTAAGAAGGAAGATTTATTGCTTTTGAGTCTAGAAATCTTAAGGACCATGAGCTTAACTATCCTATGCATGATTTTGAGTTAGTAGTTGTAGTTCATGCCTTGAATCATGGGAGACACTTCTTACTAAGGCATTGGTTTGAGTTACACACTAATCACCAAGGCCTTCAATACATATTTACTCAACCAAATCTTAATGCTAGGTAGTGTCGATGGATGGAGTTCCTTTGTGAATATGATTTTGAGGTCAAATATATTCAAGGTAAGGAGAATGTGGTAGTATATGCTTTGAGAAGAAGGAGACATGAGTTATCCATGCTCTCCCTTTTGACTCATTTGAGTAGTCAGATCTTGCAATCACTTCCTTTAGATACTTTATATCAACAAGTTAAGGCTGAAATTAAGTTAGGAAGGGCCTTAGAAGGAAGATTCTTAGGGTATTCCTTAGATTCAGATGGATTGTTGAGGCAATAAGGAAGAATATATATACCACTTTTAGGCAATCTTCAGAAAGTTATCATGCTAGAAGCACATCATGCTCCCTATTCAACTCATCTAGGTGTTAAGAAGATGTATTCAGATCTGTGATAGTTATACTTTTGGTCAGGTATAAAGAGGGATATAGCAGATTTTATGGCTAGGTGTCTAGAATGTCAGAGGGTCAAGGCCGAGCATCATCACCCAACAGGCCTCCTTCAACCACATTTGATTCCTAAATGGAAATGGAATATGATCTCTATGATTTTATTATGGTAATCCCAATCACTTATTGGAGACATGATTCTATTATGGTCACAGTGGATAAGTTAACCAAGGTAGCACATTTATCTCCTATGTAGTCATCCTATATGTAATACCCCAAAAATGGGCTATAAGTTCATTAATCTCCTACATCTTCAATTCGAACAAAATCGACATCAAAGTCCTAACCTAAGGCACATCTAAACATCATCGAATCATAATTGATTATCTTAAATTTTGCATCAGGGAATATTCCTAGTAATATTCCTAATTATCTTAATTATCTTTAATTTAATGATTATTTGGCGATAAATCACATTTATCCTAAAGTTTGATTAATTGAATATTTTCATATTTAATTAATTAGATTTAATATTTGCCACTTAATTGTGTAATTAAATTTAATTATATCTATTATTAATTGTATTATTTAATTTTGACAATAAATCTAATATCATGTGAATAATTGATTAAATTCTTATTTAATTAATTAAAGCAAGTTGTCATTATTTAATAATATAGTTTTTAATAAAAGTTTGATTAAATAATTGATTAACCCATAAATCAATTATTTTATTTTTAAAAAGCAGTTAAGTTGGAAATAAATCACTTTATTATTAAATTAATTCATAAATAAAACATGCACAATCATAAAAGCAAACAACTATCAATTATCAATTAAAGCTAAACTCTATTTTGAGTTAAAACTTAGCTTTTGCATGTTTTTGTGAGTTAATTATCTTTTATTTAAAAATAACTCAAAAATCAAGTTGAGTTATTTGAGTGATTTATGGCTTTTTCCCATGCACCTCCAAAGCCCTGAATTTCTATAAATTAAGGCTTTAGCTCTTCACAAATCATCTCATATTTTGCACAATCACGCTGGAGAATTGGAATTGAAGAATCAAAGCTCTTGCGAATCGACATCTTTGTGAGATCAATCTTATTTTTGCATTCATATTACATATCATTGTTAGATTCATAGCATATCAGTTTTCAATAGCATTCATATCATATCAGTTTTTATCATTCTTATTGCATAGAAAATATCAAAAATATAGATTAATTGCATTTATTCCATATCTAGAATTGCATTCAAATCCTTCATTTAGGTGTCGTCTAGGTCACTGATCTCGATTACAATCTGAGAACATTAATCTTGCACCTATTAGAAGGCAGTAAATCGCTTGGTTAGATAGCTTTCAATTTTGCATGATTTTGATTATCACTAACCTCTAATGTTTTACTGAGTGTTGTGTCTACAGATCAGGTACAATTTTCACACACACATTTCTGGCGCCCACCGTGGGGCAACCCACCTTTGCATACTGGTTTTGATTTTTTTGGGAGCTAAAACCCCAAAGTTTCAAAGATTTAATTTTATCTCTCAAACGGCTTGGAATTTTGATCTGAATTTTTTTTTGCAAGTTGGTGACATATCATGGAAGATACAGTAAAAAATTTAGAATTTTCTGAGATGTTTTGAATTTTTAATAATTTTTTCTTGAAATTCCGGAAAAAATTAATATCTGACGCAAATCAGCATATTTTTCAAAAAAATTTATATTTTCGGAAAGCTCTTTAAATTCTACAGGGGGTCCATTCTTTGTGTTTTAAATTTGGACATGATATCATAGCTCAAATAGTCAATTTACAAAAACTGGTCTGTATTGATAAAATGGGTCTCTAGGGCACAAATGAAGAGGTTTTTCTAAAAATTTTGCATTTTTGGAAAGCTCTCTGTTTTTTAGCAGAGGTCTCTATTCTGAATTTCTATTTTTGTGGCCAAAATCATATCAAAAAAATTAGATCTTGTTGACTAGGTCAAATGCAGCAAAAAAAATAAAGTTTTGTGATGGGTATGCACTTATTTTTTTTACATGGTTCAATGAATGATATGAGTTGTCATTTGGGTTGATTGCTGGTTATTATTACTGATAATAATTGATTTTTAGAGCTAACCCTATGGTTTTCATAAGTTGAATATATTTTGCATATCTTGTTTGCTTGTTTGCTTGTTGGAGAGTTCGTCACTTGCTTGCATGGAAAAGCTCAACAAAAATTGCTAAAAATCAAGTAAAATCTACTAAGCGCGTTGCAAGGATCCCAGGTATTCTCCTTCATCTAATAATATTTTTATTTGGGACTTAAAATAAATCTCTTATGTGTCAAGCTTGTGTGCATCTTTTCATGCTTTTGATCTATTTCTACACACTTGCATAATTGATACTAGGTTGTGAACCCTTAAGGATTCATTAAGTAGTCTTAGAATACTTGTGATTGATCTTGATTGCTATCTTGGGTTATTGGACTCGCTAATCCGTCGGCCCCTCATTTCCACCCCGTGGTTGCAATCTCAGCGCCATAAAGGGGAGGGGTCAACAGGACAGAAGCGTTAAATGTTCCACTTGGCAACCCTTTTGTGCTTTTAGGAACTCCCTTGTTTTCTAAGTTGTGGACTCATTTTTAGCTTGTGTGAGGTGTTAAGTATTCCACCTTGTGGACTCATCTCATATTCGCTTTAAACGTTAAGTGTTCCTCTTTCTACTTTTTGGATGCTTTTGGTAGATTTGCTTTCGGAACATACATCTGTGCTCACATAGTAATTAGGCCCTATGAACACTATTTGTGATTCTTGAGATATTGGATTCCTAGCGAAATCCTTCTTGACGATAGAATCCTTGTAGGTAGGGAGGATACTTAGTGCGTTTCACATTCAACTTAGTTAGTGAGTCTTCTCTTATTGATCGACACATTCTCTCTCCGGAGAGGTTGATAGATCATGTGGGGTTGATATCACGAGCTTTGGTGAATCAAAATTGGTTAGTGCGTCTTCTCTTATTGATTGATACATTCTCTCCCCGGAGAGGTTGATAGATCACGTGGAGTTGATATCACAGACCTTGGTGGAACAAAACTTTGTCTTAGCATGTCGGATTAATCTGCTTGCTTTGTTTGGGTTAAAAGTGAAGAGGTGTCAAAACCTTGAATCTGGAGCCAAGTCCCCTTGTGGTATACTATTGTGAGTCATCTTTAGAGAGGGTTAACCATAGCGGACAATCCCTTCACAAGGCAAACTGCATTGACGGAACCTCAAGCGGTAATAGCCATTTTCGCCATGGTAGTGACAGCCGCTATATAAATGTCCTTGTGGAAGAAATCTCCACGGGTATGGTTCATTGTTGGGTTGTCAGATCTCCCTAGCAGCTCTTGAAGATTAAGTTCTCAGACTGTGTCAAAACCCTGGTGCGCCGGGATTGGAGTTCACCCCTTTGAATCATAAAAGTTGCAGAGTCAAACCATTACTAAAAACCCTAGAGAGGCCAATTTTTCATTCTCAGGTATATGTGTGTTATTGCAAAACTTTTCAGAACATACACAATTAGTACTCTCAGGGATTAGCACAATTTGGTCACTTGATTGTTCATGCGCAAGGTTGCTTTTGCCCTTGTTCATTGTTTTCAGACGTGCTTGGAATCACTTGCTTGCTGTTCTACGTGCTTATTTATCTACTTGGCTATTAAAAATGATCAAATCTGGTATAACCTTCAAAATCTGGATAGTACAATTTGCAAACAATCCAAAACTGAAAACCTTAAATTTTGCAAAAATTGACGTAAAATTCTTTCTGGAGTCAAAAGTCATTTCAAGAAGTCAAAAGTCGTACAAGTTTTGTCAAGTGTCATTTCAGTATTACCCAACTGTTGTATGAGTTTAGCAACTATCATTTCATATACTACCCAGTGTCGTACGAGTCTGCAGAGTGTCGTTTGGAAAAATTTGGGAGAGTTGTCAAAAATTGTCAAATTGCAAGATATCCAATGTTTCCAGCCTAGTTCCAGAATCTGTCAAAAATATCATTGTGTCAAGAACAGATCAGTAGCTATTGAGAATTAGTACACATGTCTCAAAGAATCAGTACACATGAGGAAGAAATTCTGATCGCCGCTATAATGAAACAGATACAAGCTATGCAAGTCCAACTTGACAAACTTGAGAAAGAGAAGGAATCTAAAAAGTTATCCATGGAATCTCTATACTCTTTTCCATTTGATAAAGACTTGTACATGTCACCATGCCCCCGAAAAAAAATTGAGCAATATGATACCTCTTCCACGGAGAGTGACACATCTAGCTTTGAAGACTATGATGACTATGATGACAGAAAATGTAATGATACCTATGACACCTCTGTTCTTAAGAGTCCTCCTCATCGTTCATTCCTACTTACTACAAATGGGCCATCACATTGGATAGATCGTGATGGTGATCCATATGATTCTGATTTTGAAAGAGATTTTGATGGCTTTTGTGGACAATACCTTGATGATGATCCATCTACTACTGCTGAGGACTATAAAATACATCGTGCTAGCTTGAAACATCAATACTATAAGGATCTCTCCTCTAAGAACTCTCAGGCTGAAAATAAAGATTACACTCTCAAGCAAGATCATGTTAATGTTGGACCTTTGTCTAGCGATGGTTCCCTTCCATCCCCTACTTCCTCCAATACCTGTACATTTCCTAAAGCTTCTGAGTCTTTCACATCTTTCACAGAACCTTCATCCGACACAAGCCCTAATACTTTTCATGTGGTTCCCTATAGTTATCCTCCAGGGCTACCTCTTAAAGAAACTCAAGCTAACCTTCACTTGGCTACAAATACTTTCAATAATGATAAACCTAAAGAGCCTAAGCCTTCATATGCTATAATGCCTACTTCAGCTAGTCTTTCACCATCTCTTCCAAAGTCATCCATACAATCCCAACATGCTTCCTTGTCCTTAGAAGTGGCTCCATGTCAAGAGGACTCTAAAAATGATAAAGAAAAGAACATAAGGAAAGATCAAGATCAAGAAGCCTCCATGTCATCCATTCCTTTTTCTGATGTCTCTTATCTGCTTCATGGTTCTTTTGATCCTATACACCCTTTTTCATGCATTCCACCATGTCTTAAGTCTTCTCTTAAGCAAGATCAGGCTACTACTTACACTAATGGGCTTATTGACAATCAAAATGACCTTACTACGCTTGCACTTTCCAAAGATGATACTTCCATTAAGGTTGGTAAAAATGGTGTTCCTTCCAATGTTAAGCCTATTGAAAATCAAGAGAAAAATTATGCGCTTATGCTATCCAAAGATCCTTGTCAAGATCAAAGTTTTTCATCTTCTTGTTCTACCACTCCATGTTCACTTCCACTTTCTACTCTTCCTAAGTCTTCGCAAGCTTTGAATGATCCTATCAAAGAAGGTGCTCATATTCAAAATGTCCATGATTCTATTAAAAATTCTAATGCTCACTCTAAAGATGTTGATATCCTTGGTTGTCATATAGATGCTGATGAACTTTCTGATTATCCTTTTGCGTCTTCCACTTCCATCCTTGGACCTCTTCCACCACTACAAAGATCTTCATGCCTTCCTTCCATCTTGGGTCCTTATGTCCCTTCACTTTCCCCTCCTAACTCTCCTAATTTTCCATCCATCTTGGGTCCTTACATACCTCCATCTCCCATCTTTCCTCAAGATCAACATAGATGCACACCCTTGAATCCTTTTCATCCACCCACCCATCTAAACCAGTCATATCCTCCTCCTTCTTCCACAAGTCCCAAGTTTTTTGGAAGTAACTTGAATGTTCAATACAAGAAAAAGAAGCAATACAAGAATCCATCAAAAAAAGAATATCACCATGTCTCCTCTCATAGACATGGAAGCATAAAGTCAAAAGAAATATCTAAGAAAAAAACTACAAGACAAGTATGGGTTCCAAAATCCATCATTGAAGATATTATCTCTAAATCATCAAAAGGAAATAAAAAGCCTACGACTATATGGATTCCAAAGTCTCTCTTGAAAGAGTATGGTGTTGAACAAAAAGTGAAATTGACATTCAAGCTTCCAAAGGCTTCCACTACATCTCCTTCCAAAAATATTCTTCCATTTCATGCGCCCAAACCTCAACCTCTGCTATCCATTCACCATATTCCTTCATGTATTCCTTCATTCACGTTTCCTCCACTCTCTCGCCACCCTTCAAGGTATGTGTTGATGTTGAGCTTGCCTTCCTTTCCACCTACCGTTTTACAATCCTTCCATGCATTATCCTTCTACCTCCTATCCTTTTTCCTCACTTGCCTATTCCTCCTATCTTCCAACCTCACTCGCTTTGCATAAAACCTTATCCTCCATTTTTCTCTTTCATCTCCCTTTCCCTATCAGCATCTTTGAGCGTGTTATTTTGAATCTTTGGTATATCATGGTTTATCCTTTCAAGGAGCACTATCTAAAAAGCTTGCCTTCTTCCAAAAAAGAGAAATGAAAAAATTAAAAAAAAAAATGAAAATGTGCCTTGGTGAAAACCTAGAAATAGGCACCTTGGTAGCAAAAGTAAAGAGAAAATTTTTTTTCATCCTAAGGTGAAAACCACTCCCTTGTGGCGCCTTGGATAAGTACCATGATGAAAACCTGGCAATCAGGCATCATGCGTAGTTCTTCTACATATTTCATCCATTCCATCTTCTCTCTTTGATCTTGACAATGTTGATCTATACACGAATATTTGGCTATTTTTTGAGCTATCTTACGGTGATCTTGCTTTCATTCCTTCCATGTTTAGACTTCATATCCATCTTCCTCCATTCATTTTTGCCTATCGCTATCCTTTTCCCCTTTGGTCTTGATCTAATAAAAAAAGAAAAAAAAAGAGTAAAATACTGTGCTATGAAGCCTCTTGACATGTCTACTCCTTTGGACTACATCCTGTCCTTCTTTGACATTACGCTTTTGTGACTTATCCTATGTTGGCCTTTCATTGCTTATCCAAATCTGCTTTACATGACAATTTTTCCCTAGCTTGAGTATTCTTGAGGAGTTTTCCTTTGAGGATTTCTTCCCTTCATTAGCTTTCATTCTCTTGTCTTCCATCTCTTCCACTAGCTTGCCAATCCCTCTTGTTCTCCACCTTGCTAGACATTGGGACTGCATGATATGATCTTGCTTGGGAGTTTGCAAATGGAAAAAGATGCTATCAAGTATACCAAGTATCAGAACAATTATCAGAACAAGTATCAGAACTAGTATTAGAACCATTATCAGAACAAGCATCAGAACCAGTATCAGAACAATTATCAGAATTAGTATCAGAATCAGTATCAGAACCAGTATCAGAACCAGTATCAGAACAAGTATTAGAATGGGCCTACAAAACAAGTATCAGAACACCTATTGGGGCTACACCTTTCACTTTATTTTATGGGTCTGAAGCGGTACTGCCTATTGAGGTTGAAATCCCATCACTCAGAATCAAAATGCATGGACTTGTCACTGATGAAGACTACAGAGTGTCGAGGTTACAAGAACTTGAACTACTAGATGAGCGTAGACAAGCAGCGTATGATCATCTCAGAGTGTATCAGAAAAGAATGTCTAGAGGCTACAACAAGAAAGTCAGACATAGAGAATTTCAGGTTGGCGATCTAGTGTTGAGAGAAAATCCTAAAAATCAATCACATCGAGAATGCAAGGGGAATTTTGAACCCAACTGGCTGGGTCCCTTTGTAATCACTGCTACTTTTGGCTCTGGTGCCTATCAACTCTCAACAACTGAAGGAGAACAGCTCCGAGAACCAATCAACGTTCTCCATCTAAAGAAATTCTATGCCTAAGGCATTCAGTGCTTGGTAAATGTCCTGAAAAAAATTTTAAAAATCAGAAAAAGTCCTGAAAAAATGAACATCTTGGTGAAAACCTAGCAATAGGCGCCTTGATGATTCACAAAAAAATCAAAAAATATCAAAAGTACAAAAAAAATTGAAAAATGAAAAATACAAAAAAATGAAAAAAGAAAGAAAAAGTGCCTTGGTGAAAACCTGGAAACAGGCGCCTTAGTAGCAAAAATAGAATCTCTACCAAGATGGTGAAAACCCGGCAAACGGGTGCCACTTGTTCCAAAATGCTCCATCTATTAGCACAATCTTGGTCTTTCCCAGCTTTCAGTCTTGCTTTAGTTTGTACATATCTCCCGATTTGTTTCTGCATATCCTGGTTTCAATAAGTCGGTCTGTACACCAATCAGCTCAAGCGTCTGTATCCTATCAATGTTCACACTTGGGGGCAATCAATGTCATATCCTATGGTCTCCCATGTATCTTAGACGTGTCATATCCACTCAGAGTCCTTTGAAGCTTCAAGTTGAGTCAGTCAGTCAGTCTCGTCTCCAGAAAGGATTTTGCATCAACAATAATCAAACATCAAAACTCAACTAAAAACAATCTGTGCTTTTCATGCTTTTATCTCCTTGTAGGCTTACTGATTCGCATTGAAATTTTTGCATATTGTGTCCCTTCGAGCTCTTCGATGATGTCCTTTATAGGATTTAGAGAGTGATGACTGGGGGCATAATCTTTTCTTTGTGTTCTGCTTGTATGTGAAAATCTAACATCTTTGGAACTTCTGGATTGAAATGGTGTCTGACTGTAAGAGCCTCTATCTCGAATTGGATGGCCATGCGTACCTCGACCATTGATACCCAGACAATTCAAGGAAGTTTTCTCTAACTATTATCTTTTTGAGTAAGTTCTTTCTCCTACTGTGGAACGCAATCTTGCCTAAGGATGTGAACGATAAAGGGTCACTACGGGTAATTCACATTGGATTTAGAATGATCTCTTGACTGTTTGATGTGTTTGTAATGCAAGGCGTACTCAGGTCATCACAACGTTTATGTTTCGATGCTTGTACAAATTGCTATATCAAAATGGACATGATATTCAGGTCATCCTGGCGCTTGTGCCTTGGTGCTTAT
Organism: Chamaecyparis obtusa; assembly: GCA_027943335.1. Taxonomy (NCBI): domain Eukaryota; kingdom Viridiplantae; phylum Streptophyta; class Pinopsida; order Cupressales; family Cupressaceae; genus Chamaecyparis; species Chamaecyparis obtusa. The sequence continues at coordinate 2,384,555 of BSBK01001376.1, read as the reverse complement.
ATCTAATCTGACATTTCGAAAACAAAATCAATATTCATATATCCATGGTTGTTTGACCAGTGGGTGTTGTATTGATTCTTGCGCATACAAATCGATATTCATATGTCTATGGTTTCATGGCTAGTGGGCATTGTATTGATTTATCCGGTTACCTAAAAGTTCAATGATGATAACAAATCGACATATGATCAGTGACTAGGTCCTAGGTCTTAGGTTGCATTTCATTTTGCATGTCTCATTTCATTTTGCATGTTGCATGATCTCACAATGATTAAACGAACTCCAATGCTTAAATGATTCTTCAAATCGCATCTTCAAGTCTAACAAGAGCTGAATCTCACACGAAGGTTCCTCCAATGAAAGAGCAAGTAGAATCCTTTTTCAGGATCAAAATTCAAATCTGAGATCATTCATATTATTAATTGCTTGCATAATCGACCTTCAATCATCACAGAAATCCAGTATTCAACTTAACTGATTATCTAACATCAAACTATCAAAATTTCAACTTGGTCAACTATGGTCACCTCATGGTTTAACCTAGTCAAACTTGGTCTTTTGGGACCTTCCAATGATGCAGAATGCGTTCTCGGATGTAAATAACCACTTCTTAGATCAATTAACATGCTTCTAAACTATCAACGCTGACTTTTCTTGTCAGATTTCAATTTTAATCCCGAAGGGGGCATGCTATTGCACATCATTCAAAGTCTGTAAATCAAATTCTATCGATCAAGTCTATCAATATCTTTCATCAGTGATCAAGACAAACAATCACGTCTAGTTACTGATTCATCAAAAGTCCTCATCGCTCGGGGCAAATCTATCATCACTTGGGGCATATCAGATTCATCAAGATCCATATCAATCTGATATTTTCTTAATCTTGTAAACTGTATCAATTTTTGCAACCATCGGATCATAGTGTTCTTTCCTTGGTTCTTCGGCAACTAAAGGATTCGGATGTGATACCTGCTAGTTCTGCTAAGACAATCGAGTCTAGAACGGGTCACTCACTTCTTATCAATCCTAAGGTTCAGAATCAGGCATTTTGACACTTTTTCGCAATCATAGGTTCATTTGCTGCTACAGTGAACATTATCTTTGGTCATTCAAGACTTATTATCTCCATCTTAATTCAATATCAATCAACTCTTATCTCAATATCTTTCAATCGGTTTCTATCTTGAGATCGGTTTATCTTTTGAATCAGTTTCATATCTTTATCAAACACAGACTATCTTTGAACCACTGCGCTTCGCACAGTAATTCAAAGAGGGGCAAAATGTAATACCCCAAAAATGGGCTATAAGTTCATTAATCTCCTACATCTTCAATTCGAACAAAATCGACATCAAAGTCCTAACCTAAGGCACATCTAAACATCATCGAATCATAATTGATTATCTTAAATTTTGCATCAGGGAATATTCCTAGTAATATTCCTAATTATCTTAATTATCTTTAATTTAATGATTATTTGGCGATAAATCACATTTATCCTAAAGTTTGATTAATTGAATATTTTCATATTTAATTAATTAGATTTAATATTTGCCACTTAATTGTGTAATTAAATTTAATTATATCTATTATTAATTGTATTATTTAATTTTGACAATAAATCTAATATCATGTGAATAATTGATTAAATTCTTATTTAATTAATTAAAGCAAGTTGTCATTATTTAATAATATAGTTTTTAATAAAAGTTTGATTAAATAATTGATTAACCCATAAATCAATTGTTTTATTTTTAAAAAGCAGTTAAGTTGGAAATAAATCACTTTATTATTAAATTAATTCATAAATAAAACATGCACAATCATAAAAGCAAACAACTATCAATTATCAATTAAAGCTAAACTCTATTTTGAGTTAAAACTTAGCTTTTGCATGTTTTTGTGAGTTAATTATCTTTTATTTAAAAATAACTCAAAAATCAAGTTGAGTTATTTGAGTGATTTATGGCTTTTTCCCATGCACCTCCAAAGCCCTGAATTTCTATAAATTAAGGCTTTAGCTCTTCACAAATCATCTCATATTTTGCACAATCACACTGGAGAATTGGAATTGAAGAATCAAAGCTCTTGCGAATCGACATCTTTGTGAGATCAATCTTATTTTTGCATTCATATTACATATCATTGTTAGATTCATAGCATATCAGTTTTCAATAGCATTCATATCATATCAGTTTTTATCATTCTTATTGCATAGAAAATATCAAAAATATAGATTAATTGCATTTATTCCATATCTAGAATTGCATTCAAATCCTTCATTTAGGTGTCGTCTAGGTCACTGATCTCGATTACAATCTGAGAACATTAATCTTGCACCTATTAGAAGGCAGTAAATCGCTTGGTTAGATAGCTTTCAATTTTGCATGATTTTGATTATCACTAACCTCTAATGTTTTACTGAGTGTTGTGTCTACAGATCAGGTACAATTTTCACACACACACTATACTGCCACCTTAGTAGCCAAAGTTTTCCTGAAGGACATAGTCGGATTGCATGGTGTTCCTAGAAAGGTTATCTCTAATAGGGATCTAGTATTCACTTTAGATTTTTGGATATCTTTGCAACATGCCTTAGGGACTCAGCTAAATTTTAGTTCAGCATAGCATCTAGAGACTGATAGTTAGATAGAGTGAATTAATCAGGTGCTTGAGGACATGCTTAGGATGTATGTGATGGACAGATAGACCCATTGGGAAGATTATTTGTACCTAGTGGAGTTTGCATACAATAATGGCTATCATAGTTCTTTAGGGATGTCACCATTTTAGGCCCTTTACGGTCATCCTTCTTGTACCCCACTGAGTTGGGATCTCTTAGAGGACAGAGTACTAATTGGCCCTGAGATGTTATAGTATATGGGGTAGTAGGTTCAGAGGATGATAGAGAATCATGTGACAGCTTGGGATAGGCAAAAGAAGTATGTTGATGATCACAAGATCAACAAATAGTTCTTTGTTGGAGATAAGGTGTTTTTGAGAGTCTGCCCTCGTAAGAGCCCTATCCATTATGGAAAATTTTCTAATTTGGCACTAAGATTTGTGGGTCCATTTGAGATCCTTGAGAGGATAGGACTAGTTTCTTACTAACTCACCCTACTGCCCAACCTTGCATGAGTGCATGATGTATTTCATGTATCTACTCTTAGAGAGTATATTCCTAATTTGACTCATTTTTTGGATTGGAACACTTTACATGTAGAGGATGGGAAGCTAGCTTTGGAGCCAATTTGTATACTCCAATAGTGGAATTTAACCCTCAGGGGTCATAGAATAGAGTAGTTAAGGGTCCAATGGGACCCTAGTGATGAGACCTCTGCCACTTGGGAGGATGCTAGCATACTTTGACCTGCATACCTGTACTTGTTTGTAGGCATCCAAGAGTAAGCCTAATCCTAGGGGGAGAGGATGTAATGCCCACCCTAGTATCTGCATATTTTGGATTGATAGGATCTTTACTTTGATACTTTGGATTATATGTTTGGACTATGTTATTTTCATGATGGATATTTGATTTCATATTTATTGGTTAATAGAGTTTATTATGAGATAAAATGATGAATGGTTAGAGAAGTATTAATTGTGAAATGTTTATACTTGATTTATATAATTATATTATTAATCGATCTAACCATGCTAACCCCATTATGTTTTGATGTTTACACTAGTGGATGTGAGTGTAGGATGAGGAGAGGAAGTCATAGTTACTCCTATGAGAGATCCACATGATGTCACACTCTCCCTCCTTGTTTTGCACTGTCTCTTTAGATAAATATGTATATGCATGTCCTTTGGTTATGTAGGATGTAGGTACTAGGCATTGTCTCCACTTGGCTACATAGGTCTGAGTGTGCCTTCAAAATCCTTGAACTATTGTTGTGTGGAGATTTTACCAAGCTACTCCCAAGGTTACCCGTGGACTTAGACTCCTATTAGGAGGTTACCCTAGTTGGAGGATTTGAATGCAATTTTGTGATGTTGTTTTGTGACTTAGGTTTTGATGTTGCTTTGGAATTAATGTTGTGAGTTAGATTTATCCTTGTAAGTATATATATATATATGTATATATATATATATATATATATATATATATATATATATATATATATATATATATATATATATATATATATATATATATATATATATATATATATATATATTGAGCATTTAAGGTTGTCATTAGTATCAAAGGATAGTAAATAGGTCGGTCAGTTACTTATCTTGAGTTGGTCGGTAACCATAAGTAAGACAGAGTAGTCGATAAAGTTCTTACACTAAGCATCACATAGTTTATCAAGCACCAGTGACACTGACACCGACGATTAGTAAACACCGAGCATCATAGTATACACTGAGCAGATTATACAATGTTTATCAATGATCATAGAAAATAGTATAGAAATCTAAAATGGCACATTCTTCTATGAAAATGGTTACAATAGATCATAAAATGGTTTACCAAGATCAAGGAGCATTTATTGTAAAATATACTCATTAAATGTAATGTTTATCTTATTGTAATAGTTGATCTAGGTTAATTTTTCACCATAGATCTTAGGCTTATGATTATTTTTGTAACCTAATTTTTGATAAAGCGGAAAAAATAGAACACTATATATTTTGTATGTTCGCACCATTTTATGAGGTTGGTGAACTAATATATATGAATCATGGAGCACTTGAAGACATTGCCTAACTTTAAGGCAATCAGTTTACCGAGCAGAACAAAGTATAGAGGATATCAAATTGAGTAGAATCAAAGAAGGCTATCGAGCAGAACACAGTAGAGAACCATCACAAATAAGGTGATATTTTGATGAGCACTTATGGATCTATTTTAGACAATTAAGTTGTCAACTAGCAAATAAATGCCTATTACTTTCTGACAATTGTGATAGAGTTTTTTTGATAAATCTCTTAATAGAGTAGACTTAACAGTCTTATGTAAATCTCTAAACTGAGTATAGACTTCATTAGTGTTGTCAAAATCCTATAGCTAGGTAGATCTAGCTGATCTAATATGTTACTCCTAACAAGGTAAGATCACCAGAAGTGATCAAAACTTGTAGCCTTAACAGGCAAACCTTTTCTATCTACAGTAGTGAAGAATTTGTGGGCGTCATCCCCACTACAATTTTTACCTTCTTACAAGGGTTTCTGCGTTACCAAAACTTGTGTTATGTGATTGTCATATTGATTTCATATTGTTTACTTTCTCAATTTAACTAGATGATTGATTTATACAATTATATTCAAGTTATTTTGATCGGTTATCATAGTACATAGTTATAGATCTGAAAGGTTTTTTAATTAAATTTTTTGAAGGCACTGATTCACCCCTCCCCTCTTAGTACCTATCTCTCCTAATTCCAACAATTGGTATCAGAGCACAGTTCTCTTGTTGAACAGTCTAACCACTGAAGGGTAAAGATCTAAGTCATGGAGAGATACAAGCTTGACAAGACTATTGAGAATCAGAAGATACAAATATAGATGTTTGTGGAATAGTATAAACAAGCCAAAGAAGAACTAAAGAAATTACTAGTTGAAAGGAAGAACCTTGCAATTCAGCTGAATGAAATCAGTTATCATGAAGAACCTATTGATGAAATATTTGATCATATTGGATCAAGCTCTAGAAGCATCTCTGATGGATCTGAAAGCATAACCTATGACTTGTCTAAAAAGAATCAGCATCTATCTGAGCAAGTGAAAGCACTTCAAATCGGTCATGAATCTCAAATGGTGAGAATGGTGGAAATCATGAACAATGCTAGACAAGCTAAACAAGATCAGAATCTAGCTATTGAAGACCGAAGACTGATTACTTAACAACTCCAAGAAAAAGAAAGTGGAATACAGAGACTCATTGATCATCACATCCGAGTATCAAATTAGATGATGACAGTTAATCAAGAAATAAATTGAGTAAATGGAGAATTATCAAGAAGACTTGAAGATGTTGCAATACTCAAAGAAGATAATGAAAAACTGAGAAATGAAATAAAGATACAAAAGCAACATAATGAAATGATGAAGATAGCTAAGGACAGTTCTAAAAAGATTGATAATTTCCTAACTAATCAAAGGAGATTTGGAAGCAGAGCCGGTATAGGCTACACCGGTGAAGGAGAATCATCACAACAAGCTAAAAAATTCAACAACAATCAAAGTTAGAAACCTAAAGTGTTGACATGTTATCACTATGGAAAACTAGGACATACATCTAATGTGTGTAGAAGCAAAGCACAAGGTAAACCTCTTGTCATTCCAAAATTCAATGGATATTGTTATTACTATGGTAAGTTTGGACATCCAGCTTATGAATGTAGAGCTAAGAAGAATGACATTGCTAATACTACTACTGAAGAGAAAATATGCTATACTTGTAATAAGCATGGACACATTGCAAGGCAAAAATGAAACAAGTCTAGACACCTAAAGAAAAACTACAATGAAAGCCATATCAACTGAAGAGACAAGGTAACTCATATGTTTGGGATTATAATACATGGACTAGTTGTGTTGTATGTGGTCAGTATGGACATATTGAAGCAAATTGTTATAGAAAGAGTCAGATTGGACAATCAAGAAACTAGACAAATGCAAGAATGTCATGTATGCATTGTCACGAGATCGGCCATTTAAGCAAGAACTGCAGAGACCAAGCACCAGATGAAAACCATATATTTGAGAGTGGATATAACATTGCAAAAATTACAAAGTTAAGGAACAAAATGTGGAATAAGGCATCTAATGAGAATGCTAAGTCAAGTAACACTATCGGTGAAACGTTGTCCACTGGATTGGGTGACATCGGTACCTCCAATTAAGATGACAAAGGTATGTATGGAACTAAAATTTTAAATGATCACATTTTACATATAGTTCCTTATATATGATGTACAAATACCAAATCTACATGAATAAAGATGCACTATGGTTTATGTGTTATAAGTCTGCAAATGTCACATAGTCGAGAAAAGAAGAAACATGAGTTGGTTACCCGTTGGTAATCACTATACAAGGTTAACTGACAACAGTGCAAACCGATGAAGAAATTCAATGTCAACCGAGCAAAAAAATTGTAGACATTACTGAGCTGACAACTGTTTCATACTGAAAGTTAGGTTACGCATTTAATGCACTAAAGTTTGAGTAGGAATATCGAAAAGTCTATATATACGCACGAAACAGAGTTCATTATTACATTGCGATTTCAAAGAAAAGAGATTTTATAGAGAAGAGTTCGAGCTAAAGATTTTCAAAAAATATTCAAAGCTATTGTAGATCAAACTGACAACAATTCTTTGATGATATCGAGTAAGTTTATCTGCCTACCAAACACTAGTTATCTATTGCTTGTCAAAACCCTAGAAACAATTTATGGCATCAACATCGACTGTAAAAAAATCACAAAACATTGAGGAGGAAGTAGAATTAATTCTTAGGGCAAATTTTGCCGAGGAAAAATTCAAACAAACCACATCCTAAGGTCACAGCACAAATAGATGATATGGGTGCATTTTCGAGTACTCCAGATAGGGTTTTGTTAATAGAAGACGTTATGGCCTATATTCACTGCAAAATTAGAAGTATGTGATTTTGAGACCATTGCTACTTTTTAACAAGTCTGTGGACTGGATGGAAAGATAAAATCTGAATACAAGAAGATTGGGGAGTTAGGGTTATTGTGTTTTACATACTTCCCACAATCTTTCAAAAATGACTAGATAAGAATCATGCTAAGTAGATTTCATGATGGAAAATTTTGGTTAGATAAACCTATTGAGGTCACAAAGAAGATTATCAGTAGGTTTACTGGGTACCCTACAACTGACAAAGATAAATCCTTTCAAATTTTGTCTTGTCTTAACATTGAAAAGAACATTGGAGCTCAACGGGATGGTAGGGCACTGAAGATCTCAACCATCAAAGACCCTGTAGTAAAATTTGTAGCACATGTCATCAGGTACAAGATATTTCAATCTAGCAGACCAAATAGTGTACCCTGCAGCACCATGGACATGGCATATAAAATTGTGAAGAAAGATCACCAGGTAGATCTTGCCGAACTACTACTACACCAACTACAAGATAATATGAAGATAATAAAAGCAAAGAAGTCCAATACATGTAAGTATGAATCACTGCTTGTCTGTACATTTTTCTATCTGCAAAAATATGTACGTGGTATCGGTAAAGTAAATTGGTAATCTAACAAACTGATAACTGCACAAATTGGTGAAATGATGCAAAGTCTAGGAGATAATCTAAATAAGGAATTTAATGCATATTTCAAATAATTTCAAGCAAAAATGCAACAAAGGAGTAGAATTCCAAGGGAATTAGTGAGTAAATTTGAAGATGACATATGTTTTTTAGTTAGCATAGACCACTCTATGATAAAGGCAGTAGAACCGAGAACAAAATGGTTAGCACCGATGGGATACGAAATGAACTATGATTTCACTTTGAAATCTATTAATGCATTTCTAGCATTACCAATACATATCACTGCCACTAGGTTTGGCGTATATGAGGAAGCTAAGTCATGAATCACTACAGACATAGAGATCAAAAAAATGTCTAGAAGGGCGAAGAAAATGAGAAAAGATCTCACAAAAAAATATGGAAATGCATTTGACTCATCTAAGGAATCACCGGTTAAAGAAACAACCGAAGGTCAGTTACAGTTGGCTAACAATCCCTATGATAGTGAGGAGACTGAGTCAGATAAAGAAAAGGATCACACACCGGTTCCTCCCACCAATGTTGAACAAGAAATGTAGTTACCAGAACCTAAAGGAGTGAGGACATGTTCATCAACTACAACATGACCTACTAAAAAATAAGAAGCAATAAATGTAGCAAAAAGAAGAGCAACTACACCGATGAAGAAATACATAAAGAGAAAGAACAAGAAAGTAGCTGAGACACCGAAGAAAAAGAGGAAATACATAAGAAGCAAAGAAGATATAGAGGAGACTGACACTGAAAATGATCCTAATCAATTCAAGTTAGTTCGTAACAAGGAAAGTACAATAGAAGAAATAATTGAAGATATAATTCAGAATGGAAATCTTACAGATCCAGGCATAGGCAAATTTGACAAAATGTCAATTAAGGACAAGACAAAGCTAAAAAATGCTATCATCTAGATGATGATTAAATTCAAGAGAGTACCAATGGAATTCGCATGTTAATTGCCGAAGGAACTTGATGAAAAAATAAATGAGAGATGGGCTATTGCACTAGATATAGAGAAAAGGAAAAGAGAACGATCATTAAGTCATGTAGCCTCACACTTTAGCTATGTTGTTGTAAGTGAATACATGACAAAGTATTAGGCTAGATTTCTAGTCAAGAATATAGCTATGTAGATAATGGATGAGAATGTGGGTGATATGGATGTCACATGTGATTCTCTATGGACATCAATTCTGAAAGCAAAAGAGAAAGCTGAATAGGAAGCATGCCTGAAACTATCTAAGAAGAGACATAGTTCAAAAGGTAAAGGTATTTTCATCGATGATAACAAAGGAAAGAAAATAAAGGACACCGATATATCAGTTACCGAGGTAATTGATATCACTGAACAAAAGGATGAAATAAGAATCTCATGGGATGCACCAGATCAAGTAAAGATCCACTTGCAAAAGAAAACCGATGATGATGCACTCATTGAGGACATCACTAACGATGATCCTGATGATGAGGATGATGATGTGACAATTGCACCAAACAAAGATGAAGAACTAGACACTGATAGTGTGTTCACATCTCTACCAGGTGAACTACCTGTACTTGCAAAGGTAGTTGAAATACTTTCACAAGTACAACTTGATGTCTCTCATACCGAGAAAAATAAAGATACAACTGGCATACAAGCACCTAAGCAACTTGCAGATACAAATGAGCCTACCAAAATAGAGGCACAATCTACAAAAAAAAAGGAACCAGAAGAAACAAAGTTGACCGAGGTGAACCCACCTGACACTACAATCGAGACTCCCACACCATCTACCGAGGAGTAGAAGAAGGAAAATACGGTGTCAATTGGGAAGGACACTTCGAAGAGTGGAGAAAAAACTATTGTTATAAGTGAGAAGAAGTCACCTCTTGCACAAAAGAAGAAGAAGAAGAAAGCAAAAGGGTCGATCACCATTAATGAAGTCATAATTATACCAGAATGTGACCCAAGAACCCTAAGCCCTAAGGAACTAAGTAGATATGGGGAGTTATGTTCAAGGAAAGCGGCACAAGAGAAGTTAAGGAAAGAACACAAACATAAAGAAGTGTTAAAAGATGTCAGGGATATTTTGTAATAGATAGTTCCAAAGACAAATATTGATGAGAATACTCCCATCATAGATCAACTTGCTACACTCACCGACAAAATCAATGCCCCTGATACAGATGCAGATAAAAGAATAGAAGAATGGGTAGAATCAAAGATTTAGGAAAAACTAGCAGAAAGGATTAGCACAGAAGTGGCACTAAAAAGGGTAAAATTATTTGAGGTCATTACTGAGGTAAAATCTATCACCCAGATAATCTGTCAATTTCTAATCAAGCTTTGTACTTCAGACACCTTCACTGTAGAAGTCAATGAAAAGATAAAAGGTTTAGAAGTAGAGATAAAGTTGAGTACACAAGCAGCTATCATCGAGCCAACTACTTTCTTAAAGCATATTCACTGAGTTTAGGAACTCTAGTGGCTGATAGTATATTTAAGAAAACAAGAAGCACACATCACTGATCAGGTCACAAAGTTACAAAAAGAACTCACTCCTTGAAAATTTTTGAAGCACATATTGTCAAAGCTGAACAATTTGTAGCAACACCAGAGATTTTAGTGTTGGATAATATCTTTGACATGCATGCACAAGTTGGTCTTGAGCATATTGCTCTTACCAACTTGAAAGAGGAATGGGACAACCTCTTGGAGTGTGTAAAGAAAACCCATAAAAACATTTTTGATAAGATCTAAGTATACATTATATATTTTTTTATGCATTTGGCATTATTATCAAAAAGGGGGAAAACATGTATATGCCAAATACATATACTTTGATATGTATGTTAATACTACTAGGAGCATGCACCGAGGGGGAGTACTTTGTACTTAGAAATTTTTTATTGTGGATATGTATATGGTAGAGACATAAGGAATATATAGAAACATTTTGTCTATATACATTCTAAGTTTTGATACTAATGCGAAAGGGGGAGATTGTTAATCTCTATTGAGCATTTAAGGTTGTCATTAGTATCAAAGGATAGTAAATAGGTCAGTCAGTTACTTATATTGATTTGGTTGGTAACTAGAAGTAAGACAGAGTATTCGGCAAAGTCTTTACACCAAGCATCACATAGTTTACCGAGCACTAGTGACACTGACATCAACGGTTAGTAAACATTGAGCATCACAGTATACACTGAGTAGATTATACAGTGTTTATTGATGATCACAAAAAATAGCATAGTAATCTGAAATGGCACATTCTTCTATGCAAATGGTTACAATAGATCATAAAATGGTTTACCAAGATCGAGGAGCATTTATTGTAAAAGATCCTCATTAAATGTAATGTTTATCTTATTGTAATAGTTGATCTAGGTTAATTTTGCACCGTAGATCTTAGGGTTATGATTATTTTTGTAACCTAATTTTTGCTAAAGCAGCAAAAATAGAACACTATATATTTTTTATGTTCGCACCATTTTATGAGGTTGGTGAACTAATATATATGAATCACAGAGCACTTGAAGACATTTCTTAACTTCAAGACAATCAGTTTACCGAGCAAAACAAAGTACAGAGGATATCAGATTGAGCAGAATCAGAGAAGGCTACTGAGCAGAACAAAGTAGAGAACCATCATAGATAAGGTGATATTTTGATGAGCACTTATAGATCTGTTTCAGATAATTAATTTGTCAACTAGTAGATAATTGCCTATTACTTTCTAACAATTGTGATAGAGTTTTTTTGATAAATCTCTTAACAGAGTAGACTTAACAGTCTTATGTAAATCTCTTAACCAAGTACACACTTCATTAGTGTTGTCAAAATCCTATAACTAGGTAGATCTATCTAATCTAGTATGTTACACCTAACAGGGTAAGATCACCAGAAGTGATCAAAACTTGTAGCCTTAACAGGCAAACCTTTTCTATCTGCAGTAGTGAAGAATTTGTGGGTGTCATCCCCACCGTAGTTTTTACCTTCTTACAAGGGTTTATGCATTACCAAAATACTTTTTTTATGTGATTTTCATATTGATTTCATGTTTTTTACTTTCTCAAGTTAACTAGATGATTGATTTATACAATTATATTCAAGTTATTTTGATCGGTTATCATAGTACACAGTTATAGATCTGAAAGGTTTTTCAATTAAATTTTTTGAAGGCACTGATTCACCCCTCCCCTCTCAGTACCTATCTCTCCTAATTCTAACAATATGTGTGTGTGTGTGTGTGTGTGTGTGTGCGTGTGCACACGTGCGCATGCGCTTAAATGATTGTATGTTATATAGGTATGTGTATATGTGGGTGCACACACATATACCCATGCATATATAAATAATATTATGTATGTGTTTTTAATTAATTTTTTAAATGGCTTCTTTAGTGTTTAAATAAAATGTATTAAATAAAAAGTGAAAATATTAAGAGGTATAAAAAAACCTCTTTGAAGTAAAACTAGCTATCTAGGAGGGAGTTGAACTCGAGACCTCCTAGAAGTTAGGCTAGTTGGTTTCCAATTGTGCTATTTTTTTTCCTTGAAAGCATTTTGTTTATTCTTCTTGTTATAGTTTATTGGAGGTTATTTTAATTAAATTTATTAAAACTTTGTTAAGTGCTTACGGGAATGATTGGTTTGATTTTCCAACAAACTATGGAAGCTGGAGAAGTATCTTCTCATAAATAAACTCCTCCAACCATATAGTTGGAGGTTAAATATTTGTATTTTGTGTGATTTGGGGATTAGAGGTTTTAGGGATATTTTGAGGTTTTCTACATGATTTTTTTGGAAAGCTCATTTGAATTTTTTTTCTGTGAGGTTGAAAGTTCTCTGGTTTTGTGAGGGAAAGGGTGTGTGGATTGTTTGAAGATTGGTTGCTAGAGGAAGCTATCCAGGGGGATACCAACTCAAGGCTTGGAGATTTGTAGGGATTACTCCAGCCGTTGGAAGAGGATTCTCCATAGGACCCCAAGTAGGGTCTAAACTGGGATGAATCTCCATTCTTCCTTGTATGTGTGTTTTAATGAATTGTTATTCCATGTTGTAGGACTAGTATATGATAGTTATAGTAATATTTAAAAAGGAAATTTTAATATATTTTTTTGTGTGTGTTCATTTATACTTTCGAAAAGTAATTAAGCATGCTTGTATGGTTTTTGGGTTATGAAATATTTCCTGGAAGTTTAGGAATGCTTATGGATTATGTATGAGGGTGTATTCTATTGTTATTTAATGTATTAGGGAAGTTTAGGAATAATTAGGAAGGGTTAGGAAGGTTTAGGGAAGGGTTGCAATCATATTTCCCCATTTTTGCTTCTACGGGCTTCTCTATGGTTTGTATTTTTTATTTGATTATATTTGTTTGAGGATTAGGTAGTGTTGAGGATGTGTTCTGGATGTAGTAATAAGGTCTACATTAGGTAGACCTGAGGGAAATTTTCCTAGGAACATTCCACACCTAAAAATGTCAATTTTTGGCCTTTTCAGGAAGTTTTGAATTTAGTTTTGTGAAAGCATCCTACAGTGTCATACAACATTGTACTCAGACCCATATGAAACTTGGTCAAATTTTGTATGGGTATGCATACATTGTCTTATGTATTCCTATACAAAGTCATTTGGAGTTTTTGAGGGTTTTAGGGGCTCACAATTTGTAGAATTTGGGCTTAGAACCTCTATAATATGTTCCCTTTGATTGGGCTGCATTTGGTATCACTTATGAATGTCTATCCTTCATTTAGGTAGCATTACAATATGTTACTTATATGATTTTAGAACTTGGATTATGTTTTCTTTCATAATATGAGGCTAGAACTTGTCTTGGTGGCCTGAGTGGATAGGAGGATTTCCTAGACCTACAAGATGAACCTTTGGAAGTACTTGATGGTTTCATGGCATGTGTGTGTGTGGGTAAGGGAATAGGTACCCTAGGTGAGTGGATCTCCATAGGTTATGGAACCCTAAAGTGGTTTCCATAGAATCCTATGGGTGGGTTAGTAAAAAGTGATAACCTAAGAATGAATTTGGGAATGGGGGAAAACAAAAGATAATGAAAGACACATAATAATTTCCACATAGTCCTGTTGGAGTATTGGGACCATAGGTAACTACTAGGGAGGATCCCTATTTAGAAAGGGGGTATCGGGATTACATGGTTTCCAAGGAGGATCCCAAAATATAGGATATGTGATGACACTCACCTAGAGGGTATGCTAGAAACCTAACCTATGTGTATAGTAAAGTGATATTTTGTTAAGTCATGTATTTTTTTTCAAGTTATGTTTTGTAAAGCCTTAGATTTCTTAGGGCCTTATGATAATCTTGGTTCTATCTCCTAGCACAGGGGGTGGAACTTCACTACTTTCACATGGTTGGGTGGCAAATATCTTTCGAGGTCTTGTTCATGGTTCATGACTTGGATGTGTTCAGTTTCATGCAATGATAAAGATCTTTCTATTTGTATCATGTATTGTTAAAAGAAAAGATGTAAACATATTGGTGTAAAGCCTTTAGGCCATTCATGTACTTATTATTGTAATTGGATTCATTATCATAAACTGTATTTGAAAGTGAAAAGCAATGTAATCAGGGAGGGATAGTTCTAGGGGTTTATTTCAAGGGATATTATTTGAAAGTTCAAAGTTGAAATAAAAAGTGTAATGTTGTAATTATCTTCTCTATCTCTCTTATGTTTAAATAAAAATAAATGTTTCTTATGAAAAGGTTTATATGTGAATTAAAGTAAGTTATTCAATGTGTAAGGGAAAAGGAATGGAAACTATTTAGAAAGTAAGGGATATAGTTGAAAATGAAGTATTACTTTCTATCTCTCTCTCTTAAATCTAAAATGTAAAAGTAAAAGAAATTCAATTCAATTTGAATAGTAATGTTTATATGTTGGTAAATGAATTCGTTAAGGGAACATTCAGGAATGTACTTGTAAATGTAATAATGAAATGATATAATGCTAGAAAAAAATTTGTTAGCTGAAATTTTAGGTCAAAAGACCTAATTCCTTATGGGTTCTGTAGTGGGGACATTACATGAATTATGTTAATGTTTATCATTTTTCTCATTTTAGAGTTGTCACTAATGGAGGCTTGCTAAGAGCTTTGCATTAGCATATCTAAATAGAGAGCTATAGGATGTTTATTTTCATTAAAATAGCTTACTAATTGTTATATTTTAGCTTAATTTGATCTAAATAGTGATAAAATAATTCTATAAAGGTACTTCTAGTACATAGTATACATCTTGCTAGAGTCTATACTCTTTATCTAAGAGAAAGGTTCTTAATTTTTTAATTCATGTAAATATACTGTGATATACCTTATTCTATGGTTACTCCTATAGAGTATTGTATTTTTATTCAAAATTCTCAAATTAAATTATAGAATTCAAAGTGTGAGTTTTATCTAGATAATCTAGTTATCCCTTATAATTCAAATCAGAATCCCTTGTTATATGTTAATGATCTACAAGTAAGGTCATTATGCTCTTATGTGTTCAATGAGAAAATAACAGGAATCACAATGAGAGGTATAGAGAAATGGGAAAATTTGCAACATTAGGGCTTAGAGAAGAATATAATTATCTATATGTTATTCTTAGTAATTGGTTGGTCTTAATGAATAAATTAGAAGTACAAAGGCGGGTGTTGTAAAATAGGAGATATAGCTATGAAATATGTACCCAGATGGTCAAGTATGATGGAAGCAATATACTCAAACATGTATCCAATAGGTTGAATTCATTTTATGATGATTTGAAATGCAAGGAACCTCACTCCTTTTTCAATTACCATGTAACTATTTGCAAGATAAAAATTTATAAGTACCTGGCAGAAAGGAAAGAACTAACCACGCAACCCCTCTTTTTCAACAGCCTCTATTGCTTTGGCCAATTCCATATTGGCATGGAATAGACTATTTAGAAGAATAGGAGGATGCTCGATGGAGGATAATTGGAAGGTTCAAAGGATTCTAATATAATCCCATAGCTACCAATTTAGGCATGACTGCACATACAGACTTAAGGTCTTTAACTATGTTTAGGAACTCTTATACAGTACCTACTTTTGGAAAAGTAGGATAGTAGTTGGGGGCAATGATGAGTAGGTATTTTAGAGTTTAAGTATGACTTTATAGTTTTTTCTAAGACTTTATTAGTTACTATGATTAATGTCCTTTATACTCAAAACTCAGTACTATCATGTGATTAAAGAAACTTTCATGTTAAAATACTATCTATCATTATAATTGGAAAATGGAGAGATGGAGGCATCTAGGGTTTGTAGATCATGGCCATGGTGGGCATTCCACTTAATGATCTTTAGATAGGTATGTCCCGCACCTCCCATGGAAGCTACCCATAATTAGAGATAGTACTTGAGGGGGGATCTTTCAAGGCATTCTGAATTTGGAGGGCTTCCAAGAAAGTGTCTGACCCTAGCTCAAAACTAGTGGGGTTATTCTTCAATATTCTATGACCTTAAAGGGGGCTTCAAATAGGTGGAGAGTAAGGAATGGAAGCCAAAGAAGGAGGTTTCAAAGTAGCCAATCACCAATGAGTCTCTAGTGACAACAAACAATAGATTTTTGGACATCTATATAGATTCAAAGGCTTGGAAGGATTTGGTTCAAATGCTGAGATCAAGGGCTTTTTTCACGATGTGGGGTGGCAGTTGGACTTCCTACCTCAAGATTCAAAAATGGGTGTATGATGAATGGGGTGCCCATTTTACTCTTAAATCCCTTACAAACATTTTTTTGTTCATCACTGGGAAAGATAGGAAGAAGATGAGGATCATGTATAATAGACCCTTTCTGATGGGAGGTATAGGTTTCTTCAGTAAATATTAGGTTCTAAACTTTAACCCCAAGCAGGCATTGATTGAAGAAATTATCACTTGGATATCACTGTACAATCTTCCACTTGAGTATTGGAATGAAAAGACCTTCAAATCCCTAGGTAAAAAACTTGGAAAATATAGCATATCTGATGAAGCTATTGCAAAGGAAGATTTCAACATGTATGCACATATGCATCATTTGGTGGCAAGAACTGGAGGTAGAAGAAATAATGGATAAATGTAATAATTGCAAGGAATGTGGGCACAATGATATGGAATGTGTTGTTTTACAGAAAGGTAAGGGTAAGGAGGAGAAATCACTGCAGGAGAAGATGGCTAAAGTGTTGGAATCCTAGAATGAGGATGGATTTGGTATTGAGAAGAGGGGTTTGAATGGATCTGATCATTTAATGCCTTCTTCATCTAACCCTAAGATGATGGTCCAAGTGGTAGAAACCTCTTTGTTTGGCTCAAAGGAGATTTTGGCTCGAGTTGGTGATAGTGATTGTATAGTAGATGGCACAAACACAAGATATTCAATAGATAACACCTGGTACCATCATCTAAAGGCCCAACCTATCAAAATTTTTGAGAGGGGGAAGGTAATTAGGTAGAGTTGGATTGTATGGTCTCAAACAAGGAAGGTTTGTTTGAGGATGGTAACCATTCCCTAGATCAACTAGCTAACCCTCTAGGTTGTGTATCTCAAACAAGTCAAGAGGAGTGTTTGGAGGTGCCAATGGGGGCTCTCTTAACTTCTCAGTAGGAGTGCCAAGTTCTAGAGGGAGATAAATTTGGAGTCCAAATGGTAGTGAGTCAAGAACATGAAGGGGGCTTAGTACCTTTCAAGGACATTTATATGTCCCCAATTAGGTTGGATGGAGATAAATCTTCTAAGATAGGGTCAAATGTAGAATCAAATTCAAATGATGATCTTTTGGGGTTGTCAAAATAAGTGGCCATTTTAGATAGTAGAACTATCAAGGAGTCTAAATCCAAATCTTCTAAGGCCAACCTGGGTAGTTAGAGGTCTAGGGGCATGAAATCTACTCATCAATTTTTTCAAGGATGCTGGCAACATGAAGGGCCAATCTAAGCTTTGATCCAGGAGAGACTTTTTCTCTCTTGGGAAGCCATGAAGCTCCTTACGTAGAATTTTAGGGGTTGTAATGCCCTTGATAAGAGATGCATGATCAAAAGAGGCTTTGATCAGGTAAAATTGGATGTCATTTGTGTTCAGGAGACAAAATTGGATTCAAAAGGCATTGCAAGGATTTTTGGTATAAGGTATAGATGGTCAAGTTTCTTTTCATATTTTGTTGGGGATTCTAGGGTTTGGGAATCCTATGGAATTCTAGGACAACAAAAGTGAGGTTATTTCATGAGAAAGGTATTAGAAATTGTTAATATGATTTAGAACAACAAAGAGGGGGGGGTGAATTAGTTGTTCTCAGGTCTAGATGTATAAAAACAAACTTTAAACTCTTCAACAAATCAAATCTAATAACCAACACCTACTCATTCATTACTGATTGCATAAAAGAAATATATAATAGTGCAGTCCACTTATCCAATAGCATCTAACTTGAAAAACATAGAAATGTTCAAACCAAAACATTCACACAATTATCAACACTAGGATTTATAGTGGAAACCCAATTTGGGAAAAACCACTTTGTAACATGTTACTATTATGTTCACTCTTCTGAAGTGAGATCAGTGAAAAGCCAACCTTGTCAAAGGTTACAAACACACTTTCAGGTGTGACCAAATTAAAGGATTTAAACCACTCTATTAAAAGTGCGCCTTGTAATAGGACTTACATACACTCCATTAGAATGCAACCTTGTTCAAAGGATTTATACCTATGACTGTTAGGTCAACCTCTATTAAAAGGATTTTGACTGTTACAATGGTTAGAGAGTAGTAGTAGTATTGATCTGAAAAACATACAACTCACTTTTCAAATATCAGATCCAATTCCATACACATATGTTGGCTTATTGACTATGAACCTTTACCATCTTGATCACTGATCTACTCAGAACCCTCTTCAAGCTATCACACCACTTCTCCTTTAGTCTTCTCTACTTAGACAATCAATAACATCAACAACACTTCCAACATCCACTTCTTCTCTCTGTACAACCTCTAGCTTAGGTTTCCTTAATACTTCCTCTATTAGGTCAATATATCTTTTGCCGCTTAATCTCCTTCGTAGATCTTAGGGTTAGGTCAAATTCATTGAATCCATCCTCCATTATGTTCTTCGGCTATCCTTCTAGAGATATCTTGAATCTCTTAATATATTTACAATAAAACATTTTAAAGTGCATTAAATGCTTTCATATAATCAATAAATAAAGTCAACACCTTTTACATAATCCAAGAATTCAATGATGTTGGCTGGAAATCTGAATTCTTCCTCAAATGCAAAATACTGACTCTCGGTCAATACTGTGTTCAACTTCTCAGTCTTCACTAGAAAGCTCGGTCACCACATAAATTGTTTTCTCAGCTAACACTGTCTTCCTTAGAAATTAATTGGTGTTCGGTCAACACTGAATTTACTTGGCATATACTAGCTCGGTTGACACTAACAACACTTGGCTTACACTAGATTTCTTCACTTTTTCTTGGTTAAGCCTACCAGTTTAGTCTTCATTATTACTTGGATAAAAAATACATTGTCTTATCATTGTGCCACATAATCAAGTACTCATTGAAGTATCAAGATAACTCAACCTTTCCTTAGGTGCTATTGTTACCAACCTTCCCTATCCCCTTAGAAACACTCAAATAGATATAGTACTTTCTTAAATAGAAATAGTCTTACCAGTTAAGGTTTGACATCAATGACAATATAACAATTGCATCAATTGCAGTTTCCAACAGAAATTATTTAAAGTATGTTCTATGACTATTAATTTTACTAATTTTTTGGTGAATGTGTATCACCCCACTAAGACAAAAGACAAGCAATTGGTATGGGAGGATATCTCTCTATCATTGGGAGGCCTTCACCACACAATGATTTTAGCAAGGTATTTTAATGCCACCTTGACTCTCTCTAAGAAAAGGGGTGGGTGGGGGTTTTGAATAGACTTTAGTTATATTTTGAGCACTTCATGTCTACAAATGGTTTATGGGAGGTGGTTGTTAAGAGGGGAGTCTTTGCTTGAACCAATAGAAGGATTGGGTTCTCTAATATTAAAGGAAAATTAGATAGGTTTTTCCTAGATGGGTACTGGAATGTTATTCCATATGTTTTTAAATATGAGATTTTGGGATTATCTAAATCTAGCCATTTCCCAATGTCCTTGTTGATTCAAAAAGATGGGGTTCCTCTAAGGTTTCCTTTAAAAATGGAGAAAATGTGGTTTATGGAGTAGGGGTTTATATAAATGGTCTCTCAATGGTGGCGATCTTCTCTAAGGGAGCAGACTAGATCTTTGCAATTTTTTAGAAAATTGAATTTCATCAAGCAAAATCTAAAGGTTTGGAACAAGGTCCACTTTGGAGATCTCTTTGAGGAGAAACATACCTTAGAAAGAAAACTAGAAGCTCTCAATTGAAAATTATCAGACGACATGGATGAAGTGTATTTTTTGACATAAACTGATCTCTTGAGCAGGTATTGTAATACCCCAAAAATAGACTGTAGGTTCATTAACCTCCTACATCCTCAAATCAGTCGAAATTGACACAAAACTCCTAACCAAAGGCACATCTTCACATCAGTTTATCAAAAACCTGATTGATTATCTTAATTCTGCATCGGGGGATATTCCTTGAATATTCCTAATTTATCCTATTTATCTTTAATTAAATACTATTTGGTGATAAATGTCATTATTTATTCTAAAATTTGATTAATTGAATATTCTGAATATTTAATTAATTAAGTTTAATTCTGCCACTTAATTATTTAATTAGATTACATTTATTCCTAAATTGTATTATTTAATTTTGACAATAAATCAAAAATCTTATGACTAATTGATTAAATTCTTATTTAATTAATTAATGTCAATTATTAATATTTAATGATATAGTTTTTGAATATCAGTTTGATTTAATAATTGATTAACCCACAAATCAGTTATTTTAATTCAAAAATCAGTTAAGTTGATAAATCACTTTATTTATTTAATTAATTCATAATTATCTATGCACATTTGAAGGAGCAGTTGAACTTAAAATTAGAAAATCAATTCAAGTTTTTATCTTTTTGAAACTCAACATCTATTTTGAGTTGAAAGCTGATCTAAACTTCTGATTTGAGTCAAAAAGCTATTTTTGCATGATTTTGTGACTTAATTAATTATGATTTCTTCTTAACTCAAAAATCAACCTGATTTTATCAAGAGTGATTTATGGCTTTTCTCAATGCATCCTCAAGCCTTGGATTTCTATAAAATCAAGGCTCAGCTCTTCACAAAACATCTCTCGAATTTGCACAATTACTTTGGCAAAATTGCATCCGAAGAATCAAGCTTTTGCGAATAAGCAACTTTGTGAGATCATTCATAGTTTTTCATATCAATTCATATCATTGTTAGAATAATCTGCATATCATTTCAACTCAATTCTAGATTAGATTCATACAATTTTTCCAAAAAAATAGATTAATCTGCATTCATTCTACATTCATCTTTTAGCATTAAATCCTTCATTTAGGTGTTGCATTGTCACTGATCTCGGTCTAATCTAAGAATACCATACTCGCACCTACTAGAAGGTAGTAAATCACCTAGTTAGCTTAGCTTTTCATTTATTTGTAGATTTTGATTTTGCTAACCTCTAATGTTTTACTGAAGTGCATAGTAATTTTTAGTGGCTAATATTCGCTAATTGGCTAATTTTGGAAATTTGAGAATCCAAATTTGGCTAATAATTCAAGATTTAAGGCAACCTAAATCGCCACATTTTTACAAAATTTTGATTTAGAAATATTTAAATCGCAAAATAATTTATTTTATAAAAAACTTGAACTTGAAAATTCTCCACAATATTCAATACATGATTAGATTTGATTTGCCAAAATTTTATAAGTTATTGTAGAAATTTAAATTAATTCTCCAATAATATATCATGATTATTAGTTACTGTAGGGATCTATCACCAACTTTTAGTTGCCATTACTGACTTAAAGTATAATCTAGTGACCCTAATTATATTCTATGAGGTAAAAATGTTACTATTTGATTTGTAATGCTTATGCAAGCTAAAATTTCTTTCAGATTGTTGATCTCAATATAAATCAATGGTCTTGAAGAAATTTTGGGCCCCATTAGTACTTAAAAATATCAATACATTTGTCTCACACAATACAATGAGGTTATTAGGTTATATTTTAAATAAATGGTAGCAAGTAATTATTACCGAGTCTATTCCTTAAACCCATCAAAGATTTCCACATTAAGCCTAATAATTTTCTATAAGAATTCTAGTTTTTTAAATAGAATTATTCACCATGGTGATTAATTAATTACTTTTATTGTTTGAGATTCACCAATATTTTCTACAAAAAAATTGTTATTCAAAAATAATCGCAAATAAGAATACTTTTATTTTCAAAAAATTTGAGAGATTCGCCAATAGAAATTAATTTTTTTTCAAGAAAATGAAAGATTCGCCAAGATTTTATATCTTTTTTAAGAGGGGGGTTTCTTAAAGATTACTCTGCTGAAGTAATCTATCCACAACTAGGTACAATTTTCACACACACATTTATGGCACGCATCGTGGGGCCCTGAAATGGGTTTCCATTTCATTTCTAACAATTTCTATCAATTTTTCATCATTTTCTATCCAAAACTATGATCTTTATTTTTTGTCCGTACATTTTTCGTACGAGTTTTGTTAGAAAGTCGTACCAAAACCCTCTGAGTGTTGTACGAAAGTCAGTGTTTTCAAGATTTGTCCCCGTTCTTACACATTGTCATTTGGAGGCTACTTTGTCATGTGCATAGAGACCCATTGTCGTATCAAGTCTCGATTGTCGTACGGGAGGTAAAACATTTTCGTATGAGTTTTGACATTAGAATTCAATTGTCATTTCAGATTTTTAGGCAGTTTTCCAAATTTGATTTTTGGATTTGGACTAACAGCTAATCCTAACAATTGAGATATTCTATTTCTGATTGGTACTTGCTGATTCTGATTGGAAAAGCGCAACAAAAAATACAAAATAAAAAAAATCTACTAAGCACATTGCAAGGAACTCAGGTATTCTGTTGCATCTAATAACACTTCATTTTGGGACATAAAACAAACTCTCATGTGTCAAGCTTGTGTTTATTTTCTCGCTTTCATACCATAGTCTTCAGTTTTGGGCTATAAAACGAATATAGATTTTCTTTTTGCATATCTTTTACACATAGTAAATAGGCCATATGAACACTAATTGCAGATGATCTTGAGAGAGTGGGCTTCATTCCCTTGTTTTTCATGTGAAGCTCTTCTTGAGGATGGATCCCCTTGTAGGTAGGGAGGTTACTGTGATTATCACATGTTCTACTTGTTAGGAATAGTCCCAAGAGATAACTGAGAGGGGGGGGGTGTGAATTAGTTATCTACAAGTTTCAATTCTTTATCCAATTAAGTATACTTAAACATAAAGCACAAACACAATGAAAGAACACTTCAACGCAACACCAATATTTTGGTTACGGGGAAACCCAAATAGGTAAAAACCCCTGTGGGAATTGACACCCACTAATATTTTGCACTAGTGTATTATGATCCTTGTTAGAAGATCCTTAACCATGTTAGGAGTTACTTTACAATATATTTAGTATAGTAGACCTGGTCAAGGGTTAGACCCTGTTAGGAATCTTTTACAATTAACCCTGTTAGGGGTGAGGACGCACTATCCAAGAGCACACTACTCAAATGGGCGAAGGCTACAACCTTCTGAATAATAGATACACACTATATCTGGATCTTGATGAAGTGCACTTTGAACTACTATCTGGATCAGTTCCAATGTATAGCACAAATACTTTACTTGGTCACATAGACCTTCTTCTGACGGCTCAACACTTCACACACTCTGCTATGCTCTTCATAAACTATGAAACACCCTCTAGCAATCACAAATGACTACCTATAAATATCTTTCCTCTAAATGATATAATCAAGTTGGCCTGTTAGAACCAGCTTGAAATCATTATAGAGAATTCATAAAAAACTAAAATAATAATTCAGTTGGCTCTATGAAGCACGCAACACATTCTGGGACCTATCCAATAAGATAATTGTAGATGCACACTAGACACTGTCGACTCTACCAAAACAACTAGATCTTTCTCCTTAAGCAGAATTACCTCATGATCTCTTAACCAAATGTTACTAACTCTTCTCCAAGCTCTAATCCAAGGGCACATACCGAAATGATAGGTGCAACTCCATAACCAATATAATCTTTGTCGGCTCTTTTGAACAAACATAGGAAACTACTACTAGTGAATAGCGACTGCATAACTTAACTTCTCCTGATCATTAGACTCTATGTCTATGAATGTAACATCACTAATATTTATTCATCACATATCCAAATGCACAAGGCTCCATGATAACTATACAGACAACCATTCACAAAACACTGCCTATTACTCTGTTAGGAACATTGCTGACACAAGCTGCTATATAACTGTCTGTACTAATAGTTATGCTCTACACCGATGATATGATGCTGATAACATGTCCATGCTACATATATTGAAAGCTTACTATATAATTCTTCCACACATGCTACTTACCATATGTTGTCATCAATGACAAACATACAATCAGCACTGGCTTGTTGGAAAATCTCCAACAATCTCCCCCTTTGGTATTGATGGAAACATATGGAATGAAAAACTTCACCAATACAAATGAACATTTCTTTAATAACATTCTCCATTTCCTCTTCAAAACTCCCCCAAAGATGAATCCTCCATCTATTGTAATATTCTTCAACATTCTCCATTTCCTCAACTAAATTGCTTCCATAACTGAATACTACTCCCCCTTAGTATATTACTCCTCCTTTTACTTTTGTTTTTCATGACTATATATTACTCCCCCTTTGACAGAAATGGCAAAGGGCACCAATTAGTTTAAGCATTAGTACTACTCCTGAAGTAGAGTAGTCAACCATCCATCATTCCCTGAGGACTGATGCTCTTTCTTCTTTCTTCTAAGAAGAATCAGGGAACGGAATTACTCCCAACTTCTCCCTGAGATACTCAAAAGTATCCTTTGGCAAGGGCTTTGTGAATATGTTTGCTAACTAATCTTTAGTACTCATATATTCCACCTTGACTTCTTTCTCTGCCACTTTCTCTCTTAGGAAGTGATACTTGATCTCAATGTGTTTTGTCTTTGCATGCATCACAGGGTTCTTTGACATGTTGATAGTGCTAGTGTTATCACAAAGAATAACAATAGGATAATCAATCTAAATTCCAAAATACATTATCATCTGCTTGATCCAAACAATTGTAGAACAATTCAAGGCTACTGCAACATACTCCACTTCTACTGTTGACTGAGAAATGCAATTTTGTTTCTTGCTTGTCCAAGTGATAAGTTTTTCACCAAGAAACACTACTCCACCTGATGTACTCTTTCTTTCATCAATGCATCCTACCCAATCTACATCAGTATCCACATGAAGCTCAACATTTTTTGAATTAGGATACCATAGACCATAATCTATAGTGCCTTGCAAGTATCTAAATATCCTTTTTACTATCGTGAGGTGACTTTGTTTATGCTCTACTACAAATCTTCCAACTATGCCAACTGCATTGGAAATATTAGGTCTAGTTTGAGTAAGATAAATAATTTTTCCAATCATAGACTTGTACAATGTTATATCTATTGCTAGTGAGTCATCTTCTTTTCTAAGCTTGCATCTAGTTATCATAGTTTTCCTTATTAGCTTGCAATCATCCATATTGAATTTCTTCAATATCTCTTTCACATACTTGAACTAATTAATGAAAATACCTTTCTCTATCTTTTGCACATTCAATCCCAAAAAGTACTTGATAGGTCTAATCATGCTCATCTCAAATTCACTCTACATCTCCTTAGAAAATTTAGCACTAAGTTTTTCATTACCTCAAAAGATAATGTCATCAACAAATATAGCTACAAGTAGTAGTCCTTCAGATGTCTCTCTTATGAATAGGTTACAATCTGCTACTCCTTTCTTGAATCCAATCTTTGTTAGATATCCATCAAGTCTCTCATACCAAGCTCTAGGGGCTTACTTAAGTCCATAGAGGGCTTTCTTCAATCTGCATACCATATCAAGTCTATCTGATAGGGTAAATCCTTATGGCTGCTCAATATATACTTGTTCTTTTAATTCACCATTCAGGAATGCTAACTTAACATCCATCTGAGAAACTTTGAATTTTTTAATGTTGCATAAGCTAGAAAAAACTTAATAGCTTCTAATCTTCTCATTGGTGCAAAAGTGTCTGAATAGTCAATGCCTTCTCTCTACTCATATCCCTTACACACTAATCTTGCCATGTTTCTTACTACTGTACCATCTTTATTCATCTTGTTTTTTAATATCCAATTTGTTCCAATCACATTCTTATCACTAGATCTTGGGACCAGTTCCCAAGTATCATTTTTGATAATCTAATCTAGTTCTTCTTTCATAACATCATGCCAATCTAAATCATTGCATGCATCTTAAACACTTAAGGGTTCAATCTGAGATAGTAAACATACCGCCTCATTGCTTATAGAACTATTTTCTTTTGATCTTGTTGTGACTTTTTCGCTGTGATCTCCAATGATGTCATCCTTAGAATGATATCTAGATGTAAACTTTGGAGCTTTGGGTGATACTATCTTATCTGCCTTAGGAGTTTCTTCTTCACTTGTCTCAGGGTCATTGAATAAAACATCAATACTATCAAACATTTCTTTAATAATTGTCTCACTAGTGGAGGGTCTGGGTTCTTCTCCAATCATGAGTGAGTAATCATGATATCTTTCTTGAACCATAAACTTTTCATCAATCTTAACATGAGCACTTTCAATGATCTTTTTTAATCTTAAATTGAAACATCTATAAGCTTTACTTTTAGTAGAGTAACCAAGGAAAATACCTTCATCTCTTCTTGCATCAAAATTGCCTACTGCTTCATCTCTCTTGATGTAGCACTTGCTTCCAAATATTCTGAAGCATTTTACTATGGGAACATTACCAAACCATAGCTCATATGGTGTCTTGTCTACGCTAGGCCTTAATTGAATTCTATTGATGGTATAGAGTGTTGTATTGACTACATCTCTCCAATAGGTGTGTGCCACTTTTCCTTCAATCATGATGGTGCGTGCTATATCAAGGATGATCCTATTCCTTCTCTCTGCAATTCCATTCTATTGAGGGGTTCTAGGTGCACTCAACTACCTCTTGATGCCATGTTCTTTGTAGTACTCATAGAATCTGTCAGAGGTGAATTATCCTCCTCTATTTGATCTCAAACATTTTATCTTTAGTCCAGATTCATTTTCAACCTTAGCTTTGAATATTTTAAACTTCTCAAATGCTTCTGACTTATCTTTTAAGAATGCAACCCACATCATTCTAGTATGGTCATCAACAAACAAAATGAAATACCTTTCACCATAGTATGATCTTGTTTGAGTTGGACCACATAGGTCTGTATGAATCAGATCCAGCTTGTTCTCTATTGAATTGAGATTTCTCCTAAATGAGTTTATCACATTCTTTCCCATCACACATTCCCTACATATAGTATCAACTAGCTTTGCTATGCTAGGTAGATCTCTTACTACCTTTACATTGCTTATCTTTACTGTGTTATCAAAATTGATATGACATAGTCTTTTATGCCACAACCAACTATCATCTACTTTATCAACAAAACAACTTGCTTTTGGATTAAGCTGAAAAAAATTACCTTTAGTCTTTGATCCTGATGCAATTATTTTTCCTTCTTTGTTGTTAATGATGCACTTGTTTCCATTGAATTCTAATCTGTAACCTTTGTCAAGTAACTGCCCAAGACTTAGTAGGTTATGTTTCAAACCATCAACATAAAGAACATCATCAATACTATTCTTTCCATCCAAGGTGATGGATCCTCTACCAACGATGGGTTTAGGAGTGTTATCTTCAAATCTAACCATGCCACCATTGCATTTGTCCAGATGAACAAATCTATCTTTATCACCTATCATGTGATGTGAACAACCACTATCTATAATCCAGTCTATCCTTATATCAGCTTGTGAAATTAATACTAGCTCTTGTTCCTCTTTCTCATCTTCATGATCTATTTTATTGTTCATTTTCTCTATAATAGCAATAAATCCAATTTCTTCTTCATCTGAATCATAATCTAAAACTCCATCTCCAACATAGTAACATTCCTTAGAGTATTTAGGCTTGTAGTTATTTTTTAACTTTCTAGCTCTTGTAGGACACTTAGATGCAAAGTGACCAATCGTATTACATGAAAAGCATTTAAATGGAAATTGACATTCATATTTTCCTTTTCCTTTCTTTTATCTTTTGGAAATCATAGAAATGAAATCATCTAGTGTTTTCTCTTCATCATCATTATCAAAATTACCAGAATTGTTTGCAGATTTCTTACCATGAACTATTGCTTTGAAGGTTGTCTCACTTTTAGGTTCTATCTTCAATCTTGAAATCTCAAAAGCTGAGGTTTTGCTGATCAAGGTCTCTCTCTTGAAATTTGATGTAAGCTACATGGTCTCATCAAGGATGTTGATCTTATTTTCATATTCTGGAGTGAGATTAGTCATCAATTTGTCCATAAAGTCTTCCTCTAAGATCTCTCCACCATTGTTCTTGATTCCAGCAACTACTTCATTGATCCTTTGATTGTAAGCTATTGTGGTTTCTTCAGGTAGCATCTCTAATGCATTGTATCTTTTCTTCCATTTTTTTCTACATGCATCCTTTGCTTGTTTGTCTCCTTCAAATATGTCTTCTAGGTACTTCCATATCTTGTGGGTTGTATCTACTTTATTTTTTTATAAAAACTCACTATTAGATTGGGCACTGATAAGGGCTTCTTTGGCTATTGCATTCTGATGAACCAATTCCTTTTTCTTTTCAGTAGCATCATCCTTTGCAAAGTCTTCTAAAGTAGGGATCTTGACTACTTTGATAGTTACATCAAAAAATTCAAAAGAAATGCATTGCAAATATGTCACCATCTTGTTCTTCCAATCAAGATAATTCTCTCCATCAAACTTAGGACTTTCTTTTCTGAAGAATGCCATCTGATCAACCTCAAGCTATTAAACTTTCTCTCCAAGGCACTTGGCTTTGATACCAATTGTTAGGAATAGTCCCAAGAGATAACTGAGAGGTGGGGGTGAATCAATTATCTACAAGTTTAAATTCTTTATCCAATTAAGTATACTTAAACATAAAGCATAAACACAATGAAAGAAAACTTCAACAAAACACCAATATTTTGGTTACGGGGAAACCCAAATAGGTAGAAACCCTAGTGGGAATTGACACCCACTAATATTCTACACTAGTGTATTATGATCTTTGTTAGAAGATCCTTAACTCTGTTAGGAGTTTCTTTACAATATATTTAGTACAGTAGACATGGTCAAGGGTTGGACCCTATTAGGAGTCTTTTACAATTAACCCTGTTAGGGGTGAGGATGCACTATTCGAGAGAACATTGCTCAAATGGGTGAAGGCTACAACCTTCTGAATAACAGATACATGCTATATATGGATCTTGGTGAACTTCTCTTTGACATGTTATCTAGATCAATTCCAATGTATAGTAAAAATACTTTACTTGGTCACATAGACCTTCTTCTGATGGTGCAACACTTCGTACACTCTGCTCTACTCTTCACAAACTATGAACCACCCTCTAGCAATCACAAATGACTACCTATAAATATCTTTCCTCTAAATGATATAATCAATTTGGTCTATTAGAACCACCTTGAAATCATTATAGAGAAGTCATAATTGTGTGTGCAAAAATTGTACCTAATCTGTAGACACAACACTTCAGTAAAACATTAGAGGTTAGCAAAAATCAAAATTGTGCAAAATTGAAATCTAATTTAACTAAGTGATTTACTGCCTTCTAGTAGGTGCGAGATTAATGTTCTTAGATTGTTATCAAGATCAGTCACCTAGACGACACCCAAACGAAGGATTTGAATGCAAAACTAATATGAAACATGAATGCAATTAATCTATTTTTTTTGGTATTTTCTATGCAATAATATGATGAAAACTGATATGAATCTATGCTAATATGGAAATTGATCTAACAATGATATGAATCTATGCTAATATGTAAATTGATATGCAATGCTAATCTAGAAATGATATGATATGAGAATGAAAATTCTAACAATAATATGAAAGCTATGAATTTGAAATTGATCTCACAAAGCTTCGAATCCTCAAATTTATCTTCCAAGCTCCAATTGTGCAGATTCTCCAAATCTAATATGCTATGATTCCTGTAGAGTAAGTTTGCAATTTGCGAGATATATTATGAAGAGCTAAGCCTTGGTTTTATAGAAATTCAGGGCTTTGGAGGTGCATGAGAAAAAGCCATAAATCACTCAAACAACTCAAGTTGATTTTTGAGTTATTTTTAAATAAAGATAATTAAGTCACAAAAATCATGCAAAAGCACAGTTCAACTTGAATTAGAAGTTTAGATCAACTTTAAAACTCAAAAAGATGTTGAGTTTCAAAAAGCTAACAACTTGCATTGATTTTCCAATTTGAGTTTAACTAGTCCTTGAATGTGCACATGGATAATTATGATTTAATAAATAAATAAAGTGATTTATGCTCAACTTAACTGATTTTTGAAATAAAATAATTAATTTATGGGTTAATTAACTATTTTATCAAAATTTTATTAAAAACTATATTATTAAATAATGACAACTTGCTTTAATTAATTAAATAAAAATTTAATCAATTAGTCATAGGATATTGGATTTATTGTCAAAATTAAATAATACAATTAATAATAGATAGAATTAAATTTAACTAAATAATTAAGTGGCAAGATATTAAATCTAATTAATTAAATATGAAAATATTCAATTAATCAAACTTAGGATAAATGTAATTTATCGCCAAATAATTATTAAATTAAAGATAATTAAGATAATTTAGGAATATTGCTAGGAATATTCCCCAATGCAGAATTTAAGATAATCAATTATGATTCGATGATGTTTAGATCTACCTTAGGTTAGGACTTTGATGTCGATTTCATTCAAATTGTTGATATAGGAGATTAATGAACTTATAGCCCATTTTTGGGGTATTACATTTTGCCCCTCTTTGAATTACTGTGTGAAGCGCAGTGGTTCAAAGAAAGTCTATGTTTGATAAAGATATGAAACTGATGTTTGAAATTGATAATTGATATGAGACAGAAGCTGATTGATATTGATTTGATATGAAGATAATAGGTCCTGAATGACCAAAGATAATGTTCACTGTAACAGCAAATGAACCTATGATTGTAGAAAAGTGTCAAAACACCTGATTTCAAACCTTAGGATTGCAAAGAAGTGAGTGACCGGTTCTAGACTCAATTGTCTTAGCAGAACTAGCAGGTATCACATCGAAATCCTTCAGTTGCCAAAGAACCAAGGAAAGAACACTATGATCTGATGGTTGCAAAAACTGATAGAGTTTACAAGATTAGGAGAATACCAGATTGATATGGATCTTGATGAATCTGATATGCCCCAAGTGATGATAGATTTTCCCCGAGCGATGAGGTTTTTTGATGAATCAATAACTAGACGTGGTTGTTGTCTTGATTACGGAGGAAAGATTGATAGAATTTGATTTACAGACTTTGAATGATGTGCAATACCATGCCCCCTTCGGGATGAAAATTGAAATCTAACAAGAAAAGTCAGCGTTGAGAGTTCAGAAGCATGTTAATTGATTGGAAAAGTGGTTATACACATTCAAGAATGCATTTTGCATCATTGGAAGGTCCCAAAAGACCAAGTTTGACTAGGTTAAACCATGAGTTGACCATGGTTGACCAAGTTGAAATTTTGATAGTTTGATGTAAGATAATCAGTTAAGTTGAATTCTAAATTTCTGTGATGATCAAAGGTCGAATATGCAAGTAGTTAATAATATGAATGATCTCAGATTTGAATTTTGATCCCGAAAAAGGATTCTACTTGCTATTTCATTGGAGGAACCTTCGTGTGGGATTCAGCTCTTGTTAGATTGGAAGAGGTGATTGAAGAATTGTTTAAGCATTGAAGTTCGTTTAGTCATTGTGAGATCATGCAACATGCAAAATGCAAAGAGACATGCAAAATGAAATGCAACCTAAGACCTAGGACCTAGTCACTGATCATGTGTCAATTTGTTATCATCATTGAACTTTTAGGTAATCGGATAAATCAATACAATGCCCACTAGCTATGAAACCATAGACATATGAATATCGATTTGTATGCGCAAGAATCAATACAACACCCACTGGTCAACAACCATGGATATATGAATATTGATTTTATTTTCAGAATGTTGGAGTAGATATAAGCACCAAGGCACAAACGCCAGGATGACCTGAATATCATGTCCATTTTGATATAGCAATTTGTATAAGCATCAAAACATAAACGTCATGATGACCTGAATACACCTTGCATGACAAACACATCAAATAGTCAAGAGATCATTCCAAATCTAGTGTGAATTACCCGTAGTGACCCTTTATCGTTCACATCCTTAGGTAAGATCGTGTTTCATAGTAGGAGAAAGAACTCACTCAAAAAGACAATAGTTAGATCGATACTTCTCCGAATCATCCAGGTATCAATGGTTGTGGTACGCATGGCCATCCAATTTGAGATAGAGGCTCTTACAGTCGGACACCATTTCAATCTAGAATTTCCAAAGTTGTTAGATTTTCACATACAAGAAGAAAATAAAGAAAAGATTATGCCCCCAGTCATCACTCTCTAAATCCTATAAAAGACATCATCAAAGAGCTCAAAGGGACACAATATGCAAAAATCTCAATGCGAATCAGTAAGCATACAAGGAGATAAAAGCATGTAAAAAAGCATAGATTGTTTTCAGTTTGTTGTTTGATGTTTGATTGCATTGTTGTAGATGCAAAATCCTTTCTGGAGACAAGACTGACTGACTGACTCACATGAAGCTTCAAAGGACTCTGACTAGATATGATACGTCTTAGATAGACCATAGGATATGACATTGATTTCTCCCAAGTTTGAACATTGATAGGATACAGACACTTGAGCAGATTTGTGGACAAACCGACTTATTGAAAACTGAAAATGCAAAAACAAACTGGGAGATATGTACAAACTAAAGCAAGACTAAAAGTTGGGAAAGACCAAGATTGCACTGATAGATGGAGCATTTTGAAACAAGTGGCGCTCGTTTGCCAGGTTTTCACCATCTTGGCAGAGATTCTATTTTTGCTACCAAGGCGCCTGTTCCCAGGTTTTCACCAAGGCACTTTTTTTTTATTTCATTTTTTTGTATTTTTCATTTTTTTCAATTTTTTTTTTAAATTTTTGATATTTTTTTATTTTTTTGTGAATCATCAAGGTGCCTATTGCTAGGTTTTCACCAAGATGTTCATTTTTTCAGGACATTTTACCATAGACTGAATGCCTTAGGTGTAGAATTTCTTCAGATGGAGAACATTGATTGGTTCTCAGAGTTGTTCTCCTTCAGTCATTGAGAGTTGATAGGCACCAGAGCCAAAAGTAGCAGTGATGACAAAGGGACCCAGCCAGTTGGGTTTGAACTTCTCCTTGCATTCTCAATGGGATTGATTTTTAGGATTTTCTCTCAAGACTAGATCGCCAACCTAAAATTCTCTGTCTGACTTTCTTGTTGTAGCCTCTAGACATTCTCTTCTGATATACTCTAAGATGATCATATGCTGCTTGTCTGCACTCATCTAGTAGTTCCAGTTCTTGCAACCTAGACACTCTGTAGTCATCATCAGTTACTAGACCATGCATTCTGATTCTTAGTGCTGGGATTTCGACCTCAATAGGTAGTACTGCTTCAGACCCATAAACTAAAGCAAAAGGTGTAGCCCCTGTAGGTGTTCTGATACTTGTTCTGTAGGCCCATAGAGCTAGATTAATCATGAGATGCCAGTCTCTGCCAGTTTTGTTTACTATTCTGTGCAAGATCTTTAATAGATTTTTGTTAGAAGCCTCTACTTGGCCATTCCCTTGTGGATAGTAGATAGAAGACCAATGTTGGGTGATCTTGAATTTGGCACATAGATCATCTAGGTCTTTATTTCTGAATTGCCCACCATTATCTATGATTATGGAATGAGGTATCCCATATCTACATACAATATAGTTCAATATGAACATAGATATCTGTTTCCCTATTTCTTGTGTCAAAGGGACCACCTCTACCCATTTTGTAAAATAATTTATGGCTGTGATTATATGGGTATGTCCATTAGAAGAATGAGGATGAATCATCCCAATAAGATCAAATTCCCATTGATGGAAAGGCCATTGTGTTGTAAAGGGAATTAGATCCCTCCCTAGAGCATGAATTAGGTTGCCATGTACTTGACACTTTTGACAATTCTTAGCAAATTTGATAGCCTCTTTCTCCATTTCAGGTCAATAGTACCCAGCCCTAATAAGTTTTCAAGCTAGTGTTAAACCGTTCAAGTGTGACCCACAAATACCATCATGGACTTCCTCTAATTCATGTTGAGACTCTTCCCATTCTAAACATCTAAGTAGCATACCATCTAGACCTTTTTTGTATAGATCGTGACCAATGATGACATATCAGGAGGCATTACAGATAAGGTATCTCTTTTCATGGCGGTTGAAGGTATTGGGGATGATTTGGTCCTGGAGATAGGAAAATAGGTGTTTATATTGGGATGAATCATGACCTACAATAGTGCAGATCATGTGGGTTTTGGGGGAGTCATATGCAAGATAAGATAGTGCTTCCACCAGGAACTCATAGCGTAGCTCATGTTCAAGCTGCTGTAATAAAGTAGATAGTGTTGCCATTGCATCGGCAGCCTTGTTCTCCGTTCTAGGAATTTGCTCAAATGTGATAGATATGAAATATTTCTTAAGATCATCTACCATTCTCTTGTAAGGAATGAGCTTTTCATCTTTAGTTTGGTACACATCATTGACTTGATGAATAACAAGTTGAGAATCTCCATGAATGTGTAGCTCTGTTACTCTCCATTCAATTGCTATTTTCATACCATTCAAAAGGGCTTCATATTCTGCAATATTGTTTGTGCACGGGAAATTTAGTCTGAATGCTTTTAGGATGGAGTATCCTTTAGGAGTTATGAACAATATGCCTGCTCCAGATCCATTTTGTGTATAGGAGCCATCAAAGAACAATCGCCATTCTCTAGAAGATAGGTGCATAATAGAGGAGTCTGGAAATTCCATTTGCATTGGTGTGTCATCAAACATGGGTGCATCTGCTAGTTGATCAACAATAACTTGACCTTTTATAGCTTTTCTTTCAACATATTCAATGTCAAATTCACTTAGAAGCATGACCCATTTAGCCACTCTACCTGTGAGGGCAGCCTTGCTGAGTAGGTATTTTAGTGGATCAATTTTTGCGACTAGATGCATGGTATGAGCTAACATATAGTGTCTCAATTTTTGTGATGCAAAGATCATAGCGAGACAAGCTTTCTCAATCATAGAATAGTTCTTTTCATACGCCACCAATGTTCTACTTATATAATAAATGGCTCTTTCCTTTTTCTCTTCATCATGTTGCGCTAGCAATGCCCCCAATGATGTGGCTATTGCGGAGAGATATAAGATCAATGGCTTCCCATGAATAGGAGGCATCAAGATAGGTGGATTTGATAGATACTTATTGATATGGTTAAAGTTGTTCTCACATTCTGCATTCCATGCAAAGGTCACACCTTTATGTAATATTTTTGTAAAAGGTTGTGATATGTCCGCTAGCTGTGATATGAATCTTCTGATAGATTGAACTCTTCCTTGCAATGTCCTCATTTGACTGATATTTGTGGGAGGTTGCATCTCTATTATAGCCTTGACTTTAGCTGGATCAACTTCAATACCCTTCTTTGAAACTATGTATCCTAAGAGCTTTCCAGAAGTGACACCAAAAGCACACTTCTTAAGATTTAGTCAGAGACTAAACTTTTCCATTCTGTCTAGGGTCATGCTCAAGTCCTTTAGATGTTTAGTTTTGATCATAGATTTTGCTAAAGTATCATCAACATAATCTTCCATAGTTCGATGCATCATGTCATGGAAAATAGATGTCATTGCTCTTTGATATGTAGCTCCAACATTTTTAAGCCCAAATGGCATGACATTCTAGCAAACGGTGTCCCATGCACATGTGGAAGTAGTTTTCTCTTGGTCCTCTGGAGCAATTTTTATTTGGTTATATCCAGAGAAACCATCCATTAAGGAATACATCTTGAAACCCGCAGTCATGTCCACTATCATATCAATGTTAGGTAGTGGAAAATCATCCTTAGGGCATGCTCTATTCACATCTCGAAAGTCTGTGCACACTCTGATTGAGCCATCTGGTTTAGAGACAAGTACAATTTTAGAGATCCACTCTACATAGTCAATAACTCAGATGAATATGGCATTTAGGAGCTTCTCTAATTTGGCTTTTACCAAGAGTGCAACATGAGGATGCATCTTTCTCAATTTTTGCTTGACAGGTTTGACATTTGGAGCAATAGATAAATGATGCATTATAAGATTGGGATCCAATCCTGGCATATCTGAATATTTCCATGCAAAGTTGAGCTTCTTCTCTGTTAGGAATGTTGTAAATTTTTTTCTTTTCTTCTTCTGATAATGATTGTGCTATATGTACCAATTGTGGTTCCTCTATTGTACCCAAATTGATGGATTCAATGGGCTCAATTAGAACTAGAGATCTGTCATGTAAATGACTCAGAAGGACATCAAATATCTCATCCTTAGGCACCTCAAAGAGGTTTTCACCTTTGGATACATCTTTTATTTTTATTTTTGCAGGTTCTGAGACTGCCACAAAATGGTTTTCACCCTCAGAACTCTTTTTCTATTTCTTTTTATTCTTGTTTTTCTAACTAAGATATTTGATGTCTGACTCGGTCATGATGACACTCAGTTCACTAATGGAAGTACTCATAGGCTCAACTGCATTGAGGTAGCAAGCAAGGGCATAGTCATTCGGGAAGGTATAAATACCATGACTCGGATTTGTGGATGTTTGATCAATAAGTTTTAGATATTTGATAGTCAAAGTAGGGAAAGATTGGGAGATAGTGTGTACAGATATGGATCTTTCATCATTGGTCCTAACCTGATGCTTGATTTCAAAGGTGATACTACAACTTAAGACATCCAATTTGTGAATAGGCTCAATGTCATCATGGGAGTCCAATTCAGCGATAGGTGGATCAGACTCGATAGGTTCATCATTTCACTCTAGACTTACATTGGTTTGAGGTGCATATTGGTGAATAACATCAACATGTTTTTCTATGATAAGATCATCTAGTTCTGGGATGACTCCCCATTCATATTCATTAGATTCATCTTTTGATTCATGATCTCTAGGAAATCTTAGAACATGAGTAAAGTCAGGGTGAATACCCCAAGAAGGGTTACCCTCAGATTCTGATTTGTATTTATACTCATGAGAATCTGTCTCAGAATCACTACCACTTCCCTCTTCTTGATTGTTTTTGAGATTAGTTGGTTCTTGTGTTGCAACTATCTCTTGATTGATAGTAGGTTCTTGTGTTTCTACTACATTAATTCTCTTGATAGGATCATCTTTATCATCAAGAAGGTCTTTGATCTCTTTAGGAAATTTTTCATAGGGGATGAGTTCTGAGCTGTCTGAATCACTATCTGATGGTTTTGTTTCTTCTTTCTTAAGAAGAGGTTCCCCTAGTGTGATTTTCTCTATGACATGGGAGCAATTACCTTTGAGGTGATAGGGTTTCTTCTTAAAGCCTAAGCCGACTTTATCTTTATTTTCTCTACCAGTATGTGGGAGAGGTGCCATGAGACCTTTTCCTCTGACTCCTAGAGGTCCTTGACCTGAATAGCCCATCTTATCTATTAATTTATCTCCTGGACCATATGACTTGGAAGGGAGTTTGGAGACTACAGAGTCACCAGTTTCAACAACTTGAGATTCAGGTTCATCTTTGTACAACCATGATAGCACAGCCTCATCCTCTTCAAATTCTTTCTTGGATACTTGTTCTGCTACAAAATTCTTTTTATATGCTTCAAGAGGTTCTTTAGAGTCTGGTTTGGATTATTTCAAAGATTGCCCATAAGACTTAGGTGAGATAGGGAGAGATGTCAAAGATAAGACTGGCTCGATAGTATATTCTCCCATACTATTTTCTTTGATATTAACCTCTTTTGCAAGATCTTCCATTTTAGATGTGGATGCTTCTTTAGTTGGTTCGATGGAAGATTCTTTGTTATTAGGTACAAGCTTATCTGCACTTTCCTTCAAGGTGTTGCAAGTTGTATTCAGATCTGTGGGGATAGTAACCTCTACTCCTTCATAAGGAAACTTCAAACATTGATGGTATGTAGAAGGAATAGCTTGCATTTCATGTATCCATGGTCTCCCTAGAAGGATGTTGTAGGCCAAAGGTAGATCAAGCACTTGACAGATGGTATCTTTGATAACTAGACCCACTCTGATAGGTAAGACAATGGTGCCTTTAGAAGATCTTTCTTGTTCATCATAGGCCTTGATAGTTATTTTCTTTCTAGTATCAATAGCCAATTCTAAAAATCTCAATTGTGTGATCAAGCTGTAAGAACAAATGTTTAGGCTAGTGCCCCCATCTATCAACACATGTTTGACTCTACAGTTTTGGATCAAGACTTCTACATGCAAAGTCTGATTATGTGGGTGACTCAAGGAGTTGTCATCTTCCTCTAAAAAGGAGATATATTGCAGACATGTAAGATGTCCAACCATAGTCTGGAACCTATCTAAATCAAGGTCATCAAGAACATTGGAACTGAGCAAAGCTTTATCAAGAATGGCTCTATGAGCTGGAGATATTCGAAGCAACTCAAACATGGAGATTTTTGCATTAGTGTGTTGGAGTTGTTGAATAATGCTATAATATGTAGGCCTTGTATCCTTTGGATTGGAAGATTTGGAAGCAGCCTTCTGTTTAGAAGCAGATGAAAGATTGAATGGCACCTTAGGGACATTTGATGAATCTGGGATTTGTCCTTTTAGATGTGTTTGAGCTTGTGATCGAGTAACTGCATTAGCTAAGGAATGATCTCTATCTCTTTGTATGATTGTGATGACATTGCAATTTTTAGAGAGACATGGTTCAACCATATTGATGACAACATTATTTCTAGGGCAGGCATAGTTGACTTTTGCCCCCATATTAGGCTGAGAAGTTGAAACTTCTTGACCATGTTTCAGAAATGGTTCTGTGAATGATGTATGATCATTATTTCTCATGGGATTGTCAATTGTGATGTCTCCACTATCGATCAGATCTTGAATGGTATGCTTCAAGTGATAGCAACTACTAGTTTTGTGACCTTTACTCTGATGGAAATCACAAAATTCATTTTCCTTCCACCATATTGGTTTGGCATCCTGAGCATTCAGTCGGATTGGTGGTAAAGAGATGATGTTATCAACCAGTAGAGTTTTCATAGCTGATTCTAAACACTCTCCTAGAGGAGTAAATTTTGATGTTTATCCCATTTTTTGAATTCTGGCTTCCTTTGAGATGGTTGAGAAGACTTTTGTTCTGATGCTTTAATGGCTTGAGTGCCAAGAGTGAGATTGTAGGCTGGTGCCTTTGATGGGGCATGAATAGTGTCAACAATTCCATCTGTGATGATGTCTTTGTTCTTGTTCCAATTTTTATTCTTGTCTTTAGAACTGAATCCTGATTCGTACTTGTCTTTTTGAAGTGTGATTCTCCTTTTTTTACAAGCACTTTTCCAATTTTGACAACATGATCCACCATCTTGTCAAAAGATGTATGATCTTGCATTTGTAGAGGATAATTGATTTCTAGAACAAGGTTGTTGATGAAGATTTCCAATTTTTCTGTTTCTGGAATAGGTCTTGCATATAAAGAGAACTTCTTCCTCCATCTCTTGAGAAATGTTAGGAATGGTTCCCCTGGATATTGCTTGAGATTACAAATATCGATCATGGTGACCAGGTGCTAAATATTGTAGGAGTATTGCTGGTAAAACAATTTGATCAACTCCTCAAAATTTTTTATAGTAGAAGGCAATCTTGAAAACCACTGAATGGATGCTCCTCCCAGAGATCTAGGAAAAAGATGCATCAGATAGGTCAGTTCATGCATGAATTCCATGGATTGCATACAAAACTCTCTGACATGATCTTGAGGATTAGAGTGTCCATCATACTTATCATACTTTGGCATCTCCACTCTTTTTGGAAATGGTGGCATATACAAGTTTTTGTCAAAAGGAAAAGGGCATAGAGCTTCCATGGAGAACTCTTTGGGTTCCTTTTCTTTCTCAAGGCTATTAAATTTAACTTGTAAAGCATGTATCTACTTTGTCATAGCTGTGAGTGGAGTTTCTTCCTCGTGTGTAATGATTTCTTCAACATTAAAGTTGGGAGGAAGTTTAGCTCCTTGATGAGCTAGTTGTAAAAAGTATGCTTCTCTATCTTCTTTCAAGAAATGCTTCATCATTCATTCGAAGTTATCATCATTTTGATATTGAGCAATTTCTTCATGTGTGGGTTTCTAATCTACACCATGTTGAGATTGAGCTCTTTAAGAGCCAAAATTTGTCCCCACTTGAGACATGGTAGGAGTTCATGGACTCCTTGGATTAGATTGATGAGGGGTATGTTGAGTACCTCTGTGAGTTGATGGAGGAGGTATGTAACCAGATTTTAATCGATAGTTGTCGAGACCATCATCCTCGTAAAAACCAGAATTGATGAGTTGCTCAAGAGTTGGATTTTGGAGAGTGGTGATAGATTTCTTGTGAGAGGAAGCTCTAGTCTCCACCATCAACTTTGAGTGAAACAAAAGAATAAGATTCAAATAACTGAAGAATGAATTGAATCAAGATGATCAGATGACACAACCTTGTCAAGGTTTGATTGATTTGAAGATTTGATTAGACGTGGATGAAGGATACTATGCTCTGGATGTATGGGTAGGTCCCCAAAAGATAGTGGATAAGATATCACAATACTTAGTCATTTTGATGATTGATGGAAGATTGATAGTTATGACAAGGTTTTGACACAGGATGATAAGTACTCAAATTGATTAAATAGAAGGCTGAATCGAATTCAAAAGGCCACTTTAGGAAAATGATTGGAATCTTAATAGCTACTGCTCTATTCTTGACATAGTGATTCATTTGATAGATTCTAAAATTAGGCTGAAAAAGCTAAATATCTGGCAATTTTGACAATTTTTTGACAACTTTCAAAAATTTTCCAAACGACACTCTGTAGACTCATATGACAGTGGGTATGCTATGAAATGACAATTGAAAAACTCATATGATAGTTGGGTAGCAATGAAATGATAGTTCAAAATCTCATATGACAGTTGGGTAGCAATGAAACAACAGTTGAAAATCGCATACGACAGTTGCAAGATTTTGACTTTGAGAATTTACTGGCATGGAAACTCATACGACACTGGGTACTTAATCATATGACAGATGGGTTGTAATGAAATGACACTTGGAAAAACTCGTATGACTTTTGACTTCTTGAAATGATTTTTGACTCCAGAAAGGATTTTATGTCAATTTTTGCAAAATTTTGAGTTTGCAGATTTGGATTGTTTGCAAATTTCAATGTCCAGATTTGAGGATTGTAACAGATTTGTTCATTTTTAGTAACTAGATAGATAAACAAGCATGAAAAACAATAAGCACGTGATTTCAAGCATGTCTGAAAACAATGAACAAGGGAAAAAGAAACCTTGTACATGAAAAATCAAGTGACTTATTCGTTCTAATCCTCAGAAGCGCTAATTGTGTACATTCTAAAATGTTTTGCAATAACACACATATACCCTATAAAATGAAAATTTGGCCTCCCTAGGGTTTTTAGTAATGGTTTGACTCTGCAACTTTTATGATCCAAAGGGGTGAACTCCAATCCTGGCACACCAGGGTTTTGACACAATCGGAGAACTTAATCTTCAGGAGCTACTAGGGAGATCTGACAACCCAACAATGAACCATACCCATGGAGATTTCTTCCACAAGGACATTTATATAGCAGCTATCACTACCATAGTGAAAATGGCTATTACCACTTGAGGTTCTGTCAACACAATTTTCCCTATGAAGGGATTGTCTGCTACGATTAACCCTCTCTAAAGGTGACTCATAGTATGATACCACAAGGGGACTTGGCTCCAGATCCAAGGTTTTGATACCTCTTCACTTTTAACCCAAACAAAGCAAACAGATTAATCTGACATGCTAAGACAAAGTTTGTCTCACCAAGGTCTATGATATCAACCCCACGTGATCTATCAACCCCTCTGAAGAGAGAATGTATCAATCAATAAGGGAAGATGCACTAACTAATTTTGATTCACCAAAGCTTGTGATGTCTACCCCATGTGATCTATCAACCTCTCCTGAGAAAGAATGTATCGATCAATAAGAGAAGATGCACTAACCAAGTTGAATGTGAAACACACTAAGTATCCTCCCTACCTACAAGGATTCTATCATCAAGAAGGATTTCATTGGGAATCCAATCTCTCAAGAATCATGAATAGTGTTCATAGGGCCTAATTACTATGTGAGCACAGATGTATGTTTCCAAAAGCAAATCTACCAAAAGTACCCAAAAAGAAAAAAGAGGAACACTTAACACTTAAAGTGAATATGAGATGAGTCCACAAGGTGGAATACTTAACACCTCACACAAGCTGAAAATGATTCCCCAACTTAGAAAACAAGTGAGTTCCTAAAAGCACAAAAGGGTTGCCTGGTGGAACAATTAACGCTTCTCTCCTGTAGACACCTCCCCTTTATGGTGCTGAGATTGCAACCACGGGGTGGAATGAGGGGCCGGTGGATTAGTGAGTCCAATAACCCAAGATAGCAATCAAGATCAATCACAAGTAATCTAAGACTGCTAATAAATACTTAAGGTGTCACAACCTAGTATTCAATTATGCAAATTCATAGAAAAAGCATGCAAAGAAACACTCAAGCTAAACACATGAGAGATTTATTTTAAGGCCAAATTGAAATTTTATTAGATGAAGGAGAATACCTAGGATCCTTGCAATGTGCTTAGTATATTTTACCTTATTTTTAGCAATTCTTGTTGAGCTTTTTCATGCAAGCAAGTGACAAACTCTCCAACAAGCAAACAAGATATGCAAAATATATTCAACTTATGAAAACCATAGGGTTAGCTCTAAAAATTGATTTTTATCAGCAATAATAACCAGAAATTAACCCAAATGACAACTCATATCATTCATTGAACCATGTAAAAAAATAAGTGCATACCCATCACAAAACTTTATTTTTTTTGCTGCATTTGACCTAGTCAACAAGATCTAATTTTTTTGATA
Source organism: Chamaecyparis obtusa (assembly GCA_027943335.1). Classification (NCBI taxonomy): domain Eukaryota; kingdom Viridiplantae; phylum Streptophyta; class Pinopsida; order Cupressales; family Cupressaceae; genus Chamaecyparis; species Chamaecyparis obtusa. The sequence continues at coordinate 2,340,728 of BSBK01001376.1, read as the reverse complement.
TGATTTTGACCACAAAAATAGAAATTCATAATAGAGACCCCTAGTAAAAAATAGAGGGCTTTCCAAAAATGTAAAAATTTTAGAAAAATCTCTTCATTTGTGCCTTAGAGACCCATTTTATCAAAATAGACTTGTTTTTGTAAATTGACTATTTGAGCTATTATATTGCATCCAAATTTAAAATAAAAAGAATGGAAACCCTATATAATTTAAAGAGCTTTCCGAAAATATAAATTTTTTTGAAAAATATGATGATTTGCATTAGATATTAATTTTTTCCATAATTTCAAGAAAAATTTATTAAAACTTCAAAACATCTTAGAAAATTCTAAATTTTTTACTATAGCTTCTCTAATATATGTGAAATCTACAAAAAAAAATTTAATCCAAAAATCCAAGCTGTTTGAGAGATAAAATTAAATCTTTGAAACTTTAGGGCTTTAGCTCCAAAAAAAAAATCAAAACCAGCATGTAAAGGTGGGTTGCCCCACGGTGGGTGCCAAAAATGTGTGTGTGAAAATTGTACCTGATCTATAGACACAACACTTCAGTAAAACATTAGAGGTCAGCAAAAATCAAAATCATGCAAAATTGAAATCTAATTTAACCAAGCGATTTACTGCCTTCTAGTAGGTGCGAGATTAATGTTCTCAGATTGTTATCGAGATCAGTGACCTAGATGACACCCAAATGAAGGATTTGAATGCAAAACTGATACGAAACATGAATGCAATTAATCTATTTTTTTTGGTATTTTCTATGCAATAATATGATGAAAACTGATATGAATCTATGCTAATATGGAAATTGATCTAACAATGATATGAATCTTTGCTAATATGTAAATTGATATGCAATGCTAATCTAGAAATGATATGATATGAGAATAAAAATTCTAACAATAATATGAAAGCTATGAATTTGAAATTGATCTCACAAAGCTTCGAATCCTCAAATTTATCTTTCAAGCTCCAATTGTGCAAATTCTCCAAATCTAATATGTTATGATTCCTGTAGAGTAAGTTTGCAATTTGTGAGATATATTATGAAGAGCTGAGCCTTGGTTTTATAGAAATTCAAGGCTTTGGAGGTGCATGAAAAAAAGCCATAAATCACTCAAATAACTCAAGTTGATTTTTGAGTTATTTTTAAATAAAGATAATTAAGTCACAAAAATCATGCAAAAGCACAGTTCAACTTGAATTAGAAGTTTAGATCAACTTTAAAACTCAAAAAGATGTTGAGTTTCAAAAAGTTAACAACTTGCATTGATTTTCCAATTTGAGTTTAACTAGTCCTTGAATGTGCACATGGATAATTATGATTTAATAAATAAATAAAGTGATTTATGCTCAACTTAACTGATTTTTGAAATAAAATAATTAATTTATGGGTTAATTAACTATTTTATCAAAATTTTATTAAAAACTATATTATTAAATAATGACAACTTGCTTTAATTAATTAAATGAAAATTTAATCAATTAGTCATAGGATATTGGATTTATTGTCAAAATTAAATAATATAATTAATAATAGATAGAATTAAATTTAATTAAACAATTAAGTGGCAAGATATTAAATTTAATTAAACAATTAAGTGGCAAGATATTAAATCTAATTAATTAAATATGAAAATATTCAATTAATCAAACTTAGGATAAATGTGAATTATTGCCAAATAATTATTAAATTAAAGATAATTAAGATAATTTAGGAATATTGCTAGGAATATTCCCCGATGCAGAATTTAAGATAATCAATTATGATTCGATGATGTTTAGATGTGCCTTAGGTTAGGACTTTGATGTCGATTTCATTCGAATTGTTGATATAGGAGATTAATGAACTTATAGCCCATTTTTGGGGTATTACAATAACAAACTCCAATAATAATTCAGTCAGCTCTACTAAGTACACAACACATTATGGGACCTATCCAATAAGATAATTGTAGATGCACACTAGACACTGTCAGCTCTACCAAAACAATTGGATCTTTCTCCTCAGGCTAAATTACCTCATGTGCTCTTAACCAAACCTTACTAACTCTTCTCCAAGCTCTAATCCAAGGGTGCATACCGAAATGATAGGTGCAACTCTAGAACCAATATAATCTCTATCAGCTCTTCTGAACAAACACAAGAAACTGTTACTGGTGAATAGAGACTTCATAAATTAACTTCTACTAATCATCATACTCTATGTCCATGAATGTAACATCACTAATATTTCTTCATCACATATCCAAACACGCAAGGCTCCATGATAACTATACGGATAACCATTCACAGAACACTACCTGTTACTCTATGAGGAACACTGTTGACACAAGCCGCTATATAACTATCTGTACTAATAGTTAACCTCTACACCCATGATATCATGTTGATAACATGTCCATGCTACATATACTAAAAGCTTACTATTTAAGTCTTCCATGCATGCTACTTACCATATGTTTTCATCAATGAAAAACATAAAGTCAGCATTGGCTTGCTGGAAAATCTCCAACACTGCTTGGTTTGGTCCTCAACTTTGATCAGTACGTTCTCTATTGGTCCCTCTTAGAGAGCTTGGTAGACATTATTGTTGACATCACAATCCTTGGTGAGATAATTTCAGTCTTAGCATGTCAGATTGATCTATTTGTTGTGTTTGGGTAAAAGTGATAAGGCTAGAGGATTATGCTCTACTCCCATTTTGGGTAGTATCAGAAACTCAAATCCTTGGATCTGGACCAATTCCCCATGTGGTATATTTTGTGATTCACCTTTAGAGAGGGTTAACTATAGTGGACATTCCCTTTATTGGGTCAACCACATGGATAGAACCTCAAGTGATAATATCCATTTTTTTCATGGTAGCAACAACTGCTATATAAATGTCTCTTTAGAAGAAATCTCCACAAGTGTGGTCTCTTGTTGGGTTGTCAGAGCTCCCTAGCAGCTCCTAATTGATTAAATTCTCAAACTGTGTCAAAACCCCAATGTGCCTAGATTAGAGTTCACCCTCTTGAGATCACAAAAGTTGCAGAGTCAGACCATTACTAAAAACACTAGCGAGGCCAAATTTTTCATTTTATAGGACTATGTGCATTATTGAAAAACTTTTGAGAACATACACAAGTAGCATTCCTAGGGATTAGCATAATAAGTCACTATTGCTTGTTCATGCGCAAGGTTGCTTTTGCCCTTGTTCATTGTTTTGAGATGATTGTTTTCTTCCCTTTGCTTGATGTTCTACATTTTTTCTATCTACTTGGTCCTTTGAAAAAGAACAATCTTGAATTATTACACGAATCTACAAAACTTGGACAGAGAAAATCTTTAAAACAAACTGATTCTAAAAACTAAAAAATTGCAAAATCTAAAGCAAAATTCCTTTCTGGAGTCCAAAAGTCATCCCACAGTCTCAAAAAGTCATACGAGTTTTGCCAAAAGTTGTATCAAAACCCTCATGTTGTCGTATGGGAGCTTGTATATTGTTGTACAAGTTTTGTCAACAAAAGTCAAAGAAAATCAAACCCTGGTGTCAACTGTCTTATGAGTCTTGTCAATTGTCATGCTAGAGCTTACCCAGACTCGTATGAGCCTGGAGAAACTCATATGAGAATTTTGAAAAATTGCCAGAAACTTTCCAAAATTGTCAAAAATCCAATTTTTTTACAACCTAATTCCAGATATTGTCAGAAAATTCATTGTGTCAGGAACAGAGTAGAAACTAGAAGAATCCAATCATTTTCCAAAAGTGGTCTCTTGAGTTTGATCCAACCTCTTGATCTATCAATTTGAACCTTTTTCATCTTGTGTCAAAACCTTGTCAATCATCTTCAATTCAATCTTCATAAAAAATGGCTAAATGTTGTGAGCTCGTGTCCGCCATCTTTTGGACGTCTACCCATACCTCTAGGGAACAGTATCCTTCATTTACGTCCAATCTAATCTTGACAAGATTGTATCATTTGATCTTTTTGAATCAAGTCATTCTTTAGTTGTCTTAATCTTTCTCTTTTTCTTCACTCAAAGTTAATGGTGGAGACTAGAGCTTCCTCACAAAGAAGACAAGGAGAACAACCCAAATTCTCTTCAGCAGCATCTTCTGTGATTGCTCAAACATTTCATCAACCCTACGACACAAATCTCTTTGGAGAAGATGCTCTTGGAAATATTTTCTTGAAAGGTGGTTATGTCACCCCTCATGCATTGATTCACACAAGTCATCAACCGACCCCACCTAAATCAATTCCCAATAGTCCTCACAACAACACTATGTCTCAAGGTGGAGCAAACCAAGACTCCCAAGGTCATCACTCTAATCATGGTGGAGATGCAAAACCAACACCTGCTAAATTTTTCTAATATTAGAATGATGATAACTTCAAGAGAATGATGGGACACTTCTTGAGGGAAGACAGAGAGGCATACTTTCTAGAGTTAGCTCAACAAGGAGCTAAACTTACTATAAACTTTAATGTCAAAGATATCATTACTCAAGAGGAAGAAACTCCTATCATGGCTATGATGAAACAAATGCATGTCATACAAGTCAAGCTCAACAAACTCAAAAAAGAGAAGAAACCTAAAGAGTTCTCCATGGAGGCTCTATGTCCTTTTCCATTTGATAAAGACATGTACATGTCACCATTCCCAAAGAGAGTGGAAATTCTTAAATATGACAAATAGGATGGAAAGTTTGATCCCCAAGATCATGTCAAAGAATTATGTTCTCAATCCATGGAATTCATGCATGAACCAACCTACTTAATGTGTCTTTTCCCTCGATCTCTAGGAGTTGCAGCCATTCATTGGTTCTCAAAAATGCCTCCAACAATCAAAACTTTTGAAGAGTTAATCAACAATACTCATACAATATCAAACATCTAGTCACCATGATCAACATTTGTAATCTAAAATAATACCTGACTTTCCTCAAACAATGAAGGGAAATTTTTTCTCTATATGCTAGACCCATTCCAGAAATAGAGAAGCTAGAAATTTTCATCAACAATCTTGTTCCAAAAATCAACTACCCTTTACAAATGCAAGATCACACATCCTTTGATAAGATGATAGATAATGCAATCAAAATTGAGAAAGTCTATGTAGAAAAAGGAGACATATCACTCCAAAAAGAAAAGTATGAATCTGGATCTAGTTCCAAAGACAAGAACAAAAATTGGAACAAGAATAAAGGCATTATCAAGGATGGCATTGTTGATAATGTCTATAGCCCATCTAAGGCACCTACTTTAAATATTACTATTAGTACTCAAGCCATCAAAGTCTCAGAGGTAAAAATGACAAAATCAAACAAGAAGCCATCTAACTACAAACGTTGGGCTACATATCCTAAATGCAAGTTTATTCCTCTTGGAGAATCCTTAGAGTCTCCCATGAAAACTTTGTTGGCTGACAAAATCATCACATTGCCTAAGATCCAACCATTTGATCCTGAACCTACACCCAAATGGTGGAAAGAGACTGATTTCTCTGATTTCCATTGAAATAAGGGTCATAAAACCAATAACTACATATGCTTGAAGTATCTCATACAAGACAAGATTGATAATGGAGAAATTGTAATTGACAATCATAAGAGTGATAATGATCATACAGCATTCACAGAACCATTTCCAAAACATGGTCAAGGAAATTCATCTTCTCAGCCTAACATGGTTGCTAAAGTCAATTATTCTTACTCTAGAAATAATGTTGTCATAAACATGGTGGAACCTTTCTTATCTGAACATTGCAATTTCATCACCATTGTATGAAAAGATAGAGATAATCAATTAGAAAATGTAGTTACTTGATCACAAGCTTAGGGACATCTAAAAGGACAAATCTCAGATTCATCAAATGTCCATAAGATGCCTTTCAATCTTTCATCTGCTTCTAAACAAAGGGATGCCTCTAAATCATCAAATTCTAAAGACACGAGACCAACATCATACAGTATTGTCCAATAACTCCAACATACCAATGCAAAAATATCAATGTTTGAGTTGCTTCAAATATCTCCAGCTCATAGAGCCATCGTGGACAAAGCTCCAATGTTCCTAACAACCTTGATTTAGATAGATTCTAGACTATAGTTCGTCATCTGACATCTCCTTAGTATATCTCCTTTTCAAAGGAAGATGATAACTCCTTAATTCATCTGCATAACCAGCCCTTGTACATTCAAGTCTTAATCTAAAACCATCGTGTCAAATGCATGTTGATAGATGGAGGTGCTCATCTCAACATTTGTTCTTACAGCTTGATCACACAACTGGGATTATCAGAAGCTGCCATTGATCCTAAATAGAAGATAACTATCAAGGCATATGATGAACAAGAAAAATCTTCTAAAGGACCAATTGTCTTACCTATTAGAATAGGTCCAGTTATCAGAGATATCACATGTCAAGTTCTTGATCTACCTTTGGCTTAAAACATTCTTCTAGCGAGACCCTGGATACATGAAATGTGAGCTATTCCTTCCACATACCATCAATGTGTGAAATTTCCTTATGAAGGAGTAGAGGTAAGGATTCCAGCTGACATATCTACAACTTTCAATGCATTGAAAGAAATCCCTGACAAACTTGTTCCTAATAATAGAGAATCTTCCCCTAAGCAGATAGACATGGTGTCTACATCCAAGATGGAAGACATTGCACAAGAGGTCAAAATCAAAGACAATGGTATGGGAGAATACACAATGGAACCTATTTTATCCCTCTCCTCTCTCCTGTTGTCCCCAAAATCTTATGGACAACCTTTAGACAAAGTAAAACCCAATGCTAAAGAGTCTCAGGTCATATTCAATGGAAGCTTTGTCAAAGAGCAAGTATCTAAACAAGAGTTTTAGGAAGAAGAATTCATGATTGCATTTTTATACAAGGATGAATCTCAATCCCAATCAATCCAAAAATGTGACTTTATAACACCAAAATTTCCTTCAAAGTCATATGGACTAGGGGATAAACTAATTGCTAAAATGGGATACGTCACTGGAAAAGGACCACTAGGACTACAAGGAAAAGGTCTTATATCACCTCTTGACCACTGTGGATGAAAAAAAAAGAATACAATAGGTTTAGGATATCAGAAGAATCCTTTCTATCTTATCAAAAACTCTCCACATGTCTTAGAACATATTGAACCATCAGAAAAAATTCAACTAAAGGAAGAAATAAAATAATCTAATAGTGATGATTCAGACACCACTGATGAGCTCATTCTTTATGAGTGTTTTCCTAAAGAAATACTAGACCTCCTTAAAGATGAAGAGAAACCTAAGGAGAATATCAATGTAGTAGAAACACAAGAACCTACTACTGAAATCAAACAAGAAGAATCAATGGAAACTATCCAAATAGTTGAACAATTGGAATAGCATAGCAATTCTGAGATAAACTCTCATGATTATGAATTCAAATTAGAATCAGAAGGAAACCCTTCTTGGGTAATCCACCTTGATTTCACACATATTCTCAGATTTCCTAGAGGCCTAGATTAGGAATCAAATGAATATGAATGGGGAGTCATTCCTGAGGAAGATGAGCTTATCATAGAAAAACATATTGATGTTATTCACTAATATGCACCTAAACCCAATGTAAGTCTAGAGTGAAATGATGAACTTAACAATTCTGATCCACCTATGGGTGAAGTGGACTCCCACAATGACATTGAACCTATTCAGGAATTGAACATTTTAAGTTGTAATATCACCTTTGAACTCGAGAGTCAGGTTGGGACCAATGATGATAGATCCATATCCATAAACACCATTTCTCAATCCTTCCCCACTTTGACTATCCAACATCCTGAACTTCTTGACCAAACCTCCATGAATCTGAACCAAGGTATCTATATCTTTCCAAATTACTATGCCCTTGGTTGCTACCTCAATGCAATGGAGCCTATGATGACTTCCTTTAGTGAACCAAGCATTAGCATGATAGAGTTAGACATCAAGTATCTTAGCCAAAAGAATAAGAATAAAAATAAAAATAAAAAGAGTTCTAAGGGTGAAAACCACTTTGTGGCAGTCTCAGAACCTACAAAAGTAAAAATAAAAGATGTATCTGAAGGTGAAAACCTCTCTGAGGTGCCTAAGGATGAGATATTTTATGTCCTTCTGAGTCATTTATAAGATAGATCTCCATTACTAATTGAGCCCACTTAATCTATCAACTTGGGAAAAACATAAGAACCATAGTTGATCCATGTAGCCCAATCCTTATCAGAAGAAGAAAATAAAACATTTACTACATTCCTAATAGAGAAGAAGATCAACTTTGCATGGAAATATTTAGATATGTTTGGATTAGATCCTGATCTTATAATGCACCATTTATCTATAGCTCCAGGAGTCAAACTTGTTAAGAAAAAATTGATAAAGATGCATCCACATGTTGCACTCTTGGTCAAAGATGAATTAGAAAAATTATTGAAAGCTGGATTTATCTGAGTTATTGATTATGCTGAATGGATCTCTAACATTGTTCCAATATCAAAACCAGACAAATCTATAAGAGTATGCACATATTTAAGAGATGTAAACAAGGCATGCCCTAAGGATATTTTCCATTACCAAATATCGATATGATAGTGGACATGATTGCAGGCTTTGAGATGTATTCTTTAATGGGTGGTTTTTTCTGGATACAACCAAATAAAAATTGCTCAAGAGGATCAAGAGAAAATTGCTTTCACATGTGCGTGGGATACCTTCTATTGGAACATCATGCCATTTGGTTTGAAGAAGCAGGTGCTACATATCAAAGAGCTATGACATCTATTTTCCATGACATGATGCATTGAACTATGGAAGATTATGTTGATGACACCTTGGCTAAATCAATGATAAGATATGAACATCTGAATGACTTGATCAAAATACTAGATATAATGGAGAAGTTTAGTCTTAGGCTAAACCCTAAGAAGTGTGCTTTTGGCATCACTTCTAGAAAACTCTTAAGTTACATTGTTTCAAAGAAAGGAATTGAAGTAGATCTGGCAAAGGTCAAAGCTATCATGGAGATGCAACCTCCCAAGAACATCAGTCAAATGAGAACATTACAAGGGAGAGTACAATCTATTAGATGCTTCATATCTTAGCTAGCAAACATATCACAGCCTTTCACAAAGACATTACATAAAGGTGTGACTTTTGCATGGAATGAGGAATGTGAAAATAACTTTAATCATATCAAGAAATATCTATCAAATCCTCTTATTTTGATGCCTCCTATTCAAGGGAGGCCATTGATCTTTTATGTCTCTGCCATAGATACATCACTAGGGGCATTGCTAGCACAACATGATGAGGACAAGAAGGAAAGAGCTATATACTATATCAATAGAAAAATTGGTAGCATATGAGAAGAATTATTTGATAAAGCTTGTCTAGCTGTGATCTTTGCATCATAGAAATTGAGACACTACATATTAGCTCATACCACACATTTGGTAGCTAAGATTGATCCACTAAAGTACCTACTAAGAAAAGCTTCCCTCATAAGTAGATTAGCTAAATGGGTGATGCTATTAAGTGAATTCAACATTGAATATGTTGAAAGAAAAGCTATCAAAGGACAAGTAAATGCAGATCAACTGGCTGAAGCACCATTGTTTGATGATGCACCAATGCAAATGGAATTCCCTAATTCCTCTATCATGAATCTTTCTTCTAGAGCATGGAAGCTATTCTTTGATGGCTCCTATACATAGAATGGATCTGGAGAAGGCATATTTCTCATCACACCTCAACAATACTTAATCCCTAAAGAATTCAAAATAAAGTTTCCTTGCACAAACAATATTGCTAAATATGAAGCCCTTCTTAATGGAATGAAGATAGCAATAGAATGGACATTAACAAAGCTACACATTCATGGAGACTCATAATTTTTAATACACCAATTCAATGATGTATATCAAATGAAAGATAAAAAGCTAGTTCCATACAAGAGAATGGTCAATGACCTTAAGAACTATTTCATATTTATTGTTAGAATAACTGAGAGGGGGGTGAATCAGTTATCCAGTGTCCCAAATCCAAATGTATAATCCAAAACAATTCTTCTACTTCTACTACTCAGTAAACATAAAATACTTTCACTATCTGTGTCTTTATTGATTGTCAGTCTTAAACTTTATAACAGTTACCGATCAAATCTAACATATAATATGCAAAGTATGATAACAAACAAATATCATAATCAACACATAACACAAGAGATTTAACGTGGAAACCCTGTGAAGGGAAAAACCACCTAGGACCGGCAACCCAAAATTGTTCACTCTTCTGAAGTGAGGTTGGTGAAGACCCAACCCTAGTAAAGGTTATAAACACATTGTTAAGTGTGACCTTGTTAGAGGATTTTAGACTAGAAGTTATCATCCAACCAGCAGTCACTCTGGGGTTGACAAGATAACAATGTTCACTCTATGAATGAAACACCAAAAGACTTTCATAGTCCACTTGGTTAAGAGATTTGACTGTGTACAATGGTTAAATATGTAATAGTAGATGATCCGCCTTGAAACCATTTCAATTGCAATTTATAGATCAATGTTCATCTCATTCACATCTTTCTGATCAATATACCACTTCAAATTCAATACAATATCAACTTATTGTCTGTTGGTAATTACTCTTTGTAGCTCGATAATTGTTCTGTAGCTTAGTTCTTATTAACTAGTATGATCAGAATGCATGAAAACTTGTTCAGGCGATAATTTTGCAGTATCTTCTTCTAGCGATGTTTCAACAATGAAACCAATGTCTCTTATATAGACGAGTAAATCATTTTCTTTTACTCCATCAAATTTTGCCGCTTAATCATATTCATAGATTTTTTCGCTTTAAGCTTCTTTGGCTGATGTATCAGTAACACGTTTCAATCTCCTCCATTAGATCCTTTTTTATTTATGTTAGCCATCGATCTTCATAACAAACCTTATCTATTACCTTGATTTCATACACTTTATAGCTCATCACTTTATCAGCTAAACTGATCATTTAATTCCTTTTTGTTTTGCTTGGTTAACAAAGAAATGCATCGGTGAACACAAGCTTGATTAACTCTATGCTCGGTATACACTATATTCCGTCAATGTATACTAGAATGCTTTATTTATCGACAACACTACTTTGTGTCTTTCAGCTCTATTCTTCATCATAGATGAATGCAACATAATAAAGTCAATTTCATCAAGTCATAGACTCATCAGCAAGTTACTCAGTGTATTCCTTATCCTCATTTGACATATACATCTTCCTCATGTAGATATTTATGTTCTTCATCTCTTTCACCTTTCTTCAAATGTGTCGGTATAGTAACTTACAAGATAATTACTATCAAGCTAGTTGACATCAATGAAAACATAATACTAATTTAATCATCTTGCATATCTAATTAGAAAATCCTTAGTAATCTTGAATTACAGATTCTCCATTCAGGTTCTAAATCAGTTGTAGTTCATCAATCTCTCCCTTTGGCATTGATGGAAACTCAAGTAATATGAAATGTACCATAAACATACCAAACATGTATTCTACAACTTTGTAATCAAATGATCTATAAGCTCTCCCTGGCTTAATATGTTTAATCACTATGTTACTAACCAGCATTATAAAATATGGCTTTGTCATTCTGTAGATATAATCTTTTCAGCTCTCAAGTTCTTGTTCCTATTTCTTTCTTTCAGATTATCTCTCCCTTAGATAGTTCTCATCGGTGCATATCTCTCCTTTTCCTTTTTAGCTTTCCTTTTCATGTTCATATTATTTATCTCTCCCTTTAACAATAATTCCAAAGAAACAAATAAACAATTAGCTCTGTAGTAGCAACGTAACTCGTTATTGTCCATTACTTCCTCTGTATCTTTGTATACTGATATCCCAATCTATTTCAATTCTTCAAACTTAATCACAACCTTGAAAAATATTCAAAGTGTGAACTATGCTGCATCAACATGTGTGATCATTTGATAAGATTAGGCTAATGCAACATCCAGATCACATTAGTGACCAACAGATAGGGGACAAACCCCAAGTCTGGTCCTCAAATATTCAAATGTGTCCTTCGGTAGAGGCTTTGTAAAGATATCTACAAGTTTTTCCTTGGATGTAAAAAATTCTAACTTCACTTGCTTCTCTTGCTTTTTTTCTCTTAAGTAGTGATACTTAATTGATATATTCTTTGTCTTAGAGTGCATCATTGGATTCTTTGAAATATTAATAGCACTTGTGTTGTCACAGTATATATATGTAATGTTTGATAAATTAGTAGCAGTAGCAACATACTTTGCTTCAGCTGTAGACTGAGAAATACAAGCCTACTTTTTACTTGTCTAGGTTACAAGTCTTTCACCAAAAGAGAATGCTCCTCCGGTGGTACTTTTTTTGTCATCCACATTTCCAACCCAATCAACATCGGTATAAACCTTCAACTCAAACTTACCTTCCTTAGGATACCATAATCCATAATCCTCTATCTTTTTTACATATCTTAGGATCCTTTTAGTAGCAATCATGTGTGATTCTCTAGGATTAGCAGAATATCTAGCAACAATTCCCACAACATGTGCTATATTTGGGCTACTATGAACTACATACATTAGCTTACCAATCATGGATCGGTAAAGTGTCTAGTTTACCTTTGTAGTTTCATCTTCCTTTGTTAGTTTACTTCTAGTAGCCATCGGTGTTCCTACAGGTTTAGCATCTTCCTTGCCAAATTTCTTCAAGACTTCCTTTATGTACTTGGACTATGTGATGAATATCCCATCACTCTACTGAATCACTTGTAATCTGAGAAAGAATTTAATCTCTCTGAACATAGACATTTCAAAATTATTCCTCATGTCATCAGCAAAAGATTTGCATACATGATCTTGACCTCCAAAAATAATATCATCAACAAAAATTTCAGCAATAAGAATAGTGTCATCAATATCACCTTTCATGTACAAATTGTTGTTTTCACTAGTTCTTACAAATTCAATACTTAACAAGTAAGTATGCAGCCTTTCATACCATGCTCTCAGTGCTTGCTTCAAACCATATAAAGCTTTTTGTAATCTACATACCATGTTTCTATTGTCTGGATCAATGAATCCTTCAGGTTGTTCTATGTAGACCTCTTCTTCAAGTATACCATTCAGAAATGTTGACTTCACATCCATTTGATAAACCTTAAATTTCTTTTGTGCAGCATACGCAAGTAGCATTCTAACTCCTTCCAATCTAGCAACATTTGAAAATGTCTCACCATAGTCAATGCCTTCTTCCTGTGCATATCCCTTGCATACCAATCTCGCTTTATTTCTTTTCACTTCACCATTTTCATTCAGCTTGTTTCTAAATATCCATTTAGTATCGATAACATTCTTATCTTTAGGTTAGGGTAATAAGGACCAAGTTTTGTTTTTCTCTATTTGTTCTATCTCCTCCTTCATTGCATTAACCCATTCTTCATTCTCTAATGCAACTTTCACATTCTTTGGTTCAAATTCACAGACTAGACATGTACCTTGTCTTGTTTTGCTTCTTGTCTGCATTCTAGCTTGTCTGTTACCAATAATTTGTGCCTCAGGATGATGTCTTCTGAAAAAACTAGCCAGTACTAAGTTTCTTCTTTCTTATTCATCCTATTCAGGTTCATATGCTTGCTCGGTAGCACCATCTTGTTTGTCAGTTTCCTTTTCCTATTCCTCATGGTTATTTTCCTGTTGACCGGTTATCACAGGTTGTGACTTTGGTAGATAAGCAGGAAGTTCAATGTAAGTGAATCTACCATAGTCTTCTAGTTACTTTCTTTCTTCTATGTTCATGTCATCAAACTCATCAACACGGACATTATTACTTTCAATCATCTTATTTGTAACCTTATTCAGACATTTGTATGCTATACTCTTAGTAGAATATCCTAAGAATATTCTATCATCACCTTTAGAATCAAATTTCCCATTTCTCTCATCTTTCAAAATAAAACATTTTCTTCCAAAAATCCTAAAATAACTTACAATAGGTTTGTGTCAGAACCATAACTCATAAGGTGTCTGGTTGGTGTCCTTCAGTTGTACTTGGTTAAGCACATATAAAGCCATACTAACAGCTTCTCTCCAATATGTCTAAGCAACATTCTTTTGTATCATCAGTGTCCTAGCACAATCAATGATTAACCTATTCCTTCTTTCAGCAATCCCATTCTGTTGAGGTGTTCTCAGTGCAGAGACCTGTCTCTTAATACCATGCTCATTATAGAAATTAGTAAATTCATCAAAGATAAATTCACCTCCTCTATCAGATCTTAAGTGCTTAATTTCTTTACTAATCTCTTTTTCTACCTTTTCCTTATACCACTTAAACATGTTAAAAGATTTAGATTTCTCTTTCAAGAACATAACAGTCATCAGTCTAGTATAGTCATCAACAAAAAGAATAAAGTATCTATCACCATAATAACTTTGAGTTCTCATAGGCCAACATAGGTCGGTATGAACCAACTCAAGTATCTTCTTTGTTGAGTAGTCTTTTCTCTTAAAACTAGACTTAGTCATCTTACCTTTTTGACTTTCATGGCACATAGCATGATCTAGTTTTGACAAGTTAGGCAACCCTCTAACTCTTTTCTTCTTCCTAATCTTGATCATGTTATCAAAATTCACATGATGTAACCTCTTACCCCACAACCATACATCTTCATCCTTCATTAATAAACAAGAAGACTGATCAATATCAAGATAAAATAGATTACCTCTAGAATGTGTACTAGTTCTGACAAGTCTTCCTCCATTATCATAGATTCTTCACTTTCTGCTCTCAAAAGCAAGTCAGTGGCCTAAGTTATTTAGTTGCACCACACTTAAAAAATTATAGTTCAGTCCATCTACCCAATATGAATTTTAACATTTTATTCTATCATTAATCATCAGTGAACCTTTACCTCTCACCATACAAGGTGCATCATTTCCCATTCTAACAGATCCTCCATCCTATTCATCAAGTAGATCAAATTTCTCTATATCACCAATAATATGATGTGTACAACCACTGCCTATGATCCATACATCATTTCTACTTACTTTAGAGATTAGTGTTGTTTCTTCATGTTTCTCTTCTTCCTCTTAATCATCTTTCATAGCAAAAAATACTACTTCTACATCATCATCAATGTTAGATTCAGATTCAAATTCTTCGGCTATGTAACATACCTTTTTCCCTTTGTTATAGCTATCTTGGTTATCTCTATTGTTGTGTCAGTAGCCTCTGTTGACTCTTCTCCCATAGCTTCCTTCGGATCGGTCTTTGGATCTATCATCATCTTTCTTATTCACGCATCTAGCGGTGATGTGGCCAACTTCTTTACAATTAAAACATGCTAAGGGCAGCTTGCCTCTATACCTTTCCTTACCTTTGGGAAATCTTCTAGCCATAAGAGCTTCAAGCTCATCAAGTTCATCATCAGTATTACTATCACTATCATTATTCTTATCATTCCTGCTACTGGACTTACCAATCTTCAAAGAGGACATGAAAGTGGATTCAACAAAAGGTACAACACTGTTGTCAAAATTATTCAATTCAAAGGTTGTAAGCTTACCGATCAGAGTGTCAAGAGTACGGATGGATGTAGCCCTTGTTTCATGAATTACAGAGATCCTGATCGTATAAACTAGCAGCAAAGTTCTGAGAATCTTGCTTATCACTATTTCATCGTCAATAACTCCACTAGATGCTCTAATAGCATGCACTACTTTTAGTCTTTTTGTGCATTGCACAATGTTCTCACCTTCTTTCACCTTCATATCATCAAATCAACCTCTTAGGCTTTCTGCTCTAGCTCTCTTAACATTCACATCTCTACTATATATTAGAGTCAGCTTGTCCCACATCTTCTTAGCTGTATCACAATCCTTGATGTCTTCAAATTTGGCATTGGTACAAGCAGCAATAAGTTCCATCATATTAATATTGTGTTCATGCCTATCCTTCAATTGATCAAGTGTCAAGGGACCTGGTGTTGGTTCAATGTAGCCATTCTCCATCAATTATAGTGCAGAATTCCCAACTCCAGATATGTGTAACTTTATTCGGCTTTGCCATACTATGAAGTTATATTTGTTCAGCTTTGGCACTTCCCTCTTATACATCTTGAGACCTTTTTTTTGGAGTCATTAAAACTCTCTTCTAAGAAACCATTGCTCTGATACCAAATGTTAGAATAACTAAGAGGGGGGTGAATCAATTATCCAGTGTCCCAAATCCAAAATCTATAATCCAAAACAATTATTCTACTTCTGCTACTCGGTAAACATAAAATACTTTCACTATCTATGTCTTTATCGATTGTCAATCTTAAAATTTATAACAGTTATCGATCAAATCTAACATATAATATGAAAAGTATGATAACAAAAAAATATCACAATCAACACATAACATAAGAGATTTAATGTGGAAACCCTGTGAAGGGAAAAACCACCTAGGACTGCCAACCCAAAATTGTTCACTCTTCTGAAGTGAGGTCGGTGAAGACCCAACCTTGTTAAAGGTTACAAACACACTATTAGGTGTGAGCTTGTTAGAGGATTTTAGACCAGAAGTTAAAGTCCAACCAGTAGTCACTCTGGGGTTGACAGGATAACAATGTTCACTCTATGAATGAAACACCAAAAGACTTTCATAGTCCACTCAGTTAAGAGATTTGACTATGTACAATGGTTAAATATGTAATAGTAGATGATCTTCCTTGAAACAACTTCAATTTCAATTTACAGATCAATGTTCAACTCATTCACATCTTTCTGATCAATATACCACTTCAGATTCAATACAATATCAACTTACTATCCATCGGTAATTACTCTTTGTAGCTCGATAATTGTTCTGCAGCTCGGTTCTTATTAACTAGTATGATCAAAATGCTTGAAAACATGTTCAAGCAACAATTCTGTAGTATTTTCTTCTTCTAGCGATGTTTCAACAATGAAACCAATGTCTCTTATATAGAAGAGTAAATCATTTTTTTTTCCTCCATTAGATTTTGCCGCTTAATCATATTCATAGATTTTTCTGCTTTAAGCTTCTTCGGTTGATGTGTTAGTAACATGTTTTAATCTTCTCCATTAGATCCTTTTTTATTTATGTTAGCCATCAATCTTCATAACAAACCTTATCTGTTACCTTGATTTCATACACTTTACAGCTCATCACTTTATCAGCTAAACTGATCATTTAATTCCTTTTTTTTTTGCTCGGTTAACAAAGAAATGCATCAGTGAACACAAGCTCAGTTAACACTATGCTCGGTATACACTCAATTCTATCAGTGTATACTAGAATGCTTTATTTACCGACAACACTGCTTTGTGTCTTTCAGCTCTATTCTTCATCATAGATGAATGCAACATAATAAAGTCAATTTCATCAAGTCATAGACTCATCAACAAGTTACTCAGTGTATTCCTTATCCTCATATGAAATATACATCTTCCTCATGTAGATATTTTTGTTCTTCATCTCTTTCACCTTTCTTCAAATGTGTCGGTATAGTAACTTACAAGATAAGTATTGTCAAGCTAGTTGACATGAATGGCAACATAATATTGATTTAATCATCTTGCATATCTAATCAGAAACTCCTTAGTAATCTTGAATTATAGATTCTCCATTTAGGTTCTAAATCAGTTTTAGTTCATCATTTATCACATTTAATAAAATTCCTAGATTGGAGAACAAAGCTACTAATTCTATGGCAACACTATCTACTTTATTATAGCAACCTGAACATGAGCTACGCTATGAGTTCCTAGTGGAAGTACTATCTTATCCTACATATGATTCCCCTGAAACCCGCATGATCTACACTATTGTTGGTCATGATTCATCCAGATACAAAATCCTTTTCTCCTATCCCCAAGACCAAATCATTCCTGATACCTTCAACCACCATGAGAAATGATACCTTATCCACAATGCATCTTGGTATGTCATCATTAGTAACGATTTATACAAATGAGGTCTAGATGGTACACTCCTTAAATGTTTAGAATGGAAATAGTCTCAATGTGCATTAGAGGAAGTCCACAAGGGTATATGTGGATCACATTCCAATGGTTTAACACTAGCTTGAAAACTTATTAGGGCTAGGTACTATTGGCCTGAAATGGAAAAAGATGCAATCAAGTTTGTTAAGAACTATCAAAAGTGTCAAGTACATGGAAACTTAATTCCTGCACCAGGGAGAGATCTAATTTCCTTTACTACACAATGGCCTTTTCAACAATGGGAATTTGATCTTATAGGAGCCATACATCCTCATTCTTCTAATGGACATACCCATATCATTATAGCTACAGACTATTTCACAAAATGGCTAGAAGCAGTTCCTTTGACTCAAGCAACCAGCAAGCAAATATCTATGTTTATCCTTAACTACATCATATGTTAGTATGGTATCCCACATTCAATAGTCATAGATAATGGTGGTCAATTCAAGAATAGAGACCTAGATGATCTATGTGCCAAATTCAAGATTACACAATAGTAGTCATCAATCTACTATCCTCAAGGGAATGGACAAGCAGAGGCTTCAAACAAGAATCTATTGAAAATATTACATCGAATAGTTAATAAAATAGGAAGAGACAAGCATCTCATGATCAATCCAGCTCTCTGGGCCTAAAAAAAAAGTATTAGAATGCCCACTAGGGCTACACCATTCACTTTAGTTTATGGGTCTGAAGCCGTACTACCTATTGAGGTTGAAATCACATCACTAAGAATCAAAATGCATGGTCTAATAATTGATGATGACTACAGAGTGTCTAGTTTGCAAGAACTTGAACTACTAGATGAGTGCAGACAAGTGGCATATGATCATCTCATAGTATATCAGAAGAGAATGTCTACAGGTTACAACAAGAAAGTTAGACACAGAGAATTTCAGGTTGGCGATCTAGTCTTGAGAGAGAATCTTAAAAATCAATCACGTCAAGAGCACAAGGGGAAGTTTGAACCCAACTAGCTAGGTCCCTTTGTTATCACTGCTACTTTTGGCTCTAGAGCCTATCAACTCTTAATGACTGACAAAGAACAGCTCCAAGAACCAATCAACATTCTTCATCTAAAGAAATTCTACACCTAAGGCATTCAATATGTTGTCTTGAAAAAATTATAAAAATCAGAAAAAGTCCTAAAAAAATGAACATCTTGGTGAAAACCTAGCAATAGGCACCTTGATGATTCACAAAAAAAATAAAAAAATATCAAAAGTACAAAAAAAATGAAAAAAATGAAAATTACAAAAAAATGAGAAAAAGAAATAGTGCCTTGGTGAAAACTTGGAAACAGGCACCTTGGTAGAAAAAATAAGAATCTCTGCCAAGATGGTGAAAACTAAAAAAATGGGTGCCACTTGTACAAAACACTCCATCTATTAGTGCAATCTTGGTCTTTCCCAACTTTCAGTCTAGTTTAGTCTGTATATATCCTTGTTTCAATAAAGTGAGTCTGTACACCAATTGGCAAAAGCATCTATCTCCTATCAATGTCATATCCTACAGTCCTTAGTACCTTAGACAAGTCATATCTAGTAAGAGTCCTTTGAAGCTTCATCTGAGTCAGTCTATCTATATCCTTACTAGAAAGGATTTTGCAAACACAAACAAACATCAACACGAATGAAAACAATATTTGTCGCATGCTTTAATCTTCTTTGTATGCTTACTAATTCACATTGATATTTTTGCATATTGTGTCCTTTCAAGATCTTTGATGATGTCCTTTACTGGATTTAGAGAGTGATGACTGGGGGAATAATCTTTTCTTTATTTTCTACTTTGAGCGAAAATCTAATAACTTTGGAAATTCTAGATTGAAATGGTGTCCTTCTGTAAGAGCCTCCATCACATGCTGGATGGCCATGAGTACCTCAACCATTGATACCCAAAAAATTAAAGGAATTTTGATCTAGCTTACATATTTTTGAATGATTTCTCAATCCTACTATGAATGGCTATTATCCAAGGATGTGAACGATAAAGGGTCATTGTGGGTAATTCACATTGGAGACAAGAATGAATTCTACAAACTGTTTGGCATGTTTGTTTTGCAAGGCATATTCAGGTCATCAAAATGTTTGTGTTATGATGCTTATACCAATTGCTATATCAAAATGGACATGATATTCAGGTCATCCTGGCATTTATGCCTTGGTGCTTATATCTAATCTGACATTCCCAAAAAAAAATCAATATTCATATGTCCATGGTTGTCTAGCCAATGGGCATTGTATTGACTTTGGCGCAAAAATCAATATTCATATATTCATAGTTTCCTAACTAGTGGATGTTGTATTGATTTATACGGTTACCTTATAAAAATTCAATGATGAAAATGACCGACACATGATCAGTGACTAGGTCCTAGGTCTTAGGTTTGCATCTCATTTTGCACTTTGCATGATTGCATTTATCTCACAATTGCCTAAATCAGCTTGACACTCAAATGATTCTTCAAAACTATGCTAAACACATCATAAGGACTGAGTATCGCATGTAGGTCTTTTTAAAAAATCACCAAGTAGGCACCCCTAGCTAATTTGGACATTCTGAACCCATTTTCGAGATCAAAATTGAAATATGAGATCATTTACTATGTCAAAATTGTGATTTAAAATTTTTAGACCCGGGATGGTCGAGTACTTGCATAATCGACCTTCAATCATCACAGAAATCTAGAATTCAACTTAATTGATTATCTTACATCAAACTATTGAAATTTCAACTTGGTCACCCATGGTCAACTCATGGTAAAACCTAGCCAAACTTGGTCTCCAGGACCTCCAAATGATAAAGAACGTGTTCTCAAATGTGTATAACCACTTCTCAAATCAATTAACATGCTTCTAAACCATTTAACACTGACTTTTCTTGTCAAATTTTGATTTACATCCTGAAGGGGGCATGGTATTGCACATCAATCAGGTCTGTAAATCAAATCTTTTCTCAGTGATCAAGACAACAACCACGTCTAGTTACTAATTCATCAAAAGACCTTATCACTTAGGGCACATCACTTGGGGCATATCAGATTCATTGAGATCCATATCAATCTAGTATCCTAATCAATCTTGTAAATTGTGTCAGTTTTCGTAACCATTGGTTCATTAGTGTTATTTCCTTGGTTTTTTGTAACTAAAGGGTTCAGATGTGATACCATTTCGATTCCTTTGGACAATCAGGTCTAGAATCAAGTCACTCACTTCTTCATAATCATAAAGTTTAGAATGAGGTGTTTTGATACTTTTTCGTAATCACTGGTTCATTGTTGCTAGTCAATGAACCGGTCAAACCATTTCACTAGTTCATTGTTGATACTTTTTCATAATCACCGGTTCATTTTGATACTTTTTCATAATCACCAGTCAAACCTAGTCAAACTTGGTCTCCAGGACCTCCAAACAATGCAGAATGTGTTCTCAAATGTGTATAACCACTTCTCAAATCAATTAACATGCTTCTAAACCATTTAACGCTAACTTTTCTTGTTAGATTTTGATTTACATCCTGAAGGGGGCATGGTATTGCACATCAATCAGGTCTGTAAATCAAATCTTTTCTCAGTGATCAAGACAACAACCACATCTAGTTACTGATTCATCAAAAGACCTCATCGCTTGGGGCATATTAGATTCATCGAGATCCATATCAATCTGGTATCCTAATCAATCTTGTAAACTGTGTCAGATTTTTGTAACCATTGGTTCATTAGTGTTATTTCCTTGGTTCTTCATAACTAAACGGTTTGGATGTGATACCATTTTGATTCCTTTGGACAATCAAGTCTGGAATCAGGTCTCTCACTTCTTTGTAATCATAAAGTTTAGAATGAGCCGTTTTGATACTTTTTCATAATCATCGATTCATTGTTGCTATAGTTGACATCATCATGATTCTTGGTTAACCAGGACCTGAATCAACTTTTCCAATCTTTCAATTGGTTTCTATCTTAGAATTGGTTTATCTCTCATATTAGTTTTAACATCAAAAATAGACTAATCTTTGAACCACTACACTTCTCACAGTGATTCAAAGAGGGGAAAAATGTAATACCCCAAAAATGGGCTATAGGTTCATTAACCTCCTACATCCTCAAATCGATTGAAATCGACACAAAAGTCCTAACCAAAGGCACATATGCACATCAGTTTATCAAAAACCTGATTGATTATCTTAATTTTGCATCGAGGAATATTCCTAATTTATCCTAATTATCTTTAATTAAATATTATTTGGTGATAAATGTCATTATTTATCCTAAAATTTGATTAATTGAATATTCTGAATATTTAATTAATTACGTTTAATTCTGCCACTTAATTATTTAATTAGATTTAATTACATTTATTCCTAAATTGTATTATTTAATTTTGTCAATAAATCAAAAATCTTATGACTAATTGATTAAATTTTTATTTAATTAATTAATGTCAATTATCAATATTTAATGATATAGTTTTTGAATATTAGTTTGATTTAATAATTGATTATCCCAAAAATTAGTTATTTTAATTCAAAAATCAGTTAAGTTGAAGATAAATCACTTTATTTATTTAATTAATTCATAATTATCTATGCACATTTGAAGGAGTAGTTGAACTTAAAATCAGAAAATCAATTCAAGTTGTTATCTTTTTGAAACTCAATATCTATTTTGAGTTGAAAGATGATCTAAACTTCTGATTTGAGTCAAAAAGTTATTTTTGCATGATTTTGCATGATTTTGTGAGTTAATTAATTCTTATTTCTTGTTAACTCAAAAATCAACTTGATTTTATCAAGAATGATTTATCACTTTTCTCAATGCGTCCTCAAGCCTTGGATTTCTATAAAATCAAGGCTCAGCTCTTCATAAAACATCTCTCAAATTTGCACAATTACTCTAGAAAAATTGCACCTGAAGAATCAAGCTTTTGCAAATAGGTGACTCTGTGAGATCATTCATAGTTTTTCATATCAATTCATATCATTGTTAGAATAATATGCATATCATTTCAATTCAATTCTAGATTAGATTCATACAATTTTTCATCTTATTGCATCAAAAATAAAAAAAATTTGATTAATCTGCATTCATTCTACATTCATCTTTTAGCATTAAATCCTTCATTTAGGTGTTGCATTGTCACTGATCTCAGTCTAATCTAAGAATACCATACTCACACCTACTAGATGGCAATAAATCATCTGGTTAGCTTAGCTTTTCATTTATCTACAGACTTTGATTTTGCTAACCTCTAATGTTTTACTAAAGTGTTGTGTCTGTAGCTAGGTAAAATTTTCACACACACAGGTATGGGGAAATTTTACAATAGGAGGAGATTTATTGGTGGTAGAAATCATGAGAAAATTGGCTCAGGAAAAGAAACAAAAACATTAAATTTTTCCACAGTTTAGTTCAAACCAGGAGAAGCATCAAAAAAATCATGTATTTTAGAATTGTAGATGGATCGATTTGTAAAGATGTGAAACTATTTAATCTAGAAGTTGTAAATTTCTTCTCCATCCTATGGTGTCAAGAAGTGGCAAATAGAAGTCAAGTGCAGGAGGACTTTTTGGGGGTCATTCCAAATGTGGTAAGTAAAGAGGATAACCAAATGTTGATGGAGACTAACTTTGAAAGAACTAAAATAAGCTATTTTTGGGATGGGATGAGACAAGGCACTGGGCCCGGATGGGTCCTAGGCCTTTTTTTATTAGAAATTTTGGAAGGTGTTGAAGCAGTATTTTCATGTGGTGGTGGAGGATTCATGAGCCAAAAGTTTCATCTTAAAGGATTTCAATAATACAATGGTTTCTCAGATCCTGAAGTAGGAGAAACCCTTATCCTTTGAGGATTTTCATCCCATATCACTTTGTAATGTTGTCTACAATATCATTTCAAAAGTGACAGCAAATAGGTTGAAAAAGGTTATGGATAAACTTATTTCCCAACAAAAGAGTGGGTTCACACCAAATAGAAACATTTTGGATTGAATCATTATGGCTCATGAGGCTATCCATTTGGCTAAGGCCAATAATCAATGAAGGATGTTGTTAAAATTGGATATCAGAAAAGAGAATGACAGGGTGGATAGAAGCTTTCTCATTAGGGTGCTCCAGAAGTTTGGGTTTGCTAAAGAATGGGTGAGGTAGATTAATAGTTTGATTTCTTTATACAGAGCTTCTATCCTTGTCAATAGTAGCCCTCATGGTTTTTTTGAGACTTCTAGAGGTATTCAACAAGGGGACCCCATCTCCAATTTTCTTTTTATTTTTTTGGATGAGGTGTTGGGAAGAACCATTTCTAGGAAGAGAGAGAAAGGTATTTGGAAAGAAATAGAGATTTCCAGGAGTTTGGATTCCACTTCTCATTCTTAGTTTGTAGATGATACCTACTTGTTATGAGTGGCTTCAACTCATGAGGCATGGGTGATGAAATAGGTTTTGGATTACTACAGTCTGGCTACTAGATAGAGTGTCAGTTGGCACAAATCAAAAAATTTCTTCTTCAACATGGAGTTGGGATCACAAAGAGCTATTGCTAGGATTTTCGGGGTTCGTATTGGTCAACTCCCAAGAAAATTTATTGGTACCCCTCTATTCATTCGAGTTGGTAAAGTTTATCTTTGGAAATATTTTATTGATGGTTGTTTGGCAAAGATGGAAGGATGGAAAAGTGTGTGGCTTACCTTCGCAGGGCGTATCCTCATGCTCAAAAATATCATTTTTTCCATGCTTGTTTTCTCTATGGCATGTTTTAAAATTCCCTATAAGGTCATCAAAATAATTCAACAGAGGATGCATAAATTTTTATGGAATGGAGCTCAAGAGAAGGACAAAATTCCTTTGATGGCTTATGACAAAATTTGTAAATTAAAAGGAGGAGGCGGTGTCGATCTGAGTGATTGGAAGTTGATTAATGAAGCAATGGGGGTTATCTTATTTGGAAAATGTACACACAATGAGATCAAAGGTGGGTGAAAATTCTATAGGCCAAATATTTAGATGGAGAAGCCAGAGAGAGGATCTTTACTATTGAAAATTTACCTAAAGGGTTTTCCCTTTGGAATTTTTTATTGAGTTGTAGAGGTTTGATTACCAATCATATGACTTGGCATTTTGGCAATGGTCAAAAGGCTAATTTCTAGTGTGATTCTTGGGATGGACAACCAGCTTTGGATCAAGAAGGGATCACCTAGAACATTATGGCAGCCAGGGATAACTTTAGTGGCAAATGTCTCAAGTCAGCGACCCAAGATTTGGTGAATATAGTTTGTATATTAGGCTGACCGTATTGCCCAAAATTATATTGGGTCAAATGTTTGGGCCCATCACCCATCAATTTATATAATTTTCTCCTTTCCTTTCACAATATCACCAATCGAATCTAATTTTTGGACATAGTAAATTGACATTTTTCAGGTACAATTTCCAAATCTTGTCTTAATTGACAACCTATATTTTCCAATGGTTTTATAAAGATATAATTAGAGGAGGCCCCAAATTTGCCTGGCATTTTGTGGACATGTATCTCAAACCAATGCATTTTTTCCAACTCTATTATCATAACAAATTACTGGATGATGCATAATCACCTTGGAAATTACATAAGATGTTTTATAATGACGTGGGCTTCACCAAATATTTGTATACCATATAATCTTCCCACAAAATTTTCCAAAAATGATTGGTATAAATACATTCATAGATCAATGTTATTGTGCATAATTTGGTTTGGTGAATTGGTTGGTTCTGGTATCTCAATTATGATTGATAGCAAAGTTTCAGACTACTAAGTGCATTGGCAACTGCAATTGATGCAAAGGTAAGTGATTAATTTTTGAAGTGTGATGTGTTATAATATTATTCTAAATTCACCTTAGGTTTCACCTCCACCTGTCCATAATTTTGAGCTCATTTTTATTCAGTGGGGACCTGTTAGTGGTCAATGGTCACCTTGGAGATCTCAGACATGATGACATCTAGATTTTATATTGTAGACCATAGGGCCAGTGAATCATATTTATATATATTATAATCTATTCATATTGTCACTTCTTCAACAAGTTAATATATTTTTTGGAAGCCTTTATTTTATTGGATATTTTGAACAAGAATAAGGGTAAGGCTCTTGCATTTGGGGAAAGCCAAGAGAGGCCAACAAAACACAGAACCTTATTATCCTACTTTGGTGGTAGAAATGTTTCTGGCCAAAATCAGGAAGATACTTCATCATAAGTAGATTTACAAGATTTACAAAATTCACAATCTACAAGAGACTGAGAATGCCAGAGATGGGAATGGTGCACGGAAGGAGAAAATAAAATACAATTCAAGAAAGGATAGAGAATCAAAAAAAGACCAGAAGTGGAATCTGTCAAAGAATTTTAAAATAGAATGGGCATTAATGGTTCATATACCTAGGATCTACTATTTGAAAATGGTTTTTGAACCAAGAGGTGACTATAGTTAATTAAATTTACTTAGGTGCAAATTTATTAATATATTAGTTCGGCATATAATTTATTAAGTTATTAAAGTTCATTACAAAATTATAATTAAACTAATCTTAATTAAATGATAAATCTATATTTCTTGTAAGTTATTGTGCAAGGCCCATCTTAAGGCTTGATACATGTCTTCATTCTAGAAACTTCCTCGAGATTTTTGTTTGCTTCAAGAAATTGGGCCCAAAATAAAAATTCAGTCATTGATCTATGATCAATCATACAGTCTCAATTAATCTATGTGTGATGAGTGGATAGAAGTTAGAGAATGGCATAGTCACCATAAGTGGTCACTGACTAGACATTTATTTCTTATAAGTTACCCTACAAGGCCCATGTTAAGGATTGATACGTGTCTTCATTCCAAAGACTTCCTAGAATTTTTTTTCCTTCAAGAAATTGGGCCCAAAATAAAACTTCAATCATTGATCTATGATCATTCATACGGTCTCGATTAATCCATTTATGATACATGCCTATGTGGTCACAATTATCGATACCATCATGCAGTAATGGCTAACAACTTGGCTACCAAAAGGTGATATTAACGTGACTAAACATTGCATTAATTGAATCTTTATAATTTGATGGATTTCCATTTGGTGTTGGCCCCACATGACGAGACACACAAAACTCTTTAAATTCGCCAATAAAATTAATTTTTTCCCTTGAAAGTCAATTATTCGCCAGTAAAATTATTATTTTTCCCTTGCAAAGCCAATCATTCGCCTCACATGTTACAAATTTTTTCCTCCAAAACCAAATCATTTACCTCATAAAATATATATTTTGGCCCTGCATAGAATTATATTCGCCATAATTTTATGGAATTTTATTACGATACAAAACAAATCACCAAAACAAATTAAATATTTTTCCTACTTTGAAAAAATAAATTACCTTGGATATAAATTTTTTTCCTTGAAATAATGTTTGATACACAAAAATTTTACACATTTTTATAGGGGGATTCTTAAATTTATCCCTAGTGGTAGCTACTACACAACAATAGGGAGAGAAGGTATGTGATTATGTAGCCATGGATAATTTTGATATTCATGAGGAGATTAAGTGGAAGGATTCGGGTACCCTTGGATTATTTGAGGTGGATTAAAACACTCTCGATAGAATTTTGAAAAAAAAAATGGTCATAGGGGAAAGGGACTAGGATGAGGCCAGATAGTGTTGGGCTAAGAGTGGTCAGTATTCAGACAAGATTGGATACAATTTTCTAGAAAATTAGAATAGGAAGGTGGAATGGGAGAATCAAATTTGTTGGAACAAATCTTGTTTACCCAAGGCAGGTGCCTTCATGTGGCTAGTAGGGAATGGTAGAATTTGGATAGGGGGCAGACTCATGCATTTGGGTTTTTCCTTTCCTTTTAGATGTGTCTTGTACACCAAGGCTGAGGAGACCCTAGATCATCTTTTCATGACCTGCGATTTTTCTCAAGAGGCTTGGTGTTTTGGATTGTAAAAGTTGGATTGAAGTGGTCCTTTCTCCAATATCTTAAAGATTTGGTTGGAATCATGGTATTCACTAAGGGGTTCATCTACCTTTATTTTGATTTGGCATGTCCTACCTTCACCACATTGTGTGAAATTTAGAAAGAACATAAACTAGAACAATTTTTCAAGATAAGGCTAAAACTATGGCTAGATTTTTAGTGAGAGTGGAAAAGGTGGTGTTAGAATTGGTTTCGAATGCCACTTCACAGATCAATGTTAAAAAGATCCATTTCAGTCAGTTTGATTTTATGGCTCACCAAAATTGGTCTTTTGTGAAATTTAGGCCCACTACTGGGCCTCAGAGGGTTAAATATCTACAAGCAGGAGTGGATAGATTTAGGTGGCATCTACCTCAGAAGGGGTGTATTAAGATTAATTTTGATGGTGCCTCTAAGGGAAACCCTAGACCTTTTGGGTATGGATTTTTGGCTTGCGATGAGAATTGGAGTATCCTTGCTCTAGGTGCTAAAAGATTGGAAGATAGTACTAATAATGAAGTTGAATGTTTGGCGACGATTGGGGCTATCTTGATGGAAAAAAAATGGGAGTTCAGAGACTTCATTTAGAAGGATATTTACAACTTATTATGAATGGTATCATGAAAAGGGAAATGGATACATGGTATCTCAATAAGCATATTCGAAGGATTCCAGATCTTCTAGGGGATTTTTTGACTTTTGGGTATCCCATACTCTTTGAGAGGCCAACAAAACTGTAGACAAATTATCTAACATCAAGGTGAATGGGTCATTAGGAGACAAATTTGAACTTTTTTAGGACTTTAGGTTTTAGGGGTCCAAAGATTTTTTAGTGGAAGGACATGATTTTTAAAATTATTATTTTGACATCTCATTTTTGTGACGTCAAGTGGTTTATAAATTTGCAGGCAGAGGGAGTATTTTTTTTAACTGGCCTTTGTAGGTGGTGAGGACATTTAAGGATGAGGTGGTAGCATGTGATATGTATGGTTCAGGATTTTCTATGATTTTCATTTAATAAGGCATCAGGTGACTTGATGTCTCAACATCATGTATGGTGATAGGGATTATTTCTAGAGGATTTGCCAGCCTTTAAAGGTTGGGTGTGGGGATTTGTGGAATTGTGTTCTCACCAGCTTTTTCTAGAATTGGGATTTGTTGGAGCTTGAGTTCTTATTTTTTATGGAGGTGAATTTTTTATTACATTGATTAGGTCAGTTGTCAGGATTTATAGGGAGATTTCAGTACAGCAATTAAGGAATGTGTTCAAAATTGATCATGTGCAGTTCTAGGAGGCTATGTGTTTGATTATGGGGATGAGTTTCTAAACTTTTATTTTTGGCCTAGGACCAACTTGGATATCTCCTCATTGTTCCTGGCTTTGGCTTTGATATCTAGTTCATTGAGAGAAGAGGTGTTGTAGGTGTCCTGTGAGTGCTTGGAACCCAAATGGGCTGGTGGGCTCATGGAGATTATAGGAAGGGTAGAGGTGGTTGTGGGACTACACATGAACCAAGGCTTATGGCAGATCATTAGTGGTGGTCATCATGAATTTTAACCCCTAGTCATTTGGACTTCCTCTCATACAATGGTGGTGCAAATGGTGGATGTTTATAAAGGGTGGCAGGCTATTTTAGTTTTTCTGCAAAAAATTAAAATGGAGAGGCTAGAATTGGAAGATGAGATGAGGAGAAAGATGAAACACACCCAATTGAAGTCGAAAGCCACTCCAGGGAATGAAGGAAATCATGTTCCTTGATGGTAGATTCCTTCCAAATAGTCATTTCATGGTGGTGTCTGGGCTAGTGGCGTGTGAGTGGCAGTGCTAGTGAAGTTTGAGATTCTCGTGGTGGCTCATATGTTCCAAACTTCTCAAGGGAGGAGGCAGTGGGCTGGTTCATTTTATGTTTTGTGTCTAGTTCATGTTCCTCATCATTCTCATTTGTGTTAGTATGGGTTAATATTTTTTGGGTTGTAATGTTTTCTTTTTGTGTTTCTTCTTTATAGCACTATGTGCCCTTTTGGGATGTATTTAGGTTTTATTTTGAAACCCTTGTTTGAATTTAGTGGGTTTTGGGGGTTAAGAAAGTATAATATTCCAAATTAAGTGGCTTTGTAATCATCTTTTTTGAATCAATTAAATACTTGTTACCGATCAAAAAAAACTTTCATATTATTATGGTTATATGGAAATTTATGGGTTAAATGTGATGTAAATTAGATTAAAAGTTACATGAATGGTTGTTTTCTTCCTAACTAGGTTTTGCAACACATGGGGGAATACACTACCATAATTCTTGTGGCCATAAATTATGTGACTTCCTGTAGCTGAATGTTGGATGAGTGTTGAAATAGTCCTCAGAATTCAAAGCATCTTTATCAAATTATTCATGGAAGGAAAATCTTGAAGACTTATTCCAATTATGTTAGTAGGTATGTAATGAATAGTTTTTTTTGAATGGCAATGTAAATTTAGTTAAACTATCCATAACTGATCTAGAGTGGTAGTGATGTTAGGAATCTCTTTCTTAGGCATGTACTATCTTTTTGAGCAACAAATCCTTTCCTAGATTAAGGCATTTTGCAAGCATGAATGGTTGACTTCTTCAACCATTGAGAGAATATATATTATAATCTTTGTATGAATGTAGAAAATGTTGTTTTTTATGTTGAAAAATATACCAATACTATAGTCTGCATAATTGTATTCTATTAAAAAGGAGTTAATGGATGAGAAATAGAATGATTGTTAACCAGTTTATCTTCTTATGTTAGGTACAATTGGGATAATTTCAAGGGGGGTCACTTGAAGTATATCTCCACCTTATTTATTTTGATGCATTTTAGTGTAGTACTATGATAGTTTCCTTTAATAGAATCTGATGAAAGTTGTTTTTTAAGTTACATAACTTGGTTCCCTTAGCTCAAATATCATTTATTATAGTTTCTTGGTTTATTTTTAGTTAAATGTCTATAGAGTTTGAATTTATTTTTTGTTATGTAGTAGACGAGTTATTCCAAAATTGCATTATGTTTGAGTAGGTTAAGTAAAGCTCTAAAAGTTAATAGATAGTTTCCTTAGTGTATTTCTTTTAATAATTAAAGAGTAGTGTGGATAAGATGATGATGCACAAATTGTGCCAGCCCATTTTAAGTATACGCTTCCAATTTGACAAGATTAAATGTGAACCATTACAAGGAAATGTTACTGTAGTATAGAAAATTTACTTGGAGATTTTAGGCTTATAGTCTATTTAATTAAGAATGGCTAATGAAACTCTGCAATGAGCTTCAATAGATTAAAAGAAACATAAAAATAAAGTGTACTGTTAGAGGAGGACAATAACAACAACATCTATCTCTTGATCACAATAAATTATCAAGCTAAATCCAATAAAAGTGCAACACATTTAACATTAACATATGTGATTATCAATCATCATACATTAAGAAAACATGATTCATTCCATACTAACATCAATCAACTATACTAACAAAAATAAATTAAAACATTCTTGGATAAAGGATAATATAAAATGAAAGAGATACCATTCATTTATAAATTTTAAAAAAACAAGCTCATGGAAGCCAAGTATTAGATTATTCCTTGCATTGATCATCAATAATATACCAACTATCATTGGCTGTCTATATATATCTCTAAGGGAGTAAAATATTTAAGTTGATACTTGTAGACACCTAAAAATGTCTCATCCCTACAAGTGATAATTTCACTAACATTCCTCTTAAATTATTAGATAATCTTTATTATTTAATTAATTGTGTCATTCTACCATATTCTAAAGTCAAAATCATACTTTTCCTTAATTCTATAATTAAGTGATTTTAATTAATTACCTTAATTATTAATCATCTAATCAATACTTCATCAATTATTCATCTATAATATAATTCAATATTAAATATTATTTAATTATACCATATCTCATTATAATTAATTAAATAAAGTATACTATTTAATTAATATTCCTTCTTTATTATTGTATTTATGTAATAATTAAATCAAAATCCCTATCATAATTAAATAAATTATATTTATTTAATTAAATTAATTGTTCTTCTCTCATAAATAAATATTAATTATTTATTTATCAATTATCACATGTGCAAGTAAATAATTCTTTTATTTATTTAATCATGATTTATTCCTCCAAAGCTAACTCATACTGACTTTCAGTTCACTCCATAATTCTCTCTCCTAACTATTCAATCACCATTGTTAATTCCTTCCTTGGCAATTAGTTAAGTCTTCAGTCAATTCAATCTTCTAATCCATGCAATCAGTTAACTCATCCATGCAATTGGTTAACTCAGGTCAATCTATTTTGTTATCTCACCAGTCTATTCAAGTCATCTCTCCTCTCTATTTGTTAATAGATCAATCAATCCCCCAATCAAGGTAGTCAAGAAGATTTGAACTCCCACTCACTCTGATTTCTACTCCTCAATCATAGTCAATTAGCCCTTCAATCATGGATTCTTGGTTAAAAACCCTAAAATCTAATAAATAGAGGGCCTTTTCCCATATTATAAAAAAACCACACATGCTTTGAATTCTTATGCTGGTATAATCTTGAGCTCAATCCTGAGAGCCCACATTGCATGGGAAGAAGAACACCAAGGAAGGATTTCATATGGTTTTCATATTCATGGTCTTAAATTAATTTCATTATGTATGATGTTTATGCTTATTGTGTATCATGCATTCTTTCTTGATGATTGAGAATACTAATTGCACTAATTAATCTCTTTGTGGTTGAGATCTCTTATGTTATTACAAGTTTTCTATTGATCCCTATTACCCAATTACAAATAGTGAACCCAACATAAAATTTGGTCATATCTTTTAAATCACTTGGAATTTTTTTTATGAATTTTTTTGTTTTTCAAGTTTGCACTCATATAAGGAGGCTAGAGTCCAAAATTCAAAATGTTTTGGATTTTATTTTATTTTTATTAATTTTTTATGATATTTTATAAAAATTTGATTCTGGGCACAAATTGGCATATTTCTTTGAAAATTTTACATTTTTGGAAAAGGTATTAAAATTATAAAGGGGGTCTATTCTCTATGATTTTAATTTTGTTGAAAAATATTCGCAAAAAAAAAAGATCTATTAAAACTAGTATGTTCTAATAAAATGGGTCCCTAGGGTACAAAATAAGGAACTATGCTATGAAATGTTTTTTGTAGGTTTGGCTTGAAATAAGGAAGATATAGTACAAATTTCAGATGCTTCTAAGTTTTTCTTGGTTTTTTATATTAAAAAAAATTATGAGATTTCATAAAAAAAATATTTATGGGCACAAATAAGCATTTCTTTTTTAAAAAGTTACATTTTTTAAAGGTCTTGAAATTCTACAGGGGGTCTATTCTCTGTGATTTTAATTTTGATGAGAAATATTATATATATATATATATATATATATATATATATATATATATATATATATATATATATATATATATATATATATATATATATATATATATATATATATATATATATATATATATATATATATATATATATATATATATATATATATTTGAAAACTTTTCCTTTTGTGTGCAGGTGCAGGTGATAATCATTTTATCAAAAATATTGTTTTGAAATTATAAATGACATTTGCTTCTCTTCTATCTAAAATATCATACTCTATTATAAAATGACACATTTTCATTATTGAAAATATGCACTTGAGGTAATGAAAAAATATAGTGGGCCTCCCAGGCATAAGAAATTCAAGGTCCAATAGCACGTAGTATAGTGAAGAAGAGAGAGACAGATGGAAGAAAATAAAGAACCAGCTCACATAGGTGCACTTAATCGATTGGAAGTAGAATTCAGATATAAGGGGATCTTTAACACATACATGGACCAGTTGATCAAGCTATCAGATAAGTATGGTAATTTGCATGTTGATAAGAGTACAAATTATGATTATTAAAACTAATTTCTAGGTCTTTTCAGTACTAACTTTTCTTTTAGTGTGTGGCTTGGAACCAAGGTTATCCTTTTATTCTATAAAACCATCCATTTAGTTTGGTTCTTTAAAAAAAAGAATGCATGATCAAACATCACATTCCATATTTTGTTTTTCTTCTTAAAATTGACATGGTGGTTTAAATAATTGAACAAGACAAAAAACATTTGAGATTGGTGCAATAAAATTGAACAAAGAAAAATACATTTGAATTTTGGTGCATCTAAAATTAAACAAGGAAAATTTCATCTCGTTTGGGCTTAAAATTGAACTTGTGTACTTTTATGGATGATAGCTCAATGCATATTTGACTATTGGTGCTTAAAACAATTAACCTGGTGTTTGGAGTTCTTGGTGTGCATGCACAATCTATTATATTAGCAACCATTTTTATGTTAGAGAGGATTTTTAGAGAGTTCTCTTAACCCATTATAGAGGATGACCTCAAACTAGAAAATCCTTTTGGTCAATATATAAATAAGACTCTAAGAAAACTCTAGTCTTATCTCCTCAAGATCAGGTGAGGTGTGTTGATGATAGTCTAGACCGGCTGATGTATCCCTAGGCAGCTATCATGGTCAACTAGGCTCGTAAGTGAGTCATGCATGTACAAACCAATTGGGGAGACTCCACATAACTTACTACAATGTGTTAAACTAGAGGCCACATGGTTTAACTCTAAACATTTGTCTTATTATAGTGCAAGGGGAGGATGAAAAAGAATCTCCCCCCAAGATTCTCATCATATATGTCCCAGGGATATTGTGTTTCGAAAGAGATATTAAATAACACATAAACAATACTTGGAAAAGGTGATAACACAGGCACCTTCAAGGGATTTTTAGCTCTAGTTGTGTGGAACTTATATTGTGTGAGCTAACAAACACCCAAGTAATGGGCCTATAATATTTCAAATGAAGCCAAATTTGACAATAGATTAAACTGTGTAAATAATTCTTTCATTGTGATTGACTTTGTGAAAACTTGTAGTTTGAAAAATTTGTTGAACATACACAGATCATTTCTTTTGATTCAATTCTATAGCTACACACTGATTTTGAGTTTGTTGAGTTTGGTCCTACACTATTTTTCCTACAAAAATTGGTCCTTCAATGGTCCTATAACATTTATTCCACAAGATTGGTCCAACAACATTTTTTCCTACAAATGATTCATCCTACAACATTTTGTCCCACAATGTTTTGTCCTACAAAAAAATGTCCTACAATAATTGGTCCTACAACATTTTGTCCTAAAAATATTTGGTCCTATAACATTTATCCTACAAGATTTGTCCTACAAAAAAGTGGTCCTATAACATCCTCTAACATCCTACAAAAATTACATCTCGGTTCCTTGTGATCGGCACACTTAGATAGACATATCTTAGAAAATCACAATTTTTCATAGTCATCATATTAGTGTCAAAATCCAAAATCTCAAAAACATAGCTTGCATATCTTAGGGTTAAAGTATTGCAAATCCTAAACTCATTTTTTTAAAATTAGATGGTGCATTTTCCTAGGACATTCCTATAGTGGACTTATATTTTATCTTGACATCATCAATACTACCTTTATCTACTAGCCTTAGCACAAGCACCTTATCAGTTTGGTTAAATATTTGTCTTAGTTAGATACTATTACCAGAATTTATCACTTTTTGTCCCACCTTTTAGTGTCAAGATAGTTCTCATTTTCATTTGGGTCTTTTCTTAGAGGGTTTACCATCAAAGTTTCTAGAATCTCTCTTAGGGTAAGGTACTTACACCTTAGATGTCATATTTAATTATTCATTCCTAGTTTGCATTATCATCCCATATCAAAAAATCCAAAAAAGATAGAATTTGATTTCCTTAGTTGTATTGCATAAATCATAGACTAGCATATGTTGAACACACAATTGAAGAAGAGTAAAGACACAATGGATTACAATCAAATCCTTGACATCCCCATCAGGAAATTGAATTTTCACCAAGTACATTGGGACTAGACTACAATAATCCTAAGACATTTTTGTGCCAAGAGGAAACACTAGATGATACATTGCAACTACATGAACTAACCCCCACATAAATCAAAGCTAGATGTACAAAAGAAGAGATTGATGATGATTTACATGATGAGAAGATGAAATAAATCATAAAATCTATGATAGAGGCTAAACCAAATAAATACCTTCACATGCTCATACAAAAAGGTGCTAAATTATCAGCTAGGTTTGACACATCTTCCATAGTAGAAGATATACATGTACCACCAGCTTGGGTAGCCTCAACAACACCCCTACCACTCCATTTAGTCCTCCCATCCACTAGTTCCATGTAAAATGATTCCTAGGTTAGCACATCTTCCAATACCCTAGGGATCCAGTACACCAATCCCTTATTTTCTAGTTTTCAATCTACATCTACTACACTTTCTACCACAATAAACACCATCTATATTTTCCTTGACTAAACCAATGAGTACTTCACAAACCATGGTAACAAGTTCCTCCAGCATAACTCCCCAACCAAAGAAGGCTATACCCCTACTAGGAGCACCTCAACCAAAGATACCTACTATTTCTCCACCAATTTTCCCTTCCAATTCAAGGTAACCTCAAATAACTCAAGGGGCACCTCTACCTAATTTAGATTATTCAACAATGTTTTCTAGTTTCATCCAAAAAAATGATGGCAAATGGGCCTAACACTTCCCATCTTACAACAGTACCTTAGCACAATCTAGCACCCTAGTATATACCAACACCCCAACATATACCAACACTCCAGAAAGTCCCAGTACCTTAGCACAATCCAACACCCTAACATATACCAATACTCTAGCATAATCTCACACCTTAGAAAAATCTAGCATCTCATTATATCCCAGTACCTCATTACAATATAGCACCCCATAAAAATATGGTACCACAACATAATCCAACATCCCAACATATTCCAATACCTCAACATAAGCTAGTACCTCATCATAATCTAGCATCTCATTACATTCCATTACCTCAATACACCCTAGAATCTTAGCATGTTCTGACACCATATATACCTACAGCATCCCAAAATAGTGGAGTCCCATTTGTTGACCCTAATGAAACTCCTTCTATGCCAACACCCACTAAAGTACTTGATTATCATTACAAACCCTTTAGCAATAGTTCATAAATATACAAACAATCACCTCTAAAAGGTATTACACCACAACAAACCTCAGTCCTTATCCCTTTGATAGGATACTACATATGCCACCTTTTCCATCCAACTTTGTCACACTTAAGTTTGATAGGTACAAGGAAAATTTTGATCTCTAAAATTACATAAGGGATTTTTTTACAGCTTGCATGGAAGCCACTCATGATGATACATATCTTATAAAACTCTTTCCACATAGTCTTAGTGGTATGGCCATGGATTCATTTTCCATACTCCCTCCTGGCATAAAGACATGGAATGAAATAGCGTAAAAATTCATATCACATTATTTGTACAACATTGTCATGGAAGTAACATTGATGGATCTTTGTGCAACCAAGAAAAATAATGGAGAAATCTTTGACCTCTTTCCTACAAAATTGAAGAAATTTTGCCTCTAAGGTATCCATCCATGTGTGAACCAAAGAAAAGATCCACATGCTCATTAAAAATTATTGGCTAGATCTAATGTGTGAACTTAACCCCCAATGTATTAAGACCTTTGAAGAAATAGTTGAGAAAGGGCTAAAAGTAGAGATATCCCTAACTTTGAAGGGAATCATCAAGAAAGAGACCATACTCCAGCACCTTACAACAAAACTAAATACTAATCCAAAAATAAGAATGTGATAAATGATGGGGTTGTCAATGCTAAGATGGCACAACCAATGCTACGTGTGAAATCACTAACACCAATCCAACATACACAACTGACACAAATAACTCACAATGTTAACAACACAAATCCTAGGTAAAATCTAGAGCAAGATAATACTACTAACCAACAAAAATATGAAAGAAGGAACACTACTCCCCAATGATATTTTATGTCTCTTATAGAACCTCATGAGACAATCCTAAAGAAATTGATACAGTCACAATCAATCACTTTACCTGATTTAAGACATTATGAAGGTCCTAGAAATCCCACATGGTGGGATGACAATGGTTACTATAACTATCACAAAACAAAGGGACATAAAACATCTAGTTGTATGCAACTAAAACACATTGTCCAAGATTTCATCGACTGTGGTGAGATCAAAGTGGCCACCAATACCACCACCAACCAAGATCACAAGGTTTTTTTAACCCCATTAATGAATCATGACAAAGGTAAGGCCTCTACCTCAAGAACAAGGAACTAGGAAAACCTCACTTACACTAAGTTAGGTCCAAATCTAACCATAAACACCATCACCATCCAAGGTCTAGAAACAAGTTGTGTTGTTACCACTCGTCATACCAAAATAAGAGTACAAGGATCCACATCAAAAAAATTTATGCCTAGTAAGTCATTCAATCCAACATCAGGTTAGTACAATCTACTAAACCATCTGAAGAAGACTCCAACACAAATTTCTATCTATGAACTACTTCACCTACTAACTAAACATAAAGAATTCTTAGACACAACCCTAAAGCAATCATCTATTCCAAAGAACCTAGAAGTAGATGAATTTCAATCCATAGTAGGGTATCTAGCCACTCCACTTCATGTTTTCTTTACTAAGAAATATTTTATAGTACACAAACAATCTCATAACGATCCTTTACATCTATAGTTTTTCATCCACCTTCACAAAATTAGATGATTCTTAATAGATGGAGGAGCAAGTTTGAATATTTGTACCCTAAAATTGATACAAGCATTGGACTATTTTGATATTTGTGTAGATGTCACCAAGAGTATCATAATAAGAGCCTATGATGATGAATAAAGACCTTCCAAGGGTTTTATAACTCTCCTAATTAGATTGGGTCTAGCAACACAAGATATTGTATTCCAACTACTCGATCTAGAACTAGGTTATAACATGCTCCTAGGGAGACCATGGATCCATTCCATACAGGTTGTACCATCTACATATCATCAGTGTTTTAAATTCCCTTATGATGGAATTAAATTCATCATACCTAGTGAAAAAGACCCATTTTTATATTGCACCGATATCAGAGGAGCTATTTCAAATTAGATACCAAGAAATCAAGAGGCATCAACTATCTCTTCTTCTTAGAGTATAGATCCCACAAATTTGAAAAAATCAATAGAAGAACCCTCATCAAAACTTAAAATAATAGTAAAACAAAAGGGATGTGGAAAATACACCTATGCATACTTCTTCTATGTAGGAAAATTACCTATCTCATCCAAATCATATGGAGAGCCTAAGCAACCTCTATAGAGAAAGAAACAGTTGACAATTGTCTATCCACCTATGGTTTTTGTAAGATGGGGAGATATACATGAAAATATTATTGAAGACAATCTATCATCCTAGTTGTATACACATAAAGAACCTCCACAACACATACTCCTAGTACATGAATATGAAAGGGGTTATAATATAGTCCAAAAGTAGAGGTAGAATGGGTGTTCAGGCCTAGGAAAGAAAGAGCAAGGAATAGTGGAGCCAATTGCTCCTATTCAAGACCCAAGGTATCACAATTGAGGTTATATACCACCTACAAGGGGCATATCGAATATCTCATTACCCAATGATATTAATGATTCTATTTACAATTAAATTGAGACATTTGAGGAGTCTCATTCAAAAATACTCTAATGATTATGAGTGGGATTCCCCACATACCACAAATCTCATTCACCTTTACAAAGCCATCACCTAACTATCCTTACAAGATAGACCTACAGAACATAAAGCATGGATTGAGGAATTTTGGAATAGATTAGAGACTTCATCCTCATCCTCATCTAAGACTCCTGAGTTAGTAATTGATTCATACATCAATACCATAAAATAACTTCCCATCTCATCCTTCCTAGGTAGCCAAGGATTGCATAGCCTTGGCTTACCCTAACCTTATAGATTGGGAACAACAAAATCCACCAACCATAGACATCTTTGAGAATGATGAATTTATTTCTAAATTCTTTGGACTAATACAAATCATACCTATGGGGGACCATAAGGTAGGTTTCATCATTGAACTAGATAGAACAACATACTTTGTGCAATTTATCAATCCTCTTGTAAAAAAAGTGAAAAAGAAAACATAAGGCTCTTGGGTGAAAACCAAAAGGAACCCTCTTGCTACACAATAGTAAAGAAAAAAGATGTATCCAAGGGTGAAAACCTCTCTAAGGTGACCAAGGATAAAGAGACTTATAGACTCCCCATTACTGAAGAGTGGCCACATCTTCTAGCAGAGAACACTCAGATAATAAATATTAGCACTATGAAGACACAAATATCAATACACTTGGAAAAGTCATTAACAGAAGAAGAAAAAGAGAAATTCATCTAGTTCTTTAGAGATTGACAAATTAACTTGTTGGATTATAGAGATGGGGGGTGAATTAGTAATCCCTAATCACAAATAGCTAAAAATATTTTCTCTAATTAACTTAGTGACATCTCAGTTAAACATAATTCACTATTTACCAACAATAGTAAACAAACTTTAACAATTAGTAAATCAATCACATAAACCATTGAACACATTTAACACTAGCATTTAACGTGGAAACCCAACTTTGGGAAAACCCACTATGGGAATTATCACTGTGATCATAGAAAACCTACCTTGTTCAGAACAAGCATAGACCTTAAAACATTAGTCTAAGAGAATATTCCTAACATATAGAGAAATCTATTTGGTAAGTCATTCAAATAGAACTTAAACAAGAGCACCCTGTCACCATTTGATTTGTTCTTGATTTAGGGATGTGGGTGTTCTCTCAAAACACATGGAGCTTGTCCCTAATACTAATTAGGAAGGATTGGGATGGATTAGGGACCATGAGAACCCCATAGTGGCACAAAACCAGGTATAGAACATCTATTTTTCCCCTAGAGCCTCAAGGATCCTAATAGATGCAAGAATTCTTAAGCTAGAGTTAATTTTAATCCAAATGAAATATGATATGATGCGAAAAATATTAGAAAATCTTAACAAAGAACTAGATTCAATCCATTAAGCTATTCTAGGATGATCTATGAAAGCACAAAATAGAGTTAATCTAACAATTTATGCTAAAGGCTATGATGATCTAGATAGAAATGAGCATGTTAAAAATGCATGAATGATATGAACTAAGCTTATGATTTTCTCTTGGAAGAGAGACTATTTATAGGATTCAAGCCAAGGGCTTGGATTAGGAAGTGGAGTTAGGGTCAGAGTTAGGGTTTAAGGTTGAGTTAGGGGTAAGGTTAGATGGGCAAGGGTTAAGGTTGCTCACACATGTGTGGGAAACACTAGGGAAGTGTGCAAGGGGACCAAAGTGTAAGAGAAGACATAATTCTTCACTCAAGGCTTGTAAGAGCCTTCAATGGTGGTGTAAGAAGCCATTAATGAGTATGTAAGGCTCATTAATGAAGGGGTTTGACCCAAAGTCAAAGATTGAGGGTTTAGACTAAAAAGGGTAGGAATCAACTTTTAATTAGGTTAAGAAGGGTTTAGGAAATTTTAGGAGAGGTTAAGGCTTTCTAGAAGGTTTCTAGGGTTTTGAGGGATTTAAATAAATATTTCATTTATTTAAACGATTTTGATTAATTTATTAAATAATTAATAAATATTGGGGGAAATGATGTTTAAATTGGATTTAAAATTTTTTGGAAGGGATACCTTAATTAAATGTTTTTAATTAAGGTAGGAGGAATTAATTGCATAATAATAAATTAATTAATTAATTAATTAATTAATTAACAAATGATGATGTCATCAGGGGTTTTTGGAAAATAAAAATACTTTTATTTACCAATGGATTTTTAGGTGTCTACATTTTGCCCCTCTTTGATGAAATTCCACAAGTGGCATGGTGTCAAAGATAAGCTAATCAGATGCCCCAAGCTAGAATTTAGAGGATAAGGGGTTGTGCCCCCTCGAGAAAATAATGCAAAGATAAAATGTTGTGAAATTTTCTTGAAAAGAACACCGAAGGGAAAGGATGAAGGAAGATGAAAAGGGGGGATAAATAGACATCCTTCCAAGAGAAAATATGCTTGAATGAAATATGATGTGAGATGCAAGATTAATTTATATGATGCAGGATGGGGGATTTAGGTAGCTCCATGCGCTGGATATTTTTGAG
Organism: Chamaecyparis obtusa; assembly: GCA_027943335.1. Classification (NCBI taxonomy): domain Eukaryota; kingdom Viridiplantae; phylum Streptophyta; class Pinopsida; order Cupressales; family Cupressaceae; genus Chamaecyparis; species Chamaecyparis obtusa. Next base: position 2,298,423 of record BSBK01001376.1, on the reverse strand, counting down.
AGCACAACCTAGTTTGATATAGCAATGCTAGAGACCTACCAAGGTTACAAAATAACACAAGGCTCTATCACCAGTGTTGCATAGGTTTGACACACAAAAAAAAGCATGCAAAGGGTTGCCCCAGTATCACACATGAAACTCAGAGGAGGCATGGTGGAAACAATGCTGGAGAAACCACAAATAGACGACTGACTCACAGGAAGAAGAAAAAGATCAAAAGACCTTGCCCCAAATTACCCTCATTCTCAATGTACCATGATATAAATGATCGTGGTGACTTTCAATAGAGAAAAACAAGAAGCTTTAAAAGATTAACAAGATCCAAAGGACAAATTCCAAGATCACAATGATAACTCCAAAAGACATCCCTTGCCAAGGAAAGAGTTTAATGGGCTGATTGATGGGGGAGATTAGGTCTAAACATGGGGAAGGATACATCATCATGGACCCAATTTGATTGCTTAGGTTGGGAAATATAGAAGGATATATCTATGTGGACCCATGTTAGGCTAGACAATATAGAAGGATACATCTGTGCGGACCATTTTGATGGGGAGAATGTTGTGTTGTTGATTGGAAAATGATGAATCAAGGATAATCACGGTGATCAATAATAGTTGACAATTAATGTTGTCGAAGTGCAAGGTTGGGTGAGATAAGCTCAAATGATCAAATTCTACTACAGGACTAACAAGGATATGTACAATAGGATAGGAAGATATGTACAAGAGATCGCAAAAGATAAGAAAAGATTCAAAGGAACTAATGAAATAAAAAGTATCTCACACACCTTTGTCCATAGGTAGGATGATAGAGGATGATTTATTTGTTGAGGATTGATGGTGGAGGATGGTGGAGAATTTTTAAGTGTCAAGGATGAGTTATTTCTTCCTGATGTAGGATTAGATACGATAGGATTAGATTTGTCAATCTAAGATAGACTATTGATCTTCGAAAGATGGGATTCTTGCTAGCGTATGCAAATCTCTTGCTCGAGATGATGAGGCCTACAGAGACAAGTTGAGGATTCCCTAGACAATGCTTATTCAAAGGGTGGAGATTTCTGATTTAGGATAAGGATTGAGAAACTCAAAGGATATGACACAAAGAAGATGGTGGATAACTAGATAAGGATTCCTATGACAAGACATAGGTAAGACACTTGAACCTCAAAAGGACCAAGGGCTGATTGTTGAAGTGCTAAGCTGGATAGGTCACGATGACCCAAGGGTTGATTGACACAAAGGATGGGACGTAAAGACATATGTACAAATGAGCTTAGGTGGAGATAGGAATGATGCTATGGTACAAGACTCCAGGAATAGGATGTATAGAAAATCTAGGGATGAATTTGATGTTGCAAAAATATGCTAGACAATGCCCCAGTTGAGCTGGAAAGCCAAGATAGACTGATGGTGGATAGGCTTGATGATGAATGATGTGTCCTAAAATGACATAGATTTGGGAAGGATGCATCCCAACAATGATGATCAAATTGAGATCAAGGCTTTCCACAAGACCAAGGATGAGATTGGATGGTTTGGCTTGATCTTGGATGTTGGATTTTAAATAGCTAGGGGATATAGATAGAATTGGAAGATGTTGGAAAATTGTTGAGAGCTTTAAGATATGGATGCATGGCATTGGATTGCCTATAGCTAGATACCAATGCCAAGGAAATATACTAGGTGATGGAAAGATGGAGGAAATGTTGAGGGATTTGGATGGAGGAAATGCTTAGGATTTGGATGAAAGAATGCTTGGGGATTTAGATAGAGGATTTATTGGGAGATTGGATTGGAGGAACTACTTAGGATTTTTGATAGAGGAATGCTAAAAGATTTGGATGGAAGATTTTATTGAGGATTTGAATGGAGGAAGATAAGGATTTGGATAGGTCTCCAAGGAACAAGATGACACTTCTTAGGATAGTTCATGCATTCAGAGGCATTTGGCGGGGGGTATAATTTGATGGAAGATATACCGACAAGAGGATGAGGATGGTAGATTGAAGCTTGGATAGTTGATGGATAGAGGATAGGTGGCTAGAAGATGTTATAGGAAGATGGATGTTAACAGGTGCCCAAAAGTATGTATACCTGGTGGTCTCTATTTTATTATCAAGATCCAAAGAAGGATGGAGGAAGCGAGAGACAAATGGTATGGAGGAGATGTTGGATAAGATGTGATAGAAGGGAGTTGCCCCCAATTACAGAGAGGAACTGGGGGGATTTATGCATGATGCCTATTTGCCATGTTTTCATCATGGTACTTGTCTAAGGCACTTGAATTGTCAATTTTTCACCATTGGACGAATGATTTTCTCTTTTCTTTTCTTTTTTTTGATATTTTTCTTGATTGTTTCCAATTTTTATGGATTTTCTGATTTGTTGTTGACATTCTGATTTGTTGTTGACCTTTTGATTTATTGTTGACCTTCTTATTTCTCTAAATGTTGCTATAGCCTTATTGGGATGGAGGGATTATGCAAAGGCATGGATGGAAAGAGGTAGATGGGAGATATGGTGGTAGAAAGTGTTTGGATGGAATGATGGGAATTGATCATGATAGGGAGATGTTGTCATGACTAACATTGGCACCTGTTGTGGGGAAGATGGATGAAGTGGATGAGATCTGGAAGATAGATGTGGATATGATGGAGGATTTATGCTAGGAGATATTGGGACATAGGGAACAAAAATAGATTTAGGAGATTTAGGAGGGGAATGAGTAGTTAGTGGATTAGCAACCTTCGATGCCATTGTGGATACTTTTTTTAGATGCATTACATATTTTTTCTTTGGGATGCACATCATCTTTTATTTATCTTTGGTGGGGTTCTTTGGCCATCGGGATGCAGTGGATTTTTCTTTTTCTTTGATGGGCCTTTGTGGCCATTAGGATGTAGTGGATTTTTCTTTTGCTTTGATGGGCCTTTGTGGCCATTGGGATGAATTGGATTTCTTGATTGGATTTTTCTTTTCTTGAGCATGTCCTTTAGATTGGACATGGAAATCCTTATATTTTTGTGGATAGTTGCCTTTATGCATCTTTGATATGGCATCCAAATTGTGAGGAGCATTGGAAGGAATGTGAGGAGCTATGTGAGATGGGGGAAATATGGATTGGGAGATGGAAGAATATTGGCAAGTAGGAGATGTGGGAATGTGCCTTTGTTGATCCTGATGAGGATTGTATGGATTTTGGATGAAGGATTGAGTATGATAAGATGGGGGATGATATTTTGGGATGTAGGGCCCCAAATTGGATTTGGCATGTAGAGGATATGTGCTGGTAGATTTTGGGACATAGGGACCCAAAATGGATTTAGAGGTAGAAGGAGGAATGTGATAGGTTGTTTTGGGTTGTAATGATGGAGGAGGAGGAATGGCATTGTATGCTTTGTAGGTATGAGGAAGATATGTAATGGTGTTTTTGGATGTGTTCTTGAATTTTTCTTTAGTTGTACCAACATTTCTAGAGGAAGTGCCTTCTTCAGATGTATGACCAATAACACATTATTTTGGATGTTTTTTTGTCTTGAATGGGCTCTAGATTTCCTTGTTCATGAGAACCCAAGCCTTTTCCTTGCTAATTCCATTTCTTGAGCATTTTATCCAAGCAAGGATATTTCTGACTTGGGGAATAAGATAAATATCCAGTTTCAAATTCCATAGTGGAAGATATGGATCTTATTGGTTCTTCTTCAAGTTGGCTTCCATTGACAAATGTAAGTGGACCAAGGGGATAGAGTGATGGCAATGGGATAGCTAGGTTTGGATGGTCCTCAAGTGGAGAGGATGGGATGATAAGATCTTGGTTGAGATTGGAGGATGGTGATGGATCTTGAGATAGAGGAATTGGGATGATAGGATTTTGGATTGGGGTTGATGGAAGCAATATAACATGTAATAGAGGAAGTGAAGGGATTGGATCTTGATTTTCATCTATGGGTACTTCAACATTCTTTTGGACAAGATCTGGACTGGATTGGATTGATTTGTATAGAATGATGGGGGATGGAAGGATGGTCTCCTCAAAAGGAGTGGATGGAAGAATGGGAGATTCCACAATTGTGATGGAAGGAAGAAGGGTGAACTCATGAGGCTCATTGGATGTGCTTTGGATAATACTAGGAGGAGGAGAAGTGGATGGAGATTGGATGGAGTCAACAGATGGAAGGGACTTAATGATGCTAGGATATGGAAGAGGATCAATAAGTGGGATATATGGAAGAAGGATAACATATGGGGGATTTTGATGGGCCTCATAAATGATGGCTTCACATGAAGGAATCAAATGGCATGACTCTTCAGCTTTAGGATTGGGATTTTTTGTTGGCTTCCATGTGAAACTCCTTGGAGACTTTTTTGATGGAGGCTGAGGTGATGGATTAGAATGTGTAGAAGATAGAGACCTAGGATAGTCCTCATATGATGGTGGGGTTGAAGATTGTGATTTTTCTTGAGGAGATGTTAGTGCAGATGAGTATTTAGAGGATTGCATGACTAGATAGTTCACATAGATGGGTTTAGAGGAAGATTGTGAGCTTGATTGACTATTTGGTGAGCTAGGGGTGATGGGTTGAGATATGGGATATGGAGTGGATTGAGGGATTATGCATTCTTCTCATGAAATGGGATTTTTGGCAATGTAGGAAATAATGGAAGATGTTGGATTTGGATAGGATATAGTAGATGGTGGATCAAGATAGGATGGAGAATCAAGGAAATGGATTGGAAGACTAGGATTTTGGATTTGAAACTAGGTTGGAAGATAAGCAGATGGAGGATTTGGATACAGGATGTAGCTAGTAGGGTTTTTGTGAAAGGATGATGTTTGGGATATGACCATAGAAGAGGATGGAGGTATGAATGATGCATATAGAGGATATGTAGGCTCAATATGGGAAGAAGGTGTGAATGAATAGACTAATGGATTCCCCTTGTCAAAGTTAGGATAAGGAGAATTAGTGTATATGCATGGAGGCATGACAGGATAGTGTGGAGGAATGATTGGATCATGTTGGATGCTTAGAGAAATCTTGCTAAGGTTTTCAAAATACTTGTCATGATCAACAAGACTTTCATCACATTGGGGTAGGATGGAAAATAAGAAGAGACAAAACAAATAGACTCATCATAATAGCTTTGAGACATTCTGACTTGCAAATGAGTTGGATAGGGATGAGGATGAAGATGGATGGAGGACTAAGACTCGGGTTGGGATGACTGACAAGGTCATACTAAGATTGGATTTGGCTCAAGATAGGAGGAAATACTAACTTTAGAGGAAGACAAACAGGAGATGGGTGATGACCAAGATTACTTTGCTAACCTAGGATAGGAGGACAAGATTGGATGGGAAAGATGTGGGATGACTAGAAGATCATGATTTAGGAAACTAGGATGACAAGATTCTAAAAGTTTGGATGACTTCTAAATTTTGGAGGATTTTGACTAACATGGAAAAAGGATTTTTGTGTATAACTCTTCACTTGTGTATGTTTAACAGATGTTTTTCATTGAGTTTGAAACTTTGAAAACACATCAAGCATGAACTACCTAAGGATAGGCTAGTATCAAAATCTTTTCCCATAGCTTGATATCCCAAAAAGGAATATAGATGGTGAGTATCTTAAGGTGATCCAAGAAACCACTTGGATCAGTCCTTGCACAAAGATTTTGATACATTTAGGAGTAGATCGGGAAGCCTCTGATTTATCAAGTGTTTATTTTTCTCCATGGTGTCCTCCTAATCAGTTTGTACATGTGTGACTCACTTAAGAGCCTAGTTGACCATGCCTAAATAGTAGGTATATTCACCTACCTTGGGCTACCATCAACATGCATCACCAGAGATTGAGGGGATGAAGCAAGATTTTTTGCAACACTTTATTTCTATACCGGCCGGGGAAGTACCAGTTTGAATTTGTTCTCCAAAGAGGAAGCACTTTTCTCTCTGGATAGGCTTCTCTATAAGTAGAACAAATTTACTTGTCTAAGTTCAAGTGTTTTGCGTCACTTATATTAAGAGGATTTGCAAAATTGAAACTCCTAGAAGCATATCATGAAGAGTTCTTTCCCAATTTTTATTTAGGAGATTGAATTTAAATCTTGCAAGCACAAATGATTTATATTTTTACTTTTTCTTGCCTCTTTTGAAAACAAGAAATTTTGAGAGATTTGCAATTTTCTTTACTTGGGCATTCAAGATTGAGTTTTTGCAAGATTTGAATTTGAACTTTTGAAATGAAAATGAAATTTTCTTTTGCTTTCTCTTGAGGGAATTCAAGAATTATTTTTTCTTTCTTTTAGAATTGAAAGGAAATTATTCTTTTCACTTTCGTTCATTCTTTTAGTTTCACTCAAGATTTGGTGTTCCTCGAATTCAATTTTAGGCCAAAAAAGAAGTTCCTAGATTGATTTTATGCATGAAAACTTGGAAAACATTCAATATTTTGAAACAATACATTTGTTTCTACAAATAAAAAATCTTTAGGATTGAATTAGGAAAGTTTAGGAACCTTTAGGATTGTTTAGGAACTGAATAGGAAAGATTAGGAAAGATTTGCATATTTTATTCCTAGTTTGCATGAGATTTGAAAGACACTTAAGATAATGCAAATAAAGTCCACTTTAGCTAAGAAAAATGATTCAAGATTGACTTGAGAATTATTATAATTAATTATTATTTATTTAGGAACCAAATAGAAATGAAAATGCAAATTTGTGGTTCTTTTTAAGCACCCAAAGTTTGAAATGTTCCTAGCTTGCATAAATGAACCTTAAAACCCTAGATTTGCATGAATGAGGCTCTTTTTAGCCAAATGAAATTAATTAGAAGTGTTTTTGATTGATTTAGGACCAAATATTAATTTTGAGGATTTTCTAGGAACCGAATAGGAAAGATTAGGAAATATTTGCAAATTAGTCCCTTAAGGGCACTCAAAAATGACTAGTTCATTTTAAGCCAAAAAATGAAGTGTTTTTGGTTACTAATCACTCAAGAAAGTTAGTGAGACTTAATGAATTATTTATTTGGTAATAAATTTTCCTCCATGAAGTAACTGCAAGATTTTTATGTCATAAATTACAAGCTTGAAGCCTAGGGTCACTAGGATCCCCAAACAAGCCCAAAAAACCAATAAAAACTAAGTCTAGGGCCTCAAACAAGCTCCCTGCCTCCCATAAAAAATTTTGGGACATGAATTACTTAGATTATAGTTTTTTAAGACACTCCATGAATGCACATATCATAATTCATTTTTTCCCACAAAACACTTGAGCCATAAGGCCAAAAATGGCTTAAAATGCACTCAAAATTGGTCCATACGACAATTGCATGATGGGAAGAAATTTTTGTATGACATATGGGCACTAACCATATGAAAATTTCTCAAAATGATCAATATTCATATGACGCTGCAGAAAAATCCATCTGAGAGGCATTAAAAACTGAGTTTTTGACCAAAAAACCCTAAAAAAGGCAAGTTTGAAGGCTTGTGGAGTCCCACTAAGCATGCCAAAATGTGATTAGAGAAAACCTAACCTTTTTAGAACAAGTGTATTCATTCAAAAATTATTCTAATAGCATATTCCTAACATATAGAGAAATCTATTTTCTAAGTCATTCACATAGAACTTAAACAGGAGCACCTTATCACCGTTTGATTTGTTCTTGATTTAGGGATGTGGGTGTGCTCTCAAAACAAATGGAGATTGTCCCTAATGCTGATTAGGAATGATTTGGATGGATTAGGGACCATTAGAACCCCATAGTGGCACAAAACTAGGTATAGAACACCTATTTTTCCCCTAGAGCCTCAAGGATCCTAATAGATGCAAGAATGCTTAAGCTAGAGTTGATTTTAATCCAAATGAAACATGATATGATGTGAAAAAGATTAGAAAATATTAACAAAAAAATAGATTCAATCCATTAATCTATTCTATTATTATCTATGAAAGCACAAAATAGAGTTAATCTAACAATTTATGCTAAAGGATATGATGATCTAGATAGAAATGAGCATGATAACAATGCATGAATGATATGAACTAAGATAATGATTTTCTCTTGGAAGAGAGACTATTTTTTTGGCAATTTGGCTGAGTAGGATATCAATTTATTGTCATTATGGCAACATATAATCACTATGATGATCGCACTATAGTAGCAAGCAATTTTGTAAGATTGCATGTAAAAATTGTCTTCTAAGTACAATAGTATTTTCCAGTCTAATCAGAGATAGTTTTGGTTAGCGATGTCCAAAAAAGTAGGTTCAATGCATGTGCACTTGATCATGGATAATTCTATGTATATTGAAAACACACGTGAAAGTGCAAGTTTGTATGGCATGTACGAAAAGATATATTGTAGAATAACAGAGACAGAGTTGAAGCCGACCTGAACAGAGCAAGAAGACATAATAAGAATGATAGTTAAGGGATTATTTTGTTTATCAAAATAATAACTTAACCATATAAGGGATGAAATCCTAGATTCTAACACTTAGTTTCATGAATTAGTTTTTGTATTGAGGAAAGATTTTATGCTTAGTAAAGCCGACTGTAAGTTATTATTCTTAATAACTTGTATATATGTAAGAAGCATGTAATGCAAAGTAAGATAGATGTAATAAGATATTGTAATATTATGATGCAAAGTTTTCTATTGCAAAAGAAAAGCAAGAAGACTTTGTATATGAAAGTGAAGAGCCTAGAAAGATAAATTAGAATAGAAAATCTATTCGACAGTAGTGAAAGGTTTTACACTTTACTTTTGTATTGACATATCATTGTATTTTGCATGTTTGGGTAGTGAGATCATCTTGTAAACATCCTATTTTGTAATACCAACTCCTACTAGGATTAAGGCTTCTAACAAGGCCTAAAGTCCTTTAATTAGGATAGAGATACTATATGCATGTAATAGACTCCTGATAGGGTCAACATCCTTAATCAGATACTTTTGATTAGTTGATTAGTTGTGGATATCATCCCCACCGGGGTTTTCCCTTGCTAGGGTTTCCTCGAGAACAAATCATGGTGTTATGAGTTCATTTGCTTTATTTCTATGCTTTTTATGTAGTTTACTTTGTTTTGCAAGCTTCAAGTTAATTTGTTATATCCATAATTGGGAAAAAGTAAAAGTTTGTAGAATACTGATTCACCCCCCCCCCCACCCTCTCAGTGTTCCCTATTTCTAACAATTGCTATCAAAGCTTAGTTACTTGGAACAAAGTTATTCGGAGAAAGCCTAATAGCGTGAGTAATATTTCTATGGATATGAATCAATTATAGAATAATCTTGAAGAAGATCTTGAATAGATTGATATTCTTACTGAAGAAAGAGATACTCTGAAAGGGAAATATGATGATGTGAAGAAATTCATTGAGAAAGTAAAAGAAAAAGTGGAAGAACTAAAATCAAAGAAAGAACCTACAATTCAAATCAAAGATTGTGATGAAATTTCAAATCTGAAGAGATAAAATGAGATCCTTAAACATGAGTTGAAGATTATAGATCTAACGTTAAGTTTGAAAGATGGAAATGGTAAGAATGAATCAAATCTGAAATCTAAAAATGAAGATCTAAAGTCTAAACTTTGTAAAGTGACATCTGAACTTGAGAAAACCAAATTAGAGTATGTTGAACTTGAGAAGTACAATATAATTGTGAAAGGTGAATTGACTCAGTCTAAACAACATCTTGAAAAACTGTATTCCACCAATGAGAAGATTGATGAACAAATGTCTTATCAAAATCCATACTATGATACAACTGGTCTTAGATTTAATTCATATAAGACAAGTGAAGAATGCAAGGAACTAGATCTAAAACCCTCTGAGAACAAAGATTAAAAGAAATCTGATGAAGCTGACAAATCTGAAGACATACCTAATCCACCTAAAGAAGATGAACCACCTAAAGATATGTGAAGGGAATTCAAAGGTAGATGTTTTACATGTAATACTTTTGGACATATGAAGAAAGATTGCACGGGTAAGAAATTCAAACCTCTCCATGGTTATTGTTATAATTGTCATGGTTTTGGACATAGAGCTATTGATTGTAAGAAACCTAGATCTAATGATAACAATAGTAGTAGTAGAATGTTTAGAGATACTAACCATGCAGATAAGAGACCTACTAAAGATATGAACAAGAGAAATGGAGTTGTGTGTTATAGATGAAATGAGATTAGACACGTTGCCAAAAATTATAGATTACAAATTAGTCAAATGGGATCAAGATATAGAAACAATGGAGTAGTTTGTTAGATATGCAGCAAATTTGGTCACACAGCAAGATTTTGCAGAATGAACAACATGAGAAACCCTAATCCTAGAAGTTATACAAGGAGAAATGAGAACACTAACAACAATCAAAAAGGATGTTGTAGTAACTTAGAAGAAGTTAACTTTGTTAAGGCCACAAATCAAGCAAGCACACTCAGTACACAAGGTAATAAGAGAGGTGAAGTATCTAATAGTAAGTGTGAATCTTTTCCTAACCCATCTCAAAGCACTTGAAGTAATTAATTCATGAAGAATGTATTAGAGTAGAGGATTAGAATAGTGTAAAGATTAAATTAAGCCTTGTGAAGTTAATATGAGGTAGTATATGATGTAATGATTCTATGGTTAAGAGCCCATTAGCTAATATGAATGTATGCGAGTACAAGAAAAGAATGAAGTTGTGCAGGTAACTAGGAATAGCTTTTTGGAAAGAAGTGGCTAAGGAATTGAATGCGATGTCAGAATCTTGAAAGATTGAAAGGATAAAAGTGTATGATTGGTATTATTTGATCATTCAAGTGACTACAAGTGATAAGAAGAGCAATAGAGTGGAGATTAAGAGCAGTTTGTAGGATTTGGAGAAGGATTTTGTGCCAGATCTATGCAAAGCCCTAAATCATGTATTTGAGGTATTTTGCTAAGTAAATCTATCAAAGCAATTAAGTTTTTGCAAGAATCATGGATGCATCACTTGTTCACCATATAAAAGATTCAGTTAGACCTAGAGTTAAAAGGGAACTAGTAGAACCCTTGGAAGAAGACCCTAGTCTTGCGTTGTCATCCATTCCAGATGGAGTTCTGCATTTAGAAGATGTGAAAAGCTATTTGAAATGCAAGTTTGAGAACTTAAATGATAGAAACTTGATCATAGAATATGAAAAGATATACAATTAGGACATGTCATTCAAAGTAGGGTTTGAACATTTGAAAGATAATGAAGTTGTCAAGTATCCACTTCATTACAAATTTTAGGATGATGAATGCACTAAGATCATTTTGAGCATAATTCACAATGGAAAATTTTGGTTAGATGATAGAGTGATAAATATCACTACAAATCTAATTCATGAGGTTACATGTTTATCAAAATATGGAGCTATTTCATTTAATGAGAAGAATGTAAAGAAAATTATGTTGGACAAGACTAAGTTATCTTACAATGGTAGAGGAATTGTAATCAGCAAGATCATACAGGATGATGTTAGATATGTAAGCAAGATTTTAACATCTAAGTTTTGTGCAAATTCTAGAGAAGATGATATGGTAGTTGGTATGGTACATGCAGCTTATTTGATGTGTGTTGAAAAATTTCAAGTTGATATATGTGAAATTCTAAGAATTCAATTGTTTGCGAACCTTGAGAAGATTAAGAAAGCTAAGAACTCACAATTTAGATTCTCATCTCTGATCACATATATGTTTTTCCATTTGTTGAGAAGATTTCCATATACTATTGGAGAAGATTGGAATGATAATAGGAATACAATGGACATAATCAATAAGGTGTATCTAAGAAACCATGTAGACAAAGTAAATGAGAGTGCAACCTTGGTAATCAAGACTTTTCAGAACCAAATGAGAAAAAGATCAAGGATTCCACTAGTTATTGTAGAAAAATATAGAAATGAGATATGTTTTATGATTGACATTGATTTCACTTTTGTTGAAGTAGTTGAACCTAGAGTGGAATTTATTGATCCACTTGGATATGAAGTTTCTAAAGCTGAAATTGAAGAGTATATAAGTAGATTACTTAATTGTAAGTTGGATGCAAATAGTTATATATTTGGAACATATGAGGAGAACTTTAACTTTGCAAAGTCATTGTAGGCAGAGAATTTAGCTAAAAAGAGAGTTGACAACACAATAAAGAAAATTCTAAAGGATACAAGCATGATAGAACATGAGTTTATAGTTGCGAAGTAGATAGCAGCAGCAATTAGAGACATAGGATAGAAAGAATTTCTATTTGTTCCACCCCTAACATCATTTGTAGCTCACATTGAAGAAACTTAGGATTTGGAAGAAGAAATTGAAGTTGTGGAAGTGTAGGAAGTGAGGAAATCCACTACATCCTCCACCACTCCACCAGAAAAAAGAGTAAAGGAAATGGAAAGCAGGAAAGGAAAGAGACAAAAGACTATATATACCCCAACACAAAGGAAAGTATTAGAAGTAAAAGATGATGAAGAAGTAGGAAGCAGTAAAAAAAATGGAAACCTAAGATAGAAAAAGTGAATGCCTTAATTATCAATGAAGGTGATTTCACTAAAATGAACAAATTTTATGGGTTGTACAATTTTTTGAGAAATTGAACTCAAAAAATGCAATTGTCAAGCACATGATACTGGCAAACAAAAAGTTTAATAGCATTCAAGGAAATATTCTTGATGAACTTTTTGAGAAGTTAGTAAATAGGAAGAAAAGAGTAGTTGAAGAAGACAAAAGTATAAGAGAAAATTATGTAAGGAAGCTATGTGAAATAAAAGATGAAGAGCACTTTAAGGAAATTATGAAAAATATTAACACTCATCTAAGAATGAAAAGAAGAACTATATTAATAATGGGATGAAATTATGAGGAAATCAACAAAGAAACATAAGAGGTAGTTGTAAAGGTTATGACCTCCTACCCTACTAAGCACACAAATGTATCTAATCAAGTATTGGAAGCTGAACATCAAAAAATTCTTTCACCATAACCACCACCATCTATTAATATTGAAGATGAAACTATGAATGTAGAAGGAACAAACATTACCTTAGACAGTGAAGAAAACCCATTCAGTAATCTTGAAAACATTGTTGACAATTTGGCTATTTGAGCAGTAGGACATGATAGTGAATGAGGAAGAAGGAGAGGAAACAAGGAAGGAAGAAGAGGTAGAAATGACACAAGAAGAATCATGGGTTAATGCAGAAGCAGCAAAATAGGAAGTCCCATAGGAACAGGCAGTAATCAATCTTAATCCCAAGGAATTAGTAGAGAAACCACAAATTGAATATATTTTTGCTAGTCTTGGATAGGAAGTTGATGATGATCAAATAGAGCTGATCTCATCTTTGAATAAGATTATTGGCAAGGATAAAAAGGTAAAAAGCTTAGAAGGATCATTGCTTGAAGTAACAGAGAAACTGTAGAGCATAATAACTAGTCAAATAAATGAGGCAAACCCACCGAGTAAAGAAAAAGAAGTTGTGAAAGCATTTGATACTGAATTCACAAACTTATCAAACATGGCCACAATTAAAGCACAAGCATCTTATGAAGCTAAGATACTCCAAGATGTATGTCAGAATATCAAAAATGGTATAGACAATCTAGATATTTGCATTAAAGAACTAAGGAGTTTGGAAAGAGTAAAAGCTTTGTACATTCAGTGTACAAAATTGGAAAATCATAAATTAGGGATATTAGAGAAGATCAAGATGAAAGAGGAAGAGATTCAAACAGCAGTAAACCTTTTATCTAGCCCAAATGTGAAGATCTCGGACATTGACAAAAACATAAGCAAATTGTATGATGATATAAGAATTCTGAATGATGAGAGGGATAAGAAATTGAAGAGATTCACTCTATTAAGAGAGCATGTATCAATTAAATTGAGTATTATTGAGAATCAGTTGGAGGAATGTCTTTCTTCTAAGACATCTTATGGAAAATTTCTCTATACAAACCTTCAGGCATGTGAAATTGCATCTTATGGTCTATGTGCACTCCTAAGTGTTTCAAATGCTATAAAGAAATCATGGGATAAGGAGTTAGTAAGCATGAAGATAATTTTTGCAGACTATGTTGCAAGCCTACCGGCTTTGCAATTTTGAGATCCTAAGGTAAACTTTTTTTTTGACAAGTTTTTGACACCCTTTTGTTTGTCATTATTATCAAAGGGGGAGTAGTAGCAAAAAATTGTATAGACAGTATAGTATGATTCATACTCCTAAGGGGGGTATAGATATTTGAAGATATAAGTATGTTGGAGAATATTTTTTTATGGCCACAATTTTGAAATTTTGTGAGACTTGGCCAATTTTCTTAAATGTTGTCACCAATGACAAAGGGGGAGATTGTTGGAAATTTGGCTAAGTAGGATATCAAGTTGTTGTCATTATGGAAACATATAATCACTATGATGATCACACTATAGTAGCAAGAAATTTTATAAGAGTGCAAGTAAAAATTATCTAAGTACAGCAGTATTTTCTAGTCTAATCAGAGACTATTTTGGTTAGCGATGTCCATAGAAGTTGTATATTGCAAAAGAAAATAAAGAAGACTCTGTATATGAAAGTGAAGATCCTAGAAAGATAAATCAAAATAGGAAAGCTATTCGGCATCAGTGAAAGGTTTTACACTTTACCTTTCTATTCAGATATCATTGTATTTTACATGTTTGGGCAGTGAGCTCATCTTATAAACATCCTATTTTGTAATACCAACTCTTAGAAGGGTTGAGGCTTCTAACAAGGCCTAAAGTCCTTTAATCAAGAGAAAGACACTATATGCATGTAATAGACTTCTGACAGGGTCAACATCCTTAACCGGATACTTTTGATTAGTGGATAAATTTTGGGTATCATCCCCACTGGGGTTTTCCCTTAGACAGAGTTTCCTCGAGAACAAATCATGGTGTTGTGAGTTCATTTTCTTTATTGCTATGCTTGTTATTTAGTTTACTTTGTTTTGCAAGCTTTAGGTTAATTTGTTGTATCCATAATTGGGCAAAAGTAAAAGTTTGTAGAATACTGATTCACCCCCCCCTCTCATTATTCCCTATTTCTAACATATTTATAGGATTCAAGCCAAGGGCTTGGGTTAGGGAGTGGAGTTAGTGTTAGAGTCAAGGTTTGAGATAGATTCTAAGGTTGAGTTAGCGGTAAGTTTACAAGGGCAAGGGTTAAGGTTGCTCACACATGTGTGGGCAACACTAGGGAATTATGCAAGGAGACCAAAGTGTAAGAGAAGATGGGTCTTCAATCATGGCTTGTAAGACTCTTCAATGGTGGTGTAAGAAGCCATTAATGAGTATGTAACACTCATTAATTAAGGGGTTTGACCCAAAGTCAAAGGTTGAGGGTTTAGACTAAAAAGGGTAGGAATCACCTTTTAATGAGCTTTAGGAAGGGTTTATGAAATTTTAGGAGAGGTTAGGGCTTTCTAGAAGATTTCTAGGGTTTTGAGAGATTTAAATAATATTTCATTTATTTAAAGGATTTTTGTCAATTTATTAAATAATTAATAAATATTGGGGGAAATGATGTTTAAATTGGATTTAAACATTTTTGGAAGGGATTCCTTAATTAAATGTTTTTAATTAAGGTAGGAGGAATTAATGGCATAATAATAAATTAATTAATTAATTAAGAAATGATGATGTCATTAGGGGTTTTTGGCAAATAAAAATACTTTTATTTACCAATAGATTTTTAGGTGCTTGCAATCACCCACTAAGAAAATACTCTTCTAAAGTACGCTAAGTTAAGAGCCAATCTGGTTAAAGATTACAATGCACACTAATAGGTGTGACCCAGCCAAGGGATTTACCTCAGGATCTTCACCTTGTTAGGAGTGGCATGGTTAGAGGACTTCAAACACTCTTTAGAATGTTACCTTTTTCAAGGATTTTACAATAAGTCTGTTAAGTCCACTCTATTAATATATTTCTCTGTTACAAATGCTAGTAAGAAACAATAAATATATTGACCTATAAACTTGCAACTATCTTTTCATAACCAGATCCTTTGTGCACTCTTCTATCTTCACTTTCCATTGGCTTCAACACATCATCAAATCATGCTTTCTGACTCAGAATCTCTTTGTTCCTTCTTCACTACATAAGTCAGTGACTCTTCAACTCTTTAATTTTCTAGCCATTTGTTCATACAAATCCATCCTTTATATAGATAATTTTTTTTGCTTAATCTCCTCTATTACATTTTCCTTCTATCAATCTCAGTCATTCAATTCATTATACCTTGAATCTAGATCTCGGTAACATGTTTTCTTTTCACCTAGGAACTTGATTTTTTCTTGAAACTTGTTCCTTCTCTTTTTTTTGTTTGGGTCTAAGCTATAGATCATCATCACAAATTTTCCTGATCATAGATCTTTGTAACTAACTTTGCTTGTCATCATAGGAATCCAACTCATCATAGCTAATCATTAAATGTCATTCCAATAGTTATATTTAATTATTATTCCTTTCTCGGTAGATAACTTTGTATTTTGTTCAACTTTGCTTGGTGCATAAACCTTTCTTTTCTATTTTGTGCCTTGAGTTCCTTTTCCTTTACCAAGTGACATAATTCCTTTTACCTTTTACCTTTTACCTTTACCTGGTAACTTTTCTTTCTTGCTAGCCAAAACTCTTTTGCTTACTGACTTGACAAATCTTCATTACCATACTTTACTAACTTTACATAATCATATGTTAGGGAGAAAAAAAATTATAGCAACATAATCTAATCATTGTCCAATATGTATTAGTTACCCATTTAAGTTCTTCATTTTCACAACATCTCATTTCTTCTTCTCCTTAACTCATTCAACTTATATCATATACCGAATGATATGGAAACATAAAATAAACCAAAAATCAATTTCTTGACATCAATAAAAAAACAATAACTAATCTAACCATTATACTATCTTGTATTCCTTTGATCTTGGTCGGTATTCATCATCATCACCATCAGTTAAAAATCCCCAACATTACTATCAATTATAGTAACAATCTCCCTCTTTGGCTTTGATGGAAATACTAAAAATATGCAGTGTTCAATTGATGATGGTACACTTCACTGTCATTATTATACTCCCTTTGAGATGTAACTTCTCTTTGTTGTACTTTATATTCTCACTCTTTTAGTAACAATCATCTTCTCCTTTATTGTCCCTCTTTGACAATTTCTTTTTTTGATCTTATTTATTCTCCTTCTACAATCATCATTGATATTCTCCCTCATAATAATAATCAATAGTATTCTCCCTTGTTGACAACAATTCCAAAGAAATATATACATCTCAAATCATTCCTCAAATGTATAGATTTCTCATTGCAGTCATAAATATTTTCACAACTTCAGGCTTCACCTAAAGAGTGAACACTAGCATCAACTCGCAAGATAGATATTATGTTGAATACTTGAATTGATGCAACATGCATCATGCCTTAGTGAACATTGGATAGGGGGAGAACCCCTAAATTACCTCAAAGATACTCAAAATCATCCTTTAGTAGTGGTTTGGTAAATATATCAGCTATCTATTTTTAGAATTCACATACTCTAATATCATATGTTTATCTTGTACTTTCTCTCTCAAGTAGTGATACTTAATAGATATATTCTTTGTCTTTGAATGAATCACCAAATTATTTGATATGTTTATAGTACTAGTATTATCACAATAAATTGTAACTGGATCGGTAATCTCTTCATGCATACCTTCGAGTAATTTTCTGATCCACACAATGTTAGAACAATTCATAGTTGCAGCAACATACTCAGCTTCGGCAGTAGATTGTGAAATACAACTTTGTTTCTTGCTTAACCATGTCACTAATATTTTTCCTAAAAAGAAATATCTTCCACTTATTTTTTTTTCATTGGTGTTTCCAACCCAATCACCATCAGTATATACCCTGAGATCAAAATCTCCTTCTTTTGTGTATAAAAGACCAAAATCTTCGGTCCCTTTCAAATAACTAAATATCCTTTTAACTACATACATATGTGTCTCCTTTGGGTTGGAAGAAAACCTTTCCACAAAACCTATAGAATGTGCAATATTAGGCCTATTTTTTATAACATACGGTAAAGTGTCTCATTCACTTCCTTTGTCACATCTTCCTTGGACAATTTAAAACTAGTAGCCATTGGTGTTCCAACTGATTTTGATATTTCCATATTGAATTTTTTTACGATCTCTTTGATATACTTAAATTGTGTTATGTATATCTCATCCTTTACTTGTTGAATTTTAAGTCCAATAAAGAATTTAATCACTCCAACCATAGACATCTCAAATTCATTTCTCATCTCTTCAGCAAATAATTTAGACATTATCTCATTTCCACCAAATATAATGTCATCAACAAATATCTCAATAATAAAAATGTTATCATTACTATCACATTTTAAATATAAACTATTTTTATCACTTGTCCTTTGAAATCCAATCTTAACTAAATAAGAGTGTAGTATTTCATACCATGCTCAAGGCACCTGCTTCAATCCATAGAGTGTTAGGAATAGTCTCAATAGATAACTGAGAGGGGGGGGTGAATCAGTTATCTACAAGTTTCAATTCTTTATCACATTAAGTATACTTAAACATAAGCATAAACATAATCAAAGAATACAAGAACACAACACCAATATTTTGGTTACGGGGAACCCCAAATAGGTAAAAACCCCTGTGGGAATTGACACCCACTAATATTCTACACTAGTATATTATGATCCTTGTTAGAAGATCCTTAACCCTGTTAGGATTTTCTTTACAATATATTTAGTATAGTAGACCTGGTCAAGGGTTAGACCCTATTAGGAGTCTTTTACAATTGTCCCTATTTGGGGAGAGGATGCACTATCTGAGAGCTCACTACTCAAAGGGGTGAAGGCTACAACCTTCTGAATAATAGATACACACTATATTTGGATCTTGGTGAACTGGGCTTTGACTTGCTATCTGGATTAGTTACAATGTATAGCACAAATACTTTACTTGGTCACATAGACCTTCTTCTGATGGCTCAACACTTTGCACACTCTGCTTTGCACTTCTTAATCAACTATGAACCACACTCAAGCAATCACAACTGACTGCCTATAAATATCTTTCCTCTAAATGATATAATCAAGTCAGCCTATTAGAACCACCTTGAAATCATATTAGAGAAACCATAACAAAATCCAATAAACATTATGTCAGCTCTACTATGCATGCAACACATTCTTGGACCTGTCCAATAAGATAATTGTAAATGCATGCTACACACTGTCAGCTCTACCAAAACAACTATATCTTTCTCTATAAGCTGAATTAACTCATGCACTCTTAACCAAAAATCAATAACTCTTCTCTAAGCTTAACTCCAAGGGTGCATACCCTGAAGAGAGGCACAACTCAAGAATCAATAAAATCTCTATCAGCTCTTCTAAATAAACACAGGAAACTACTACTGGTGAATAGTGACTACATACCTTCACTTCTACTAAATATCAGACTATGCATCCATAACTAAAACATCACTAACATGTCTTCAACATATATCCAAGTGTGCAAGGCTCCATGATAACTGTATGGACAACCATACACAGAACACTGCCTGTTACTCTGTGAGGAACACTATTGACACAAGCTACTATATAACTATATGTACTAGTAAACCTATACGCCCATCATATCATGCTGACATCATGTCTATGCTACATATACTAAAATATTACTACATAAGACTTCCATGCATGCTACTTTCCATATGTTGTCATCAATGACAAACATACTGTCAGTACTGACCTACTGGCAAATCTCCAACAATCTCCCCCTTTGGCATTGATGGCAACATGTGGAATGAAAAACTACCACCAACCCAAATGAACATTTCTTTTATAACATTCTCCATTTCCTCATCAAAACTCCCCCAAAGATGAATCCTCCATCTACTATAATATTTTCTAATATTCTCCATTTCCTCAATTGTACTACTGTCAAAACTGAATACTGCTCCCCCTTAGTATATTACTCCTCCTTTTTCTTCTATTTTTCATGAATCTATATATTACTCCCCCTTTGACATTAATGGAAAAGGGAGCCACACATTTTAAGCACTGATAGTACTCCTAAGGTAGAGTAGTCAACCTTCCATCATTCCCTAAGGACTGATGTCTTTCCTTCTTTCTTCTAAGCAGAATCAGGGAAGGGAATTACTCCCAACTTCTCCTTGAGATACTCAAAAGTGTCCTTAGGTAAGGGCTTTGTGAATATATCTACCAACTAATCTTTAGCACTCACATAGTCCAACTTGACTTCTTTCTCTACCACTTTCTCTCTTAGGAAGTGATACTTGATCTCAATGTGCTTTGTCTTTGCATGTATCTTAGGGTTCTTTGACATATTGATAGTGTTAATCTTATCACAATGAATAACAATAGGATAATTAATCTGAATTCCAAAATCCTTTATCATCTACTTGATACAAACAATTTTAGAACAATTCAAGGCTACTGCAACATATTTTGCTTTTTCTATTGACTGAAAATACAATTTTTTTCTTGCTTGTCCAAGTGACAAGTCTATCACCAAGAAACACTACTCCACCTAATGTACTCTTTCTGTCATCAATACATCCTACCCAATCTACATCAATGTACACATGAAGCTCAATGGTTTCTATATTAGGATACCATAGACCATAATCTATAGTGTCCTACAAGTATCTGAATATTCTCTTTACTACCATGACATGACTTTGCTTAAGTTCTGCTGCAAATCTTCCAACTATACCAACTACATTGGAAATTCCAAGTCTAGTCTGAGTAAGATATATGACTTTACTAATCATAGACTTGTACAATGTTATATCTACTACTTGTGAGTCATCTTCTTTTGTAAGCTTGCATCCAGTGATCATAGGGGTTCCTACTAACTTGCAATCATCCATCTTGAATTTCTTCAGTATCTCTTTCACATACTTAGACTGATTAATGAAAATACCTTTCTTTGTTTGCTTCACATTTAGTCCCAAAAAGTATTTGATAGGACCAATCATACTCTTCTCAAATTCATTTTGCATTTCCTTAGCAAATTTAGTACTAAGTTTTTCATTACCTCCAAAGATAATGTCATCAACAAATATAGCTACTAGTAGTAAACCTTTAGATGTTTCTCTAATGAATAGATTACAATCTGCTACTCCTTTCTTGAATCTAGTCTTTGTTAAGTATCCATCTAGTCTCTCATACCATGCTATAAGGGCTTGCTTAAGTCCATAGAGGGCCTTCTTTAATCTACATACCATATCAGGTATGTTTGATAAGGTGAATCCTTCTGGCTACTCAATGTATACTTCTTCTTTCAAATCTCCATTCAGGAATGCTGACTTGACATCCATCTGATAAACTTTGAAGTTTTTTACTGTAGCATAAGCTAGAAATAACTTAATAGCTTCTAATCTACTCATAGGTGCAAATGTGTCTAAATATTCAATGCCATCTCTTTGCACATATCCCTTACATACTAATATTGCTTTATTTTTTACTACTGTACCATCTTCATTCATCTTGTTTCTGAATATCCACTTTGTTCCAATCACATTCTTATCACTAGGTCTTGGGACCAGTTCCCAAGTGTCATTCTTAATAATCTGATCAATTTCTTCTTTCATAGCATCATGCCAATCTAAATCATTACATGCATCTTCAACACTTAAAGGTTCAATCTGAGATAGTAAACATACCACTTCACTACCTGCTGAGTTCTTTGCTTGTGATCTTTTCAAGACTTTTCCGCTCTGATCTCCAATGATGTCTTTCTTGGAATGATTTCTAGATGTAAACTTTGGAACTTTAGGTGATGCTGACTCATCAGCCTTAGGAGTACTTTCTTCACTTGTCTTAGGGTCATTGAATAATACATCAATACTGTCAAATGTTTCCTCAATGACTATCTCACTAGTGGAGGGTCTAGGTTCTTCTTCAATCATGGGTGAGTAATCATGATATCTTTCTTGAACCATAAACTTTTCATCAATCTTAACATGAGCACTTTCTATGATCTTTTTCAATCTTAAATTGAAACATCTATAATCTTTACTTTTAGTAGAGTAGCCAAGAAAAATATCTTCATCACTTCTTGCATCAAACTTGCCTACTGCTTCATCCCTCTCGATGTAGCACTTGCTTCCAAAGATTATAAAGTATTTTACTATGGGAACACTACCAAACCATAGCTCATATGGTATTTTGTCAACACCAGGCCTTAATTGAATTCTATTGATGGTATAGACTATTGTATTGACTGCATCTCTCCAATAGGTGTGTGCAACTTTTCCTTCTATCATAATGGTGCATGTTGTATCAAGAATGATCCTATTCCTTCTCTCTACAATTCCATCCTGCTAAGGGGTTCTAGGTGCACTTAACTATCTCTTTATGCCAGGTTCTTCATAGTACTCATAGAATCTGTCAAAGGTGAATTCTCCTCCTCTATCTGATCTCAAACATTTTATCTTTAGTCTAGATTCATTCTCAACCTTAGCTTTGAATATTTTGAATTTCCCAAATGCTTTTGACTTATCTTTCAAGAATGCAACCCACATCATCCTACTATAATCATCAACAAACAAAATGAAATACCTTTCACCATACTATGATCTTGTTTGAGTTGGACCACACAGGTTTGTCTGAATCAGATCCAACTTGTTTTCTATCAAATTCTACTTACTCTTGAAAGAATTTCTCATGTGCTTCCCCATCACACATTCCCTACATATAGTATCAACTGGCTTTTCTATGCTAGGTAGATCTCTTACTACCTTTACATTTCTTATCTTTACTATGTTATCAAAATTGATATGACATAGTCTTTTATGCCACAACCAACTGTCATCAACTTTAGCAACAAAATAACTTGCTTCTGAATTGAGTTGAAAAACATTACCTCTTGTCTTTGAGCCTGATGAAATCATAACACCATCCTTGTTGTTAATGATGCATTTGTCATCTTTGAACTCCAACTGATATCCTTTTCCAACTAACTATCCAACACTAAGAAGGTTATGTTTCAAACCATCAACATAAAGAACATCATCAGTACTATTCTTTCCATCCAAGATGATGGCTCCTCTACCAACTATTGGTTTAGGAGTGTTGTCTCCAAATATAACCATCCCACCATTTTATTTTTCTAGATGAACAAACCTACCTTTATCACCTATCATGTGATGTGAACAACCACTATCTATATTCCAGTATGTCCTTATGTCAGCTTGTGAAATCAATGCTAGCTCTTGATTCTCTTTCTTATCTTCATGAACTATCTTATTATTCATTTTGTCTACAATAGAAATGAATCCAATTTCTTCTTCACCTGATTCATCATCTAAAACTCCATCTCTAGCATAGTAGCATTCCTTAGAGTACTTAGGCTTGTAATCCTTTTTGAATTTTCTAGCTCTAGTAGGACACTTAGATGCAAAGTGACCGATCTTGTTGCATGAAAAGCACTTAAATGGTAATTAACCTTTATATTTTCCTTTTCCTTTCTTTTCTCTTTTTGCAATCATAGCAATGAAATCATCTAATGTTTTCTCTTCATCATCATCATCAAAATTACTAGAAGTCTTTGCAGATTTCTTACCACGAACTGTTGCTTTGAAGGTTGTCTCACTCTTTGGTTCTTTCTTCAATCTTGAAATCTCAAAAGATAAGATTTTGTTGATCAAGGTCTCTCTCTTGAAATTAAAATTAAGCTACATGGTCTCATCAAGGATGTTGATCTTGCTTTCATATTCAGGAGTGAGAGTAGTCATTAACATGTCCATAATGTCCTCCTCTGAAATCTCTCCACCATTGTTTCCAATTCTAGCAACTACTTAATTTATCCTTTGATTGTAAGCTCTGATATTTTCCTCAGGAAGCATCTCTATTGCATTGTATCTTTTCTTCAATGTCTTTCTGCGCACATCCTTTGCTTTTTTGTCTCCTTCAAATATGTCTTCTAGGTGCTTCCATATTTTGTGGGTTGTATCTACTTTATTTATTTTTGAAAAATCACCATCAGATAGGGTGCTAATAAGAGCTTCTTTAGCTATAGAATTCTAATGAAACAATTCCTTTTTCCTACCAATAGCATCATCCTTTGCAAGGTCTTCTAAGGTGGGAATCTTAGCATCTTTGATAGTTACATCAAAAACTTCAAAAGCAATGCACTACAAATGGGTCACCATCTTGTTCTTCCAATCAAGATAATTCTCTCCATTGAACTTAAGACTTTCTTTCCTAAAGAATGTCATCTGATCAACCTCAAGCTTTTAAACTTTCTCTCCCAGGCACTTGGCTCTAATACCAATTGTTAGGAATAGTCCCAAGAGATAATTGAGAGGGGGGGTATGAATCAGTTATCTACAAGTTTCAATTCTTTATCCAATTAAGTATACTTAAACATAAGCATAAACATAATGAAAGAACACATGAACACTGTGTGTGTGAATTTTGTACCTAGCTATAGACACAACACTTCAATAAAATATTAGAGGTTAGCCAAACACCAAAATCATGTAATGAAATGGAAACTAAACTAACCAGGTGATTTACTACCTTCTAGTAGGTGCGAGTATGATACTCTCAGATCAGACCGAGACCAGTGACAATGCAACACCTAAACGAAGGATTTGAATGCAAAGAATGAAAGACTATGAATGCAGATTAAGCTATATTTTTGGTATTTTTTGTGCAATAATATAAAAAATTGTATGAAATTAATCTAGAATGAATGAAATTGGAATGCAGATTTGATCTAAAGATGCTATGAATGAGTATGAAACTATGAATGAGAAACTATGCAAAAGCTAAATGATCAACTATGAAAGATCTCACAAATCACCTATTGCAAATGCTCAATCCTTCAATTGCCAATTCGCCAGAGTAATTGTGCAAATTTGAGTGTTGTTATTATGAAGAGCTAAACCTTTTTTTATAGAAATCCATGGTTTTGGGGATGCAAGAGAAAAGCCATAAATCACTCTTGATAAACTCGGGTTGATTTTTGAGTTATCAGGAAATCAAAAATAATTAACTCACAAAATCATGCAAAAGCATGCAAGAAGAGCTTTTTAACTCAAATCAGAAGTTTAGATCAGCTTTGAACTCAAAATAGAGTGTTGAGTTTCCAAAAGTTAACTTATATTGATTTCCTGATTTTGAGTTTAACTGCTCTTTGAATGTGCACAATTAATTATGAATTAATTAAATAAATAAAGTGATTTATTCTCAACTTAACTGATTTTTGAATTAAAATAATTGAGTTATGGGTTAATCAATTATTGAATCAAAATTTATTCAAAACTATATTATTAAAAATTGACAACTGACTTTAATTAATTAAATAGGAATTTAATCAATTAGTCATGAGATTTTTTATTTATTGTCAAAATTAAATGATACAATTTAGGAATAATTTAATTAAATTTAATTAAATAATTAAGTGGTAGTATTAAATCTGATTAATTAAATATTCAGAATATTCAATTAAACAAACTTTAGGATAAATAATATTTATCGCCAAATAATAATTAAATTAAGAATAATTATGATAAATTAGGAATATTGCTAGGAATATTCTCTGATGCAAAATTTAAATAAAATCAATTAGGATTCAATAATGTGCAGATGTGCCTTAGGTTAGGACTTTAATGTTGATTTCATTCAAATTGAAGATATAGGAGGTTAATGAACCTATAGCCCATTTTGGGGGTATTATATTTTTCCCCTCTTTGAATCATTGTGAAAAGTGTAGTGGTTCAAAGAATAGTCTGTGTACGATATATGAAACTAATTTGAAAGATTTGAAACATTTGAAAGATTAACCAATTTTGAGATAGAAATTGATTGAAGGATTTGGAAAAAGAGATACCGACCCAGGCCAAGAATGATCAAGAATCGAGATAATGCTAGCTATATCAACAATGAACCGGTGATTATGAAAAAGTGCCAAAATGCCTGATTCTGAACCTTATGATTGTGAAGAAGTGAGTGACCAATTCCAGACCTCAATGTCCTTGTATGAATCATGTTGGTATCACATCCTGAACCCATCAGTTATGAAGAACCAAGGAAATAACATTAATGAACCAATGGTTATAAAAGTAGATACAGTTTACAAGATAGATTTAAGATACTAGATTGCAATAGATTTTCCCCAAGAGATGATAGATTTACCCCAAGTGATGAGGACTTTAGATGAATCAGAAACTAGACGTGGTTGTTGTCTTGATTACTAAGGAAAGATTTGATTATAGATTTAGATTACAGACTTTTGAATGATGTGTAATACCATGCCCCCTTCGGGATTAAAATTGAAATTTGACGAGAAAAGTCTATTAATATGATTTAGAACAACAAAGAGGGGGGGGTGAATCAGTTGTTCTTAGGTCCTAATGTATAAAAAAATCTCAAAAAATTATCCTTAAATCAGATCCAATAACCAAAACAAACTTGGTCATCACTGATTCAATAATAGAAACATCTAACAATGCAGTCCACTACCCAGCTATAACTTAACTTGCAAAACATAGTAATGTTCAAACCAAAACATTCACACAAGTATTAACACCAAGATTTATAGTGGAAACCCAATTTGGGAAAAACCACTTTGTAACATGCTACTATTATTTTCACTATTCTTAAGTGAGCTCGGTAAAAAGCCAACCCTGTCAAAGGTTACAATACACACTGTCAGATGTGACCCAGTTAAAGGATTTCAATCACCCTGTTAAAAGTGAGCCTAGTCATAGGACTTACACTCCATTAGAATGCAACATTGTTCAAAAGATTTAACATATGACTATTAGGTCAACCTTTGTTAAAAGGATTTTGATTGTTACAATGGTTAGAAAGTAGCAGCGGTATTATCTAAAAAATGTACAACTCACTTTGCAAATATCATATCCGATTCCATACACTAATGCTGGTTTACTGACTTTGAAACTTTGAGATTTCCATCTCTGATCTACTCAGAAATTTTCTTCAAGCAACTGCCACAATTCTCCTTTAGCCTTTTTAGCTTATTCAGTTAATAAAACTTTCCTCTTCTAGTATTCTCTGCTCTCCATGTACATGCACATCAAAATGCTCAAGTTCCCTTATATTTTCCTCAATTAGTTTAACTCATCTTTTGCCGCTCAATCTCCTTCGTAGATCTTAGGGTTAGGTCAGATTCATTGAATCTACCTACTTCATGTTCTTCGGCTCCTTTTCTAGAATCATCTCAAATCTCTTAAAGATTTACAATAAAATGTTTTACAGTGCATTTAATGCTTCCAAACAATCAATAAATAAAGTCAACACATTTTACATAATCCAATAATTCAACAATGTCGGCTCCAAAATTAAATTCTCTTCAAATATTAAATTGCTAATGTTCGGTCAATATTGTGATTGTCCACTCGGTCTTCATGTAAAAAGCTCAATCATTACTAAAATTGTTTCCTCAGCTTACACTATCTTTCTCGACAATTACTTGTTGTTCGGTCGACACTATAATTTTTCTCAGCATATACCAACTCGGTCGACACTAACATTACTCAACTTAAACATAATTTTTCCATTCTTTTCTTGGTCAAGCCTACTATTTTGTTCTTCAGTCTTACAAAGATAAACAATACATTATCTCATCATTATGCAACATAGTCAAGTACACTTTGTAGTATCAAGATAACTCAACCTTTCCTTAGGTGCTATTGTTACCAACCTTGCTTAGACCCTCAGAAAAACTCAAATAGATATAGTAATTTCCTAAGTAGCAACAGTATTACCAATTAAGGTTTGACATCAATGACAATACAACAATTGTTTCAATTGCAGTTTCCAACAAAGTCAGTGTTATAGTTGAGAAGCATGTTAATTGATTTGAGAATTGTTTATACAAGTTCAAGAATGCAGTCTGCATCATTTGGAGGTCCAAAAGACCAAGTTTGACTAGGTTTGATGATGATTTGACCATGGTTAACCAAGTTGAAATTTTGATAGTTTGATGTAAGATAATCAGTTAAGTTGAATTCTAGATTTCTGTGATGATTGAAGGTTGATTATGCAAGCAGTCAGACATCCTGGGTCTGAAAATTTTAAATTACAATTTTGACATAGTAAATGATCTTAGATTTTGATTTTGATCCCAAAAATTGGTTTAGAACGTCAAAATTATCTAGGGGTACAATTTTCATGAAAAATGGAGCACTTTTGAAAATTAGGTCAAAAGCTATATAAAGGCCAGAAGGGTCATTTTAAAATCATTTTCACCGTTGACTTTTGAAAACCTTGTGGAGCCCTCTGAGTGAGTAAATGGAAAAAATGAAGGTACCTATGTCTTCTCACCTTTTTGAGTAGAGCCGGAGGCATCAAAGACCTCAATAGTATGGGCATTCGGTAGGTGGACCTCGGTACTTCTCTAAAAAGTCAATTTTTCTTTGTTGATAGCATTTTTAGCATTTGTTTCGTACGTTTTCAACTTTTAATTTTTGCATGCATGAAAACTCATACAAATATCCATCTAGGCTCATACAAATTTTCAAATCTAATTAGATTCTCATTTCATTAACCCCCAAGACTCGTATGAGAGGGACCCAAGAGTTGTATGACGTTTCGTTGGGTCCCTCCTAACTCGTATGAGGAGATATAAAGTGTCGTATTGTCATGATTTTGTTGGAAATTTGGCTGAGTTGATTACATAGATGTTTTCATTATGGAAATATATGATCCACATGAAGATCACACAGGTTAGAGAGCAAGTATGATAGAGCACATTGCAAATTTGTCTAAGTGTGAGACAGTATTTCTACCAGTGAACCTAAACATAGTTTTTGTTTGTGATGTTGAGTGGAGTAAGTTCAGTTCTTGCACACTTGAACATAGACTCTATGATGACTATTGATCACCCATCTCAGAGGGAAAGTCAATATGACATGTATGGAAGAAGTTATGACAGTTTTACCGAAGACAATGTCAAGCTGACAGGACAGAATATGAAGATAGAATTAGTAAAGAGTTAAGGGATTATTTTGTTTATCAAAATAATGACTTAACAATATAAAGGGAGGACATCCTAGATGTTAAACCTTGGATAAATTTATTGGTATAAATGTAATTGTAATTGTAAGAAAAATAGAGTTGACAATAGATGTATAGTGAAGTGATATGATGTGAAATATATGATGCATATGTAATAGCGATAGTGAAAGAGCAGTGAAGAGATATTGATGCAAGCAGTATAAGGTTATGTACCTTAACCTATTTTTTGTAATCAGTGTATATTGTACATTACTTGTTTGGGAAGTGGGCTCATATAGTAATCACATTTTGTACTACCAACTCCTAACAGGGTTGAGGCTTCTAACAAGGCCTATAGTCCCTTAATCAGGACTAATACACTATATGCTTGTAATAGACTCCTAACAGGGTCAACATCCTTAATAGGATACTTTTGATTAGTGGATCTTTGTGGGTACCATCCCCACCAAGGTTTTCCCTTGGCCAGGGTTTCCTCAAGAAAAAATAATGTGTTACTTTAGTATTATTGCTATGCATGTTGTTTAGCTTCTTATGTTATGCATGTATAAAGATAATCTGTTATATCCATAATTGGGAAAAAGATAAAGTTTGTAGAATACTAATTTCCCCCCCTCTCAGTATTCCCTATTTCTAACAATTGGTATCAAAGCTTAGTTACTCAGAAAAGAATCATTCAAGGAAAGCCTAGCAGCTTGAGTAAGATCTCTATGGATATAGATCAACTATAGAAGAATCTTGAAGAAGCTCTTGAATAGATTGACTTGCTTACTATTGAAAAAGATACTTTGAAAAGAAAGTCTGATGATGCAAAGAACCTCATTGAGAAACTGAAAAACAAATTGGAAGATTTGAGATCTGAAAAGGAATCTAAAGTTCTTATTGAAGATTGTGGTGACAATTTAGAAAAAGCAAATGAGATCCTTAAGCATGAACTGAAGATAGAAAATTTGAAGCTTAGTTTGAAAGATGGAAATGGAAAGAATGAAGCAAATCTGAAATCTAAGAATGAAATTCTAAAGACTCAAAATGAAGGACTAAAATCTAAACTTTGTAAAGTAACATCTGAACTTGAGAAAGTCAATTTGCAGTATGATGAACTTGAGAAATACAATAAGATTGTGAAAGGTGAACTGACTCAATCCAAACAACAACTTGAAAGGCTATATTCAACTAGTGAGAAGATTGATGAACAAATATCTTATCAAAAATCATTCTATGATAAGACTGGTCTTGGATTCAACACTTCTAAAGCAAATTATGAAAGCAAGGAACCAGATCTAAAAATATTTGAAAGCATAAATGAGAAGAAGTCTAATGAAATCAACAAATCTAAAGATACACCTAAAGAAGAAGAATCACCAAAGCAAGAGGAATCAGCCAAAGGTATGCAAAGAGAATTCAAAGGTAGATGTTTTGCTTGTAATACTATTGGTCATATGAAGAGAGATTGCACAAGTAAGAAATTTAAACCTCTTAATGGTTATTGTTACAATTTTCATGGTTTTGGACATAGAGCTATTGAATGTAGGAAACCTAAATTTATTGAGAATAATGATGGTAGTAGAATGTTTAGGAATACTAACAATGCAAATAAGAAACCTACTAAAGATATGAACAGAAGAAAAGGAGTAATATGTTATAGATGCAACAAGGTTGGACACATTGCTAGAAACTACAAATCACAAATCAATCAACCTGGACCAAGATATGGAAACAATGAAATTGTTTGTCAGATATGCAACAAGATTGGACATACAACAAGGTTTTGTAGAATGAACAATAGAGTTTTTCATCGTAATCCTAATCCTAGAAATCATGCAAGAAGAAATGAAGATGCAAGTAACAGCCAGAAAGGATGTTGTAGTAAATTAGATGAAGTGAAGTTTATCAAAAGCACAAATCAAGGAGACATATTCAACATTGAAGGTAATCAGGAAGGTGAAGTATCAAAATGTAAGAATGAATCTTTACCTGACCCATCTCAAAGTACTTAATTTATGAAAATTACAGTAGAATAGGAACTTAGATTAGTGTAGAAGTAGATATATGATGAACTAAGTCTTGTGTAGTTAATGCAAGGTATTTTATGATGTTCTAATGCTATGGTTAAGAGTGCAAAGAAAAATATTCTATTTTGTGAAATCGCAAGAAGTTTTAAGTTTTGCAGGTTAGCAGAAATAGCTTTTTGGAAAGAAGCAGGAAAAGAATTGAATATGATGTCAGATCTAAGTGAGATTGAATTAATAAAAGGTTATGATCGGTATTATTTGATCATCAAAGTGAAATCAAGTGTTAAGGAGATCAAAGAGCAGTGTTTGGAAACATTTTGCAAAGATTTGGAGAAGAATTTTGTGCCAAATCTATGCAAGCCCTAAAATCATGAAATCAAGGTATTTTACTTGATGGATCTTTAAATCAGTAAAAGAATTTGAAGAAATCATGGATGTTTCTTTAATACACAATGTTAGACATAATAATAGACCTAAATTGAAAAGGGAACCAGTAGAACCCTTGGAAGATGACCCTAGGTTTGCTTTATCATCTGTACCAGATAGAGTTTTACACCTAGAGGTGTCAAAAGTAATCTTGGATGCAAACTAGAGATAGTCAATGATAGTGATTTCACAAATGGATATTAGAAGATTTACAATTAGGATATGACACTAAAACAAAGTTTTGAATATTTGGAAGATAATGAAATTGTTAAGTATGCATTACAATATGAATTTGATGATGAAGAATGCACTAAGATTATCTTGAGTAGAATTCATAATGGGAAGTTTTGGTTAGAAGATAGAGTGATAGATATTATAGCTGATTTGATTCATGAAGTCATTGGATTATCTAAAATTGGAGCTATTCCTTTAAATGAGAAAAACATGAGGAAAAGAGTCATTGACAACACAAATTCATCCTATAATGGTAGAGGAATTGTGATTAGTAAGATCAAACAAGATGATTTGAGATACTTATGCAAGATCCTAACTACTAAGTTTTGTGCAAATTCAAGAGAGGATGACATTATAGCTAGAATGATACATGCAGCTTATCTAATGTGTGTTGACAAGGTACAAGTTGATATGTGTGAAATTTTGAGAATTCAATTATTTGAGAACTTGGAGAAGATTAAGAAAACTAAGTATACATAGTTTAGGTTCTCATCCTTAATCACCTATATATTTTTTCATCTATTGAGGAGATTCCCTTACACCATTGGAA
Organism: Chamaecyparis obtusa; assembly: GCA_027943335.1. NCBI lineage: Eukaryota > Viridiplantae > Streptophyta > Pinopsida > Cupressales > Cupressaceae > Chamaecyparis > Chamaecyparis obtusa. The sequence continues at coordinate 2,266,112 of BSBK01001376.1, read as the reverse complement.
ATGACTAGAATGATGGACAAAATACAATGGAAAGGATTAACCTAGTGTACAGAAGACATGTTATTGACAAAGTAAATGAGAGTGCAGTACTGGTAATCAAGACATTTCATAATATTGTGTCTAGAAGATCAAGGATCCCAAAGTCTCTTGTGGAAAAGTATAAAGATGATATATGTTTTATGGTGGATACTGACTTTACCTATATTGAAGCAGTAGAGCCTAGAATAGAGTTCATAGACCCTCTTGGCTATGAGATATCTAAGGTAGAGATAGAAGAGTATGTTAGTAGGTTACTTAAGTGTAAGTTGGACACTCAACGTAATAGGTTTGGAACCTTTGAGGAGAACTTCAACTCTGCAAAGACCTTAATTAAAGAGAAGAAGTCTAAGAAAAGAGTTGAGAGAACCATAAAGAAAATCCTAAAAGATACAGGGATGATAGAGTATGAATTTTTAGTAGCAAAGAAAATAGCAGCAATAATCAGAGTGAGTGGACAAAAAGAAGTTTTGTCTATTCCTCCTTTATCATCAATTGCAGTACAGCAGGAAGAATCACAAGTGAAGGTGAAAGTGGAAGAAATTGAGAAGGATAAAGAAGAAAAGATATCCACTAGATCCACTTCCTCCACTCCTAGAAAAAGATTAAAGGAAAGTGCTACTAGACCAAGAAAGAGACATAAAACTTTAGTGCAACCAGTTCCAAGAAAAATTGCAGAAATAAAAGATGATGTCACTACTATTAAGAAGAAAGCTTGGAAACCAAAAGTTGAAAAGCTTAATGAACAGATCATTGAAGATGAAACCATGAATGTAGAAGGAACAAAGATCACCTTGGATACTGATGATAATGTATTCAAGAATTTGGAGAATATTTTTGATAATTCAGCCTTTGAGGAATAGGAAACTACAAAAGAAGAAGAGACAATAGAGACAACAGTTGTAGAACCCCTAGTAACAGAGGAACAAGTACCCATTCCCACCAAAGAAGATATCAGTCTTACTCCTAAGACTGGAAAGAAGAATCAAATTGGATCTATGATTGAGCATTTGGGAAAGGAAGTAGATGATGATGATCAGTTGGAATTGATCACATCCTTAAATAAAATCATTAGCAAGAATAAGAAAGTGAAAAGTCTTGAAGGATGTCTGAAGGAACTAACTGAGAAGTTACAAAGCACTGTAACTACACAAATTGTAGAAGCAAACCCTATGGAGAAAGAAAAGAAGGTAATGAGCACTTTTGACAATGAATTCACAAACTTATCTGATATTGCAAAAGTGAAAGCACAAGCAGCTTATGAGGCTAGAATGCTTTTGAACATCAGCCAGAATATCAAGAATGATATCAACAATCTTGATATCTGTATCAAGGAATTGAGGAAACATTTGGAAATAGGTAAATCTTTGTACATAAAGTATACAAAATTAGAGACCTTGACAGTAGAAGAAGATCAGAAGATGAAGTTGAAGGAAGCAAAAATTTTGAATGAAACTAACCTTCTTTCTAGCCCCAATGTGAAGGTATGTGATGTTGAGAAGAAAGTTCAGAAGCTATATGATGAAATCAGAGTTATGCAAGATGAGAGAGATAGAAAATTGAAAAGATTCACTCTTTTGAGAGAGCACACTTCTATGAAGTTAAGCATTATTGAAGAGCAGTTGGAAGAATGTCTTTCAGCTAAGACATCTTTTCAAAAGTTTAACTTTGAAAACCTCCAAGCATGTGAAATAACATCTTATGGACTGAGCGCACTAATTAATGTGGCAAATTTCATTAAGAAATCATGGGAGAAGGATATAGAAGCTATGAAGATTGATTTTGTAGATTGTATTGCAAGCCTACTGGCTTTGCAATAATTGAATTGAGGTATAATCTTTTTGAGATACAGTTTTGTAACCCTCCTTACCTTTATTTTGTCATTGTTGTCAAAGGGGGAGAGATATATAGTAGAAAATTGATAGTATATGATAAGGATTGATACTTCTGTGGGGAGAACTATATTAGAGATAATATATTTTTAAGGAGTTACAAGGATAGTATATATTTTATACTATGGCCACAATTTTGAGCAATTTTGAGATTTTGAGTTGTACACTTAGCCAATTTTCTCATATGTTGCCACCAATGACAAAGGGGGAGATTGTTGGCAATTTGGCTGAGTTGATTATATAGATGTTTTCATTATGGAAACATATGATCCACATGAAGATCACACAGGTTAGAGAGAAACTATGACAGAGTGCATTGCAAATTTGTCTAAGTGTGAGACAGTATTTCTACCAGTGAACCTGAACACAATTTTTGTTTGCGATGTTGATTGGAGTAATTTCAATGCTTTCACACTTGAACATAGACTCTATGATGACTATTGATCACCCATCTCAGAGCACAACTCAGTATGGCATGTATGGAAGATGTTATGACAGTTTTACCAAAGACAGTGTCAAGCCGACAGGACAGAATATGAAGATAGAATTAGTAAAGAGTTAAGGGATTATTTTGTTTATCAAAATAATGACTTAACAATATAAAGGGATGACATCCTAGATGTTAACCCTTGGATAAAGTTATTGTTATAAATGTAATTATGATTGTAAGAAAAATAGAGTTGACAATAGATGTATAGTGAAGTGATATGATGCGAAATATATGATGCATATGTAATAGCGATAGTTAAAGAGCAGCGAAGAGATATTGATGCAAGTAGTATAAGGTTATGTACCATAACCTATTTTTTGTAATCAGTGTATATTGTACATTACTTTTTTGGGCAGTGGGCTCATGTGGTAATCACATTTTGTACTACCAACTCCTAACAAGGTAGAGGCTTCTAACAAGGCCTATAGTCCCTTAATCAAGATTGATACACTATATGCTTGTAATAGACTCCTAACAGGGTCAACATCCTTAACAAGATACTTTTGATTAGTGGATCTTTGTGGGTACTATCCCCACCAGGGTTTTCCCTTGGCCAAGGTTTCCTCGAGAATAAATAATGTGTTATGAGTTCTTTAGTATTATTTCTATGCATGTTGTTTAGCTTCTTATGTTATGCATGTATAAAGATAATCTGTTATATCCATAAGTGGGAAAAAGAAAAAGTTTGTAGAATATTGATTCACCCCCTCCCCTCTCAGTATTCCCTATTTCTAATAGATTTTTCATATGGTAACCAGTGAAAACTCGTACGATTTTTTCTACCAGTTTGCTTTATTGTTTGAAAAATAGTGAGCCCAAAACTCATTTCTAGGGCAAAATTTTTAATTTTCTGAACTTTAAGCTTGATTACTGAGTCTTTGATCTACCTTCTAAAATAGAAAACTCTTCAATTCCTATACGTGTAGCCTATTTTTCAACCAAAGTACTAATAGGGTTCCAAGTTTCTATGTTGTGTAAGTCATATATCCTGATGTTCACATATGTATCTCACATCTAGCCACTTAGAGACTTTGTGTTTCCTTTCCTGAACTGATGAGAGTACATCTTGCTTCATGAAGTTTTGAGTTTCTGATCCATTTACCCAAGATTAGGGTAAACCACGGTCTTTTGATGGCATTGATAGAGAGATTCCATTCAAAGACGCGGACATTTCATCTTCCTACTAGAGAGCTCACTGTGACTCGAGAGGATGTTTATTGGATTTTACATATTCCATTCCATAGTAGTTAGCATCTATCTTATGTGAGTTCAGGAAACTCTGGACTATTAGCTTTCAGACATCTCTTCGGAGATGATACTTAGTTGACTAGTTCCATTTCATGAGAGACCTTGGTATAGCATTATGGTCAGACCCACAGACTAGAGTATATTATAGCTGGGATGATCGGCGGTATTGTCATGTTTGACCATCAGCAAAATGGTCTTCTGATGTGCTAGGCCCCAATGGTTGCACATCTGATGGTGACTCCTTTCAAGTTAGCTTGGGGTTAGTGTCTTTTGGCCCATATATTCTTTGAGATGCACGAGGTAGTGTATCAGGAGAGCAAGACTTTTGCTATGGGTGCTCTAGTTTTATAGATCTAGGCATGGGAGCATATCCCAATTTTGAGACTAGTGTGTCAGTCATAGAGGCAGCCACAGGAGCCTTTGATATATATTTATGCTGGATATGTCATACAGGGGCACATGGGCCATGTAGAGTACTAGAGACGGTGTCTTGACAACATGACATTTGTACAATGGAGGCCCTATTTAGAGATTGAGCCTTAGCCTACTGCATGAGAGCATTTTAGTTTGTTCTTTGAGAGTCAGGTCTTGATAGGATGATCATCCTCTATATTGGAGATATTTCTTATTACCAAGGTGTGGTGATAGTATGGACGAGTGTAGGATGCACCGCAGGATTATGCCACACATGCTCAGATAGCTCATGAGCTCGGACTTAGATGGACCTCGAGGCTTTCTTATGCCTTGTGTTTGCAAGAGTACAGTGCTATCATTAGGAGAGATTGGGAGTATAGACCACAGGTTGCAGATACAGTAGTTACAAATGGTTTTATTGCATGGCTTGCTGATCATCCTATTTATAGATTCTATGACCCTATAGAGCTGATACCTTCCATGGAGGAGGTGATGGATGTCATAAGTGTTCTGATGAGATAGGGTCCTAGACCCACATAGGTTTTGATTGTACACCCCACACCTCCAAGACCAAGAGTGATGTCTCCTCCACAGAGACCATCAGGACAGATGAGGCCCCCTCATCCCACTAGTTCCATAGTAGGTAGATCTACAGGTGCATAGAGATGAACTAGGGGAGAGGGTGGTACTTTAGGGAGTTTTGGTACTATCAAGGAGGTACTTGCAGCTGAGTAGGTTGTAGGTGGTGATACTAATCCCATACAGGAGGATACCAATTTTGATCTGGGTGTAGAGGTTAGACGTCGTAAGGCGCAGAGAGTAGAGACCATAGAGCAGCCTGCTGAGGATATTGACATGCTGGTAGTAGATGTTGATCCAATGTCCCATTATCTACATAGGAGATTGTGAGAAGGCTTAGATTATAGGTTCAAGACCTGAAGGTGTGTAGTGCTCTCTGGGAAGAGATATATCTAGAGGTAGATAGATAGCGCACTGAGCTTCGTGGTGAGGTTCAGAGATTACAGGCAGAGGTTATCCATCAGATCTCTAGATCTTCTTACTATGTGTCTACATACTACACTATGGTACCACTTGCTCAGAGAATCCCTTCATACTCTTAGTACATGATAGCATCAAAGGGAGTGAGAGCACCTAGGGCTGAGGTAGTACCAGATACACCACCACCACCTCCACCAGATGGAGAGGATCAGGCCGACAGTTGATCTATCATGATACTCTGATATTTTTGTTGCTCTTTTCATATTGATACTATTATGATAGCTCACATGAGCTCATTCTTTTGTACATTGTGCCAGTAGTGCACCCCTAACTATTTCGAGTTTTATGATATATATATGAGATCAAGACTTTTGGTTGTGACTTCATTTGTACTTCTCATGTTTTAGATGTATGATGATATAATGTGATGTAAATGTTGAGTAGAGTAGAATGTATGTATGGATTCATGGAATGTAATGATTTTCTTTCATATGTATGAATGTTATGCAAATGTACTTGATTATGGAAAGTGTATGTATGGAAATGTATGTAATGCAATAGATGGAATGAATGATTATGAATATGTAATGAAAATGCAATGATACACATGATATGTTTTGTAGGTATTGATGAAGACAAGTACTCATTCTTATGTCAAAAAGGATGTTTAACCTAGGATTGTGACTACTTGCATTTCTATGAGAAAACCTTCATATGAGATTCAGCTCTTCGTGTGCAGTTTAGGTATAGATTTTTAAAGATTGTCAAGAAATTTGTGAGATCATGCAATCATGCAAAGTGTAAAATGACATGAAAAATGAAATACAACCTAAGACCTAGGACGTAGTCACCGATCATGTGTCGGTCATTTGTCATCATTGAGTTTTTTAGGTAATTAGGTAAATCAATACAATGCCCACTAGTTAATAAAACCATAGACATATGAATACTGATTTTTATGTGGAGGAATCAATACAACACCCACTGGTTAGATAACCATGGACATATGAATATTGATTTTTTTTTCAAAATGTCGGATTAGATATAAGCACCAAGGCACAAATGCCAGGATGACCTGAATATCATGTCCATTTTAATATAGCAATTTGTATAAGCATCAAAACATAAAAGTCATGATGACCAGAATACACCTTGCTGAAACAAACACATCAAGAAGTCAAGAGATCATTTTAAATCCAATGTGAATTACCTGTAGTGACCCTTTATTATTCACATGCTTAGGCAAGATTGCATTTCATAGTAGGAGAAAGAACTCACTCAAAAAGATATTAGTTAGATCAAACTTCCTTGAATTTTTTGGGTATCAATGGTCGAGGTACTCATGGCCATCCAATTAGAGATAGAGGCTCTTACAGTTGGACACCATTTCAATCCAAAATTTCCAAAGTTGTTAGATTTTCACATACAAACAGGAAACAAAGAAAAGATTATGCCCCCAGTCATTACTCTCTAAATCTTGTAAAGGACATCATCAAAGAGATCGAAGGGACACAATATGAAAAAATTTCAATACGAATCAGTAAGCATACAAGGAGATAAAAGAATGAAGCACATATTGTTTTCATTTTGATGTTTGATTGTGTTGTTGTAGATGCAAAATCCTTTTTGGAGATGAGACATACTAACTGACTCAGATGAAGCTTTAAAGGACTTTGATTGGATATGACTCATCTAAGATGTACTGGAGGCTATAGGATATGACATTCATTCCCCCAAGTTTGAACATTGATAGGATACAAACGCTCGAGCCGATTGGTGTACAGACTGACTTTATTGAAAATAGGAATGCGTAAACAAACTGGGAGATATGTACAAACTCAAGCAAGATTGAAAGCTGGGAAAGACCAAGATTGTGTTGATAGATGGAGTATTCTCAATAAGTGCTACCCATTTTCTGGGTTTTCACCATCTTGGTAGAGATTCTATTTTTGCTACCAAGGTGCCTATTTCCAAGTTTTCACCAAGGTACTTTTTTCTTTTTCTCATTTTTTTGTATTTTCCATATTTGCAATTTTTTTGTACTTTTGATATTTTTCCATTTTTTTGTCAATCATCAAGGTGCCTATTGCTAGGTTTTCACCAAGATGTTCATTTTTTCAGGACTTTTTCTAATTTTTATAATTTTTTTAGGACATTTTACCATAGACTAAATGCTTTAGGCATAGAATTTCTTTAGATGGAGAACATTGATTGGTTCTCAGAGCTGTTCTCCTTCAGTCATTGAGATTTGATAGGCACCAGAGCCAAAAGTAGCAATGATTACAAAGGGACCCAGCCAGTTGGGTTCAAACTTCCCCTTGCATTCTTTATGTGATTGATTTTTAGGATTCTCTCTCAAGACTAGATCGCCAACCTAAAATTCTCTGTGTCTAACTTTCTTGTTTTAGCCTCTAGACATTCTCTTCCGATATACTCTAAGATGATCATACGCTGCTTGTTTGTGCTCATCTAGTAGTTCAAGTTCTTGTAACCTAGAGACTCTGTAGTCATCATCAGTTACTAGAACATGCATTTTGATTCTTAGTGATGGGATTTCAACCTCAATAGGCAATACCGCTTCAGACCCATAAACTAAAGTGAAAGGTGTAGCCCTAGTAGGTGTTTTGATACTTGTTCTATAGGCCTAGAGATTTGGATTGACCATGAGATGCCAGTCTCTTCATGTTTTATTAACTATTCGGTGCAATATTTTCAATACATTCTTATTAGAAACCTTTGCTTGTCTGTTCCCTTGAGGATAGTAGATAGATGACCAATGTTGTGTAATCTTGAATTTGGCACATAAATCATCCAAGTCTTTGTTCTTGAATTGTCCACCATTATCTGTGACTATAGAATGTTGAATACTATACCGGCATATGATGTAGTTCAAGATGAACATAGATATTTTTTTTCTACTTGCTTGTGTTAAAGGGACTACTTCCACCCATTTTGTGAAATAATCTGTATCTATGATTATATGGGTATGTCCATTAGAAGAATGAGGATGTATGGCTCCTATAAGATCAAATGCCCATTGATGAAAATTCCATTGAGTAGTGAAGGGAATTAGATCTCTCCCTAGAGCATGAATTAATTTTCCATGCACTTGGCACTTTTGACAGTTCTTAGCAAACTTGATAGACTCTTTCTCCATTTCTAGCCAATAGTACCTAGCCCTAATAAGTTTTCAAGCTAGTGTTAAACCATTTGAGTGTGACCCAAAAATACCATCATGGACTTCCTCTAACACACGTTGAGACTCTTCCCATTCTAAACATCTAAGTAGCATACCATCTAGACCTCATTTGTATAGATCATGACCAATGATGACATATCAGGAGGCGTTACGGATAAGGTATCTCTTTTCATGACAGTTAAAGGTATCGAGAATTATTTGGTCTTTGAGATAGAAGAATAGGTTTTTATAGTGGGATGAATCATGACCCACAATATTACAGATCATATGGATATCAGGGGAGTCATATGCAGGATAACATAGTGCTTCCACTAGGAACTCGTAGCGTAGCTCATGTTCAGGCTATTGTAATAAAGTAGATAATGTTGCCATCGCATCAGCAGCCTTATTCTTTGTTCTAGGTATTTGCTCAAATGTGATAGATATGAAATATTTCTTTAGATCATCTACCATTCTCTTGTATGGAATGAGATTTTCATCCTTTGTTTGTTACACATCATTGACTTGATGTATTACAAGTTGTGAGTCTCCATAAATGTGTAATTCTGTGACCCTCCACTCAATTGCTATTTTCATACCATTCAAAAGGGCTTCATATTCAGCAATATTGTTTGTACAAGGAAATTTAATTCTGAATGCCTTAGGAATGGAGTATCCTTAAGGAGTGAAAAACAAGATACCTACTCCAGATCCATTCTATGTATAGGAGCCATCAAAGAATAGTTTCCATTCTCTAAAAGAAAGATTCATGATAGGGGAATCTAGAAATTCCATTTGCAGTGGTGTGTCATCAAAAAAAGGTGCATCTGCTAATTGATCATCAATAACTTGGCCTTTAATAGATTTTCTTTCAACATATTCAATGTCAAATTTGTGTGTGTGAAAATTGTACCTGATCTGTAGACACAACACTTTAGTAAAACATTAGAGGTTAGCAAAAATTGAAATTGTGCAAAATTGAAAGCTATCTAACCAGGTGATTTACTGCCTTCTAATAGGTGCGAGATTAATGTTCTCAGATTGTAATCGAGATCAGTGACCTAGATGACACCTAAATGAAGGATTTGAATGCAATTCTAGATATGGAATAAATGCAATTAAGCTTTTTTTTTTTGGATTTTTCTATGCAATAAGAATGAATGAAAAATTGATATGAAATTAATCTATATAAAAACTGATATGCTATGCTAATCTAACAATGATATGAAATATGAATCTAAATGAATGCAAAAAAAATAAGATTGATCTCACAAAGATGTCGATTCGCAAGAGCTTTGATTCTTCAATTCCAATTCTCCAGCGTGATTGTGCAAAATATGAGATGAGATATGAAGAGCTGAAGCCTTTAATTTATAGAAATCCAGGGCTTTGGAGGTGCATGAATAAAAGCCATAAATCACTCAGATTAACTCAGCTTGATTTTTGAGTTATCTGATAATAACAGATAATTAAGTCACAAAAACATGCAAAAGCTAAGCTTTTAACTCAAAATAGAGTTTAGCTTTAATTGATAATTGACAGTTGTCTGCTTTTATGATTGTGCATGTTTTAATTATGAATTAATTTAATAATAAAGTGATTTATGCTCAACTTAACTGATTTTTGAAATAAAATAATTAATTTATGGGTTAATTAACTATTTTATCAAACTTTTATTAAAAATTATATTATTAAATAATGACAACATGCTTAATTAATTAAATAAGAAATTAATCAATTAAAGATAGGAATATTGGATTTATTGTCAAAATTAAATAATACAATTAATAATAGATAGAATTAAATTTAATTAAACAATTAAGTGGAAAATATTAAATCTAATTAATTAAATATGAAAATATTCAATTAATCAAACTTAGGATAAATGTGATTTATCGCCAAATAATCATTAAATTAAAGATAATTATGATGATTAGGAATATTACTAGGAATATTCCCCGATGCAGAATTTAAGATAATCAATTATGATTTGATGATGTTTAGATGTGCCTTAGGTTGCGACTTTGATGTCGATTTTGTTTGATTTGTCGATGTAGGAGGTTAATGAACTTATAGCCCATTTTTGGGGTATTACATTTTGCCCCTCTTTGAATTACTGTGCAAAGCGCAGTGGTTCAAAGATAGTCTGTGTTTGATAAAGATATGAAACTGATTCAAAAGATAAACCGATCTCAAGATAGAAACTGATTGAAAGATATTGAGATAGGAGGTCCTGAATGACCAAAGATAATGTTTACTGTAGCAGCGATGAACCTATGATTACGAAAAAGTTTCAAAATACCTGATTCTAAACCTTAGGATTGATAAGAAGTGAGTGACCCGTTCTAGACTCGATTGTCTTAGCAGAACTAGCAGGTATCACATCTGAATCCTTTAGTTGCCGAAGAACCAAGGAAAGAACACTATGATCTGATGGTTGCAAAAATTGATACAGATTACAAGATTAAGAGAATACCAGATTGATATGGATCGATGAATTTGATATGCCCCAAGTGATGATAGATTTGCCCTGAGCGATGAGGACTTTTTTGATGAATCAGTAACTAGACGTGATTGTTTGTCTTGATCACTGATGAAAGATATTGATAGACTTGATCGATAGAATTTGATTTACAGACTTTGAATGATGTGCAATACCATGCCCCCTTCGGGATTAAAATTAAAATCTAACAAGAAAAGGTCAGCATTGATAGTTCAGAAGCATGTTAATGGATTTGAGAAGTGGTTATATACATCTGGTGAATGCATTCTGCATCATTTAGAGGTCCCAAAAGACCAAGTTTGACTAGGTTTGACCATGAGTTGACCATGGTTGACCAAGTTAAAATTTTGATAGTTTGATGTAAGATAATCAGTTAAGTTGAATACTAGATTTCTGTGACAATTGAAGGTTGATTATGCAAGCAATTAATAATATGAATGATCTTAGATTTGAATTTTGATCCCGAAAAAGGATTCTACTTGCTATTTCATTGGAGGAACCTTCGTGTGAAATTCAGCTCTTGTTAGACTTGAAGATGCGATTTGAAGAATCATTTAAGCATTGAAGTTCATTTAATCATTGTGAGATCATGCTAACATGCAAAATGCAAAGAGACATGCAAAATGAAATGCAACCTAAGACCTAGGACCTAGTCACTGATCATATGTCGATTTGTTATCATCATTGAACTTTTAGGTAACCGGATAAATCAATACAATTCCCACTAGCCATGAAACCATAGACATATGAATATTGATTTGTATGCACAAGAATCAATACAACACCCACTGGTTATACAACCATGGACATATGAATATTGATTTGTTTTTGGAATGTTGGATTAGATATAAGCACCAAGGCACAAACACCAGGATGACCTAAATATCATGTCCATTTTGATATAGCAATTTGTACAAGCATCAAAACATAAACATCGTGATGACCTGAGTACGCCTTGCATTGCAAACACATCAAATAGTCAAGAGATCATTCTAAATCCAATGTGAATTACCCATAGTGACCCTTTATCGTTCACATCCTTAGGCAAGATCACGTTTCACAGTAGGAGAAAGAATTCACTTCAAAAAGACAATAGTTAGATCAAACTTCTTTGAATTTTTTTGGGTATCAATGGTCGAGGTACGCATGGCCATCCAATTCAAGATAGAGGCTCTTACAGTCGGACACCATTTCAATCTAGAATTTCCAAAGTTGTTAGATTTTCACATACGAGCAGAAAACAAAGAAAAGATTATGCCCCTAGTCATCACTCTCTAAATCCTATAAAGGACATCATCGAAGAGCTCGAAGGGACACAATATGCAAAAATCTCAATGCAAATCAGTAAGCATACAAGGAGATAAAAGCATGTAAAAAGCATAGATTATTTTCAATTTGATGTTTTGATGTTTAATTGCGTTGTTATAGATGCAAAATCCTTTCTGGAGACAAGACTGACTGACTGACTCACATGAAGCTTTAAAGGATTCTGACTAGATAGGACACGTCTAAGATACATTGGAGACCATAGGATATGACATTGATTACCCCCAAGTGTTAAACATTGATAGGATACAGACGCTTGAGCTAGTTGGTGTACAGACCAACTTATTGAAAACTCGAAATGCAGAAACAAACTGGGAGATATGTACAACTAAAGCAAGACTGAAAGTTGGGAAAGACCAAGATTGTGCTGATAGATTGAGCATTTTGAACAAGTGGCACCCATTTGCCGGGTTAAAACCATCTTGGCAGAGATTCTATTTTTGCTACTAAGGTGCCTGTTTCCAGGTTTTCACCAAGGCACTTTTTCTTTTTTTTCTTTTTTTTGTATTTTTTTCCTTTTTTCAATTTTTTTGTTCTTTTCATTTTTTTTATTTTTTTTTGAATTTTTTTTTTATTTTTTGATTTTTTTGTGAATCATCAAGGTGCCTATTGCTAGGTTTTCACCAAGATGTTCATTTTTTTAGGACTTTTTCTGATTTTTAAGATTTTTTCATGACATTTACCAAGCAATGAATGCCTTAGGCATAGAATTTCTTCAGATGGAGAACGTTGATTGGTTCTCGGAGCTGTTCTCCTTCAGTCATTGAGAGTTGATAAGCACCGGAGCCAAAAGTAGCAGTGATTACAAAGGGACCCAGCCAATTGGGTTTGAACTTCCCCTTGCATTCGCAATGGGATTGATTTTTAGGATTTTCTCTCAACACTAGATCACCAACCTGAAATTCTCTATGTCTGACTTTCTTGTTGTAGCCTCTAGACATTCTTTTCTGATACACTCTGAGATGATCATACGCTACTTGCCTGCGCTCATCTAGTAATTCAAGTTCTTGTAACCTAGAAACTCTGTAGTCTTCATCAGTGACAAGTCCATGCATTCTGATTCTGAGTGATGGGATTTCAACCTCAATAGGTAGTACCGCTTCAGACCCATAAACTAAAGCGAAAGGTGTAGCCCCTGTAGGTGTTCTGATACTAGTTCTATAGGCCCAAAGAGCTGGATTGATCATGAGATGCCAGTCTCTTCCTGTTTTATTCACTGTTCTGTGCAAGATTTTCAAGAGATTTTTGTTTGAAGCTTCAGCTTGTCCATTCCCTTGAGGATAGTAGATAGAAGACCAATGTTGAGTAATTTTGAACTTAGCACATAATTCATCTAGGTCCTTGTTTTTGAATTGTCCCCCGTTATCTGTGATTATAGAGTGAGGGATCCCATATCTACAAATGATGTAGTTCAGGATGAACATAGAGATCTGTTTCCCCGTTGCTTGTGTTAGAGGAACTGCTTCTACCCATTTTGTAAAATAATCTGTGGCTATGATTATATGGGTATGTCCATTAGAAGAGTGCAGATGCATAGCACCTATGAGATCAAATGCCCATTGTTGAAAAGGCCATTGTGTAGTAAAGGGAATCAAATCTCTCCCTGGAGCATGAATCAAGCTGCCATGTACTTGACATGTTGACAGTTTTTAGCAAATTTAATAGCTTCTTTTTCCATTTCAGGCCAATAGTACCTAGCCCTAATAAGTTTTTGAGCTAACATTAAACCATTCGAGTGTGACCCACATATACCCTCATGGACTTCCTCTAATGCACATTGAGACTCTTCCCATTCTAAACATCTAAGCAATGTACCATCTAAACCTTGTTTGTACAGATCATTACCAATGATGACATATCAGGATGCGGATCAGATAAGGTTTCATTTCTCAAAATGGTTAAAGGACTCAGGGATGATTTGGTCGTGGAGATAGGAGAATAGATTTTTGTAGCAAGATGAGTCATAACCTACAATAGTGCAGATCATGCGGGTTTCAGGGGAGTCATATGCAGGATAGGATAGGGCTTCCACCAGGAACTCGTAGCGTAGTTCATGTTCGAGCTGCTATAAAAGAGTAGATAATGTCGCCATTGCATCGGCAGCCTTATTATCCATTCTGGGTATTTGCTCAAATGTGATAGAGATGAAGTATTTCTTTAAATCATCTACCATTCTCTTGTAAGGAATGAGCTTTTCATCTTTGGTTTGGTACACATCATTGACCTGGTGGATGACCAATTGTGAATCTCCATGGATGTGCATCTCTGTAACTCTCCACTGTATTGTCATTTTCATACCATTGAGAAGTGCCTCATATTCAGCAATATTGTTTGTGCAAGGAAACTTTAATCTGAATGCTTTCGGTATCGAGTATCCTTAAGGAGTGATGAACAATATGCCTGCTCCAGATCCATTCTGTGTGTAGGAGCCATCAAAGAATAATCGCCATTCTCTAGAAGAGAGGTGCATGATAGATGAGTCTGGAAATTCCATTTGCATTGGTGTGTCATCAAACATGGGTGCATCTGCTAGTTGATCAAAAATAACTTGACCTTTTATAGCTTTTCTTTCAACATATTCAATATCAAATTCGCTTAGAAGCATGACCCATTTAGCCAGTCTACCGGTGAGGGCAGCTTTGCTTAGGAGATATTTCAGTGGATCAATTTTAGCTACCAAATGAGTAGTATGAGCTAACATGTAGTGTCTCAATTTTTCTGATGCAAAGATCACAACTAGACATGCCTTCTCGATCATTGAGTAGTTCTTCTCATAGGCCACTAAAGTTCTGCTGATATAGTAGATGGCTCTTTCTTTCTTGTTCTCATCATGCTATGCTAGCAATGCCCCCAGTGATGTATCTATTGAGGAGACATATAATATTAATGGCTTCCCATGAATAGGAGGCATCAATATGGGTAGATTTGATAGATACTTCTTGATATGTTTAAAGTTGTTCTCGCATTCTTCATTCCATGCAAAGGTCACACCTTTATGTAATGTTTTTGTAAAAGGCTATGAGATGTCCACTAGCTGTGATATGAATCTTCTGATAGATTGAACTCTACCTTGCAATGTCCTCATTTGACTAATATTTGTGGGAGGTTGCATCTCTATTATAGCCTTGACCTTAGCTGGATCAACTTCAATGCCTTTCTTGGAGATGATGTATCCTAGGAGCTTTCCAGAAGTGACTCCAAAAGCACACTTTTTAGGATTTAGTCGAAGACTAAATTTTTTGATTCTGTCGAGGATCATGCTCAAGTCTATTAGATGTTCAGTTCTAATCATGGATTTTGCCAAGGTATCATCCACGTAATCCTCCATTGTTCTATGCATCATATCATGAAAAATAGATGTCATTGCTCTTTGATATGTAGCTCCAGCATTTTTGAGTCCGAATGGCATAACATTCCAATAGAAGGTTCCCCACGCACATGTGAAAGCTATTTTCTCTTGATCTTCTGGAGCAATTTTGATTTGGTTGTATCCAAAAAAACCATCCATAAGGGAATACATTTCATAGCCGCAGTCATGTCCACTATCATATCAATGTTAGGTAGTGGAAAGTCATCCTTAGGGCATGCTCTGTTCACGTCTCTAAAGTCTGTGCATACTCTGATTAAACCATCTGGTTTGGAAATAGGTACAATGTTGGAAATCCACTCAGCATAGTCTATGACACAGATGAATCCAGCTTTTAGGAGTTTTTCTAGTTCTGCTTTGACTAAGAGTGCAACATGAGGATGCATCTTTCTCAATTTTTGTTTGATTGGTTTTACTCCGAGAGCAATGGATAGATGGTGCATAATGATATTGGGATCCAATCATAGCATATCTGAATATTTCCATGCAAAGTTGATCTTCTTTTCTGATAAGAAGATAGTGAACTTCTGTTTCTCTTCATCTGATAGAGATTGTGCTACATGTACCAATTGTGGTTCCTCTGTTGTACCCAAATTGATGGATTGAGTTGGCTCAATCAAAACTGGAGATCTATCCTGTAAATGACTCAGAAGGACATCAAATATCTCATCCTTAGGCACCTCAGAGAGGTTTTCACCTTTAGATACGTCTTTTCTTTTTACTTTTGTCAGTTCTGAGACTGCCA
Organism: Chamaecyparis obtusa; assembly: GCA_027943335.1. NCBI lineage: Eukaryota > Viridiplantae > Streptophyta > Pinopsida > Cupressales > Cupressaceae > Chamaecyparis > Chamaecyparis obtusa. The sequence goes on along the minus strand of BSBK01001376.1, from coordinate 2,249,914 downwards.
CAAAGTGGTTTTCACCCTCAGAACTCTTTTTCTTTTTCTTTTTACTCTTGTTTTTCTGACTAAGATATTTGATGTCTAACTCGGTCATGCTGACACTTGGTTCACTGATGGAAGTACTCATAGGCTCAACTGCATTGAGGTAGCAGGCAAGGGCATAGTCATTTGGGAAGGTGTACATACCATGGTTTGGGTTTGTGGAAGTTTGGTCGATAAGATCAGGGCGTTGGATAGTCAAAGCAGGAAAGGCTTGGGATATGGTGTTCATGGATGTGGATATTTCATCATTGGTCCTAACCCGATGCTCAAGTTCAAAGGTGAAATTACAGCTCAAAATGTTCAATTCATGAATAGGCTCAACATCATCATGGGAGTCCTCTTCAGCCATAGGTGGATCAGACACGTTAAGTTCATTATTTCACTCTAGACCTACGTTGGGCTGAGATACATATTGGTGAATAACATCAATATATTTCTTTGTTATAAGTTCATCTTCTTCTGGAATGGCACCCCATTCATAGTCATTTGACTCAGCTTCTGATTCAGGATCTCTAGGAAAGCTTAAAAAATGTGTGAAATCAGGATGAATACCCCAAGAAGGATTTCCCTCAGTCTCTGACTTGAATTCATATTCATGGGAATCAGTGTCAGAATAACTACCCCCTTCTTCTTGATCAGTGTGATTGCCTTCGAGATTAGCTGGTTCTTGTGGTGCAACCATCTCTTGTGCTACAGTAGGTTCTTGTGTTTCTACTACATTAATTCTTTTGATAGGATCATCTGTATCATCAAGAAGATCTTTGATCTCTTTAGGCAATTTTTCATAGGGGATAAGCTCAGAGCTATCTGAATCATCATCAGAGGGTTCTGTTTCTTCTTTCTTAAGAACGGGTTCTCTTGGTGCAATTTGTTCTATGACATGAGAACAACCACCTTTGAGATGATAGGGTTTCTTCTTAAACCCTATGCCACCAGTATCTTTTTTGTCTCTACCAATATGTGAAATGGGTGTCACAAGACCCTTTCCCCTGATTCCTAGAGGTCCTTGACCGGAATATCCCATCTTGGCTATCAATTTGTTTCCTGGACCATATGAATTAGAAAGGATTGTAGGTGCTATAGATTCACTAGGTTGAACAATTTTGGATTTAGAATCATCTTTTTATAGCCATGCAAGCACAGCTTCATCCTCTTCAAATTCTTGTTTGGATACTTGCTCCGCCACAAAATTTATTTTGTATGCTTCATAGGTTCCTTAGGTTCTGATTTAGACTGCTTCAAGGATTGTCCATATGACTTAGGTGAGATTGGGAGAGATGTCAGAGACAAGACTGGCTCTATAGTGTATTCTCCCATCCCATTTTCTTTGATATTGATCTCTTTAGCAATGTCTTCCATCTTGGATGTGGAAGCCACATTTTGTTGCTTGATGGAAGATTCTCTGTTATTAGGTACAAGCTTATCGGCACTTTCCTTCAATGTATTGCAAGTTGTACTCAGATCTGTTGGGATAGTAACTTCTACTCCTTCATAGGGAAATTTCAAGCATTGATGGTACGTAGAAGGAATAGCTTGCATTTCATGTATCCAGGGTCTCCCTAGAAGGATATTGTAAGCCAATGGTAGATCAAGCACCTGACATGTGGTATCTTTGATGACCGGACCCACTCGGATGGGTAAGACAATAGTGCCTTTAGAAGCTCTTTCTTGTTCATCATAGGCTTTTATGGTGATCTTCTTTCGAGGATCAATAGCCATCTCTGAGAATCACAACTATGTGATTAAGTTGTAAGAACAAATGTTGAGGCCTACGCCCCCATCTATCAACACATGTTTGACTCGATGGTTCTGGATCAAGACTTCTATGTGCAAGGGTTGATTATGTGGGTGACTTAGGGAGTTGTCATCTTCCTCTGAAAAGGAGATATATTGCGGAGATGTTAGATGACCAACCATAGTCTGGAACCTGTCTAGATCTAGATCATCAGGAACATTAGAGCCGAGCAAAGCTTTGTCTAGGATATCTCTGTGAGCTGGAGATATTTGAAGTAACTCAAACATAGAGATTTTGGCATTGGTATGCTAGAGTTTTTGGATGATGTTGTAAGATGTAGGTCTTGTATCCTTGGGATTGGAAGATTTCGAGGCAACCTTCTGTCTAGAAGCAGATGTGAGATTGAAAGGTATCTTAGGGACATTAGATGAACTTGGTGTTTGTCCTTTCAAATGAGTCTGAGCTTGTCATCTGGTAACTGCATTAGCTGAGGAATGATTTCTATCCCTTTGTACAATTGTGATGACATTGCAGCTCTTAGAGATACATGGTTCAACCATATTGATGACAGCATCATTTCCAGGGTAGGCATAGTTGACTTTTGCCCCCATGTTAGGCTAGGAAGTGGAAACTCCTTTTCCATGTTGTGGAAATGGTTCTGTAAATGTTGTGTGATCATTATTGCTGGTAGGATTATCGATCATGATGTCCCCTTGATCTATCAAGTCTTGAATGGTATGCTTCAAGTGGAAGCATCCATTAGTTCTATGGCCTTTAGTTTGATGGAAAGCATAGTATTCATTATCTTTCCACCAATATGGTTTTGGATCTGAATCAGGTTTTCAGATTGGTGGTAAAGAGATCATGTTATCAGCTATCAGGGTTCTCAGGGTAGATTCCAAAGATTCTCCCAGGGGAGTAAACTTTCATTTATTATCCCATCGTTTGAATGGCTTCTTTGGAGATGGTTCAGTAGATTTTTGCTCTGAAGCTTCAATGGCTTTGGTGGCAAGGGTGAGATTGTAGGCCGGTGCCTTTGATGGGGCATGGATAGTGTCAACAACACCATCAGAGATGATACCTTTGTTTCTATTCCAGCTCTTGTTTTTATCTTTTGAGCTAGATCCAGATTCAAACTTGTCCTTTTGAAGTGTGATTTCTCCTTTCTTGACAAGTACTTTCTCAATCTTGATTGCATTATCCACCATTTTATCAAAAGATACATGATCTTGCATTTGTAATGGATAATTGAGCTCTGGAACAAGGTTATTGATAAAGATTTCAAGTTTCTCCATTTTGGGAATTGGTCTAGCATATAGAGAAAACTTTTTTTGCCACCTCTTGAGAAAAGTTAGGAATGATTCCCCTGGATATTGCTTGAGGTTACAGATATCGATCATAGTGACCAGATGTTGAATATTGTAGGAATATTGTTGATAAAACAATTTAATCAATTCCTCAAAATTTTTGATTGTAGAAGGTAATCTTGAAAACCACTGAATGGATGCTCCTCCCAAGGATCTAGGAAAAAGATGTATTGGATAAGTCGGTTCATGCATGAATTTCATGGATTGCGTACAGAACTCTCTGACATGATCTTGAGGATCAGAGTGTCCATCATATTTGTCATACTTTGGTATCTCCACTCTTTTTGGGAATGGAGGCATATACAAGTCTCTGTCAAAAGGGAAAGGACAAAGGGCCTCCATGGAGAATTCCTTGGGTTCCTTCTCTTTCTCAATTTTATTCATTTTGACCTGCATAGCGTGCAGCTGGTTCATTATGGCCATCATCGGAGTTTCTTCCTCATGTGTGATTATATCATCAACATTAAAGTTGGGAGGAAGCTTAGCCCCTTCCTGGGCTAATTGTAAAAAGTATGCCTCTCTATCCACTTTCAAGAAATACCTCATCATTCTCTGGAATTCATCGTCATTCTGACATCGATGGATTTCAGAGGGTGTAGGGTCTTGGTCGGCATTATGTTGAGAATGGTGTCCTTGGGATCCTCCTCCTAGAGAATCGTGGTTTGTCCCTGCTTGAGACATAGTAGGAGTTTTTGGGCTCCCTGGAATAGATTGAGGAGGAGTTTGTTGATTACCTCTGTGAGTTGATAAAGGAGGTATGTAACCAGTTTTCAATTGAAAGTTACCGAGACCGTCGTCTTTGTAGATACCTGACTTGATGAGTTGTTCAAGAGTTGGACCTGGGGTATTGGTCAAAAGTAAGTTCTGAGATGTTTCTTCTGATTTCTTGTGTGAAGAAGCTCCGGTCTCCACCATTAACTTTGAATGAAATAGAAGAAAAGGATGAAGACAACTGAAGAACAATTTGATTCGAGAAAATCAAATGACGCAACCTTGTCAAGATTATGATAGTTTTGAAGATCTGATGAGATGTGAGTGAAGGAAACTGTGCCTTGGCTGTATGGGATAGATCGCCCAAAAGATAGCGGACACGAGTTCTCAACACTTAGTCTATTTTTGAAGATTGATTAAAGATTGATAGTTATGACAAGGTTTTGACATGAGATAAAAAGGACTCAAATTGATCAAACACAAGACTAGATCAAATTCAAAAGATCAAACTCAAAAAATGGTAGAATGCTCAATAGCTACTGCTCTGTTCCTGACACAATGATATTTTTGACAGATTCTGGAACTAGGCTGGAAACATTGGATATCTTACAATTTGACAATTTCTGACAACTCTCTCAAATTTTTCCAAATGACACTCTGCAGACTCGTACGACACTGGGTAGTCTATGAAATGATAGTTGCTAAACTCATACGATAGTTGGGTAATACTAAAATGACACTTGACAAAACTCGTACGACTTTTGACTTCCTAAAATGACTTTTGACTCCAGAAAGATTTTACGTCAATTTTTGCAAAATTTAAGGTCTTCAATTTTGGATTGTTTGCAAATTGTACTGTCCAGATTTTGAAGGTTATAACAGATTTGATCATTTTTAATAGCCAAGTAGATAAATAAGCACGCAGAATAGCAAGCAAGTGATTTCAAGCACGTCTAAAAACAATGGACAAGGGCAAAAGCAACCTTGCACATGAACAATCAAGTGACCAAATTGTGCTAATCCCTGAGAGTACTAATTGTTTATGTTCTGAAAAGTTTTGCAATAACACACATATACCTAAAAATGAAAAATTGGCCTCTCTAGTGTTTTTAGTAATGGTTTGACTCTGTAACTTTTATGATTCAAAGGGGTGAACTCCAATCCCGGCGCACTAGGGTTTTGACACAGTTTGAGAACTTAATCTTCAAGAGCTGCTAGGGAGATTTGACAACCCAACAATGAACCATACCCGTGGAGATTTCTTCCACAAGGACATTTATATAGTGGCTGTCACTACCACGGTGAAAATGGCTATGACTGCTTGAGGTTTTGTCAATGCAGTTTGCCCTGTGAAGGGATTGTCTGCTACAATTAACCCTCTCTAAAGATGACTCACAGATTTATACCACAAGGGGACTTGGCTCCAGATTCAAGGTTTTGACACCTCTTCACTTTTAACCCAAACAAAGAAAGCAGATTAATCCGACACGCTAAGACAAAGTTTTGTTCCACCAAGGTCTGTGATATCAACTCCACGTGATCTATCAACCTCTCCGGGGAGAGAATGTATCAATCAATAAGAGAAGACGCACTAACCAATTTTGATTCACCAAAGCTCGTGATATCAACCCCACGTGATCTATCAACCTCTCCGGAGAGAGAATGTGTCATTCAATAAGAGAAGATGCACTAACCAAGTTGAATGTGAAATGCACTAAGTATCCTCCCTACCTACAAGGATTCTGTCGTCAAGAAGGATTTTGCTGGGAATCCAATCTCTCAAGAATCACGAATAGTGTTCATAGGGCCTAATTACTATGTGAGCACAGATGTATGTTCCGAAAGTAAATCTACCAAAAGCATCCAAAAAGTAGAAAGAGGAACACTTAACGCTTAAAGCGAATATGAGATGAGTCCACAAAGTGGAACACTTAACACCTCACACAAGCTAAAAATGAGTCCCCAACTTAGAAAACAAGTGAGTTCCTAAAAGCACAAAAGGGTTGCCAAGTGGAACACTTAACGCTTCTGTCATGTTGACCCCTCCCCTTTATGGCATTGAGATTGCAACCACGGAGCGGAAATGAGGGGTCAGCGGATTAGCGAGTCCAATAACCCAAGATAGTAATCAAGATCAATCACAAGTATCTAAGACTACTTAATGAATCCTTAAGGGGTCACAACCTATTATCAATTATGCAAGTGTGTAGAAATAGATCAAAGCATGAAAAGATGCACACAAGCCAGACACATAAGAGATTTGTTTTAGGATCCAAATTGAAATATTTTTAGCTTGAGAAGAATACCTTAGATCCAATGCTCTGCAATCCAGAATTTAGCACATGTCTGAAAGTACAAAACCAAGACAAATCAACAGCAAACTGTAAGCGTTAGAAATCAATAATCTAAAAGTACAAATATGCAAATTCTGTGATCAAATGGTAAAATTTGAAAATGAAACCAACATGCTTGGATTTGGCTTGGAAAGAGCTTTCCAATGATATATCACACTTAAACTTTCAATACCATATGTGAAAATTTCGCAAAAAATGGGTGCCAGTTTTCCAGAGTGGCACGGATTTTGAAAATGCCAAAATTTTCAAAAAAAACAAATCAGAAAATAGAAAGCTGGCATGATCAAAATAGGCATAGGCATGATTGAAATGAGCATAGGCATGACTGAAATGTTCCTAGGCATGATTTAAATACTGACAGGCGTGATTTAAATACTGATAGGCGTGATTTAAATACTGATAGGCATGACTAAAATGTGCCCAGGTGTGATTTAAATACTCACAGGCGTGATTTAAATACTGATAGGCGTGATTGAAATGTGCTCAAGCATGATTTAAATACTCACAGGCATGATTTAAATACTGATAGGCGTGACTGAAATGTGCCTAGGCGTGACTGAAAATGGCAGATGCGTGACTGAAACTGTCACATGCGTGACTAAAACTGGCAGATACGTGACTGAAACTATCAGATGTGTGACTGAAACTGTCACATGCATGAGTAGAATGCTTGTAAGCATGAACAAATTACTCGTAGGTGTGAACAGATTGCTTGTAGGCGTGAACAGATTGCTTGTAAGCATGATCAGATTTCTCGTAAGCGGAGTTAGATTGCTCGTAAGCGGCATTTTTCCTGTTTGCACAAAAATGATGAAAAAGTGATGCCAAAAATATATAAAATTAGATAAAAATGAAGAGAATGAGGCTCAAGGCCCCACAGTGGGCACCAGAAATGTGTGTGTGAAAATTGTACCTAATCTGTAGACACAACACTTCAGTAAAACATTAGAGGTTAGCAAAAATCAAAATCCTGCAAAATTGAAAGCTATCTAACCAGGCAATTTACTGCCTTCTAATAGGTGCAAGATTAATGTTCTCAGATTGTAATCAAGATCAGTGACCTAGACGACACCTAAATGAAGGATTTGAATGCAGTTCTAGATATGGAATAAATGCAATTAAGCTATTTTTTTTTGGATTTTTCTATGCAATAAGAATGAATGAAAAACTGATATGAAATTAATCTATATAAAAACTGATATGCTATGCTAATCTAACAATGATATGAAATATGAATCTAAATGAATGCAAAAAAAATAAGATTGATCTCACAAAGATGTCGATTCGCAAGAGCTTTGATTCTTCAATTCCAATTCTCCAGCATGATTGTGCAAAATATGAGATGAGATATGAAGAGCTGAAGCCTTTAATTTATAGAAATCCAGGGCTTTGGAGGTGCATGAATAAAAGCCATAAATCACTCAGATTAACTCAGCTTGATTTTTGAGTTATCTGATAATAACAGATAATTAAGTCACAAAAACATGCAAAAGCTAAGCTTTTAACTCAAAATAGAGTTTAGCTTTAATTGATAATTGACAGTTGTCTACTTTTATGATTGTGCATGTTTTAATTATGAATTAATTTAATAATAAAGTGATTTATGCTCAACTTAACTGATTTTTGAAATAAAATAATTAATTTATGGGTTAATTAACTATTTTATCAAACTTTTATTAAAAATTATATTATTAAATAATGACAACATGCTTAATTAATTAAATAAGAATTTAATCAATTAAAGATAGGAATATTGGATTTATTGTCAAAATTAAATAATACAATTAATAATAGATAGAATTAAATTTAATTAAACAATTAAGTGGCAAATATTAAATCTAATTAATTAAATATGAAAATATTCAATTAATCAAACTTAGGATAAATGTGATTTATCGCCAAATAATCATTAAATTAAAGATAATTATGATGATTAGGAATATTACTAGGAATATTCCCTGATGCAGAATTTAAGATAATCAATTATGATTTGATGATGTTTAGATGTGCCTTAGGTTGGGACTTTGATGTCAATTTTGTTTGATTTGTCGATGTAGGAGGTTAATGAACTTATAGCCCATTTTTGGGGTATTACAAAATTCACTTAAGAGCATGACCCATTTGGCTAATCTACCCATGAGGGAAGCTTTGCTTAATAGGTACTTGAGTGGATCAATCTTAGCTACTAAATGTGTGGTATGAGCCAACATATAATGTCTCAATTTCTATGATGCAAAGATAATAGCTAGACAAGCCTTTTCAATCATAGAATAGTTCTTTTCATATGTTACCAATGTTCTACTGATATAGTATATAGCTCTTTCCTTTTTATTCTCATCATGTTGTGCAAGCAATGCCCCCAGTGATGTATTTGTTGCTGAGACATATAAGATCAATGGCTTCCCTTGAATAGGAGGCATCAAGATAGGAGGATTTGATAGATACTTCTTGATATGATCAAAATTCTTTTCACATTCCTCACTCCATGCAAATGTCACACCTTTATGTAATGTCTTTGTAAATGGTTGTGATATGTCCACTAGCTGAGATATGAAGTGTCTGATAAACTGAACTCGCCCTTATAATGTTCTCATTTGGCTGATGTTCTTGGGAGGTTGCATCTCCATGATAGCTTTAACTTTAGCTAGATCTACTTCAATTCCTTTCTTTGAAATTATGTATCCTAAGAGCTTTCCAGAAGTGACACCAAAAGCACACTTCTTAGGATTTAGTCTGAGACTAAATTTTTTTATTCTGTCTAGTATATTGCTCAAGTCATTTAGATGTTCAGCTCTAATCATATATTTTTCTAAAGTATCATCAACATAATCCTCCATAGTCCTATGCATCATGTCATGAAAAATAGAAGTCATAGCTCTCTGATATGTAGCAGCAGCATTCTTAAGCCCAAATGACATGACATTCCAATAAAAGGTACCCCATGCACATGTGAAAGCAATTTTTTCTTGATCCTTTGGAGTAATTTTTATTTGATTATATCTAGAAAAACCATCCATTAAAGAATACATCTCAAAACCTGCAGTCATGTCCACTATCATATCAATGTTAGGTAGTGAAAAATCATCCTTAGAGCATGCTTTGTTTACATCTCTGAAATTTGTACACACTCTTATTGATTTTTCTAGTTTAGAAATAGGTACAATATTAGACATCCATTCTACATAATCAATAACTCAGATAAATTCGGCTTTCAAGAGCTTCTCTAATTCAGCTTTTACCAAGAGTGCAACATGTGGATGCATCGTTCTCATTTTTTGCTTAACAGGTTTAACATTTGGAGCTATAGATAAATGGTGCATTATAAGATCAAGATCCAACCCTGGCATATCTAAATATTTCCATGCAAAGTTGATCTTCTTTTCTATTAAGAATGTGGTAAATTTTTGCTTCTCTTCCTTTGATAAAGATTATGCTACATGGATCAATTGTGGTTCTTTTGTTGTTCCCAAATTGATAGATTGAGTGGGCTCAATTAGAACTGGAGATCTATCCTATAAATGACTTGGAAGGACATCAAATATCTCATCCTTAGGCACCTTAGAGAGGTTTTCACCTTTGGATATGTCTTTTATTTTTACTTTTGTAGGTTTTGAGACTGCACAAAGTAGTTTTCACCCTCAGAACTCCTTTTCTTTTTATTCTTATTCTTATTTTTTTGACTAAGATACTTGATGTCCGACTCCATCATGCTAACACTCGGTTCACTGATGGACGTCCTCATAGGCTAAACTGCATTTAGGTAGTAAGCAAGAGCATAGTCATTGGGAAAGGTATAAATACCTTGGTTCAAGTTGGTGGTCATTATGTCAAGAAGGTCAGGGTGTTGGATAGTCAAAGTGGTGAAAGATTGGGAAAGAGTGTTCATGGATATCGATCTGTCATCATTGGTCCTAACCTGACACTTGAGTTCAAAGGTGATATTTCAACTTAAGACATTCAATTCATGAATAGGCTCAATGTCATTGTGGAAATCCACTTCAGCTATCGGTGGATCAGACTCAATAAGTTCATTATTTCACTCTAGACTTATGTTGGGTTTAGGTGCATATTTGTGAATAACATCAACATACTTTTCTGTAATAAGTTCATCTAGTTCTGGAATGACTCCCCATTCATAGTCATTTGATTTGTCTTTTGTTTCTTCATCTAGACCTCTAGGAAATCTAAGAACATGAGTAAAGTCAGGATGAATACCCCAAAAAGGGTTTCGCTCAAATTCTGATTTTAATTCATACTCATGGGAATCTATCTAAGAATAGCTACCACCTTCCTCTTTATCTATTTGATTTCCTTTGAGATTAGTTGGTTCTTGTGTTGCAACTATCTCTTGTGCTATAGTAGGTTCTTGTGTTTCTACTACATTAATTCTTTTTACTGGATCATATTCAACTTCAAGGAGGTCTTTTATTTCTTTAGGCAAATGCTCATAAGGAATGAGCTCATCAGTGGTATCTAAATCATCACTATCAGATTGTTCATTTATTTCCCCCTTTAGTTGATTTGCTACGGAAGGCTCCATTTGTTCTAATACATGTGGGGAGTTCTTGCTAAGATAGAAAGGCTTCTTCATGTACCCTAGACCTATTGTATTCTTGTTTGCTCAGCCATGATGATCAAGAGGTGATAGAAGACCTTTACCCTATAGTCCTAGAGGTCCTTTTCCTTTATATCCTATTTTTTTGATCAATTTGTCCCCTAGGCCATATGACTTAGAAGGGATATTCGATATTTTAGCATCACATTTTTGAACAACTTGAGATTTAAGTTCATCTTTGTATAGCCATGTGAACATGGCTTCATCCTCTTCAAAATCCTATTTAGATACTTTTTCTACAACAAAATTTCCCTTATATGCCCCAAGTGGTTCTTCAGACTCTATTTTAGACTGTTTTAGAGTTTGTCCATAAGACTTAGGAGAGATAGGGAGAGATGTCAAAGATAAGACTAGCTCTATAGTATATTATCCCATACCATTTTCTTTGATCTTAACCTCTTTAGCAATGTTTTCCATCTTGGATTTTGAACTCTTTATATCCTTAAACAAGTTTGAATCTCTTAAATCTCTATACAATTCATTTGCACTAGTGGGGCCCTCGGTTGAATATTTATTGATCAATTCATCTAATTTAGGAACATTCATGGATACCACATCAGCCACAGGCTTCAAATTACTAGGAATACAAACTTGCTCAGTTTTGGAAACCTCCATACTAGCAGCAACTCTATCACAATTCTCAGCATTTGAGGCCTCGGTTGGACTTATTCGAATTTCAATCTCGACCTCAACTTTAGAGGCAACTTCTTCATCGGCATTACCCTCAATGATAACTTTGGAGAAAAAGCATGAACCATTCTCATCAATCCAAGCAATGGACCTTTGACAGCCGGCCCTCAAATCTATTTGTAGCATTCGCAAAAAATCAACAAGATATGGAGAGCCATCTATTGCCAACTCTACAGTGGGCATGCCAGCCAAAAACTCATCTCTAAGTGAATCCAAAACTTGGACAGAAAAATCATTCCATGAGCCATTCCAAAAATACATCACCCTCGTGGGAACTGAACTCTTACAAAAATTCTCATAGTTATGCAATGCTGCCTTGCCCGAACAGCACTTATACAGACAACTACATTTCATGCTTCTGTCTTTCTTGCCACAGTTAATCCTATTCTTCCGTGCCCACTTAGATAATCTCCTTCCTGAGGATAGGAAACCATATTTATTTCCTTGTTTTCATTTCATTTGAGCTCTCTCCAAAAAATTTATGCCAAGCTGACACAAATGCTTCTCTTCACCCTTCATTGCAAACAAAACCAATTTACAGCCCAAACCGTTTCAACTAGGGTGTAATTATTTACAATGTCACTACAACACCATAATCTACAACCACCCCTAACAAGAGGCTACAATATACACCAAAATCCGATGCCACATTTTACATCGATACGAAGAGAAACAACATATAGAACAGAGAGTTGATCCTAGCATTCAGTCTCATTATTCAAACTCCGATCAAGCCATAAAACAATACTCAAATTGTCAAGAAGTTAAATTAGGCCAAGCAAACCCCAGTTCCACCATGAAACCTCCAAATCTCAGTTTCTGACTCCACTCCAACAGTCCACTTCCTTTGTTAGGTCCACAGGCCTAATGCATGCGGTTTAGGATTGGGTTTCCAAACAAAGTATGAGGAAAGGGTACCTGGGATCAAACACTGAGTTTTAGGTTGTTCTCCTCACCCTAGGTGTATATGCCTATCAATAATGCAAATATAATAGATTGATTTAATTGGAACCAACTTGAATTAGAATGAATAGTCATTACATAGGAGACCCCTTAGTTATATAGCCAAGGTTAGTACAAAGGAGTGAATGAGACAATGACAATAGATAATCAATAGATAACTTATCACCCAACTAAGATGGAATCACATGTCCACCAAAGGTTAATGATCCTCCAATGTGTAATAAAGTATGTGCGACAAAGGTGGAGTCAAGACATAAAGTGGAATGTGATAACATGATAACACCACATAAAGTGAAAAATTTCAAACTACTCCTATGTGATCCCTAAGTAAGCTTGAGTGTAATTAGTACCCACGTGATAATTTACCAAGTTAAAATAAATTTTGGTGGTAGGATTTTTTATTAGTTTTCTTTCTATCTTTTTTTACTAAAAACAAACTTGAAATGTATTTTATCTTTGTTTATTAATATAAAATCATATATTACCAATGGAAAAAATCTTCTATATATTTTTTCACCATGTTCTATAGCCGAATTGAACTGTTTGATGTATAATTTATCTACCTAATCTTTTGTGCTTGCATGACAATTTTGAATTTTTCAATCACATAATTTTTAATTTATTTATAGTTGTTATGCCATTCTTGTAATTTGATGCCCCACCCATTCTTACATTTTTCATTACGCTTCATCTAGATTTTCTTCCTATGGTTTATAGAATACTTAAAAACCAAATTGAGCCAATGATTTTAATTAATGGTTTCAACCTTTTTTAATAGCTTACATTTGGGTTATCACTAATGTTTCTAAAGGAAAAGTGCCTACTGTAGCTAAAAGAATTTCATGAGAAACTATAAATTTGATTATAAGATTTCTTTTTACTATATTTTTTTTTATTCTTTCTAGTTATCTCCAATTGTTCAATTTCTCATATTTTTTCCCAACACTTGACAACCATAAAGGACAACCAACATGGGTAGTAGACCAATATGGTTTTTCTCATTTTTTAATCCCAAAGTTTGGCTCTCCTACACCCATTTTGAAGAAGGTGTGAGGTCGTTTAACCTTAATGCATTCCCTTTATTTTCTTTCTCTTCTAACTGAGCTTACAATGAAAATAATCCTAATACATTTGTATTCTTTCATTATTTCTAGCAAGCTACCTTAAAAAAGAATGGTAATATTTTTATCTTTTCTATTTAATAATACAACCATTATTTTAGTCTTGGTTATATGGACTTGCATTCTAACCTTCTGAAAAAAAGTGTTCCAAGGCCTTCAAGTGCTCTCTCAATGCATGGTCTTTAAAAAAAAAAAAAAGATAAGATCAACAACATATAAAAGAACCTTCACCCCATAGTTTTCCAATTGAATAACTTCCCCATCTATCTTCATTAATCATGCCTCTAACTTATAAATGTATATGATATAGGGGGAATAACTATTTGAATCTAATGTCACCACCAAAATACTTAGATATATTCTTTCTTGTTATCATTTTAGCTCTAACCTTATCATAAAATACATGCACAACTTCTCTATATAAATCTTAGATGATTGATTATTTTATTCTATTCCATAGTTTATCTCTGGGTACCACATTGAATGCTTTCTTTAAGTCCACAAAACAATAAGCATCTTATGCACCTTGACTGTCCAAGATTTTTTCAATCAAGTCCCTACAATATAATGTGATGATCAATGGTAGAGTATCTGGGCCTAAAACCTAGTTGTTATTTTTCCCCCTTTCCCTCATTTTCTACCCACACAAAAACCAAGTTTTAAGGTCCTTCACACACCGCAACCTTCTGATTTTTCACTATATATCATTTTCCTAGTCAAAAACATAGAAGCTTTTGACCTAGGGCTTGCTCCCAAATGGTGTAACCTCAACCTCCTGGTTCAAAGCTTTTGGAATATGAAAAAGGACCTCCCTAACTTGCATTGTACCAAGGAAGAAGAATTTCCAACGGTCAAAATTCAAGTTAGGGCCATTTGAATGGCTAAACCCTGAAAACAAGGGTTTCTTAGACCAGCGGACAAGAAAATTGAATAACTCTGATATAAAATGACTCAAAGTTATCAAACCAATTCTAAAAGCATAAAATGGAGATGCTCCAACTTTCAGACAGGTTTTGATCACCACTTCACATCCGTACACCGTACTGTCACCGTGATTTGCACAGAAAATTGCTCTGAAACAGGTAGTTTTATTGATTTGAAAGCAATTTGAATACAATGAGGATCTCTTCAATTTCCTCAGTCATTTGGAAGCCTAAATAGGCTCTCCCCACCTTTGGCTTAACCATTTTTATGGTTGTAGCCGTTTAACCAATTCAAACTCAAAATTGCTTAGCAACTTTAAAAGTTGCATTACAACTTTAAAACAACTTTTTCCGGGTAAGACAAAAAGTCTGTTTTGGAAGACTAAAAGACCTTATTTCATGTTTTAGACTTTCAAACACTCTTAAAACACCTAAAGACACCTAGATAACAAAATTTCATCCAAGGGACCAATCAATACCCAAGGTTTATTAGAGTGACTGTCCTCATTTGTTGAAGGAAAAAAGCATTAATGTGGTTCAATAGCAATGCATTCAAGTGGCAATTACACAAGGGACAGTCACTATGAGATGTCCTCATTTGTGACAAGGACAGTCACACATGACGACATCTCATAGTGATTCTCCCTTGTGTAATTTCCACTTGATCACTCTAAAGACAACATGATAATGTACACTCACTGTAAGGACAGTCACAAATGAGGACATCTCACAGTGACTGTCCCTTGTGTAATTGCTGCTTGAGTTACACAAGGGACATTCATTGTGAGATGTCCTCATTTGTGACAAGGACAGTCACACATGAGGACATCTCAAAGTGATTGTCCCTTGTGTAATTGCCACTTGAATGTATTGCTATTGAACCACATTAATGCTTTTCTTCCTCAATAAATGAGGATAGTCACTCTGAAGACAACATGATAATGTACACTCACTGTAAGGACAATCACAAATGAGGACATCTCACAGTGACTGTCCCTTGTGTAATTGCTGCTTGAATTACACAAGGGACAGTCATTGTGAGATGTCCTCATTTGTGACAAGGACAGTCACACATGAGGACATCTCACAGTGATTTTCCCTTGTGTAATTGCCACTTGAATGTATTGCTATTGAACCACATTAATGCTTTTCTTCTTCAACAAATGAGGACATTCACTCTAAAGACAACATGATAATGTACACTCACTGTAAGGACAGCCACAAATGAGGACATCTCACAGTGACTGTCCCTTGTGTAATTGCCACTTGAATTACACAAGGGACAGTCATTGTGAGATGTCCTCATTTGTGACAAGGACAGTCACACATGAGGACATCTCACAGTGATTGTCCCTTGTGTAATTGCCACTTGAATGTATTGCTATTGAACCACATTAATGCTTTTCTTCTTCAACAAATGAGGACAGTCACTCTGAAGACAACATGATAATGTACACTCACTATAAGGACAGTCACAAATGAGGACATCTCACAGTGACTGTCCCTTGTGTAATTGCCGCTTGAATTACACAAGGGACAGTCATTGTGAGATGTCCTCATTTGTGACAAGGACAATCACACATGAGGACATCTCACAGTGATTGTCCCTTGTGTAATTGCCACTTGAATGTATTGTTATTGAACCAGATTAATGCTTTTCTTCTTCAACAAATGAGGACAGTCACTCTGAAGACAACATGATAATGTACACTCACTATAAGGATAGTCACAAATGAGGACATCTCACAGTGACTGTCCCTTGTGTAATTCAAGCGGCAATTACACAAGGGACAGTCATTGTGAGATGTCCTCATTTTTGACAAGGACAGTCACACATGAGGACATCTCACAGTGATTGTCTATAATGTCCCCTTTTTGGCTAACTTGGAAAATAGGAACAATTACTCCACTTCTCAGACTTACTCTATCAGATACTTACAATTAAACTAAGTAATGGAGGTTACTTAAGATATCAACCGCTATTTCAGATTCAATCACAATATGTGTGCAAGATGATATTGATACCAATATGTTTAATAGCACTATCGGATATATTGATATGAAATATGCTATGAATATGATGTTTCCTATCACTTATAGTGATAGTATAATAATGCTATGTCTGATATAAACAATATCGATATACAATCAATAAGTATTGCTTGCAGCAATGTATTTGTTGTGTCTAATATGATAATGTAATTATGAAAATGTGTAATATCACTATGAGTGATATGTTGCTATTTTAGATTCTGAATTATATGCTTGCAACTTCAAATATTGATGCTGTTTCTGACTATCCTTTCTATTTGTGCAATCATGGTGCTGTCTCTGATCTGCAATGATAAACTTGAAACCAAACTGCCAAAGGCAGATGCTCTATTGAGTATATCCAAATATGGATAAGTAAATAAAGTTCCAATGATGCCTTGAGTGACTGACGAGAATGCATTCTTATATTGTCTTTAACAAATGAAGAGTTGTTATGAATGAGATGTGTCTTATTTCTTCCTCCATGTCCCTTTTTTAATCACACCTTTCCATAATCCGACAGTTCGCATAATATTATTTCATTATTTTCTGATCATAGATAACTCCCAGATTGACTCAATATCAAATCTTTTTATGAAGGTGATCTTCCCTAATTGGTAGTGCAACCAGTAGTTAACATCCACTGGTTTGTATTAGTTTGGTCTAACTATCATTAGTATTTAGTCAATCAATATTAACTCTTGCCTTATCCCATATTGTTATGATTATATCCAATCTTTCTACTTTGATATAAGTCGATATCATTTTCTGATAATTGTCCATTTATTGGTTGATTGCTGGTAATGGAGTTTGATCTTCAAATTGACTTCCATTCCTGTTAATACTTAAGGATACATTGTACTTATTATCCATGACTGATGCCTCATTCATCGATAGCTTGTGATATAATCACTGATGCTTTTGTGTTTCTACAAGATGTGGTTTATCTCAGACAATCGATAATCTTTCAATCCTTTATTCGATATCCTCCTATGTGGTGTCTATTGATATAGATAGTAGAATTCAATCTAGTTTCTATTATTGTCATGATAACATGGGAAGTGATAGTGCATATTTGCTAGCGGGTCTTCATGTTTGATATTGCTTTATCGGATATGTCATTGTCTAAACTTGTGCAATTAATGATTATTTATAATATATGAATGGTTATACTTCTTGCTTATCAATACATCTTCTGAAACACATAGTGACCTATCCCTTATTCATATCATGTTGATCTTGACTTCATAGTATTCGGTTCATTAATCATCCTCTCATGGTATCGATGTGTAATGACTAGTGATTGTTGTATCACTTCTTCATTCCTCATTGTGATAGATAATGCAGATGTTTAACGTAGATGTATATCGATTACAGATATTCGATATTGCTTTAAACGTTATTATTATTATTATTATTATTATTATTATTATTATTATTATTATTATTATTATTATTATTATTATTATTATTATTATTATTATTATTAATTTTATTAATTTTATTGTTATTATTAAATATTATAATTAATGATGTTAGTAATATTAATAATATTATTTCATTTGGTAAGACTTCATTGTCAGCTCGATGGTATCTTTGTTTCAAAACCTTAGGTCTCTGATGATTCACTAGGCACCGAATGGCAAATGTACTTTTCCCCGGTATCCCTCTTGACCTTGGCTGGAGTCCATTAAGATATATTTACCTGATGAATGGTATCAGATGGTTTATCCTTAGATATTAGGAGTACTCACATATGCTGACGCTGACACCTATTTATATATACAATAACATATATACATATCTACATATATATATATATTACTGTATGTTTACATAGGTATTTGTGGCAGCATATTGGAATACTCTCAATATATTCTATATATAAAGATATATATATATTTTTTCAATATATATATATTTATATATATATATTTTCTCTTACTCTCATGATGCATTATTTGGTTTGGTTTGCCTCTAATACTCTGTGCTTTCAATTCTATTTGGTTTAGCATTTGCAGGACAACTCTAATACGTTCTATAGACAAGTTACCCTGCATTCAGCTGGACAGAGATATCCTTTTTGTGGTTGATGTCTTTCTATCTTCAGTAGCAGAGTGTTGTTCTCACCCATAGTTTTTCTGTTATACCATATTCTGACTAGCTGTTCTATCGAGCAACTTTCTTTTATACTAATAAAGCATATACATATATATATATATATATATATATATATAGGAATAGATTCAAATGTTCTCATCATTAATTATTACAACAGGGATAACTAGGCCTCATCGTTATAACATGGATAACCAAATTAAGGATGGAAGGTATAGCTGCTTTAATTTTAGTCTCGATCATATACTTACTTCTTACATATGATCTTAACCACCTTCTCATTGTTAAATAAATTTCTATCCTACATACCTCACTGCATCCTGCCAAGTATGATTTATAGTCTGGGTTACCTAGCCCCAAACTCCAGTAGGGATTACTAAAGATTAATGTTAATTGTAGAGATGTTTAAACTCAAGTTAAGACCTTATAGAGATATTTTTTTCTGATAACTAAAATGATAATGTAAATTGAATGGGCTTATAGACTTGGTTTAGCTCTACATTAATGATTGTGGGTTACCCTTAGCTCTACATTCTGCAATGAGCAGAATAACATGCAAATCTAGCACATAATCAGCTCTTTGATCGGTTATGAATTATGGTAGACAGCACAATTTTGATAGGTTCTACTCTGTCTTGAGATAGGCCTGTTTTAATTTATTATCTACAATATACAGCAGATTTTCTTTTTAGGCACTTGCTGATGGCATCTGCATCTCCAATTTTATATACGTATATACATACTAATCCTTAGTATATATGTTTAGCCATATATAGATGCACATTTGATTGCAAAGATAGGCAATTACCATACATTTAAATAACTCATATACCTATATATGTACATATAAATAAACATATATATATATATATATATATATATATATATATATATATATATATATATATATATATATACTTACGTGTTTACAAATGAATTATTTATATAGATATTTTCATGCCTACCTTGTCTAATCTTTTTTAAGCCTGATTTTTAGACTAAGATAATCGGTCACATCTTCCCAATATGGATTTCCATAGATTAAGGAGAAACAGCATAGTAGTTTTCATTTAAGTTCAGACCATTCAGAGATAATTCATCTGATTGTCTAAATATTTCATCTGATAATATCATCTGATTGCCTGTTTTCATTAAGGATGATGCATCAAATTAAACTAAAAATGCAAATTGACTGGGTTTATATTACTTATAAAGAGACATCTCATCATAATTAGTTACTCCAAACATGTATGCATGTCCATGGTAATCATCTATACTAGGAAATGTGGGATATCCTTCGTAGATGGTAGTAGTGTGTGTTTTGGCCTTTTGTAGGTACCAAAAAAGCTAAAGGAGAAAGGAACTTCAATTAACTAGAATATTAAGAACAGAGCAAGGAAAACAAGATCTATGGAGCAACTTACACATCCGCCTCTACAGATGTTAGTTCAAATTGGTATGAAAGTATTGTAATTTTATAAAGAAAGTTCGCTAAAAGCACCAAATGTAAGGTTTACAGGAAGGTGGGTCTGTTCACTAAATGTATGCTATTGTAATGTATCATGTTAAAATATTGAGCAATGGAAAGACCCACTAATATTATGTATCAACCATCTCCATTCTGTCTCGACAAAGGTTGAGCTGTGGGTATGCCCACAGTACTTATGTATTTTACAAATCTCGGCCAATGTTGAGTCGTGGGTATGCCCACGTATTTCTGTATATGTACAGGACCAATGGTCCCGGGAAAGGCTGGAGGTTTTCTCAACCCCGCTCTTTCCGAACAGCGCCTGCAGTGAGCGGGGTATCATTGTAAAATTATCTTTAATTATTAATAAAAAAATTTAGGGCTTAGGCCTTTTACCGATCCAAAAAAAAAAATATTAATAATATTATAATAAATATTATTATAGTGATAACATATTGTTTTATATTGAGAGGTTTATTAATATTATTTATATATTAAAATTATTATATCAATAATTGATTTAATATTATTACTTAATATATTATTATAATATAATATATATAATTTATTAATAATTATTTATTATTAATTTATATTATAATTATAATCATAATTATATTATTTATTAATATTTTAATATTATTTAATTAACATATTACTTATTATGCTAACTATATATTATTATTATCTGTTGATAATAATTATATATTATTGTTATATACCGTTAATAATAGATTATTATATATCATCTAATCATTCTATTATTATACTAAGTTCAATATGTCACGGCTCATGACATTGTCCCTTGTGTAATTGCCACTTGAATGTATTGCTATTGAACCACATTAATGCTTTTCTTCTTCAACAAATGAGGACAGTCACTCTAAAGACAACATGATAATGTACACTCACTGTAAGGACAGTCACAAATGAGGACATCTCACAGTGACTGTCCCTTGTGTAATTGCCGCTTGAATTACACAAGGGACAGTCATTGTGAGATGTCCTCATTTGTGACAAGGACACTCACACATGAGGACATCTCACAATGATTGTCCTCATACGTGCAGCAAGAAGACCATTGCACGAGTTATAGCCGCACGCTCAGGTTTGAAAATTGTATATATTTTAATCTAATGTATATTTTAATCCTTTTGCCATGTTATGTAATATGTCTTGCCTTGTAGCTTATATGTTTTGAAATTGTTGTTAGGCCTTGTAGCTTATATGTTTTGATTGTTGGAGAGCTTCTAGAGCTAAGCAAGAAGACCATTGCACGAGTCGTAGCCACGCGCTCAGGTATGAAAATTGTATATTTTTTAATCTAATGTATATTTTAACTAGACTTTTAAAATATTAAAGGATTTAACTAGGTCTAAGAAGATTTGCGTACTTTCAACAGTTTTGCTTAGTCACTGAAAGTTGTAGACCAAAGTTTTCATAGCCCAATTTTTGCTTCCTGCGAAGAACGATCATGTCAGATAATATAAGTGAAGAACAAAATAGGGAGATAATTGCTAGATTGTGGTCTAACTTGAAAAGAAAAGGTGATGGAAAATGTTATTGTCCTTGCAAAATTTGTAAGGGCTTAAACCATAGAAGATTGCTAATCAAAATAGTTAAGAGACATTGTAGGGAGAATGGTCACATTGAAGGGGGGCATGACTATCATCCACTGGTAAGTTGTTCATTATATCATTTTAACAATTTATATACATATGAAATCACTTGATGATGAGTTGATGATCATGGTTTATTTATGTTAATCAATTTTATATAGGTTGATCTCCCCAAGGAAGTACATGATATGGAGGAACATGGAGGTGCGAATATCCAAGGTGAAGATAATGATCCCATGGAAGATGATGATCATGCACCAGAAAACACAATTGAAGATGATGGTATAAATACATTGATCCATGACACATTTAGTCCAAGCGGATCTGATCATGATGATGATGATAGCCTCAATGTACCTCTACTTGAGAAGGCATACGAGCCCCTATACAAAGACTCCCAAACAACTCTTCTCTTTGCTGTATTGTTGTTGTTGAACTTGAAGGTTATGAATGGTTTATCCAACATAACAATGTCACGTATGTTAAGGTATGTCATATATGTCTTTATAGTTAACAAAGGGTGAATAATGTACCACTAATATTGTTTATATTAACAACTTATATTTTTTGTTGTAGATTGATAGGCGAGTTTTTGTTACCACCATCAAATATTCTACCTCGCTCATATCAAATATTCTAGTAGGTCTATGAAACCTGTTGTGCCCCATTAACTCTGCAGATTGCCAAAATAATAAATGACATTATGTGATTTATAGACACCCTTTTTGATGTTCTTTCAGACCTCCAAACCTCAGACCCCAACTCCACTCCTGCACTCCTCTTCTCTTGTCAAGTCTGCATACCTAATGCATGCAATCAGGCTTGGGTCTCAAGACAAGTGTTGAAGAATGGGCTCCTAGAATTAGAATCAGAGTTTTAGATTGTTGTTCATACCTTAAACATTCACAAAAACCAAGATCAGGGGTCCTTCACACACTTCTAGACTCTGATCCTTCATTTCTCATCAAATCCTAGTCAAAAACAATAGAGTCTTTGAACTAGGGCTCGCCTTCACCATGCACAGACTTAATATCCTGTTCTAAAGCCTTTGGAATATGAAAATATACATGTCTAACCTTCATCTTGCTGAGAATAAAGAATTTTCAATGGTTAAAACTCAGGTTATGGCCATAAGAGCAGTCAATACCCTGAAAACAAGGGTTTGCAGACAACGTTCAGAGAAAATACAATAACTTTGATTTAAAACAAGTTAAATCCTCCAAACCAACTCTCAGAGTATCTAATATCTCTAATACAATTTCCAAGCCAATTTGATCATACAACCATCATCCGTACATCCGTACAGAGTTAGTTTTTGCACAGGAAATGCTCTAAAATAGGGTTATTTATTAAATTTTGAAAGCAAAATGGTTCTCCAAATCTCCTCTGCCATTCCTTTGACCATTGGAAGCCTAAAAAGGCTCTGTGGATAGTTTCTTAACCATCTAGATGGTTATGTCCGTTCAATACAACAAATAACAACTTTTGAAGCAACTTTTAAAAGTTGCATTACATATTGTTAACAATTTTGCAAACATTCTTGCCGAGAAAGGCTAAAATGTGTTTTGAATATTTTTAGACCTTTATTAATCTTCCAAAACTCCTAAAACACCTAACAGACACCTCGCAATCAAATTACATCCAAAGACTAATTGATACCCAAGGCTTATAACAATACCAAGGGGTCATAGTCCAAACATGTGGATGGGTTACAAGGAGATGTTAATCAATCCTTTAACCATTATTACAAACAAGAAAACTTAAATACTAAACCATTGAAAACATCTTAAAACATTTAGTCTATCAATCCTTCAACACAAGGCTCCATGGTGATATGATGTAACCTTAGGAAAGTAGGTGCTTGTTTCAATAGGATGGGATGACTTCTTGGCTTCATGGTGTCTTTCTTCAATCACATGGTTTTTGGTTTGCATGAGGGATGCCCCTGCATCACAGTCACTGTGAGATGTCCTCATGTGTGACTGTCCTTGTCACAAATGAGGACATCTCATAGTGACTGTTCCTTTTGTAATTGCCACTTGAATGAGGATAGTCACTGTAAAGACAACATGATAATGTACACATACAATGAGTGTACATTATCATGTTGTCTTTACAGTGGCTGCCCTCATGTTGTATATTCTTCTCTGTAGATGCTACTATGTGCTAGGGAACTTCTTAGAACTGTTGGTATATTCTTACAACTTGTTACACCTAGGATATTCTTCTCTATAGATGCTACTATGTGCCGTGGTCCAAACGGGCCCATAAATGTGGTTGAATAGAAATACATTCAAGTGGCAATTACACAAGGGACAGTCACTGTGAGATATCCTCATGTGTGACTGTCCTTGTCACAAATGAGGACATCTCACAGTGACTGTCCCTTCTGTAATTGCCACTTGAATGAGGACAGTCACTATAAAGACAACATGATAATGTACACAAGTACCGTGAAGGTAGTTGCAAGTTAGGGCTGTTTCATTGCATACCCAAAACAATGAAGATGTTACAGTCCACAAAATGTTTGTGCTTGAAAGATGAACAAATAAAATTAAACTTCTAAATAACCAAAGCTGCTAACAATAAATTCAACACAGATATATCCTCATTTCTGGGTATTTTAGCTCTGTAACAGCTGAATACCAGATTACATAATAATGACAAAAGAAAAATAAACCCAACGTACTCAGAAATTGAAGCTCTGATTTCACGAAGGGAATCTCTCTCGGCGCTGTTGAAAATACAAATGACAACGTTTCTCTACATTATCATGTTGTCTTTACAGTGACTGTCCCTTGTGTAATTTCCACTTGAAGGAGGATAGTCACTGTAAAGACAACATGATAATGTACACTTACAGCCCGTGTACATTATCATGTTGTCTTTAGAGTGACTATCCTCATTTGTTGAAGAAGAAAAGCATTAATGTGGCTGAATAGCAATACATTCAAGTGGCAATTACACAAGGGACAGTCACTGTGAGATGTCCTCATTTGTGACTGTCCTTACAGTGAGTGTACATTATCATGTTATCTTTATAGTGACTGTCCTCATTTGTTGAAGGAAAAAAGCATTAATGTGGTTCATTAGCAATGTATTCAAGTGGCAATTACACAAGGGATAGTCACTCTGAGATTTCCTCATTTGTGACTATCCTTACAGTGAGTGTACATTATCATGTTGTCTTTACAGTGACTGTCCTCATTTGTTGAAGGAAAAAATTAATGTGGTTCAATAGCAATGTATTCAAGCGGCAATTACACAAGGGATAATCACTCTGAGATTTCCTCATTTGTGACTATCCTTACAGTGAGTGTACATTATCATGTTGTCTTTACAGTGACTATCCTCATTTGTTGAAGGAAAAAAGCATTAATGTGGTTCAATAGCAATGCATTCAAGTGGCAATTACACAAGGGACAGTACATGCCCATTAAAGTTGGTGTTTTGTTATCCAGCATGACAATGGAGATAGCATACTCTGGGTCAATTTTACTGATCAAATTTCCCTCTGCCAGGCAAAGCAACAATCTGGGTATGATAAGGTAAAGTTTTTGCAACAATTTCTTGCTGCTGCTAAGGTTACCATTGTTTATGGTTTCTGTTATATAGTTCTATCTATATTGCTATATGGCCTTTTGTTTAGGATTAAGTAGATGAGGGAAAATATTTCTTTTGTGGATTGTAAACAAAACATTGAATTATTTCAGAGAAAAAATCTAAATCTATAAGATGCTACGATGGAGCACATGACCATGTACTTGTGAATATTAGGATCCATGTTAATCAAATGACTACTTTATGTAAATTACTTTTGAGTAAGTAAAAGGCAATACAATTTTTCAAAGTGTGCAAGGATTTTTATGATATACAGGTGTACGAAGAAATGAATCTGTGTTGTTTTGTATCAATATCAAACATCTCTGATATATTTTCATGTTTTTATAATCTATTTTGCAGATGGAAAGTTGAAATGCCAGCTATCCTAGAGCAGTCAATAAGAATATTGTCTGATGCTGGTCTTGGTATGGCCATGTTCAGTCTGGGTATGTTTTGAATTCTTCTCTATCTCTCTAATTGAGGAGTACTGAATATATGCATGTGCTTTTTTCTTCTTTAATGGTTGTGAAGCTCTGTTTGTTCTAAATACCACCGTATTGCAATTGTATTAGTTTCATTATTTTCTCTAAAGTCACTGTATTTTTTCTTATTATAATAAAAGAGGAAGTTGTGAATGTCAAAGTTGAGTGAAACAAAAATTATTTTCATCAAATTTTGTTACTGTCACAAGGGACAGTAACAAAGCCCTAGCTTTTCCTCTGATATAGCCTTCTCCCATACCTCATCCTGAGATTCTTTGTCTTCTGTGTCATCTGATCCTCCTATACAAGTTGCAAATGAAATTTATCGTTCATGTATAAACTGAGATAATATAATGCACTCGATATTTGAATCATCGTACATGTATAGAATGACAGAATATAATGCATTCAATATTTGTATTATCGTTCATGTATAGATTGAGACAAAATGATAATGTACACTCACTATAAAGACAACATGATAATGTACACTCACTATAAGGACAGTCACAAATGAGGACATCTCACAGTGCCTGTCCCTTGTGTGATTGCCACTTGAATGTATTGCTATTCAGCCACATTAATTCTTTTCTTCTTCAACAAATGAGGATGGTCACTATAAAGACAACATGATAATGTACACTTACAGTAAGTGTACATTATCATGTTGTCTTTATAGTGACCATCCTCATTTGTTGAAGAAGAAAAGCATTAATGTGGCTGAATAGCAATACATTCAAGTGGCAATCACACAAGGGACAGTCACTGTGAGATGTCCTCATTTGTGACTGTCCTTATAGTGAGTGTACATTATCATGTTGTCTTTACAGTGACTGTCCTCATTTGTTGAAAGAAAAAAGCATTAATGTGGTTCATTAGCAATGTATTAAATAATTTATTTTTTTTAATTTACCCATGGGCGTCGCAATTGCGACGGGCGCCCGTCGCAATTGCTTCGGAGGGCCGTCGCAATTGCGACGCCCTACCCTTGCAATGTGACGGAGGCCCAGAATGGGTGAAGGGGTGACATTACGATGGGAGGGAGTCACAATTACGACGGCTACCCATAGACATCGCAATTTGTGACTAAAAAACTATGACGTCAATGGGTGTCTCTATTGCGACACATAGCCATCGCATTTGCGACACATAGCCGTCGCAAATTGCCCTCAAATGTACTAGTGTAGGTTGATGACTGTCATGTTCTTGAAAAAAAATTTGAGGCATTCAAGATGTTCAAGTGGTATAAAGAAAAAGTAGAAAAAGAGACTGATAAAGAATTGAAATGCTTAAGATCGGATAGAGGAGGTGAATTTATCTCTAATGAATTTACTAATTTTTGTAATGAGCATGGTATTAAAAGATAGGTCTCTACACCGAGCACACCACAACAGAATGGCATTCCTGAAAGGAGGAATAGGTCAATTGTTGACTGCACAAGGACATTAATGATAGAAAAGAATGTTTCTTAGATAAATTGGAGAGAAGCTATTAGCACTACTATTTATGTGCTAAACCAAGTACAACTGAAGAAGGACACTAATAAGACACCCTATGAGTTATGGTTTGGACACAAACCCACTGTAAGTTATTTCAAAAATTTTGGAAGTAAATGTTTTATTCAAAAAGATGAAAGAAATGGAAAGTTTGACTCAAAAGGTGATGAAGGGATATTTCTAGGATATTCTAGTAAAAGTAAAGCATACAAGTGTCTGAACAGAGTTACTAATAAAATGATTGAAAGTACTAATGTTTGAGTTGATGAGTTTGATGATAAGAATGAAAAGGAAACTAGAAAGGAATCGGAAGACTACGGTAGATTCACTTACATTGAACAACCTAAGTATCTACCGAAGCCACAGATAGTGACAACCCGTCAATAGGAAAATAATACCAAGGAATAGGAAAGAGAAATCGACAAGCAGGAAGCACCCACTGAGCAAGAAAATGAACCTGCACAAGATGAACAAGAAATAAGAAATCAGATACTGGCAATTTTTGTCAGAAGACATCATCTTGAGACACAAATCATTGGAGATAGACAAGTTGGCATGCAAACAAGGAGTAAAGAAAGACAAGGTACATGTCTAGTTTGTGATTATGAACTGAAGAATGTAAAGGTTGCATTAGAAAATGATGAATGGGTTAATGCAATGAAAGAATAAATAGACCAGATAGAGAAGAACAAAACCTAAACCTTAGTACCTAGACCTAAAGACAAGAATATTATCGGTACTAAGTGGATATTCAGAAACAAGCAAAATGAGAATGGAGAGGTAACAATAAATAAAGCTAGATTGGTATGCAAAGGATATGCACATGAGGAAGGAATAGATTATGGTGAAACATTTGCACCTGTTGCTAGATTAGAAGGATTCAAAATGTTACTTGCATATGCTGCACACAAAAAGTTCAAAGTTTACCAAATGGATGTCAAGTCAACATTTCTGAATGGGATACTTGAAGAAGAAGTCTACATAGAACAACTTGAAGGGTTCGTTGATCCAGACAAGAAAGATATGGTATGTAGATTACATAAAGCTTTATATGGTTTGAAGCAAGCACCGAGAGCCTGGTATGAGAGGCTACATACTTATTTGTTAAGTATTGGATTTGTTAGAACAAGTGAGAACAACAATTTGTATATGAAAGGAGATATTGATGATACTATGCTTATAGCTGAAATATTTGTGGATGACATTATATTTGGAGGATAAGATCA
Organism: Chamaecyparis obtusa; assembly: GCA_027943335.1. Classification (NCBI taxonomy): domain Eukaryota; kingdom Viridiplantae; phylum Streptophyta; class Pinopsida; order Cupressales; family Cupressaceae; genus Chamaecyparis; species Chamaecyparis obtusa. Next base: position 2,221,356 of record BSBK01001376.1, on the reverse strand, counting down.
AATTTGTAAGTCATTTTCTGATGAAATGAGAAGTGAATTTGAAATGTCTATATTCGAAGAGATTAAGTTCTTTCTAGGACTACAAGTAATTCAGCAGAATGATGGTATATTCATCACACAATCTAAATATATCAAGGAAGTATTGAAGACATTTGGCATGGAAGATGCTAAACCTGTGGGAACACCAATGGCTACTGGATGTAAACTGACTAAGGAAGATGAAACTACAGAGGTGAACCAGACATTGTACCAATCTATGATTGGTAAGTTAATGTATGTAGTACATAGTAGACCAGACATAGCACATGATGTGGGAATTATTGCAAGATTTCTTGCAAACCCTAGAGAGTCACACATGGTTGCTACAAAGAGAATCTTAAGATGCCTAAAGAAAATAGAAGATTATGGATTATGGTATCCTAAGGAAGGAAAATTTGAACTTAAAGTCTATACCAATGCTAATTGGGCTAGAAATGTGGATGACATAAAAAGTACCACTATAGGAGCATTTTTCTTTGGTGAAAGACTTGTTACATGGACAAGTAAGAAGCGGGCTCACATTTCTCAGTCTACAGCCAAAGCAGAGTATGTTGTTGCTGCTACAAACTATTCAAATATTGCATATATTAAGAAGGTATTTGAAGGTATGAATGAGATAATCACTGAGCCAGTGATTATATATTGTGATAACACAAGTGCAATAAACATTTCAAAGAATCTAGTGATGCACTCTAAAACAAAGCATATATCTATTAAGTATCACTACTTAAGAGAACAAGTATAGGAGAAGAAAGTTAAGCTAGAGTTTGTTTCATCAAAAGAACAACTTGCAAACATATTTACAAAGCCTCTACCGAAGGATACATTTGAATACTTGAGGACTAGACTTGGGGTTTGTCCCTTGTCTACCAGTCACTAATGTGATCTGGATGTTGCATCAGCCTAATCTTATCAGAAGATCATACATATTGATGTAGCATAGTTCACACTTTGGATCATGTCTAAGGTTGTGAAAAGTTTAGAGAACTAGAACAGATTGGCATATCAGTATATAGAGATACAGAGTATGCACCGGACAATAGAGAGTTACATGGCTACTACAGAGTTGTATGTTTATTTGTTTCTTTGGAATTGTTTTCAAAGGAAGAGATAAACAATATGAAATAATATGCACCAATGAGAACACTAAAACATCTATCTAAGGGAGAGACAAACTGAAAGAAAGGTAGAGCACTGAAGATCAGTTACTGATAACAAAAGAAGGAATCTGAGAGCTAAAAAGATCATATCTGCAAAATATCAAAGCTACATTGGTAATGTTGTTGAGTAACATAGTGATTAAACATATTAAGATAGGGAGAGCTTGTACAACATTTGTTCATAGAGTTGTAGAATAAATGTTTGGTATGTGTATGGTATATTTCATATTACTTGAGTTGCCATCAATGCCAAAGGGAGAGATTGATGAACTACAACTGATTTAGAACCTAATTGAAGATCTATGATTAGAGATCACTAAGTTACTGATTAGATATGTAATATGATTAAATCAATAATATGTTGTCATTGATGTCAACTAGTTTCACAGCACTTATTTTGTAAGTTACAATACCTAAACATTTTTAGAAAAGGAGTAAAAGAGATGAAGAATAGAAATATCTACATGAGGAAGATGTATATGATAGATGAGGATAAGGAATACATTGGGTAACTTGTTGATGAGTCTATGATCCTATGTTATTGACTTGATTATGTTTCATTCATCTACGATTAGGAAAAGAGCTGAAGACACAAGGTAGTGTGTTCGGTGTTAGGAATAGTCCCAAGAGATAACTGAGAGGGGGGGGGGTGAATCAATTATCTACAAGTTTCAATTCTTTATCCAATTAAGTATACTTAAACATAAAGCATAAACACAATGAAAGAACACATGAACACAACACCAATATTTTGGTTATGGGGAAACCAAAATAGGTAAAAACCCTGGTGGGACTTTGATACCCACTAACATTTTGTACTAGTGTATAATGATCCTTGATACATTGTCCGAGAGCTCACTGCTTAAATGGGTGAAGGCTACAACCTTCTGAATAATTGATACACACTATATCTAGATCTTGGTTGGATATGCTTTGACCTACTATCTAGATCTATTCCAATGAATAGCACACATACTCTACTTGGTCACATAGACCTTCTTCTAATGGTTCAATACTTTGCACACTCTACTCTGCTCTGCTTAAGGTACACTCAAGCAATCACAAATGACTGCCTATAAATATCTTTCCTCCAAATGATATAATCAAGTTGGCCTATTAGAACCACCTTGAAATCATATTAGAGAAACCATAATAAACTCCAACAAATATTTTGTCAGCTCTATTATGCACACAACTCATTCTGGGACCTGTCTAATAAAATAATTGTAGACGCACACCACACACTATTAGCTCTACCAAAACAATTGGAACTTTCTCTATAAGCCGAATTAACTTATGCACTCTAAACCAAACATCAATAACACTTATCCAAGCTTAACTCCAAGGGCACATATCCTCAAGATAGGCACAACTCAAGAAATAATAAAATCTATGTCAACTCTTCTGAACAAACACAAGAAACTGCTACTTGTGAATAGCAACTGCATAACTTCACTTGCGTTCATCATCAAACCATGTGTCCATGAAATTAACATCACTAACATGTCTACAACATATATCCTAGGGTGCATACCCATAAGACAACTGTGTGGGCAACCATACACAGAACACTACCTGTAACTCTGTTAGGAACACTGCTAACACAAGCTGCTATATAACTATCTGTACTTACAGTTAACCTCTATGCCCATGATATCATGTTGATATAATGTCCATGCATCATATACTAAAATCTTAATACATAAGACTTCCACACATGCTACTTTCCATATGTTGTCATTAATGACAAACATACAGTCAGTACCAGCCTGCTAGAAAATCTCCAACAATCTACCCCTTTGGTATTGATGGAAACATGTGGAATGAAAAACCACCATCAACCCAAATGAACATTTCTTTTATAACATTCTCCATTTTTTCCTCAAAACTTCCCCAAAGATGAAACCTCCATCTGCTGCAATATTTTATAATATTCTCCATTTCCTCAACTGTACTATTGTAATAACTGAATGTTGCTCCCCTTAGTATATTACTCCTCTTTTTACTTTTTTTTTCATGACTATATATATACTCACCCTTTGACATCAATGGAAAAGGGTGCCATTCATTTAAAGCACTAGTACTACTCCTAAGGTAGAGTAGTCAACCTTCCATCAGTCCCTGAGGACTGATGACATTCCTGCTTCCTTCTAAGTAGAATCAAGGAAAGGAATTACTCCCAACTTCCCCCTGCGATACACAAAAGTATCCTTAGGCAAGGGCTTTGTGAATATATCTACCAACTATTCTTTAGTACTCACATAGTCCAACTTGACTTCTTTCTTTGCCACTTTCTCTCTTAGGAAGTGATACTTGATCTCAATGTGCTTTGTCTTTTCATGCATCATAGGGTTCTTTGACATATTGATAGTGCTAGTGTTATCACAGTGAATAACAATAGGATAATCAATCTGAATTTCAAAATCTTTTATCATCTGCTTGATCCAAACAATTGTAGAACAATTCAAGGCTACTACAACATACTCCACTTTTGATGTTGACTGAGAAATACAATTTTGTTTCTTGCTTGTCCAAGTGACAAGTCTATCACCAAGAAACACTACTCCACCTGAAGTACTTTTTCTATCATCAACACATCCTACCCAATCTACATCCATGTACACATGAAGATCAACCTTGTCTAAATTAGTATACCATAGACCATAATCTATAGTGCCTTGTAAGTATCTGAATATTCTCTTTACTGCCATGAGGTGACTATTTTTAAGCTATGCTGCAAATCTTCCAACTATACCAACTGCATTGGAAATGTCAAGTCTAGTCTGAGTAAGATAAATGATTTTACCAATCATAGACTTATACAATGATATATCAACTACTAGTGAGTCATCTTCCTTTGTAAGTTTTCATCTAGTAATCATAGGGGTTCTGATGTAGTAGTGGTCAGTGGAAGCCTCCAACAGTGAGCAATTTGGTGAGTTTGAATCCGTCAACACCCAAGGTGAAGGGTCTAGTGCTGAAGTACTTATCACAAGTATCAAAAAGGATTAGAAACAAGGTTATCACAACCTCAACTATCTAAGGTAACCTAATCACTAGGTCTACCCAAGTTTCAAGCATCAAAAACCAAGGATACACTAAGAGAACTTACTAGCCCCATGTGCAAACAAACCCCAAGGAATGGAGACTAAGACCAAGGATGACTTATGAGTATTGTTCTAGCCTATTTAAGTCTTATATAAATATTTCCAATGGTTCTTTCACCATTGAGCAACTTCTAAGGTCATGATGCTGCACAAACCTAGTAACCTACTTGTAGCCCTTCCTAGAAGGAAAGCTAGACATAACAAAAATTACTCCCAAATGAAGCAATGAATGGGTTGAGGATTCTAATACCCTTTTGGGGTTTACAAAACATTTCTTAACACAAAGAAATGGAATTGAGTGGAGGTTTCTACTGTTGCAATGTTAGACCGGGCTAATAGGCCTAATTAGGGCCCCAAATGCACTACAAGTGCTTCCTCTCCTATGTCAAATCACAAATAAAGTGTGGGTGAATATGTGGCAATGTGAAACAACTTAGAATCCAAGTTTTTAGGTCCTAAAGAATCCCCAACCGCAATCTAGGAGGACTGTCCTAGTTACTTGACATGTGCACACATAGAGATGTACACCTAGGGTCTAGTGGCAAATCCACTCCTCTGCAAATCCACCTCTCTAACCTACATAATATGAAGGAACATTGAAAAAACTTGTATTCCACCAAGGGGCATCAATAGTGGTATCAGAGTTATGTCTGATCCTGAGAATGAGGAGATCCCTGCAAGAGTTACAAATAGTGAGTTAGCAAAGATGGTGAGAGAGCAAAAGGCTGCAAATAAGGCCTTAACTAAGAGGCTTCAAGAGCTTGAGAAGAATCTTGATGACAAGGACAAATATGAGTGTAAAAATGAAGAAGGGAGTGAAGAAGAGGAGGATGATCGTAATCAGCATATCCCTACAGACCAAAGACCTTTCATAGATGCCTTGAAATCCATGGGAAGAAGAACCATGGAGGAGAAGATAGATTTTTTGGTTTTCAATGGCAAGATGAATGTTGATCTAGCCTTGGATTGGATAGAGGCATTGACAACATTCTTTGAATGTGAAGATATCCCTGAAAAGTAGAGGTTAAAGGTAGCAAGATCCAAGTTGAAGGGAGCAACCCTAACTTGGTGAAACTTAATCCAAATAGAGAGGGTGAAGAATGGGAAGAACATGATAAATTCATAGAATAGAATGATTGCATTGATCAAGGAGACCTATGTACCTAAGCACTATGGGGTACAACTCCATAGGAGGAAGCAAAGTCTAAAAAGGACATGGATGTAGGCTCATACACTGAGGAGTTCTTGAAATTGTGCATGAAGACCAATATGGTTGAAGATGAAGAGGATAAGCTAGCAAGGTACATGAATGGCTTGAAAGTATCCATTCAAGAAGATTTAAGTCTACAATACCCTACCACAGTCAATAGGTGCTATCAAATAGCACTTAAGGTAGAGGAAAAATGGAAGAGAAAGTAGGATTTTGGCAAAGGAAAGAGCAATGATAGTGGGAAGAGTTTTTGAGGCAAAAACAACTCTTGGAACAAGGGACAAAGTAGTGGTAGTAGCAGCAAGACCCCTGACCAAGGAGATAAGGAAAATAGTGACTCTAATTCAAGAGGAAACTATAGAGGAAGAAGACCTTTCAAGAGAGGAAGGAAAAATTCAGGAAGAGGTAATGGACCATTGAAGTGTTTTTATTGCAACCAATTGCGACACCATGCAGGAAGATGCCCTGAGAAGAGAAATAATAACTAAGGTGAGAGGAGAGCACAACTTGTCCAAGAAGATAAACAACAGGACAATGCTAATGCTAGAGACTTGGAACCAAAAGAAGGAGTGTGTCTAATGATGAGGCAGGTCTTCCTTCAAGTACCACAAGCCCAAGAGCCTCCACAAAGAAAGAATCTCTTCAGGACAAAGATCAAGTGTCATGGAAAGGTATGCAATCTTCTTATTGATTCTGGTTCAAGTGAAAATCTTGTGTCTTGTGAAATGGTTTATAAATTAAACTTGCCTAAGAAGCCAAACCCTTGCTCCTATCATGTATCATGGTTAACCAAAGGCCAACAAACTCTAGTCACAAAACAAGCTTGGATAGAGTTTTCTATTACTAACTTCAAGGACAAGGTCCTTTGTGATGTTGTTGAGATGGATGCAGCTCACATCCTTCTAGGCAGGCCTTGGCAATTTGATGTTGATGCCACCCATCATTGTAGGAAGAACACCTACTCCATCACCAAAGATGGGAAGACCTTCACTATGAAGCCCTTACCGGATAGCAAAACTGAAAAGGAACCCACTGTGATTATCAAGGGGGAAAAGGAAATGTTGAAAACTTTGAAAGAATTTGAAATTGAACCATTTGTCCTGATTTCAAAACCCAAAGATAATATCAGGTTTGGTCAAGAAGAGCCCATGCCAAATGAAGTCAAAAATCTACTACAAAAGTACAAAGAAGTCACTGTTAGTGACCTACCCTCTAGCCTCCCTCCCATTAGGGACATTAGTCATCAAATAGACCTCATAATAGGCTCATCACTACCTAATAAGGCACCATACAAAATGACACCATTGTAGCATGTAGAGATTGCAAAACAGGTCACTGAATTGTTGGAAAGAGGGCTCATCCAAAAGAGTCTCATTCCTTGTGTTGTACCCTCAGTCTTGGCCCCTAAAAAGGATGGAAAATTGAGGTTATGAACTAATAGCAAGGCCCTAAACAAAATCACAATAAGGTACAAATTTCCCATGCCAAGGATTAAGGACCTATTGGATCAACTAGGAGGTGCTTGCTACTTCACCAAGATAGACTTAAAGTCTAGTTACCATCAAATCAGAATCAAGCCTAGAGATGAATGGAAAATAGAATTCAAGACTACTAAAGGTTTGTTTTAATGGTTAGTAATTCCCTTTGGTTTAAACAATGCCCCTAGCACTTTTATGAGGCTTATGAATGAGATATTCATATGTTTTATATGAAAAATTATTGTTGTTTACCTTGATGACATACTAATATTCAGTCATAGCAAGGAAAACCATCTTGATCATGTGGAACAGGTACTAAGAAGACTCCATCAACACAAGTTGGTAATAAACTTGGAAAAATGCATGTTTATGAGAAAGAAACTTGTATTCCTAGGTTTTGTGATCTCACAAGGTACCCTCAAGATGGATCCTAAAAAGGTAGATGCAATCATTAATTGGCCTCCACCAAAGAATCAAGGTGATGTAAGAAGCTTCCATGGGCTTACAAAATTTTATAGGAAGTTCATCAAAACTTTTAGTCATGTGTGTGCACCAATGCTTGAAACAATCAAAAGTGGAAAGAAGACTAAGTTTGCATGGACAAAGCAAGCCAATGATGCATTCCAATACTTGAAGAATAGAGTCTCTCAATACCCTATCTTGGTCCTCCCTGATTTCAACAAATTCTTCACTGTGGAGATAGATGCAAGTAATTTGGCCATAGGGGCAGTCCTAAGCCAAGAAGGCAAGGCAGTTGCTTTCTTTCTAGAGACATTGAATGAGGCCAAGAGGAATTATTCCACCTATGACCTATAGCTTTATGCCATGGTCCAAGCCCTCAAGAAATGGAGGCACTACTTGATCCCAAAGGAGTTTGTAGTCTACACTGACAACCATGCACTAAGCTTCCTAAATTCACAAGAAAAACTTTCAGTCAAGCATCTCAAATGGGTAGAGCAATTGTAGGCCTATACCTTCAACAAGCATCTCAAATGGATCTCCTTAAGTTGTTAAACTTTTCTTTCAAGGACCTGCTACTCTGATACCAATTGTTAAAAAGTAAAGATCCCCAAGATAACTAAGAGGGGGGGGGTTGAATTATTTATCTGATAATTTAACCATTCAACTACTTTAAACAATATAATTAATGTACTAATCAACCATAGAAAGATAACCATACATAATTTCACAATAACACAACATATGTTGACTAGGGAACCTCTTGAAAAGAGTAAACCCCGGTGGGAATGATGCCCACAAAATGATGCACTAATATGAAAGTTTCTTGTTAGAGGACGGACCCTATTAGGAGTCTTATGAAATACATTTAGTACATATAAATCCCTGTTAGGAGATTTTGAATCTCTGTTAAAAGATTCTAACCCAGTTAAGAGTTTATGGAAGACAGAAGGACCCACTACCCAAACAGCTTCAAGGCAAGATCTCTGAACCCACTGTCCAAAAGATCTTAGAATTATTCAATATAATAACATGAAATATATTACCTCCTTCACACTGTGCCAAAATTGCACTCTCTGCTACACAAGATCACAATTCCAAATCTCTGTACTCACAAGTCTTCCTTCATCACTAAATTAGCTCTTTTCTTCACTTCATGCATATATTCACATCTCAACCTTTAAAAATCATATTGCAACAAGGAAAAAATTCCTTCTTATATACCAAACTCAAATAATTACAAATGAGTTGGTCCTCAATTACAAAATAATAATTTCTACACGCTACACACAAAATTTCACATAAAATTGTTAGCTTCCAGATACTGTAACTTTCTCCAAACATATCTTCAAAGTTTGTGCTATCAACCATGTCATCACTAATGAGTCTCCAACATCCCTTTAACTACACAAAATTAGATTCCATCCCAACTAAGAGATATCCTCCGATTTTTGAAAATCGCTTCACAGAAACATTGTCTAAACACTGCTTTCACCAAAATGCTCATAACTCTTATGAATGAATGAATTTATTCTTTTGCTATTAACCATAGGTTAATAACACACCAAAGAACATAACATCAACTGTGCAAAATCCAATCTACAATAAAACATGTGTGCAAAACAAAACTATACCTACTTTCCTGCTGATATCCAGAATATCATTGTGTTGACATCAATGACAATCCAAGTCATGAATGCAACAACAACTACTACAGAATGACTGCCAAAATACTTTTCATTCATTCCTAAAAATCTCCCCCATTGGAATTGATGGAAACATAGATGAAAAACATCCAATGTTCCAAAAATCCAATACTGCAACATCACTGCAAAATATCAAATTAAATCTTGCTTCATTTTCCTATTCAGCACTCTCATACAATCCACAATGTTTTATCATGTATATCTCTCCCCCATTGATATCAATCATAGAAATTCCATCACTAAGTGAACAACAACTTAATGTCAAAAGACACTTTTCAGAAAAATACAATAACAAGAGTCCTCATGACTCAGCTCATAAACTCCCCCATAGAGGAAGTTCCAACATCCAATCTAGAAGAAAGATAGGGCTCATATACCACTGGACAGATGCAATCATCTACATAAATTCTCAAAAATAGGTTGGGGCATAACCCCAAGCATACCTCTTAGATACACAAATTTATCCTTAGGTAAAGGTTTTGTAAATATATCTGCTATCTATTCCTTTGTGCTTATGTACTCCAATCTTACTTCTTTTTCTGCAACTTTCTCTCTTACAACATGATACTTGATCTCAATATGTTTAGTCTTAGAATGTAAAATAGGATTTTTTGACATACTCACTGTATTGGTGTTATCACAATGTATAACAACAGGCTCATCAAACTTTATTCCAATATCCTTCAACATCTGCTTCATCCAAATAATCTGATTACAATTGTTTGCTGTTGCAACATATTCTACTTCTATTGTACTTTATGAAGTACAATTTTGCTTCTTACTTAACCAAGAGACCAATTTTCCTCCAAGAAAAAAGGCTCCACCACTGGTGCTTTTCTTGTCATCAATGCTTCCTCCCTAATCTACCTCAGTATAGGAACATAAAGTAAAAACATTAGAATTCTCATACCATAATCCATAATCCATTGTTCCTTTCAAATATCTCAGTATCCTCTTTACTACTACATAATGTGATTCTCTAGGTTCTACTTGAAATCTTGCTACAATCCCAACTGAATGTGCTATATCAGGTCTTGTATGTGTCAAGTACTGCAATCCTCCAATCATAGATCTGTATTTTTTCTGCTCAACTGCTGGTGTCTCATCTTTGCTAGATAACTTATGTCCAGTTACCATATGTGTTCCAACAGGTTTAGAATCTTCCATTCCAAATCTTTTCAATAAGTCATTCAAATACTTAGTCTAACTTACAAATATACCTTCCTTGCTTTGTGTTATGTGTAATCCCAAAAAATATTTCATTTCTCCAATCATGCTCATCTCAAATTTAGTCTTCATTTCATCTACAAATTTGTCACTAGCTTCATCTTCTCCTCCAAAGATAATATCATCAACAAATATAACTATAACCAACAAACCATTCTCAATTTCTTTTGTGTATAAGTTACTATCTGCTATTCCTTTTATAAATCCCAATTTCAATAAATACTTATCCAATCTTGCATACCAGGTTCTAGGTGCTTGTTTTAATCCATATAAAGATTTCTTTAACTTACATACCATATCTCCTTCTTGTGTCAAAGGAAAACTTTCAGGGTGCTCAATGTAGACTTCTTCTTCCAATTCACCATTCAAAAATGTTGACTTCACATCCATCTGATACACTTTGAATTTATTGTAAGCTTCATATGCTAGAAACATTCTCACTGCTTCAAGTCTAGCCATAGGTGCAAAAGTTTCTTCATAGTCAATTCCTTCTTGTTGTGAATATCCTTTACATACCAATCTTGCTTTGTTTCTTATCACTTCTCCCTGTTCATTCATCTTGTTTCTAAATACCCACTTTGTTCCAATCACATTCTTGTCTTCAGGTCTAGGGACCAATTCCCATGTCTTGTTTTTTTCAATCTGCTTTAGTTCTTCTTTCATAGCATTAATCCAATGTTCATCTTTACAAGCTTCATTAGTATTCTTAGGTTCAATTTGAGAAATCAAACATAAATGTACCTTATTTCAAGTCAAAACTCCTCTGTCTAAACTTCCAATAACTTGCTCAACATGGTGATGTCTTGAAATATACCTGTTAGGTGTCATAGTTACTGATCTTGTTCCAACTATAGATTCTTCTATGCTTTCTTCTCTATTTTCTTCTCTATTTTCTTCAGTATGACTTTCATTCAGCAAATCACTGTTAGTTTCAAAAAATAATTATGCATTTTCAATGTTAGGCTGAGGTTGTGCTTCTCCATCAGATTCATAATCAAGCATTCTTTCCTGAATTTTAAACTTCTCATCAACTTTTACATTTTCACTTTCAACAATAGTCTTAGTTCTTTTGTTATAACATCTATATGCTTTTCTTTTTAAAGAATATCCAAGAAATATCCCTTCATCACTTCTAGGATCAAACTTTCCTATATCATCATCTCTCTTAATATAACATTTACTTCCAAAAATTCTAAAATACTTAACTGAGGGTGCATGTCCAAACCATAATTCATAAGGTGTCTTGTTTGTATCTGCTCTGATTTGTACTCTGTTCATAGTGTATACTATTGTGTTCACTGCTTCTCTCCAAAAAGTCTTAGCCAAATCATTTTCAAACAACATAGCTCTTGCTACTTCAGTTATTGACCTGTTCCTTCTTTCTGCAATACCATTTTGTTCTGGTGTTCTAGGGGCTGAAAGTTGTCTCTTAATACCATTCATTTCACAAAAAGTATTAAACTCTCTAGATGTAAATTCACCACCTCTATTAGATCTTAGACACTTAATCTTCATTCCAGATTCATTCTCAATTTTGCTTTTCATGATCTTAAATTTATCAAATGCTTCAGATTTTTCTTTCAAAAATGCAATCCACATCATCCTTGTAAAATCATCAACAAGAATCATAAAATACCTTTATCCATAGAATCCTCTAGTCCTAGTAGGACCACTCAAGTCTGTATGAACAATCCCCAGCTTCTCTGTCGATGTGAACTTCTTGTTGGGAAATGAACTCCTTTTCTGCTTTTCCATCATACATTCTTTGCAAATCATGTTAGTAGGTTTCATAATTCTAGGTAAATCTCTTACCGCAAGTGTAGTGCTCAACTTAACAATATTATCAAATTTTATATGACAAAACCTTTTATGCCATAACCAACAATCATCAATCTTAGTTATCAAACATGTCATCTCAGTAGGATTCAACTGAAATACATTACCTCTGGTTCTGGATCCTTTTCCAATCAGATTTCCATCTTTATCTTTTATCACACAAGTTTTCTCAATAAACCAAACTTGATAACCCTTATCAACCAATCGTCCAACACTTAGTAGATTATGTCTCAATCTATCAACAAAGTAAACATCATCAGTGTTATTCTTTCCATCAAGAGTAATAGATCCTATGCCCTTAATCAAACAAGGTGCATTATTACCAACCCTAACAATTACTCCATCATAATTATCTAACTTAACAAACTTTCTTTTATCTCCAGTCATATGATGTGAACAACCACTATCTATAATCCAATCAGATTTCTTTTCAACTTGAGAAACTAATGCTTTTTCTTCCCTTTCATCAGATTTGGAACTTTCTTCTTTAATTGCTACAAATCCTATTTCCTCAAAGTTATCATTATCACTATCACTTAAATGTCTTTCAATTCTTGCTTCAAGATCTTCATCATTTGCATAATAACATTCTTTAGATCTCCTAGGTTTAAAGTTGCTTCTATACTTCTTAACTCTTTTAGGACATTTAGATGCAAAATGACCATATTCTTGACAAGTCCAACATTTAAAGATTTTCTTACCATCTGGTTCTCTTTTTACAAGTAATGCAATACCTTCTTCAATATTCTTATCTTCCTCAGATTTAGATCTGCTATTCCTGGCATAATCTCTATTCACACTAGTACTTATTATAGGTCTAATGTTAAGAGCACTGAATGTTGTCTCCATTCTAGGTAGCTCTCTTGATAATCTCAAATTCATCTCTGTTGTTTCTAATCTTCCAAGAAGAGTCTCTCTTGAAAAGTTTGATGTACAAGGTATCACTTGTTCAATCATCTGTGTTGTCTACTTAAATACTGGTGTCAAAGTTCTCAAAATTTTTGATATCACTTCATTCTCGGTCTTATCACCTCCACAAGACTTTATTCCTATTACAATCTCAGACATCCTACCAATATAGCTTCTAATAGATTCATCTTCCATCATTTTGATATCTTCAAATGCACAAATCCAATTATGTAATCTAGCCTTCTTTGCATGTTCATCACCTTCAAAAGTAGAATGTAAAGCTTTCCAAATTGCATGAGATGTTTTCAAACATCTTACCTGACTATATTCATTCTCCAGTAGTGCTGACAAAAGTGCTTCTCTTGCAAGTATGTTACACATAAATAGATCTAGTTCATCTTTAGTTCCTGCCTCTAGATTGTCTTCCTCAATGATAGTCTTCTCATTCTCTATAATCAACAAATAACTTGGTCCTAAACACAATATATGTGTCTTCATCTTTTCTTTCCAGCTGTCAAAATTTACTCCATCAAACTTAGGGCTTTTTTTTCTGAAATTTGCCATGGATCACCTTAAGTTGTTAAACTTTTCTTTCAAGGACCTGCTACTCTGATACCAATTGTTAGAAAGTAAAGATCCCCAAGATAATTGAGAGGGGGGCAGGGGGTGAATCAGTTATCTAATAATTTAACCATTCAACTACTTTAAACAATATAATTAATGTACTAATCAACCATAGAAAGATAACCATACACAATTGCACAATAACACAAGATATGTTGACTAGGGAACCTCTTGAAAAGAGTAAACCCCGGTGGGAATGATGCCCACAAAATGATGCACTAATATGAAAGTTCCTTGTTAGAGGATGGACCCTATTAGGAGTCTTATGAAATACATTCAGTACATATAAATCCCTGTTAGGAGATTTTGAATCCCTATTAAAAGATTCTAACCCGGTTAAGAGTTTATGGAAGACAGAAGGACCCACTGCCCAAACAGCTTCAAGGCAAGATCTCTAAACCCACTGTCCAAAAGATCTTAGAATTATTTAATAGAATAATATTAAATATATTACCTCCTTCACACTGTGCCAAAACCGCACTCTCTGCTACACAAGATCACAATTCCAAATCTCTGTATTCACAAGTCTTCCTTCATCACTGAATTAGCTCTTTTCTTCACTTCATGCATATTCGCATCTCAACCTTCACAAATCATATTGCAACAAGGAAAAAATTCCTTCTTATATACCAAACTCAAATAATTACAAATGAGTTGGTCCTCAATTACAAAATAATAATTTCTACACGCTACACACAAAATTTCACATAAAACTGTCAGCTTCTAGATACTGTAACTTTCTCCAAACATATCTTCAAAGTTTACACTATGAACCACATCATCATTAATGAGTCTCCAACATCCCTTTAACTATGCAAAATTAGATTCCATCCCAGCTAAGAGATATCCTCTGATTTCTAAAAATCACTTCATAGAAACACTTTTTAAACATTGCTTTCACCAAAATGCTCATAACTCTTATGAATGAATGAATTTCTTTTTGTGCTATTAACCATAGGTTAATAACACACCAAAGAACATACCATCAACTACACAAAAGCCAATCTACAATAAAACATGTGCGCAAAACAAAATTATACCTGCTTTCCTGCTGATATCCAGAATATCACTGTGTTGACATCAATGACAATCCAAGTCATGAATGCAACAACAACTACTACAGAATGACTGCCAAATTACTTTGCATTCATTCCTAACAATTTTTTCATGGGACTGCCTAAAACCAAGCAAGGATTTGATAGTGTGTTTTTCATAGTGGATAGGTTCAGCAAAATGGCCCACTTTGTGCCATGCAAGAGCACAAATGATGCATCTCATATAGCCAATCTCTTCTTCAAGGAAGTGGTTATAATTCATGGCTTACCTCAGACAATTGTATCAAACAAAGATGTAAAGTTTCAAGGGCAATTTTGGAGGACACTCTTCAAGAAGTTGGGTACAAATCTCACCTATAGCTCTACCTATCACCCTCAAATAGATGGGCAAACTAAGGTAGTAAATAGGTTCCTAGACAATCTCTTAATATGTCTAACCAAGAAATATTCACAAAGTTGGGATACCATACTACCCCAAGTAGAGTTTTCCTTCAATGAATCCATTAATAGGTCAATCGGTACAACTCCCTTCCAAGCAGTGTATGGTTTGCATCCCAAGGGACTATTGGACCTAATGGAACTCCCCTCTGATTTTAGAATCAGTGCACAAGGCCAAGAATTGGTAGAACTCATCAACAAGGTACAGCAGCAAGTGAAAGAAACTTTGCAAAAGACTAGTTTGAAGTACAAATAAAATGCTAACAATAGGAGAAGAGAGGTTCATTTCAAAATAGGGGATAGGGTTGGGAATTTCTAAGGAAGGAGAGACTACCTAAGGGTAGATACTCCAAGCTTCAAATGAAGAAAGTAGGGCCCTATAGCATACTTAACAAAATAGGGGACAATCCCTATGAGATATCCCTTCCTCCAACTTTGAAAATCTCTCCAATCTTCAACATTGTAGACCTCACACCATATAAAGTTACAACAGGTTCAAGCAATGAGCAGGGTAAGGACACAAGCATTGAGGATGAAGACTATGTCACTAATCTTCCACAAAAAAAACTGGTGGAGATTGAAGCAATTTTGGACTCCAAAATACTCAAGTAGACTATATCAAGGAAGTACATGTAGTACTTAGTAAAATGGAAGGGCCTACCTAATATTGATGCCACATGGCTCACCGAGGATCAAATACAGCAGCATGGCACTTCGGTAGAGTAGCTATACTCAAGTAGGGACTTGAGTTTTCAAGTTCAAGGGGAATATGGTGTAGGAGCACCTACTCCTACTCTATATTCAACAAGAATTCCTATGAAGTCTATGATATCACACTAAGGTCTTTACAGGCCTCTAGTCATGCTTAGGATAAGGGTTAGTCTTTGGATCTCATTGTAAGACCATAGTTCCAAGTTGGCATTTTATGAGCCCTTGGTCTAACTAGTGGTCATTTATGATCCAACACCCTATTCTTAGGTATTTTCATGTTTTTCTATGTTTGGATCCATTAGGGATCATTAAAATAAGGATAGGACCAAGTTTGGTCACTAGATTTGCAAAATTGCAAAAATTGCTAAAGTGCTCCAAAAGTTGTCAAATAACTTTTGAGCAACTTCCTAAAAGTTGTCAAACATTGTAATTAACCCTCCCAAATGGCTAGTTGGTTCAAACCACTCATGTAACCATTGGTATTATCCTATATAAGCCCTTATAGGTGGGTGATAGGATAACAACATGTAATTTGGCATTTATCAATACAAAAACCATCATTTCTCTATAGATTTTTGTGTATCAGGAAATTGTACGGATAGGTACGAATACAAGGGCATGATCTATTGATTCCAAAGGTTGAAGCATCAAATAACCTTTCATCTTCACTTGGTCTCATGCATTGATCAGCCCTATTTTGAAAGATATCTTATTTTTAGTGACAGTGCCTAGGATTGAGGCTTAAAATCAAGGTTTGAGATAGGGCTTGATTCTTTAGGCAAATTCCACCATGGGAAATTGATGCCCCTTGGTGGAATAAAAAAAATTTCAATTTTCCTTCATATTATGTAGGTTAGAGAGGCGTATTTGCAGAGGAGTGGATTTTCCACCAGACCCTAGGTGTACATCTCTATGTGTGCACCAGTGAAGTAACTAGGATAGTCCTCCTAGATTGTGGTTGGGGATTATTTAGGACCTAAAAACTTGTATTCTAAGTTTTTTCACATTGACACATATTCCCCACACTTTATTTTTGATTTGGCATAGGAGAGGAAGCACTTGTAGTGCATTTGGGGCCCTAATTAGGCCTATTAGCTTGGTTTAACATTGCAACAGCAACAGCCTCCACTGGATTCCATTTCTTGGTGTTAAGACATGTTTTTTAAACCCCAAAAGGGTATCATAATCCTCAACCCATTCATTGCTTCATTTGGGATTAATTTGTGTTATGTCTAGTTTTCCTTCTAGGAAGGGCTACAAGCAGGTTACTAGGTTTGTGCAGTAGCATGACCTTAGAAGTTGATCAATGGTGAAAGAACCATTGGAACTATTTATATAAGACCTAAATAGGATAGAATAATTCTCATAAGTCATCCTTGGTCTTAGTCTCCATTCCTTGGGGTTTTTTTACACATGGGGCTAGTAAGTTCTCTTAGTGTATCCTTGGTTTTTGGTGCTTGAAACTTGGGTAGACCTAGTGATTAGGTTACCTTGGATAGTTGAGGTTGTGATAACCTTTTTTCTAATCCTTTTTGATACTTGTGATAAGTACTTCAGCACTATACCCTTCACCTTGGGTGTTGAGGGATTCAAACTCACCAAATTGCTCACTATTGGAGGCTTTTGTTGACCACTGCTGCATCAAGTTCCTACTACCTTGAAATCATCCATCTTGAATTTGTTCAGTATCTCTTTCACATACTTTGATTGATTAATTAAAATCCCTTTTTCTGTCTGCTAAATATTTAATCCCAAAAATTACTTGATAGGACCAATCATACTCATCTCAAACTCATTCTGCATTTCTTTGGCAAATTTAGCACTAAGTTTGTCATTACCTCCAAAGATAATGTCATCAACAAATATAGCTATAAGTAACAAACCCTCAAATGTCTCTCTAATGAATAGATTACAATCTGCTACTCCTTTCTTGAATCCAATCTTTGTTAAGTATCCATCTAGTCTCTCATACCATGCTCTAGGGGCTTGCTTAAGTCCATAGAGGGCCTTCTTCAATCTACATACCATATCAGGTATGTCTGATAAGGTGAATCCTTTAGGCTACTCAATGTATACTTCTTCTTTTAGATCTCCATTCAAGAATGCTGACTTGACATCCATCTAATACACTTTGAATTTTTTGACTATAGCATAAGCTAGAAATAACTTAATAGCTTCTAATATACTCACAGGTGCAAATGTGTCTAAATAATCAATGCCTTCTCTTTGTGCATAACCTTTACATACTAATCTTGCTTTGTTCCTTACTACTATACCATCTTCATTCATCTTATTTCTGAATATCCCCTTAGTACCAATCACATTCTTATTACTAGGTCTTGGGACCAATTCCCAAGTGTCATTCTTAATGATCTGATCAAGTTCTTCTTTCATAGCATCATGCCAATCAGAATATTTACATGCATCTTCAATACTTAAGGGTTCAATCTAAGATAATAAACATACTGCATCACTGCTAGCTGAGTTCTTTGCTTGTGATCTTGTCAAGACTTTTTCGCTCTGATCTCCAATGATGTCTTTCTTGGAATGATTTCTTGATGTAAACTTTGGAACTTTTGGTGATGCTAACTCATCAGCCTTAGGATTACCTTCTTCACTTGTCTCAGGGTCATTGAACAACACATCAATGTTGTCAAACATTTCCTCAATAATTGTCTCACTAGTGGAGGGTCTAGGTTCTTCTTCAATCATGGGTGAGTAATCATGATAGCTTTCTTGAATCATAAAATTTTCATCAATCTTTACATGAGCACTTTCAATGATCTTTTTCAATCTTAAATTGAAACATCTATAAGCTTTACTTTTAGTAGAGTAACCAAGAAAAATACCTTCATCACTTCTTGCATCAAACTTGCCTACTACTTCATCCCTCTTGATGTAGCACTTGCTTCCAAATATTCTAAAGTATTTTATAGTGGGAACATTACCAAACCATAGCTCATAAGGTGTTTTGTCAGTGCCTAGACTTAGCTGAATTCTATTGATTGTATAGACTGTTGTATTGATCGCATCTCTCCAATAAGTGTGTGCAACTTTTCCTTCTATCATAATGGTGCGCGTTGTATCAAGAATGATCCTATTCCTTCTCTCTACAATTTCATTCTGCTAAGGTGTTCTAGGTGCACTTAACTATCTCTTTATGCCATGTTCTTCACAGTACTCATAAAATCTATCAAAGGTGAATTCTCCTCCTCTATCCAATCTCAAACATTTTATCTTTAATCCAGATTCATTCTCAACCTTAGCTTTGAATATTTTAAACTTCTCAAAATCTTCTGACTTATCTTTTAAGAATGCAACCTACATCATCCTAGTATAATCATCAACAAACAAAATAAAATACCTTTCACCATAGTATGATCTTGTTTGAGTTGGTCCACATAGGTCTGTATGAATTAGATCCAACTTGTTCTCTGTTGAATTCTGCTTTCTCTTGAATGAATTTCTCACATGCTTCCCCATCACACATTCCCTGCATATAGTATCAACTGGCTTTGCTATGCTAGGTAGATCTCTTACTACTTTGACATTGCTTATCTTTACTATGTTATCAAAATTTATATGACATAATCTTTTATGCCGCAACCAACTGTCATCAACTTTAGCAACAAAACAACTTGCTTCTTGTAATACCTCTCCTATGGTGATACTTAGACTTTTCTGATTTGGACATTTTATTATGATGGTCGGAACTATACATTTACATTTATGTTTTGTCGATGATGATATGATGGATATGCTCATTTATGGTTATTATTTATATGTTTATGAGATTAGAAAGCCATCTATTTTTATATGTTTTATGGATCTAACCCAAGGATTGAATCTAACCATTATCATGATGTTTTATGTTTCATGGATATGTGTTTGATGTGTTTTCATGACTCAAGACAAAGTCGTAGTTACTCACTTAGCTGAGGTCCACACGATGTATCGATCCTGGTCATCTACTTGTATATATCTGATTTGTATATCCATATGTATATGTATGTATCTCTTCTCGGTGATGTAGGATTGCAGATACCAAATATCATCTCCACCTAGCTCCATAGGTCTGAGCGATCCCTCAAAATCCTTGATCATTGTTGTTGTTACGGAGATATCATTGAGTTCCATAGGAAGAAACTTCACCTTTGATCCTTTTATCCTTAGGTGGGAAGTGCCAAGTCAGTCCCTTGTGTGGATGTATTATGTGATCTCTTGGTTTATTGGTTTGGTGGTCTTGTAGTTAGTTTCTTGTCTTTTGCATTAATTGAGAATGAGGTTTTGAGTATGGTAGTTTTACTTCTTGGTATGCTCAATTTTGTTAGTAGATTATTGATGTGATTTATTTGAAGGTATGATTTATTAGTTTATCTTAATTAGTAGCTACTATTATACTAGTATATCTCATTGGGAACGAGTTGGTATGTGATTAAATCATGTGATTCTAATATTTCTAATAATGAATAATTTTATGGTATTATTTTATAATACTCATAATAACAAAGTGTCTATGGCAATATTAATAATAAAATGTTTTAAATAAATAGTGGTAAAATCTAACTTATGTTAGTAGCTACCTAATATATATTTTAGAATGTGGATTAGTGTATGAATAAATAATATATTTAATAATAATGTTATTCTTAAATATTTAATATTTGTAATAGTGTGTCTTACTTATGATATATGTACCATAAGCATGTGGGTGCACACACATGCCTATATATATATATATATATATATATATATATATATATATATATATATATATATATATATATATATATATATATATATATATATATATATATATATATATATATATATATATATATATATATATATATATGTTAATATTATATAATTAAATTAATAGTGTGAAGGAAAATTGTTTTGGATAAATATAAATCTAAGTTATTCTTATGTTATTCTTATAAGTGGTAAATAGGATTGGTAAATTCTATTACCATAGTTAAATAAGTTAGTAAATTATTTTTGAGATTATATTATTTATTTTAACACCCTTAAATTTAGGGAACATAGATTATAGTCTTATTTAAAACTTATTCTCCCTTTTCGGGAATGATTTTGCAAAGCATCCCATTAACTATTAACGAATAGATAGTTGAGATGGTTGCATCGGTTGGATTACCTGTGCAACCACCTCCTCCACTCTATTTACAGGAAAGACTTTCCTGTGTATGGGAGTTGGGAGAAGAGTTGATTTCGAGAAGAAGATTAGTATTATTATTGTAGGAAAATTTATATTTTTGAGGAGAGAAGTCCCTTATTCTTTGAGTTTGGCATTTGGATTGTTACGGGTAGAGGCTAGAAGATTGCAAGTAGAGGGATTCAAAGGACTGCTGGAAACGTTGGAGAGGATTTGATCTTCCTTCATCAATCAATATTCGTAGGACTCCAGGTTGGAATCCATCCTGGAAAATAAATCTTTTGTTTTATAGTATGAATGTTGTTTTTAGATTTGTTTGAATGTTGTTGTATTTTGTATTATTATTGTAGAATGTTTGTGCACTATTGAATTATTACGGCACTGTGTATTATTATTATGGAATGTCTTGTATTATTGGTAATCGTGTATATATATTATTGTATTATTTTGCTAGCCATCTATACATTATACAAATGTTGTATTAATGTATTACATATGCTATATTATTGTATTATTCCGTCAAAATAATATATATGTTTCAATAAAATTATTGAGTTCTTTTCTTTTTATAAAAAAAAAATGTTTATAGTTATAAAGTTATGCTTAAACAAAGTTGTGCTTAAATAATTATATAAGCTTAAATAAAGTTATACTTTAAAAAATGATATAGAAAGAAAAACAAAAATTAATTTAAAACAAAACAAAAATGAAAGTTTTGGGAAATGGGGCAACCAACTTCCCCACTCCCCATACGACACCTAACCATAGCAGTGGCAGGCACTACTACAGCAGTACCTAACTACTATGATAGCAGGTACTATAGTAGCAGTACCCTGCTACGAGCCGTGAGTTAGGAAAGCGCGCAGGATGCTCAGTCAATGGGGTGTGGGGCCCGCAGGGTCCCCCCCATAAAGGCACTTTTAATTTCTTTTTATGTGGTAGTTGTTTTTTTTGTTTTAGATTTTAATTAATATTAAATTATTATTGTTATTGAATTTAGTTATTGAATAATAGGAATCCATAGTGTAGTTTAGTTTATAAACATTTGATGTATTAATGAAAATTGTAATTGTTTAGTAAATGTTAAATATGGATTTTAATAACATTTGCTTTTTATACAAGTATAACATTTAACTTTAATTTCTTATACTTTAAGTTATAATTGTATAAAGGGATTAGGTACCTTTCGGATTGATTGGGATAGGTTTCAACTTCCTAGGAGTTAAGTTGTAACTTCTAAATTTTAGATTTTAATAAAAATCAAACTTAGTCAAATTTCATACTTAGGTTGAAATTGATGGAACATTATCTTTAGCATATGGAATTTTTATGTAAACCTTAAACATGGTTAGCGGAGGTTATATCCAGTGCATTTAGATGCCTTAATAGGGTTAGGATGTGTGTAGGAAATAGTGTGTGGTTTAGAGTTGTCTAAAAGGATCAAGACATTCTAAACATCCTTAAACGTTCCTAATTTCCCTAAACGTTCATAAGCTATCTTATTATTTTCTATTCTTTGTAGTAGTTCTTAATGTGTTTATAATGTTTTTTTACTACATGTATGATGTTATTGTGATATGTGGGTTAAGGGTAGAAAACCTAACACACCTAGTGAGTGACTCTCAGTGTGGGGTCAAGGCCCTAAGTGGCTAGAACCAGGATAATCGACTGAAGAGTTATTTAACAAGTGAAAACTTAATTAAACTTATGGGAATGGGTTCAAACATTAAAAAGATTAAATATGCCTCACCCATGCCATTAGCGCTAGTAAAGGCTATGGATGGGAGTGGGAGAAGGTACCTATGCATAGGTACGATCGAATGATGCTTGTCAGTATGAAAGGCATTCGATCCCGCATGTGCCTACTCGGGGGCCGGGGCCCAGAGTGGATAGTACCAGGACAACCCAAGGAGTGAGGGCTATGTGATGACACTCACTTAGGTTGTTTCTTAGAGTTTCTAGCAAACCTTAGACCCTATTTGGGGAAAGATTTATACTTTGACCTTCTTTTCATTTGCTATTTGGGAAAGGTAGCCCGACCCTAGGTTTGGCCTAGCTATTCCTTCTTGGCAGAGCTTGGTGTTTATCTCCTAGCATGGGGGAGTGGGCCTTTGGGTATCCACGTGGTTGGGTGGTACATATTTTTATCGAGGTATCTTTTGCCGATGTAGCATTTGAAGATTCATGTTTGCTTATGTACCAATTTTTTAAGAATGAAGGCTTTGTAATTATGTTTCATGATGTAAAACTATCACTACCTCCCAAGAGGAGATGAATTTATTGTAATCATTAATGTAATTCAAAATGATGTATTTGGAATGGGTAAAAAGGGAAAGGGTGAATTTTATGTATAAGATGTATATTGGAAAAGAAAAAGGTTCTGGGAACATTTCAAGTATGTTAGTATGTTTCTTATTATTGATTAAGTGGAAAAGGCTATTGAAGAACAAATGTATTAATTGCAATGTATCAAATGATTTAGATGATTCTATTTGATTTAAAGGTTATATTTTTCATAAAGAATACTTAGGAATATAGATGGTTTTAAATGGAAAGTTGAAATGAAAATGTTTTGTATTTCTTAAAGATATGATGTAGTTTGCCTTGAGAAATAAATCTTGTTGTTAGTTTACTTAATGGATTTGAATGAATCATGCATTTAAATAAAAAGGGAACCTTGGGAGGAATCTAAGTTTAAGTTTGGTTCACATAATTCTTTTAAAAAGTTCAAAAATTTTCATAAATTATTTCTTAGGTTTTCTTTAACAAAGAGAATCTTTGTTCTCTTTCTTGGTTCCCTTTCGAGGCATGACACTTCTGAATTGAGTTGAAAAACATTACCTCTTGTCTTTGTTCCTGATGCAATCATAACACCATCTTTGTTGTTAATGATGCATTTGTCATCTATGAACTACAACTGATTTAGAACCTAATTAAAGATTTATGATTAGAGATCACCGTTTTGCTGATTAGATATGTAATATGATTAAATCAGTAATATGTTTTCATTGATGTCAACTAGTTTGAAAGCACTTATTTTGTAAGTTACAATACCTAAACATCTATAGAAAAGGATTAAAAGAGATGAAGAACAGAAATATCTACATGAGGAAAATGTATATGATAGATTATGATAAGGAATACATTGGGCAACTTGTTGATGAGTCTATGACCCTATGTTATTGACTTGATTATGTTTCATTCATCTATGATGAGGAAAAGAGCTAAAAGACACAAGGCAGTGTGGTTGGTTGATGAAGCATCACAGTATACACTGAGCAGTGTAATGTATATTGAGCATAGTATAAACTGAGCTTGTGTTCAAGGACACATTTCTTTGTTAACCGAGCAGGAGAAAAGAAACTAAATGATTAGTTTAGCTGATAAGGATTGATGAGCTGTAAAGTACATCAAAATCAAAGATGGAGATAATGTTTGTTATGAAGATCAATGGCTAGCATAATTCAAGGAAAATCTAAAGGATGAAATCAAAATGTATTATAGGCACATCAGCCGAGGAAGGTTTAAGCGGCAAAATGGATGAAGGAGAATAAGTGGCAAAATCTTATGGAGGAGAAGAAAATAATTTACTTGTCTATTTAAGAGACTATGGTTTCATTATAAAACTCATGCTGGAGGAAGGAGACTACAGAATTATCGCATGAACAAGCTTCATGTATGCCTAATCAAACTATTTAAGGAGAACTGAACTACAGAGTTTACCGAGTGTTAGAAAGCTATTACCGAGCGACAGTAAGTCATTGATTAATTATTGATACAGAATTGATATATTCATCAGAGGATTTGAATGATCATAATATAGAAATAAACACCTGCAATTGAAGTTGTATTGTAATCAAATCAACTGTTGTTACATTTTAACCATTGTAAACAAATAAATCTCTTAACAAAGTGGACTTGAAAGTCTTATATGTATCATTCATAGAATGAACATTGTTATCCTGTCAACCCCATAGTGAATGCTGGTTGGATGATAACGATTGGTCTAAAATCCTCTAACAAGGTCACACCTCACAGTGTGTTTGTAACCTTTAATAGGTTTGGGTCTTCACCGACCTCACTTCAGAAGAGTGAACATTTTTGGGTTGTCGGTCCCGGGTGGTTTTTCCATTTACAAGGTTTCCACGTTAAATATTTTGTGTTATGTGTTCATTGTGGTGATTTTTTTTATCATACTTTACATATTGCATGTTGGATTTTATCAGTAATCATTAGTTTTTATTGACTGGTAATCAGTAAAAGCACAGATAGTATAGTATTTTATGTTACCAAGCTGCAAAAGTTTAAGTAAATTATTTTGGATTATACATTTTGATTTAGGACTATGGATAATTGATTCACCCCCCTCTCAGTTATTCTAACATCCTTACACATCACTTTGTCAAGTTTGTATAATTTTGGTAGTTCTCTGACTCTATTCTTTTTTCTCACTTTGATCATGTTATCAAAATTTACATGATAGTCTTTTATACCATAGTCATACATCCTCAACTTTAAAAAAACTAGCAACTCTTTGTAGTCGTATCAAGATAAAATAGGTTACCTTTAGATTGTTCACCTTTTCGAATTAGATCTCCATTAGTACCATAAATATTCACCTTTCTATTTTGAAATTCTAGTTGGTGGCTAGTATTATTTAGTTGTACAACACTCAACAGATTGTATTTTAGACCTTTAACCCAATATGCATCATTACATCTCATCTTCTCATTTAATATAATTGATCCTTTACCTTTCACTAGATATGGAGCATCATTACCAAATATGAAAAATACTTCATCATACTCTTCTAGGTTCTCAAACTTTTAAATATCACCAATCATATGATGTGAACATCCACTATCAATAATCCATGGGTTAGGTTTACTTACATGAGTGATGCAGGAGCATCTTAGGTCCTTGGAAATCTTGTGTGACCAAAAATAAGTTTGAGCTTTCTATATTTCTTGGTTTCTTTTTTTACCAAGTTGGCTTGGTAGTTGCTTGGTTTCTTCTTTGACTGAGTTGGTCGGTTATGTCCTAGCACTCGGTTAACCTTTCTTACCGAGTGATTTATTTTGGTTTCCTATTGAGGTCGACCTATGCATTTAATTATGGTCATGGAGTTAATGTTGATATCAATCATTGGGAAGTGTGTGGACCTAGATCTAGTCATTCCTTCTGCTAATGATGGATCTGAAGGCTGACTTGTTCTGTAGCCTCTTGTATAAATGTAGTCATTGGTTGTAGTTTTAGAGAGGATTTTTTGGTAGGAGTTAGAGGTATCAGGGTAGAAGATAGTTTATGAATCCTCACATGTTGGAGGACTCTTGCAATTGAATTTGATGTTTTGGCCCTAACTGGGAAGACCTTACAGCCTGGCATGTATGAGGTGATTTATGAATAATATATCATATATGTTCTAAATTCTCTCTTCCTTGTTTTATTTCTTCTATGTGTGATCTTTGCAAGGAGGATTTGGATTATGGTGTGCCTTTGGCCCCTCTTCCTGTCCTACCTTGCATCAGGTGGTATCAAGGAGAAGGTTGAGATCTAGATCTAGATTTGTGAATCTAGGTTTGAGGGTTCCTTCTTGTTAAACCCTAGTTGATATTTGTTGTGGGGTAGCAGATTGTGATCTAGCCTGTAATTGCAAAGGGTTTTCAAGATGGTTCCTGGGAGGTGAGATGTAGATCCAGGATTGGCAAACATGTTGAGACAAATTTCTTCTAGGTTAGAAGTTGTTGAGACAGCCCAGCGCAGAGGAAGACATCTTGAAGATGTTAGTGATGAAGAAATTGAAGAAGAACAAGGTGATGCATAACCTACACCTATGATGGATTAGGGTGGGAAAATATTGTTGAATGCTTTGAAAATTTTGAATTCTACGCCACATTTCAATTCTCCTAAGTACAGAGAAAATTTTGATTTGGATGAGTTGGTGGATTGGATCACTGAGATGGAGAAGTATTTTGAGTATGAAAATGTCCCTGAAGAGAAGAAGGTGAAAATTGCAAGCAAAAAGTTAAAGAGTCATGCATCCTTGTGGTGAGAGAATCTACAATTGGACATAAAAAGGAAAGGAAAAGACCAAATCAAGGTATGGAATAAGATGGTAAATAAGTTGAAAGGAATTTTTTTACCTTGTGATTATCAGATTAACCAAGTTAGGTGAATGCAAAGTTTGAGGCAAAAATATAGCTTGGTAAAATTTTATACTAAGGAATTCTATAGATTATATATTAGATTTGGACATAATAAGGATGAATTGGAAAGAATTTCTAGGTACCTAAATGGATTGAGAGTTTCCATCCAAGAAGAAATTTGTTTGGTTAAGTTGGAAAACATTGAGGAAGCTTATCAGTTTGCCTTGCAAGTTGAGGAGAAATTGAACAAAAGACATGAGAAAAGATAGAGAGGAAGAGGTGGTAGATTCCCTATAGGAAGAGGTAGATCCTATGGTGAAAACAATAGATTTGATCAAGATAAAGAAAATCTGGATAAAGGCAAGACCAAGTGGAAAGGTGAAATTTCAGCTAGAGGAAGAGGCAATAACTACTGAGGTGGTTATAGAAGAGGTGGATTCTGAGGAATTTTTTACAATTGTGGAGAAGTAGGACATAGGTCATTTGAGTGTACACATGCAAGTAAGAAGGTCAGTAGCAATAGAAATGCTTTGGTGCAAGAAGACTCACTAAATGAGCCTAAGAAATAAAAGAACCTTATGATCAAGAGAGCACTTTGGAGTGAAAGTAATAGGGAAGATCCGATAAGGAAAAAAAATTTCAAGGCTAGATGTAGAGTTTCTGATGAAGTGTGGAAGGTAATCATTGATAGTGGAAGCTCAGAGAATTTGGCATTTGAGGAAATGGTTACAAAGCTGCAGTTGGAAAGGTTGAAACACTCAAAGCCCTATTAGATTTCATGGATCAAGGATGAGCATACACTATTGGTAAGTGAATAATGTTATGTGAATTTGAAAATTGGAAAGTACTATGATAAGGTGTTATGTGATATCATGCCTATGGATTGTTGTCATATTTTCTTGGGTAGACCTTGGCAATATGATAGACATTCTATATATGATGGAAGATTGCATAAATATACTATTTGGGCTGATGGGAGAAGACAAATCTTGTTACCTTTGATTGAAGAACTTGTTAGTAGTGTTTGTACATCTATGAAATTTTTCTTGATGGAAGGAAGAAAGTTTTTTAAGGATTTGAAGAAGAATAATGTATGTTTTGTTGTGATTCCTAACAAACCAAGTGAGAAAATAGTGGATATCATCCCTAAAGAGATTGATAATATACTCATTGAGTACAAGGAGATCATTTTTTATAATGTACCTAATGGTTTGCCATTGAAGAGAAGCATTGATCATTGCATTGATCTAATCCTTGGAGCTAGTTTACCAAATAAGATACCACATTGGTTGACACCTACTGAGAATCAGGATTTCAACCGACAGATCCAAGAATTTTTGTAGAAAGGTTTGATCTTAGAAAGTTTGATTCCTTATGTAGTACCAGTTGTATTAGCACCTAAGAAGAATGGATAATGGAGAATGTGTACTAATTCCAAACAAATCAACAAGATAACAGTGAAATAATATATGTTTCCTATATCGAGAATGGATGACATAATGGATAGTTTGACTAGAGCAAAGTATTTTACCAAAATTGATTTCAAAAGTGGATATCATCATATTAGAATCAGAGAAGGTGATGAGTAGAAGACTACTTTTTAGACAAGAGAAGGTTTGTATGAGTGGTTGGTTATGTCTTTCAGTTTAACTAATGCACTAAGTACTTTTATGAGATTGATGAATGAGGTTTTGAAGAAATTTTTACGTAAATTTATGATTGTATACCTAGATGATATTCTGATATTTGGTAAGACTAGAGAAGACCATTTTTTGCATGTTGAACAAGTATTGCAGAGATTGAAAGAAGAAAAGTTGTTGATTAACCTAAAAAAGTGTTCCTTTATGAAAGAGAAGATTGTGTATTTGGAATTTGTGATTTCAGCTAATGGTTTCAAAATGGATCCTAAAAAGGTTGAAGTTATTTTGAATTGGCCTACACCTGAGAATGCTAGTGAGGTAAGATCATTTCATGGTTTAGAAAAATTTTACTAAAATTTCATTAGTAATTTCAGTTCAATTTGTAATGCTATGACTGAGACTATGAGAGTTTATAAAAGAGAATTTATGTGGACACATGGAGTTGATGAAAGTTTTGAGCCTTTAAAACAAAAGGTTGTTGAATTTCCTTTGTTAGCATTGCTTGATTTCAATAAGGTATTTCAAGTTGAATGTGATGCAAGTGGTAGTGCAATAGGATTTGTTTTGAGTCAAGAAGGTAAACATGTTGCTTTCTTTTGTGAGAAGTTGAATGATGCAAAAAGGAAATATTCTGTGTATGATCAAGAGTTCTATGCTATTGTTCAAGCCCTAAAGAAATGGAGAGATTATTTGATACTGGGTGAATTTGTGTTGTATACTAATCATAAGGCTTTACAATATTTAGGTAGTCAGAACAAGTTTTATTAGAGACATATGAAATGGGTTGAATATTTGTAGCGTTATACATTTGTAATAAAACATCAGAGTGGAGTCACTAATCGAGTCACTAATGCATTGAGTAGAAGAAGATCTTTGATGACCAAGATGATAATTGAAGTTCTTGGTTTTGATGACATGAAAGGATTGTATGAAACTGATCTTGATTTTTCTGATCCATGGAGGAAGTATAGAGCACCTATTCAAGACCAATCGAGTACTAAATAGGAAGACTATTTCATCCAAGAAGGTATGTTGTTTAAAGGTATTCAGTTGTGTATACCGAGAGGATCAATGAGAACTAATTTGATAAAGGAGAAACATATTAGTGGTTTGGCTGGACATTTTGGCATTGCCAAGACATTGAATTTTCTTAAGGAGAAATACTTTTGGCTGCAATTGTATAAGGATGTTCATAAATTTGTAAAAAATTGTGGAATTTGTCAAGTTGCAAAGGGAGTAAGTCAAAATACTGGATTGTATATACCGATTTTTGTCCTGAGAAACCTTCGATTGATATTAGTATGGATTTTGTTCTTGTCTTACCGAAGATAGTGAGAGGTAATGATTCTATATTTGTTATTGTTGATAGATTTTCTAAGATGGCACATTTTATACCCTATAGAAAGAGATCAGATGCAGTGCATATAGTAGATATTTTATTTAAGGAAATTGTCAGATTGCATGGATTACCGAGGAGTATCATCTCTAACTGAGATAGTAAGTTTATTGGATACTTTTGGAAGACTCTTTGAAAAAATTTGGGCACCGAGTTGAGGTATAGTTCTACATTTCACCCAAAAACTGATGGATAGACAGAGGTTGTGAATAGAATTTTGGGTAATCTTTAGAGATGTTTAGTTGGAGATAAACTAAGAAATTAGGATTCTATGTTTGCACAAGCAGATTTTTCATACAATAATTCAATGAATAGGAGTACTGGAAAAACACCTTTTGAGATTGTTAATGGCATAAAATCAAGAGGTATATCAGATTTGAAGGATATTGTTGGTGAAGAAAAGAGAAGTGATGAAGGAGTAAAGTTTGATGATTTCATGAAGACATTGCATGAAGAAGTGAAACATAAGTTGGATAATAGTAGAAATATAAGGACAAAGTAGATAGTTCAAGAAGACATAAGACTTTTGCAGTTGGGGATGAAGTAATGGTACACTTGAAGAAAGGCATATTTCTTGTTGGAACATATGAGAAGTTGAAAATGAAGAAATTTGGTCCTTGCAGGATATTGAGGAGATTTGATAGTGGAAATAATTATGAGATTGAATTATCTGATGACATGGATATATCACTATATTCAACATTGTAGATTTGTATGAGTACCATCAATCAGATGAAGACATGATAGTACCGAATGATTATCCTAAGAGATAGACAAAAGAAGTTAGGTAGTTTTTGGAACATAGAGTTGGCAGAAGCACAAGAGGGAAATAGCATATGGAATATCTGGTAAAGTGGAAGAATAGACCAATTGAAGAAAGTTCATGGATTTCACAATTTGAGTTGGATTCAGCTTCGGTTGTATCTACTGCATGATTTAGAGAATCATTTCAAAAAACCCTAGGTGTTTGATGTAGGAGCATCTTGGGTCCTTGGCAATCATGTGTCACCAAAAATAAGTTTGAACTTTCTATGTTGCTCGTTTCCTTCTTTGACTGAGTTGGCTCAGTAGTTGCTCAATTTCTTCTTCGACTGAGTTGGTCGGTTATTTCCTGGTGCTATGTTAACCTTTCTTACTGAATGATTTATTTTGGTTTCCTATTGAGGCTGACTTGTGCATTTAATTTTGGTCATGGATTTAATGTTGATATCGATAATTGGGAAGCGTATGGACCTAGATCTAGTCGTTCCTTCCACTAATGATGTATCTAAAGGCCAACTTGTTTGGTAGTTGTACACACTAAATAGTGCACTTCTCTAAGTCATTACTTCTAAGGGAATCCATGAATGGGAAACCTTGAGAAAGTGACCTAGAGCTCCCTAGGCATGGAGTCACAAGATTGTTTGAATATTGGTCTCAGCTAGAGCTATTGAAGTATGCAACCTTGCTACTAAACCACACAATGGGAGATTCAATGAGACAAGGGAAAGAATGCCAATATCCTCAAGAATCAAATGAAAATGCAATGCAATGCAAGCTATGCTATGAATGAAGATGCAAGCTAAGATATGAAAGGAAAGTATTACAAACCCTTGCTAATTAAGCTATGTGAGCTAATCTGAAGCATAAAGGAAACTAAGCTAGATGCCATGAAAGCTATGATGCAAGAAATGAAACTAGAATGCAAGAATGAAAGAATGATCTCCAAAAGCTCCAAAGTCTCCAAGAAATCTTGCAACATAAGGTTAGTATTCAAAAGATGGATCCTAAAATGAGAAGAGAGCTCTCCTTTTAAAGGAATTGAAAAGGAATGGACCATGGAGATTAAGAGGCAAAAGATTTAATCAAGGGTGGAGCATGAAAGAGGAGCAATCCATGTGCACAAATCTCCTCCAATGATAAAATAAGAGTTGACTTTTGTGTCCATATGAGACAAAAAGTGTTTTTCTTCTTTTTATAAAATAAGAATAATGTTTTATCTGTGCAACTTAGGATAAGAGGAAAAGTGGGAGCTTTTTATTTATTAAAAGGGGAGGAAATTCCTTTTAAATAAATAAAGACTTTAGGCTAAAATGGTTAGCCCAAGGAAAATAATAAAAAATGATAAAATAGGATTTGATCAAGGAAATTGATATAATTGAAAAATGTTGATTTTTGAAAATATTGATTCGGGGATTTGATAAATTGTTGAATAGGGGCCCAAAGTCTAGGCAACCATTTTAGGGTGCATACATATGCCCCTCTTTGAATAATGTGAGATTGATTTGGGATCACATGTGGTCAAAGAATTGAATTGAAATGTGAGATCGATTTGGGATCACAAAACAACCTAGATGTGTGTTTGACGGATGGGAATACATTAGGACAATGGTAAGCATAAGCTGACAAAGATAAGATGAAAGACAAGACCAACACCTATATAGCTAGGTGATAATCAAGTCTCAAATAAGAGATAAGAATCTCAAGAAAAGCTGATTGATAAGCTAAATCAAGGATTAAAGTTGCTAGGTACTGCCCCCTCAAAATTGAAATTGAAATCAGGTAGAGGAGAACATCAAATTGATAAACTTGATCAAGTCACTAGAAATCATAATCGAAGGTGATAGGATAACCATTAAGCAGTGAAGACATGCCCTAGTTTGACTAGGTTTGACTGGGGAAAATATAGGATAAAAATGAAGTCAAACCTTAGAGAGACTGGGGCATGTATGCACCCTAAAATGGTCACCTAGACTTTGGGCCCCCATTCAGCAATTTCTCAAATCCTTGAATCAATATTTTCAAAAATCAACATTTTTCAATTATATCAATTTCCTTGATCAAATCCTATTTTATCATTTTTTATTATTTGCCTTGGGCTAACCATTTTATCCTAAAGTCTTAATTTATTTAAAAGGAATTTCCTCCCCTTTTAATAAATAAAAAGCTCCCACTTTTCCTCTTATCCTAAGTTGCACAGATAAAGCATTATTCTTATTTTATAAAAAGAAGAAAAGCACTTTTTGTCTCATATGGCCACAAAAGTCAACTCTTATTTTCTCATTGGAGGATATTTGTGCACATGGATTGCTCCTCTTTCATGCTTCACCCTTGATTAAATCTTTTGCCTCTTAATCTCCATGGTCCATTCCTTTTCAATTCCTTTAAAAGGAGAGCTCTCTTCTCATTTTAGGATCCATCTTTTGAATACTAAACTTATGCTATAGGATTTCTTGGAGACTTTAGAGCTTTTGGAGATCATTCTTTCATTCTTGCATTCTAGTTTCATTTCTTGCATCATAGCTTTCATGGCATCTAGCTTAGTTTCCTTTAGGCTTTATATTAGCTCACATAGCTTAATTAGCAAGGGTTTGTAATACTTTCCTTTCATAGCTTAGCTTGCATCTTCATTCATAGCATAGCTTGCATTGCATTGCATTTTAATTATATTCTTGAGGATATTGGCATTCTTTCCCTTGTCTCATTGAATCTCCCATTGTGTGGTTTACTAGCAAGGTTTCATGCTTCAATAGCTCTAGCTGAGACCAATATTCAAACAATCTTGTGAGTCCATGCCTAGGGAGCTCTAGGTCACTTTCTAAAGGTTTCCCATTCATGGATTCCCTTGGAAGTAATGACTTAGAGAAGTGCACTATTTAGTGTGTACATTAGCTTCTTTTATAAATGTAGTTGTTGGTTGTAGTTATAGAGAGGATTTCTTGGTAGGAATAAGAGGTATCAAGGTAGAAGATAGTTTCTAAATCCTCGCATGTTGGAGGATTGTTGTAATTGAATTTGATGTTTTGGCCATAACTGGGAAGGCCTTATAGCCCGGCATGTATGAGGTGATTTATGAATAATATATCATATAATTTTAATTCTCTCTTCCTTATTGTGTTATTAATTCTGTGTGTGATCTCTGCAAGGAGGATTTGGATTAGGGTGTGCCTTTGGCCCCTCTTCCTACCTTGCATCAATGAGAAACAAGTTCTTTTTCATCTTCATAATTTTATTCATCTGAGTCTTCCTTTAAAACAACATAAACAACTTCGTATCCTTCTTTTGTATCATCATATTTATCATTAGTTACACATTCTTCATCTAGGTAGCATAACTTCTTACCTTTATCCTTATAATCTATAAATCTTTGGTTTTGGTTGTCTCTTATATCATTCTTATCATTCCTATCATTGGCATGAAATATAGATGCAATATGACCAATCTTATTACAATTGAAACATTTCAAGGGTAATTTGCATTTATACTTTCCTTTACCTCTCAGTAGTCTCTTAGCCAATAGTGCCTCTAACTCCTTTTGTTCTTTCTCATCGGTTAGGATACTTTTATATTCATTTCCATATGAATTACTATGATTATCTCTTTCTCTTCTTGAAGTTCCAATACTCACATATTATTTGAAGGCAATTTCAATGGTCGGTAGACTATTATCATAATTACTTAGCTCAAATGCAGTCAACTTACCAATTAAGGCTTCAAGAGTAACAACTTTGTTCAATATGGATCTCAATTCCTAAAAAGAAGATACTCTAATTGCATACTTCAAAGAAAGAGTTCTCAAAATTTTACTTACCACTTCTTCATTAGTCAATGGTCCACCAACACCTCTGATGGCACTAACAACTTTTTTTATTCTACAACTATATTGAGTAGTGTTCTCTTTATCTTTCATTCTCATTTCATCATACTTTCCTCTTAGTCTATCAACCTTACCTTTTTTTACAAGTTGATCTCCTCCATATATAAGTGTAAGTGTTATCCCACATCTCTTTTGAATTAACATAGTCCTTAACATCATTGAATTTAGCATCGACAAGGAAAGAAGAAATCTCTATCATTACCAAGTTTTGTTCCTTCTTTTCTCTCATCTGATCAACTATCATGGCTCTGAGAGGAAGTGGAGTGTAGTCATTATCTAGAAGATTCAGTGTAAATTCTTCAATCCCAGATAGATACAATCTCATCCTACTTTTCCATGTTGATAAACTTTCCTTGTTCACATTAGGTATGTCTCTCATATATATCTTCAGATCTTTTACTCAAGTATTTCAAACTTATCTCTCTAGAGTACTTAGCGATGATACCAATTGTTGGATTACAAAGAGGGGGGGTGAATCAGTAGTTCCAAATCACAAATACCTAAAAATCTTTTCTCTAATTAACTCGGTGATAGCTTGGTTAAACACGATTCACTATTTACTGACAATAGTAAATAAAATTTAACAATCAGTAAATCAATCACATAAAGCATTCAACACATTTAATGCCACTATTTAATGTGGAAACCTAGATTTGGGAAAACCCACTATGGGAATTGTCACCCACTAAGAAAATAATCTTCTAAAGTATGCCCAGTTAAGATCCAATCTAGTTAAAGATTACAATGCACATTATTAGGTGTGACTCGGTCAAGGGATTTACCTCAGATCTATTAGGATATTCACCCTATTAGGATTGGCCTAGTTAGAGGGCTTCAAACAATATTTAGAATGTTACCTTTTTTAAGTATTTTACAATAAGATTGTTAAGTCCACTTTGTTAAGAAATTTCTCTATTATAAATTCTAGTAATAAATAGTAAATATATTAACCTATAAACTTGCAACTATCTTTGCATAACCAGATCTTTTGTGCGCTCTTTTCTCATCACTTCAATTTTTCACTTTCTACTGGCTTCAACACTTCATTAGATCCTGCTTTTTGACTTAGAATCACTATGTTCCTTCTTCATTGCATCATTCAGTGACTCTTCAACTCTTCAATTTTCTAGGCATTCATTCATACAAATCTATCCTTTATATAGATAATTTTTTTTGCTTAATCTCCTCTATTACATTTTCCTTTGATCTATCTTAGTTGTTCAATTCATTATACCTTGAATCTAGATCTTGGTAACATGTTTTCTTTTCACCTAGGAACTTGAACTTTTCTTAAAACTTGTTCCTTCTCTTTTTTCCATTTAGATCTAATTCATAGATCATCATCATGAATTTTCCTAATCATAGATCTTTGTAACTAACTTTCCTTGTCATCATAACCATCCAGCTCATCATAGCTAATCATTAAATGTCATTCCAATCTTTGTATTTAATTATTGTTCCTTTCTCGATAGATAACTATGTATTTTGGTTAACTTCACTTGGTACCTAAACCTTTCTTTTCTATTTGGTGCCTTGAGTTCCTTTTATCATTTACCTTTAACAAGTGACTTTTCCTTCTTGGTAGACAAAACACTTTTTCTTACTGACTTGAGAAATCTTCGTTACCATACTCTACCAACTTAACATAATCATATGTTAGGTAGAAAATAATTATATCAACATAATCTAATCATTGTATGATTTGTATCAATTTCCCATTTAAGTTCTTCAACTTCACAACATCTCATTTCTTCTTCTCCTTAACTCATTCAACTTATATCATATACCAAATGATATGTTAATATAATATAAACTAGAAATCAATTGTTTGACATCAATGACAAGACAATAACTGATCTAACCTTTCTACTATCTTTTATTCCTTTGATCTTTGTCAGTCTTCATCATCATCACCATCAGTTAAAAAGTCTTTAACATTACTATCAATTATAGTAACATAACTTTTCTTGGTCATACTCAGGCATGCTTGTATTAGATTATGAGTTAGTACTTCACCATTTACCACTAAAGCTAGGGGAAAATCCATACAAACAAAAACTCCACAAGATGCATCCCAATATTTCATTTTTTATCAAAATAGAGCTAAAGAAGTTACTTTATGTAGGTTTCATTAAACCTATGGACTATGAAGACTAGATCTTAAATCTAGTACCATTATCTAAGGCTGCTAGAGCTATAACGATTTGCACTGATTTCCAAGACTTGAATTTTGTTTGCCCAAAGGATGACTTTCCTTTTCCAAATATCAACATGATAGTAGACTTCACTTCTGGCTATAAAATTTTTTCACTCATGGATGTTTTCTTAGGGTACAACCAAATTAAAATTACACTCGAAGATCAACACAAAACAACTTTCACTTGTTCCTAGGGTACCTATTGTTGGTGTGTAATGCCATTTGGACTAACAAAGTTGGATCTACATATCAAAGGGAAATGGCAACTATCTTTCATGACATGATGCACATCATTATGGAAGATTATGTCGATGACATATTAGAAAAGTCCCTAGAGAGAAATGTTCACTTACCAGTATTAGCCCCAATATTTAATAGACTTGAAGAGTATAAAATCTAGCTAAACCCAAAGAAATGTGTGTTTGGAGTCACATCAAGAAGCTTTTTAGGATTTATTATCTCCTAAAGAGGAATGGAGATCAACCCTAAAAAGGTCCAAGATATAATTGCAATGCCTCCCGCAACAACCCTAAAGTTATAAGGCAGGTTACAATCAGTGCGAAGGTTTATATCACAACTAGTAGACAAGTGCCACCCATTCCAGTACCTATTACATAAGGATATAAAATTTGAATGGATAGAGAATTTTCAAGAGGCCTTCCAAATACTTAAAAACTACCTGCTATTAGAACCCATCTTAGTAGCACCAATTCCAAATCATCCATTTCTATTGTATTTATCAGCAATAAAATACTCACTAGAGGTGTGCGATGGATTTGTGTCACACTTCTGTGAATCCTTGCATTCAAGAAGACTCAATAATGAGCTCTCGAATATCAATTCACAGCCTTTATCTGTGGAGTGCATGAATTGTTATGAGGCCCTCAGATTGACTGAGTTGAACCCATGCAAGTACACCACAAAATGAGAGATTCAAGCATAAGAAGCAAGAATGCTAATCTCCATTGAATCGTCAAGTTCTTGCATGCAAATGAAATTAATCTATATGATTGCAATGCAAGAAAATAAACTACTTTATTGAAATGGAGATTAAGCTAAAACAATGAAATAAATTAAACTAAAATGTTATGAATATTAATCTATATGTAACTATGCAAGCTAAAACAATGATCTCCAAAGCTCCAATGTCGCCAAGAAAACCTGCAGCATAACAATGGTATGAAAATTCTAGATCTAAAATGAGAAGGAGAGGGCTCCTTATATAGGAAAATGTGGAAGAGAATGCATCCTCAAGAGCAATGTGGGATAAATCCAAAAAGAGGAAATAAAGCTCATTTTTTAGAAAGTGTGGAGAGAAAAGGGATTTTATTTATTTTTAATTATTTGTTTCCCTTTTTTCATCACAAAGAGCTTTAGGAGGATTTTTTATTTATTTAAAAGAATGATTCTCTATTAATTAAATAAGATAACATTATTTAATTAAAAGAGAGATATTATTCTAAATAAGATAAAATCATTTAATTAAAAAAGATTTTATTTCATTTAAAAGATATTTCTTTGAATTAAATAAAGTTATTTTATTTATTTAAGAGGGAATATTTCTTTTAATTAAATAAAATTATTGAAAGAATTAGGAAAAGGATTTTTGTTTTGTTTTTATTTGATTTATTTCCTTTTCCATCAAGATTTTGCTTTAAGTGGGGATTTTATTTATTTAAAAGAGGAATTATCTTTTAAATAAATAAGATAAGTTTATTTAATAAAAAGAGGAATATTTAATTGAATAAGATAAAATCATTCAATTAAAAGGGGTTTTAATTAAATAAGATTATTTTATTTAAGATATTTCTTTTAACTAAATAAGCCTATTTTATTTATTTAAAAGAGAATATTTCTTTTAATTAAATAAAATTATTGATGAAATGATCAAACCTTAGAAATATTTGAATTATTGATTTAATTGCGATTTGATCAAGGAATTGATTTGAAAATTGCAAAGCATTGATTCAAGAAATTGATATTTGACAAATTGAATAAATGGGTCCCAAAGTCTAGGTGACCATTTTAGGGTGCATACAAGAGGCAATACTAGCACAAAATGACTCAGAAGGAAAAGAAAGGGCCATATACTATATCACTCAAATTCTTGTGGCTTACAAACTGAATTAAACTGCTATTGAAAGAGCATGTTTGGATGTAGTTTTTTCTTCACAAAAATTTAGACACTACATGTTGACACACAATACAATCATTATTGACAAAATCAATCTAGTAAAATATCTACTGAGCAAAGAAGCACTGACAAAGCACCTCTCCAAATGGATCATGATACTAAGTGAGTTCAACATAGACTATGTTGATAGAAAAGAAATCAAAGGAAAAGTAATTACAGACCAACTAGTAGATGCACCTCTACCTTCTACTCATCTAATGTTAATAGAATTAACTGATAAAGGGATATTTTCTATAGAAGAGACTATTGACTTGGTGGTTAGCAGCTCCTTGGAGATTCATGGCATGGCTTAACTGCCTCATGTGGATCAGGTGAAATATAGTATTTGTATCGAGCATTGAAATTTTGAGCTTTTGGTGCAACAACAAATCATTCCAACAATTGGTATCAGAGCCTTGGGTCATGGGTTTGAGTCTCCCTTCAGTGGGTGCTAAAGGCTTAGTCAGTGTTAAGGGGGAGATTGTTGACTTGGTGGTCAGCACCTCCTTGGAGATTTGTAACATGACTTAACTGTCTGCTGTGGGTCAGGTGAAATCTAGTATTTGTATCGGGCATTGAAAGTTTGAGCTTTTAGTACAATGAAAAAATGATTCCAACTAAGAAAAAATAATGGAAGTTATATTTTGATGGTTCTCATACATAAAAAGGATCAAGAGTCAACATCATCTTCATAAATCTTCAAGGAGATTCTATTCCTATATCTTACGAGCTAAGGTTTGATTGCACCAACAACATGGAAGAATATGAAGCATTTCTCACTAGGATGAAAATAAATGTCTAGTGGAATATCCAACAACTAAAGGTCTATGGGGATTCTCAACTAATTATCAATCAAGTCAATGACAATTACGATACCAAAGGTGATAAATTGATTATGTGCAAGGCTATGGCGAAAGACCTCAAGGTACACTTTGAGCATATAACATTCGAGAAAATCCCTAGGATAAGAAATAGGGAAGAAGATGCTATGGATATAGTAGGCCCTATAATGGACATGTCTCCTAAGATGACAAAATGTGAATTCATCGTCGAACAAATTATGATCCCTTCTTTTGAATTCCCAAAGTATGAGGTTGTGTAGAAAATTGTTGGTCCTAATTCCCCTTGGTACCAAGATTTTTATGACTACCTCACTAGCCAAAACATCCCTCCATAACTATCCTACAACCAAAATAAGTCCTTAAAGGAAAGCCTTTTGTTACACTACCATTGCCAATACACTATACAAACAAAGTTTGGATGGTACACTCTTACGATTTCTCAACTCAAAAGAATCACAATCTACAATATTAGAAGTACACTAGGGCATTTATGATTCCCACTCTAGTGGCTTGAACTTAGAAAATAAACTACTCAAAATTGGTTATTATTGGCCCACTATGGAAAAACACTCCTACTCATTTGTTCAAAAATACAAAAAGTGTCATATCCATGGGAACCTCATTCATGCACTAACACAAGAGCTGCAACCACTTACTTCATTGTAGCCTTTCACACAATGGGTGTTTGACCTCATTAGAAAGAGCCATCCATTCTCCTCTGATGGTCATAAGTACATAATCATGGCCACTATGTATTTTATGAAGTGGGTCAAATAAATTCAAATGACCTATACTCTTGGCAAAAAAGTATCCAAGTTCCTCCTAAACTATATCATTAGTCACTACAGAGTTCCACAAACCATTATCATCGATCATGGTTCCCCATTCAAAAATAAATAAATGAAAGAGCTTTGTGCTAAATTCCACATCCATCATAGCTATTCTTCATGCTACTTCCCCCAAGGTAATGGATAGGTTGAGGCTAAAAATAAAACAATCATAAAAATCTTGAAAAAAATAGTCAATGAAGCTAGTTGGGATTGGTACCTTCAACTCAACCCTTCCTTATGAGCTTACCGTACTAGTTTCCATACCCCCAAAAGAGCCACTCCATATTCACTAGCGTATAGTATTGAATCTATCTTTCCAATAGAGATCAAGCTCCTGTCATTATGAGTATTCCTTCAACACATTATTTTAGATGAGGAGTACCAAGTATCATGACTAAAAGAGCTAGAGTTTCTAGATGAAAAAA
The DNA here is from genome assembly GCA_027943335.1 of Chamaecyparis obtusa. Classification (NCBI taxonomy): domain Eukaryota; kingdom Viridiplantae; phylum Streptophyta; class Pinopsida; order Cupressales; family Cupressaceae; genus Chamaecyparis; species Chamaecyparis obtusa. The sequence continues at coordinate 2,179,936 of BSBK01001376.1, read as the reverse complement.
GACAAAGTGCACTAATACACTTGCAAGCATATCAGCACTGTCTCAGGAGAAGTTTCAATAATAAGGTCATACCATGGTCTTTTTAAGTGGGTGAATTGGTTCTAATACAAAATCAAAAAATCCAAGTTGAACACGAAAAACCATGAAAGTTTGAGCCAAACTGGTTGGGTCCTTACATCATCACGATAGTTTATGGGTCTAGAGAATATAAGATATAAACATCATAGGGGATATCCTCTACCAAATTCCATTAATATCTTACATCTAAACAAGTTCTATACATAGCTCTTGGAGTAGTCCCAAATTCAAAAAGTCAAAAAATACCAAAAAAAAGGTTACCTTGGTGAAATCTTGGCAATTAGGTGTCTTTGGTAAAATAAAAAGAGAAATAAATCCATCCTATGGTGAAAACCACTTTAGTGGTGCCTTGGGAAAGTGTCATGGTAAAAACCAAGCAATCCAATGCAATAAGTAGGGATCATGGTCGATCATATATCATCGCTCCAACGTGATATCACATGTCATTATGTTGCATTCTTCGCAATAAAATATGGTCATCACTATCATGGCTTGAAAAAAATTTATTATCTTTTTCTTAGCACATCCTACCACATTTCACACTATGTCATCCCATCACAGCCATTCTATAATAATGTGCCCATTTTATCCTGATTGGGGGCACCCCAATGCCTTGATTCATCAAATCCTGAAAAAATACCAAAAAAAACTTTAAAAACTCCTAAAATTTGAAAAAAGAGTCCGTCACAACAACAAAAATAACACAAAATTGTCTTATAAAACAAAAAAACATAGCAAAAGGCCTTCAAAAGATTAAAAAACATTGAAAAATATAAAATATTCATCAAGGGCGACCATGTTTTGGGTGTCTATGATAATGGCCTTCACTTGTGTGATATGTCACACATACCTCGACTCCAAACATATGAATCCTATGGTGGTATTTGCAAAAAGATCCAAAAAAATTATCCAACACAACCAAATAAATAAAAAAACCAACAAAAATCCTACAATAAATATTCTTTGTACATAAACCAATTCTTTTGCATTACAAAAATAGGCATCAAATGGCAATATACAACACATCTAAGCTTCAACAAAACCAAGTCAAAATAGTCAAAACTAGTCAAAAGGTCCTCAACTACATTGTCCAAACTGTCTTATCTATCAATCAGTCCCACAACCAAGCATTTTGTCAAAAATCAGGTTGTCTTAGAAAAGGGAAGGAACACTCGAAATCGGATGGAGCAATCTTAGATAGGGTACCTTTTTCTTGGAATCAAATAACATCAACAATACATCAAAATTCAATGTCCAAACTACTAAAAAAATAGAGACACATAATTAGTATAGCTACAACTTGTTGATTCAAGTTAATCTTAGTATGTCTTGATTTTCACAAGTCATATTCTTACACATCTCTAGGATATCCACTAGTGATTTAGAGATGCCATGATTGTTCATGACTTATTCATCTTTATCTTTTGTTTGGGGAATGTTTGTTGTGAAGTCTTAAAAGAGCAATTTGGCTATCTGTGATAAGAGCTTTCACATCTATATACAAATATCCAACTACAAACACTTTAGTAAAACATTAGAGGTTAATAAATTAGAAAATTTGTAAATAAACAAATATCATTAACCAAGTGATTTACTACCTTCTAGTAGATGCGAGTATGATATTCTCAAAAATTGACCGAGATCAATGACAATGCAACACCTAAACAAAGGATTGATCATGAAAGCAAGATGATAAAAGCTAATGAAAAATGGATGCAGATTAAACTATATTTTTTATTTTTCTATGCAATATGGATGAAAAATTGTATGAAATGATGTAAAACTAGATAAAAATGAATTGAAATATATTCTAATGATGATATGAATGCTATGAAATGAATGAAACAAGAATCTCAAAATTGCACATCTCACAATTTGCCAGATCGCACGAGACAGATTCTCCAAATTTGCAAGAGGTGAAGGATTGTTTGAAGGATTGAGGCCTGTTTATATAGAAATCTAGGATTTTGAGAACTCATGGAAAGCCAAAAATATCTCCCTGATCAACTCATATTGATTGTTGATTTATCAAAAAATCAAAAAGAGTTAACTCACAAAATCATGCAAAATCGGCTTTTTAACTCAAATGAGAAGTCTAGATCACTTTTTAACTCACAATCATATGTTGAGCCCAAAAAGTTAACAAATTGAATTGATTTGTTGATTTAGAGTTTAACTTATTTTATTAATGTGCATGGATAATTATGAATTTATTTAATATTCCACATGTGTTGCTCTCAACTTAACTGATTTTTTAATTAAAATAACTGATTTATGGGTTAATCAATTATTTTATAAAACTTTATCCAAAAAATTATATCATTAAATTTGACAATTTGATTTAATCAATTAAATAAAGATTTAATCAATTATTTGTAGAAATTTGATTTATTATCAAAATAAAAATAATATTAATTAGGAATAAATGCTATTAAATCTAATTAAATAATTAAGTGGCAGAATTAAATCCAATTAATCAAATATTCGACATATTCAATTAATTAACTTTAGGATAAATAAAATAACATCATTTATCACCAAATAATATTTAATTAAATTAGAATAGATTAGGAATATTCCCCGATGTAGAATTAGGATAAAATCGATTAGGATTTGGATGATCTGATGCACAGATGTGCCTTAGGTTAGGACTTGGAGATCGATTTCGATCAATTTTTTGATGTATGAGGTTAATGGAACTGAAGTCCATTTTTGGGGTATTACATTTTTCCCCTCTTTGAATTACTATGTGAAGCACAGTGGTTCAAAGATTAATCTATTTTTTATGAGATCCAGACTCAGTTATGTGGTGGAAAAATTGATCTTGAAAGATTAACCAATTTTGAGACAGAAATTGATTAAAAGATTTGAAGATCTTGATTCAGGTCCTGATTGACCAAGAATCGAGATGATGTTAACAATATCAAAAATGAACTGGTGATTATGAAGAAGTGATAAAATGCCTGATTCCAAACCTATGACTATGAGGAAGTGACTATCCTAACTCTAGACCTGATTGTCCAAAGGAATCGAAAGCATGTCAAATCTGAACCCTTCAGTTATGAAGAATCAAGGAAATAACACCAATGAACTGATGGTTACGAAGAGTTGATATAGTTGACAAGATTTAAGAGAATACCACATTGATATGGATTTTGATGAATCTGATATGCCCCAAGTGATGAGGTCTTCTGATGAATCGGCAACTAGACGTGGTTGTCGTCTTGATTACTAAAGAAGAATTTGATTGACAGATGTAATTGATGATGTGTAATATCATGCCCCCTTCGGGATGAAAATCAAAATCTGGCATGAAAGCCAGTGAGAATTGGTTTAGAGGATATGTAATTGATTTTAGAAGTTGTTGGAAACATCGTGGGATGCGTTCTGCATCGTTTGGAGGTCCTATTGACCAAGGTTGACTAGGTTTGACCATAAGTTGACCATTGTTGACCAAGTTAAAATTTGAAAAGTTTGATGTGAGATAATCAGTTAAGTTAAATATTGGATTCCTATGATGTTATGAAGGTTGATTATGCAAGCAATCAGTCATCCTAGGTTTAATAATTTTAAATAGCAATTTTGACAATATAAACGATCTTAGATTTTGATTTTTATCTCGAAAATGGGTTCAAAATGTTGAAATTAGCGGAGGGTGCAATTTTCACGCAAAATGGACCACTTTGAAAAATTAGGTCAAAACCAATATAAGGCCCAAAAGGGTCATTTTCAAATTATTTTAACCTTTTGACTTTAGAAAACCTTGTGGATCCCTCTGAGTGAAAATGAAGGTTCATGTGTCCTCCCATCAATTCGAGTGCAGCCGGCAATATCAAAGACCTCAGTAGTATGGTAATCTGGTAAGTGGACATTTGTGCCTCTCTTTGAATTCAATTTGAGAGCTTTTTGATGTTTTTTAGGATCTTTTAGGATGAGTTTGAAATTTTGAAATTTTGCATCACGTAAAGTTGTACAATAGTCCGTTGGGGCTCATATGAGTTTCTAGTCCAATTTAGAATTTCATCCTTGTTTAAGTAGTGAGTCATATGATGGCACCCATTTGTCATATGACATTTCATCGAGTCCCTCAAATGTCATGTGAGAACCTGTAGAAAGTTGTATATGCATGAATTGTCATATGGGTTGTTGTACACTGTCGTACGACATTTCACTCCAGTTTTGAATTTCTTGAACTGTCGTATGAAAAATAGCGACTATTTTTTAAGTCCTGAGGTCAATTTTTCAAAAATTTTGATTTCATAGCTGATTTCCTTGACCTTTTATGCACCTTCTAAAGTGTTTATTTTCTCAATTTGCGTGCATATAGCCTGATTTTTTACCAAGTTATTGATAGGTTTCCCATTTTTGTGCCTTGTAGGTCCTGTATTCAGATGTCCATGTTTAGATATCACATCTAGCCACACAAAGACTCTATCTGGCCCTACCTAATCTTATGAGAGTGCAACTTGTAGCGTGCAGATTTGAGTACCTCATTAGTTTACCTAATATTCAAGTGAAACACGGTTCGATCACTACACTCTTTGAGAATTTCCATTCAGAGACCCAGACCTTTCACCTCCCTACAGGGGAGCTCACTATCACACCAGAGGACATCTACATGATCCTCCAGATTCCTTTCCATGGACCCCACCCAGACTACATCAGTGCAAGTAACTCAGGTCTAGCTGCATTCCAGATAGTTTTTTATGCGAAGGAGTAGATTGCACAGAAAATTTCTTGGTAGATTCTCATTTAGAGATATGGACAAATGCACTGGTTAGAGTGCATTATAGCAGGGATGATTAGAGGGATCATCATGTCCAACCATCAACAGAATGGTATCTTGATGGGCTGGGCCTTGATGATTTAGTGTCTGATGGTGAGTCCTTCAGAGTTCAGTTGGGGTTAGTGTATGTTGGCTCATACATTTTCTTAGATGCACGAGATCATCTATCATGAGGAAAAATCATTCGCATTTAGTGCCTTAGTTCTTCAGATTTGGGCATGGGAGCACATTCCCATTTCTAGGCTGATATGTACTAATGGGAGATAGCCACATGATTTATTGATATACAAATATTCTAGCTCTGTTACACATATTCATATGGGTCATACTAAGTACTGGTAGTGAGTGCTTGACAACATGACAGTCATTACCTACAGACCTTACCTACAGATTGACGCTTGGGCCTACTACCAGAGCGTAGTTTGGATTCTTTTTTTAGAATCATATCCTGATAGGGTGATCTACCACTGTCCTAGAGAGATTCTTGATTACTCGAGTATGGCATCATCCATGATGTGCCATAGGAGTTTTCTTCATATGTATGACAAGTGTATGAGATTGGGCTTGGTTGGTTAGCTTGTTTGTCATATGCATTGTCCAGCCAGGAGTACATTGAGATATAGACCAAGGATTGGGACTACCATCCTTAGGTAGTGGATGCAGGGATGACCAATGCTTACATTTCTTACCTAGAAAAGCATCTGATGAGGCACTTTTCAAATCCCACAGAGTTGATACCCACCATGGAGGAGGTAGAGGATGTGACTAGAGCATCGATGGATTGAGGACAGAGTAGGTGAGAGGTGCATATTCCAGTGGTGCATCTGACACCACCAAGGCCTAGGGTGATGGGTACACCTCTCAAACTAGCAAGACTCATGATACCACCCACTGCACCATAGATAGTACTAGTAGGCAAGCTGGTAGTATTATAGTGGGGATATAGTAGAGGTGAGGGTGGTACTCTGGGTAGAATTGGTAGCACAGCAGGTGCGGAGGAGGTTTTGGGAGCACACCAAGATGTAGGGATGGGGGGATGCACAAGATGCTACTAATTTTGATTTGGGTGTAGAGGTTCATCATTGTAAGGCATAAATAGAGGCAAGTGTTGGAGGTGGGGATGAGGTGATGGATGAGGTTGATGTAGCAGTAGCAAAGGTAGAGCTTGGGTTGAGATCAATGCCACAGAATGTGATCAGGAGACTCAGGCACCAATTGAGAGATCAGCGGTCACATAGTTTATCACTAGAGGTGTAGCTACAGGAGCAAGATAGACAGCTCTGAGATTGAGAGGCTGATGGTAGGTTCCTATAGGTAGAGGTGATCTATCAGACTAGTCGCACTGCATATTATGTATCAGCATATTATTCATCCATACCATAGGGGTCAGAGAGTCACATCATACTCTCAGTATATGATTGATTCAGAGGGAGCCCATGCCCCGCATGCAGAGCCACCACTAGATGCACCAACCAGAGGAGGAAGAGCATCAGATGCTAAGGATCGAGCAGATAGTTGATCTATGATATTGTTCCTTGGTTTTGACATTTTGCTTATTTTGATCACATTTGATAGCTCATTGTAGCTCATTCTTTTTATCCAGTGCCATTACTACACCCCATTGTACTATCTCAACATTTTGATATATATATGAATATATATACATATATATACATATATACATATATATATACATATATACATATATACATATATATGTATATATATATATATATACACATATATACATATATACATATATACATATATACATATATATACATATATAGATATAGATACATATATATATATACATATATATATACATATATACATATATACATACATATATACATATATACATATATATACATATACATATCTATACATATACATATATATATATATATATATATATATATATATATATATATATATATATATATATATATATATATATATATATATATATATATATATATATATATATATATATATGTATATATGTATGTATATATGTATATATGTATGTATATATCTATATATCTATATATCTATATATATATATATACATACATCTATATATATATATATATATATATATATATATATATATATATATATATATATATATATATATATTTATATATATATGTATGTATATGTATGTATATGTATGTATATGTATATATATGTATATGTATATGTATATATATGTATATATGTCTATATATGTATATATATATATGTATATATGTATATATATGTATATATGTATATATGTATATATATGTATATATGTGTATATATATATATACATATATATGTATATATATATATGTATATATATGTATATGCATACATACATACATACATATATATATATGTGTGTGTGTGTGTGTGTGTGTATCTATATATATATATATATATATATATATATATATATATGAGATCAGATTTTTGGTTATGACATCATGTTCACTTGTCATTTTAGTTTATGATGTAATATCTTGTGATGCAAATGTATGAAATGCTTCTTTTATTGTAGAATGTATGGATTAATTTAATGAATGTTTTGTTTCAAATGTATGAATATGCAATGTAATGATAGATGATAGTAAAATGTAAATGTATGTTTTTATTTATGCTTTATGGAGGAACATGTATGTATGCAATGGATTTATGAAATGATTATGATATGAAATGTAATGTAAATGCAATGATACATGTGATATGTTTTTGCAGGTACATGGAGAAGACAAGTGCTCAGTCATTGTCAAAATGGATGTGTAACCCAAGATGGTGATTGCTTGTTGATCAATGGAGGGGACCTTCATATGATACTAAGTCCTTATGATGTGTTAGTAGTGAAAATTTGGAGAATTTAAGCATTTGATCTATATTTTAGCCATGAGAAATGCAACCATGAAAAATACATAATGCATATGAAATACAGACCTAGGACTTAGTCACTGATCATATGTCATCTTTATCATCACTAAATTTATTAGGTAACTGCATAGTCGATACAATGTGTTAGGTATTTTTATTATGGGTCAAACTTGGCAAGGATATTGGCTTGATTCTCAGTAAGTAGATCTCCAAGTTTGCAAGAAAAGCCTAATTGATGAGAATTGGATAAGATCCTCCTTCTGCTTTGAGCTCCATAGGACTCAGGTGGGTATTGCTTACAAATAGGTTACTATCTTTCAAGTAAACTATGGATCAGTGAATTAAGTTTTCACTGTCATGCTATTGAGTTTATTAGATGTACTTTTATGGAAGATAATTCTGAAGACAACTGAGAACAACCCATTGCAAAATGTGACTAATGAAACTCCTAATATGATAACATGAACAATGGTATAAGGGTGATGAGTCCTTCTTCTTTTTATGATTAAAACTCAAGGAAGGCTAACCTTTGATTCACTCTTCAAGGAATCAGCAACTATGGACTGTAAAGCATCACGGACAGTCCTATTTTTTAGGTACATGAACATGAAATGAAATGGTATTGGTAATGATGAATTTGTGTTTGATGACTGAAAGGTGTTTGAATGACAGAGATCATATCAGTGCCTAATCCTTTGGGCAAAGAGTCTAACATAAATCAATAGAAGAATTTCTAGGAAATGCAATGATATGCCTTACAAACCACATACAATTTGGATAGAATGCCTTACAAACTATCTTCTCAATCTAGGTTTTCTATCATCAAGATCTTCCACAGATGTATTCATTCTCTAAAATTGCACATAAGGATTTAATTCTTTCCTTGAAAGAAACTCATGCAACAATTAGATAGCTACCTTAAAACTAGTATGTTCTAGGTGCCTTACAAATAGAGACATATAAGAATAAACACAAAGAAAAGAGACAATAATAGAACCAAGGTAGAAATTGTATTGTATTTCATGGAAGTATATCAATGCATACAAGTAAACTCTTTACTCAAAATCATAGGATCAATAATCTTCTCTACAAAGTTTGTATTATTAGCATTCAACCATCAAGAATATGGAAGCAGAGAATAGAATCCCTTGGATTGCCAAAGACTAGAACCAGGAACCAAAAAGATTGGAAAACCAGAAAGCTAGGACACCCAAAAAGTTTCAGAACCCTTACAAAATCAAAAATTCAACACTATATACCCCTAGTTACCTTGAAATCCTACACAAGTTAGGATGCAACAAGCTATGGATAACCAGGGTAAGGGTTAGGGTTTCCACCCACCAAACAATTCAAACAGATCAAAAATTAATATGCTGGAGGGAAAACCAAGAAACCTTGAACAAATAGATCTGAGAACTGATCTTCATTAATGAAAATCTCCTGATTTATACTGAAGATCATGCAAAAACCATGCTTATCAGTCTAATTTGTAGCCCTACAACATGCCTCAAGCTTTACTTATGTTCATTTCAAGATGGTACAGGCACCTGCAATCAATCATCAAACCCTCTAGACCACCCTACAGTAATTGGCACAACAACTTCAACAAATCATGCTGCTAAAACCATAAATTCTAGTCCTTTCTATCGCTGGAAACCCTTGGCAAATTTGAATTTGAATTTCAATAGCTATTTTATGGCTCTAACAACAAATCAGCAGTCAATATTCAAACTTGAATCAACTTTATATCATGATCGCTCGATCTTCATGTTTCGCGGGCTTTAAGTCCTAACTCAACCGCTACCCTGGGTTTACATTTGGTGAACATGTGACAAAGTTTTTTCTTATTTGTGAGATGAAACCCCTAACTCATGTTTAACTTTAGCGAATCAGTGAACAAAGGAAAACACTTGACCTCGGTTCATAATTGGTGAATTGGTGACTGAAGCAACCCTTGCCCATTCGCACGAACTTTGAGAGCACTGCTAAATCATTTGGCTACTACACAACACTATTTTTCAAATCGCTAAGTCTTTAGACCCTTCACCAAAACATCACGTGAACCAATGAACCAAGCAAGAATTTGTCAGAACTACCAAAAAGATTGAGAAACTTACTGGGCCCACATCAAGAAGATCGACGGTTGTCTCATCTTTACATAGAGCCAAAAGATTCCATCATATTATAAGACAACTATCAGATGGAGAATCTCTCCCTACTCTGACAACCCTCTGACAGGATATGAAATCAATGGTCATCTGATAATCTCATGCGTCTGACATATTCCTTAAGAACTTACGCCCATCATCGATGCTCTGCCACTATCAAAACCACTGAACCTTTGAAATCATTGGCCCCACTAACAATATTATGAGTCATTAATATGTGGACCAATGAGAAAATGCTGACTAAGCACACCTAGCATGTAGACCCATCTACAAAGAAAGGCAATGTCGTAAAAGAGAATCAACAGTCATTGCAAAAGTGCAAGCCTCTGACAAAACCTTTGCACTTTCATGACAACTATTGGATCAAGATGGTGTCAGAGCCAGGCCCAAGAAAATATAGAGCTGAAGACTTTAGGAAATATTAAAGCGCTAGACCTAGGAAAAATTACACCGACGGACTTAGGAAAAATTAAAGCTGGGTGCTTGGAGACTTAGGAAAATAAAGGTCGCCAGAGTAATAAAATTTAATGCACATGCCTTAAAGAAATTTTAAGTGGCCTAAAAAGTAACATGAAATTAGAACAGGGCTAGGGCACACTTAGGGTTTTCCTTGCAAATGGCTAGATTTTTCAAAAATTTTACCTAGGGTTTAGCTAGAAACCAGGAAAATGATTGCAGAGACCGGAAGAAAACTGGTAAAGCCATGAAACTTTTGTAGGTGCCAATAGTGGCTCTATTTGAGAATGTTGAAACGCAAGTTTTAACAAGAACCACAGGACTTTGGGATGTAGACCAAAAACCACACTAACCAAAAATAGGGAAAGAAACACACAACCTGAAAGGAAACCAACCTGTATAGAAATTTACAAAGTATTTACACATGCATGATAATCAAAAACTTAACTAAAGAAGGGCTTCAAGAACTGCCCATGCACTGGAAATTCAAAAACTTCACCATCCATGTTCTTCAGCAAGTAGGAATCCTTCCCAAAACTATCATGAATCACAAAAGGACCAAGCCACAGTGATTCAAATTTCTTATGCTTCCCTTTATCTTCTGCCCTCACATTCCATTGAAGTACCAAATCATCAACCTTGAATTTTCTGGTAGTTACTCTTTTGTCAAATAAGTACTTCATCTTCTATTGCAATTTAATATTATTATTTTGACCTTCTTTTCTCTACTCATCTAGCTCTGCCAGCTACATAATTATATTCTACATAGGCTCTGTGACATCCAATTCTTCATCCTAAATAAACTGAAAAAGTGGAATTAGATTATTTATAGGTAGCCTTGATTGTAAACCATATACAAGCTCAAAGGGGGACTTCCTAGTGGCTCTTTTCACTATAATCATGTCTGCTCATAAAGCCAATTCCAACTTGGAATGCCAAGCTCTCTTATTCTTTTCAAGTGTTTTCTTCAAGATTGTCAGGATACTTTTATTGCTAGACTCAGCCTGTCCATTTTCTTGAGGATGATAAGGAGATGAGTAAGAAGTGATGATTCCATTTTCATTACAAAACTCCTTAAACTCATCTAATCTGAAACACATTGCATTATCTGTAATCAACTTCATAGGAACACCAAATCTGGTCAAAATATTGTCAAGTAAGAAATCAATCACCACTTTACTCGTTGCCCTCCTTGTAGGAGTAGCCTCTATCCATTTTGTGAAATAGTCAGTTGCAACAAGTATATAACTATGTCCTCCACTAGATTTCTCAACAAACTCACCTATGAAATCCAAGCCCCACATGGCAAATGGTGCTTCAGCAACTATTGGGTTTAATGACAATGCTCCTGAGTACTTTAATTTTGAAGCAAACCTCTGACAAGCTTCACATTTCCTGACATACTGGAATGAATCCTTAAACAATTTAGGCCAAAAATAACCTCCCCTTAAAATCTTGTGAGTAGTAGTCCTTACTGAAAAATGACCTCCACAAACACCAGCATGCATTTCATTTAAAACCTTCTCTACCTGATATCTGTCAAGACAGAATAGCAAGACTCCATCTCTATTTTTCCAATACAAGTCTCCTTATAGAAATGTATATTTATAAGCTTGCAATTTCAAGGATCTCTTTTGGTTATTTGTCATATGCTCTGGGCATCTAGCATTCTTTATGAAATATACAATATCAGCATATTCTGGTTGCCATTCAATACTTGTAATTGTCATATCAGGAGTTCCTTCATTATTTACTTGGACTAAGTCCATGTTTTCTTCAGTCATCAATTTTTATAGACCTTGTCCCCTCACAAGCTTAGTGATGTGGATTTCCAAATTAAATTCTTGAATTCTAGTAATCCACTTGTATCTCTCTCGACACTAGTACATTTGGGGGCAATTTGCGATGGCTATGTGTCGCAGATGCGACGGCTATGTGTCGCAATAGCGACACCCATTGATGTCATAGTTTTTTATTCACAAATTGTGACGTCTATGGGTAGCCGTCACAATTGCGACTCCCTCCCATCATAATGTCGCCCCTTCACCCATTCTGGGCCTCTGTCGCATTGCGATGGCATGGCTGAATAGCAATACATTCAAGTGGCAATCACACAAGGGACAGTCACTGTGAGATGTCCTCATTTGTGACTGTCCTTACAGTGAGTGAACATTATCATGTTTTCTTTATAGTGAGTGTACATTATCATGTTGTCTCAATCTATACATGAATGATAATACAAATATTGAATGCATTATATTCTGTCATTCTATACATGTACGACGATTCAAATATCGAGTGCATTATATTATCTCAGTTTATACATGAACGATAAATTTCATTTGCAACTTGTATAGGAGGATCAGATGACACAAAAGACAAAGAATCTCAGGATGAGGTATGGGAGAAGGCTATATCAGAGGAAAAGCTAGGGCTTTGTTACTGTCCCTTGTGACAGTAACAAAATTTGATGAAAATAATTTTTGTTTCACTCAACTTTGACATTCACAACTTCCTCTTTTATTATAATAAGAAAAAATACAGTGACTTTAGAGAAAATAATGAAACTAATACAATTGCAATACGGTGGTATTTAGAACAAACAGAGCTTCACAACCATTAAAGAAGAAAAAATCACATGCATATATCGAGTACTCCTCAATCAGAGAGATAGAGAAGAATTCAAAACATACCCAGACTGAACATGGCCATACCAAGACCAGCATTCGATAATATTCTTATTGACTGCTCTAGGATAGCTGGCATTTCAACTTTCCATCTGCAAAATAGATTATAAAAACATGAAAATATATTAGAGATGTTTGATATTGATACAAAACAACACAGATTCATTTCTTCGTACACCTGTATATCATAAAAATCCTTGCACACTTTGAAAAATTTTATTGCCTTTTACTTACTCAAAAGTAATTTACATAAAGTAGTCATTTGATTAACATGGATCCTAATATTCACAAGTACATGGTCATGTGCTCCATCGTAGCATCTTATAGATTTAGATCTGTTCTCTGAAATAATTCAATGTTTTGTTTACAATCCACAAAAGAAATATTTTCCCTCGTCTACTTAATCCTAAACAAAAGGCCATATAGCAATATAGATAGAACTATATAACAGAAACCATAAACAATGGTAACCTTAGCAGCAGCAAGAAATTGTTGCAAAAACTTTACCTTATCATACCCAGATTGTTGCTTTGCCTAGTAGAGGGAAATTTGATCAGTAAAATTGACCCAGAGTATGCTATCTCCATTGTCATGCTGGATAACAAAACACCAACTTTAATGGGCATGTACTGTCCCTTGTGTAATTACCACTTGAATGCATTGCTATTGAACCACATTAATGCTTTTTTCCTTCAACAAATGAGGACAGTCACTGTAAAGACAACATGATAATGTACACTCACTGTAAGGATAGTCACAAATGAGGAAATCTCAGAGTGATTATCCCTTGTGTAATTGCCGCTTGAATACATTGCTATTGAACCACATTAATGCTTTTTTCCTTCAACAAATGAGGATAGTCACTGTAAAGACAACATGATAATGTACACTCACTGTAAGGATAGTCACAAATGAGGAAATCTCAGAGTGACTATCCCTTGTGTAATTGCCGCTTGAATACATTGCTAATGAACCACATTAATGCTTTTTTCCTTCAACAAATGAGGACAGTCACTATAAAGATAACATGATAATGTACACTCACTATAAGGACAGTCACAAATGAGGACATCTCATAGTGACTGTCCCTTGTGTAATTGCCACTTGAATGTATTGCTATTCAGCCACATTAATGCTTTTCTTCTTCAACAAATGAGGATAGTCACTCTAAAGACAACATGATAATGTACACGGGCTGTAAGTGTACATTATCATGTTGTCTTTACAGTGACTGTCCTCCTTCAAGTGGAAATTACACAAGGGACAGTCACTGTAAAGACAACATGATAATGTAGAGAAACGTTGTCATTTGTATTTTCAACAGTGCCGAGAGAGATTCCCTCCGCGAAATCAGAGCTACAATTTCTAAGTACGTTGGGTTTATTTTTCTTTTGTCATTATTATGTAATCTGGTATTCAGCTGTTACAGAGTTAAAATACCCAGAAATGAGGCAATATCTATGTTGAATTTATTGTTAGCAGCTTTGGTTATTTAGAAGTTTAATTTTAATTGTTCATCTTTCAAGCACAAACATTTTGTGGACCGTAACATCTTCATTGTTTCGGGTATGCAATGAAACAGCCCTAACTTGCGACTACCTTCACGGTACTTGTGTACATTATCATGTTGTCTTTACAGTGACTGTCCTCATTCAAGTGGCAATTACAAAAGGGACAGTCACTGTGAGATGTCCTCATTTGTGACAAGGACAGTCACACATGAGGACATCTCACAGTGACTGTCCCTTGTGTAATTGCCACTTGAATGTATTGCTATTCAACCACATTTATGGGCCCGTTTGGACCACGGCACACAGTAGCATCTACAGAGAAGAATATCCTAGGTGTAACAAGTTGTAAGAATATACCAACAGTTCTAAGAAGTTCCCTAGCACATAGTAGCATCTACAGAGAAGAATATACAACATGAGGGCAGCCACTGTAAAGACAACATGATAATGTACACTCATTGTATGTGTACATTATCATGTTGTCTTTACAGTGACTGTCCTCATTCAAGTGGCAATTACAAAAGGAACAGTCACTGTGAGATGTCCTCATTTGTGACAAGGACAGTCACACATGAGGACATCTCACAGTGACTGTGATGCAGGGGCATCCCTCATGCAAACCAAAAACAATGTGATTGAAGAAAGACACCATGAAGCCAAGAAGTCATCCCATCCTATTGAAACAAGCACCTACTTTCCTAAGGTTACATCATATCACCATGGAGCCTTGTGTTGAAGGATCGATAGACTAAATGTTTTAAGATGTTTTCAATGGTTTAGTATTTAAGTTTTCTTGTTTGTAATAATGGTTAAAGGATTGATTAACATCTCCTTGTAACCCATCCACATGTTTGGACTATGACCCCTTGGTATTGTTATAAGCCTTGGGTATCAATTAGTCTTTCGATGTAATTTGATTGCTAGGTGTCTGTTAGGTGTTTTAGGAGTTTTGGAAGATTAATAAAGGTCTAAAACTATTCAAAACACATTTTAGCCTTTCTCGGCAAGAATGTTTGCAAAATTGTTAACAATATGTAATGCAACTTTTAAAAGTTGCTTCAAAAGTTGTTATTTGTTGTAATTCAAGCGGCAATTACACAAGGGACAGTCACTGTGAGATGTCCTCATTTGTGACTGTCCTTATAGTGAGTGTACATTATCATGTTGTCTTTAGAGTGACTGTCCTCATTTGTTGAAGAAGAAAAGCATTAATGTGGTTCAATAGC
Source organism: Chamaecyparis obtusa (assembly GCA_027943335.1). NCBI lineage: Eukaryota > Viridiplantae > Streptophyta > Pinopsida > Cupressales > Cupressaceae > Chamaecyparis > Chamaecyparis obtusa. The sequence continues at coordinate 2,164,132 of BSBK01001376.1, read as the reverse complement.
AATACATTCAAGTGGCAATTACACAAGGGACAATGTCATAAGCCGTGACATATTGAACTTAGTATAATAATAAAATGATTAGATGATATATAATAATCTATTATTAATGGTATATAACAATAATATATAATTATTATCAACAGATAATAATAATATATAGTTAGCATAATAAGTAATATGTTAATTAAATAATATCAAAATATTAATAAATAATATAATTATGATTATAATTATAATATAAATTAATAATAAATAATTATTAATAAATTATATATATTATATTATAATAATATATTAAGTAATAATATTAAATCAATTATTGATATAATAATTTTAATATATAAATAATATTAATAAACCTCTCAATATAAAACAATATGTTATCACTATAATAATATTTATTATAATATTTTTAATTTTTATTTTTTTTTGATCGGTAAAAGGCCTAAGCCTTGAAAAATTTTATTAATAATTAAAGATAATTTTACAATGATACCTCGCTCACTGCAGGCGCTGGTAGGAAAGAGCGGGGTTGAGAAAACCTCCAGCCTTGCCCGGGACCATTGGTCCTGTACATATACAGAAATACGTGGGCATACCCACGACTCAACATTGGCCGAGATTTGTAAAATACATAAGTACTGTGGGCATACCCATAGCTCGACCTTTGTCGAGACAAAATGGAGATGGTTGATACATAATATTAGTGGGTCTTTCCATTGCTCAATATTTTAACATGATACATTACAATAGCATACATTTAGTGAATAGACCCACCTTCCTGTAAACCTTACATTTGGTGCTTTCAGCGAACTTTCTTTATAAAATTGCAATACTTTCATACCTATTTGAACTAACATCTGTAGAGGCGGATGTGTAAGTTGCTCCATAGATCTTGTTTTCCTTGCTCTGTTCTTAATATTCTAGTTAATTGAAGTTCCTTTCTCCTTTAGCTTTTTTGGTACCTACAAAAGGCCAAAACACACACTACTACCATCTACGAAGGATATCCCACATTTCCTAGTATAGATGATTACCATGGACATGCATACATGTTTGGAGTAACTAATTATGATGAGATGTCTCTTTATAAGTAATATAAACCCAGTCAATTTGCATTTTTAGTTTAATTTGATGCATCATCCTTAATGAAAACAGGCAATCAGATGATATTATCAGATGAAATATTTAGACAATCAGATGAAATTATCTCTGAATGGTCTGAACTTAAATGAAAACTACTATGCTGTTTCTCCTTAATCTATGGAAATCCATATTGGGAAGATGTGACCGATTATCTCAGTCTAAAAATCAGGCTTAAAAAAGATTAGACAAGGTAGGCATGAAAATATCTATATAAATAATTCATTTGTAAACACGTAAGTATATATGTACAAATAAATAAATAAATATGTACATATATAGGTATATATATGTACATATATAGGTATATGTACATATATGTACATATATAGGTATATGAGTTATTTAAATGTATGGTAATTGCCTATCTTTGCAATCAAATGTGCATCTATATATGGCTAAACATATATACTAAGGATTAGTATGTATATACCTATATAAAATTGGAGATGCAGATGCCATCAGCAAGTGCCTAAAAAGAAAATCTGCTGTATATTGTAGATAATAAATTAAAACAAGCCTATCTCAAGACAGAGTAGAACCTATCAAAATTGTGCTGTCTACCATAATTCATAACCGATCAAAGAGCTGATTATGTGCTAGATTTGCATGTTATTCTGCTCATTGCAGAATGTAGAGCTAAGGGTAACCCACAATCATTAATGTAGAGCTAAACCAAGTATATAAGCCCATTCAATTTACATTATCATTTTAGTTATCAGAAAAAAATATCTCTATAAGGTCTTAACTTGAGTTTAAACATCTCTACAATTAACATTAATCTTTAGTAATCCCTACTGGATTTTGGGGCTAGGTAACCCAGACTATAAATCATACTTGGCAGGATGCAGTGAGGTATGTAGGATAGAAATTTATTTAACAATGAGAAGGTGGTTAAGATCATATGTAAGAAGTAAGTATATGATCGAGACTAAAATTAAAGCAGCTATACCTTCCATCCTTAATTTGGTTATCCATGTTATAACGATGAGGCCTAGTTATCCCTGTTGTAATAATTAATGATGAGAACATTTGAATCTATTGATATATATATATATATATATATATATATATATATATATATATATATATATATATATATATATATATATATATATATATATACATACATACATACATACATACATACATACATACATATATAGATATATATATATATATATATATATATATATATATATATATATATATATATATATATATATATATATATATATATGTATGTATGTATGTATGTATATGCTTTATTAGTATAAAAGAAAGTTGCTCGATAGAAAAGCTAGTCAGAATATGGTATAACAGAAAAACTATGGGTGAGAACAACACTCTACTACTGAAGATAGAAAGACATCAGCCACAAAAAGGATATCTCTGTCCAGCTGAATGCAGGGTAACTTGTCTATAGAACGTATTAGAGTTGTCCTGAAAATGCTAAACCAAATAGAATTGAAAGCACAGAGTATTAGAGGCAAACCAAACCAAATAATGCATCAGATTATGGAAAGGTGTGATTAACAAAGGGACATGGAGGAAGAAATAAGACACGTCTCATTCATAGCAACTCTTCATTTGTTAAAGACAATATAAGAATGCATTCTCGTCAGTCACTCAAGGCATCATTGGAACTTTATTTACTTATCCATATTTGGATATACTCAATAGAGCATCTGCCTTTGGTAGTTTGGTTTCAAGTTTATCATTGCAGATCAGAGATAGCACCATGATTGCACAGATAGAAAGGATAGTCAGAAATAGCATCAATATTTGAAGTTGCAAGCATATAATTCAAAATCTAAAACAGCAACATATCACTCATAGCGATATTACACATTTGCATAATTACATCATCATATCAGACACAACAAATACATTGCTGCAAGCAATACTTATTGATTGTATATCAATATTGTTTATATCAGACATAGAATTATTATACTATCACTATAAGTGATAGGAAACATCATATTCATAGCATATTTCATATCAATATATCCGATAGTGCTATTAAACATATTGGTATCAATATCATCTTGCACACATATTGTGATTGAATCTAAAATAGCGGTTGATATCTTAAGTAACCTCCATTACTTAGTTTAATTGTAAGTATCTGATAGAGTAAGTCTGAGAAGTGGAGTAATTGTTCCTATTTTCCAAGTTAGCCAAAAAGGGGACATTACAGACAATCACTGTGAGATGTCCTCATGTGTGACTGTCCTTGTCACAAATGAGGACATCTCACAATGACTGTCCCTTGTGTAATTCAAGCGGCAATTACACAAGGGACAGTCACTGTGAGATGTCCTCATTTGTGACTGTCCTCACAGTGAGTGTACATTATCATGTTGTCTTCAGAGTGACTGTCCTCATTTGTTGAAGAAGAAAACCATTAATGTGGTTCAATAGCAATACATTCAAGTGGCAATTACACAAGGGACAATCACTGTGAGATGTCCTCATGTGTGACTGTCCTTGTCACAAATGAGGACATCTCACAATGACTGTCCCTTGTGTAATTCAAGAGGTAATTACACAAGGGACAGTCACTGTGAGATGTCCTCATTTGTGACTGTCCTTACAGTGAGTGTACATTATCATGTTGTCTTCAGAGTGACTGTCCTCATTTGTTGAAGAAGAAAAGCATTAATGTGGTTCAATAGCAATACATTCAAGTGGCAATTACACAAGGGACAATCACTGTGAGATGTCCTCATGTGTGACTGTCCTTGTCACAAATGAGGACATCTCACAATGACTGTCCCTTGTGTAATTCAAGCGGAAATTACACAAGGGACAGTCACTGTGAGATGTCCTCATTTGTGACTATCCTTACAGTGAGTGTACATTATCATGTTGTCTTTAGAGTGAATGTCCTCATTTGTTGAAGAAGAAAAGCATTAATGTGGTTCAATAGAAATACATTCAAGTGGCAATTACACAAGGGACAATCACTATGAGATGTCCTCATGTGTGACTATCCTTGTCACAAATGAGGACATCTCACAATGACTGTCCCTTGTGTAATTCAAGCGGCAATTACACAAGGGACAGTCACTGTGAGATGTCCTCATTTGTGATTGTCCTTACAGTGAGTGTACATTATCATGTTGTCTTCAGAGTGACTGTCCTCATTTGTTGAGGAAGAAAAGCATTAATGTGGTTCAATAGCAATACATTCAAGTGGCAATTACACAAGGGACAATCACTGTGAGATGTCCTCATGTGTGACTGTCCTTGTCACAAATGAGGACATCTCACAATGACTATCCCTTGTGTAACTCAAGCGGCAATTACACAAGGGACAGTCACTGTGAGATGTCCTCATTTGTGACTTTCCTTACAGTGAGTGTACATTATCATGTTGTCTTTAGAGTGATCAAGTGGCAATTACACAAGGGAGAATCACTGTGAGATGTCATCATGTGTGACTGTCCTTGTCACAAATGAGGACATCTCACAGTGACTGTCCCTTGTGTAATTGCCACTTGAATGCATTGCTATTGAACCACATTAATGCTTTTTTCCTTCAACAAATGAGGACAGTCACTCTAATAAACATTGGGTATCGATTGGTCCCTTGGATGAAATTTTGTTATCTAGGTGTCTTTAGGTGTTTTAAGAGTGTTTGAAAGTCTAAAACATGAAATAAGGTCTTTTAGTCTTCCAAAACAGACTTTTTGTCTTACCCGGCAAAAGTTGTTTTAAAGTTGTAATGCAACTTTTAAAGTTGCTAAGCAATTTTGAGTTTGAATTGGTTAAACGGATACAACCATAAAAATGGTTAAGCCAATGGTGGGGAGAGCCTATTTAGGCTTCCAAATGACTGAGGAAATCGAAGAGATCCTCATTGTATTCAAATTGCTTTCAAATCAATAAAACTACCTGTTTCAGAGCAATTTTCTGTGCAAATCATGGTGACAGTACGGTGTACGGATGTGAAGTGGTGATCAAAACCTATCTGAAAGTTGGAGCATCTCCATTTTATGCTTTTAGAATTGGTTTGATAACTTCGAGTCATTTTATATCAGAGTTATTCAATTTTCTTGTCCGCTGGTCTAAGAAACCCTTGTTTTCAGGGTTTAGCCATTCAAATGGCCCTAACTTGAATTTTGACCCTTGGAAATTCTTCTTCCTTGGTACAATGCAATTTAGGGAGGTCTTTTTTCATATTCCAAAAGCTTTGAACCAGGAGGTTGAGGTTACACCATTTGGGAGCAAGCCCTAGGTCAAAAGCTTCTATGTTTTTGACTAGGAAAATGATATATAGTGAAAAATCAGAAGGTTGCGGTGTGTGAAGGACCTTAAAACTTGGTTTTTGTGTGGGTAGAAAATGAGGGAAAGGGGGAAAAATAACAACTAGGTTTTAGGCCCAGATACTCTACCATTGATCATCACATTATTTTTTAGGGACTTGATTGAAAAAATCTTGGACAGTCAAGGTGCATAAGATGCTTATTATTTTGTGGACTTAAAGAAAGCATTCAACGTGGTACCCAGAGATAAACTATGGAATAGAATAAAATAATCAATCATCTAAGATTTATATAGAGAAGTTGTGCATGTATTTTATGATAAGGTTAGAGCTAAAATGATAACAAGAAAGAATATGTCTAAGTATTTTGGTGGTGACATTAGATTCAAATAGTTATTCCCCCTATATCATATACATTTATAAGTTAGAGGCATGATTAATGAAGATAGATGGGGAAGTTATTCAATTGGAAAACTATGGGGTGAAGGTTCTTTTATATGTTGTTGATCTTATCTTCTTTTTTTTTTAAAGACCATGCATTGAGAGAGCACTTGAAGGCCTTGGAACACTTTTTGTCAGAAGGTTAGAATGCAAGTCCATATAACCAAGACTAAAATAATGGTTTTATTATTAAATAGAAAAGATAAAAATATTACCATTCTTTTTTAAGGTAGCTTGCTAGAAATAATGAAAGAATACAAATGTATTAGGATTATTTTCATTGTAAGCTCAGTTAGAAGAGAAAGACAATAAAGGGAATGCATTAAGGTTAAACGACCTCACACCTTCTTCAAAATGGGTGTAGGAGAGCCAAACTTTGGGATTAAAAAATGAGAAAAACCATATTGGTCTACTACCCATGTTGGTTGTCCTTTATGGTTGTCAAGTGTTGGGAAAAAATATGAGAAATTGAACGATTGGAGATAACTAGAAAGAATAAAAAAAAATATAGTAAAAAGAAATCTTATAATCAAATTTATAGTTTCTCATGAAATTCTTTTAGCTACAGTAGGCACTTTTCCTTTAGAAACATTAGTGATAACCCAAATGTAAGCTATTAAAAAAGGTTGAAACCATTAATTAAAATCATTGGCTCAATTTGGTTTTTAAGTATTCTATAAACCATAGGAAGAAAATCTAGATGAAGCGTAATGAAAAATGTAAGAATGGGTGGGGCATCAAATTACAAGAATGGCATAACAACTATAAATAAATTAAAAATTATGTGATTGAAAAATTCAAAATTGTCATGCAAGCACAAAAGATTAGGTAGATAAATTATACATCAAACAGTTCAACTCGGCTATAGAACATGGTGAGAAAATATATAGAAGATTTTTTCCATTGGTAATATATGATTTTATATTAATAAACAAAGATAAAATACATTTCAAGTTTGTTTTTAGTAAAAAAAGATAGAAAGAAAACTAATAAAAAATCCTACCACCAAAATTTATTTTAACTTGGTAAATTATCACGTGGGTACTAATTACACTCAAGCTTACTTAGGGATCACATAGGAGTAGTTTGAAATTTTTCACTTTATGTGGTGTTATCATGTTATCACATTCCACTTTATGTCTTGACTCCACCTTTGTCGCACATACTTTATTACACATTGGAGGATCATTAACCTTTGGTGGACATGTGATTCCATCTTAGTTGGGTGATAAGTTATCTATTGATTATCTATTGTCATTGTCTCATTCACTCCTTTGTACTAACCTTGGCTATATAACTAAGGGGTCTCCTATGTAATGACTATTCATTCTAATTCAAGTTGGTTCCAATTAAATCAATCTGTTATATTTGCATTATTGATAGGCATATACACCTAGGGTGAGGAGAACAACCTAAAACTCAGTGTTTGATCCCAGGTACCCATTCCTCATACTTTGTTTGGAAACCCAATCCTAAACCGCATGCATTAGGCCTGTGGACCTAACAAAGGAAGTGGACTGTTGGAGTGGAGTCAGAAACTGAGATTTGGAGGTTTCATGGTGGAACTGGGGTTTGCTTGGCCTAATTTAACTTCTTGACAATTTGAGTATTGTTTTATGGCTTGATCGGAGTTTGAATAATGAGACTGAATGCTAGGATCAACTCTCTGTTCTATATGTTGTTTCTCTTCGTATCGATGTAAAATGTGGCATCGGATTTTGGTGTATATTGTAGCCTCTTGTTAGGGGTGGTTGTAGATTATGGTGTTGTAGTGACATTGTAAATAATTACACCCTAGTTGAAACGGTTTGGGCTGTAAATTTGTTTTGTTTGCAATGAAGGGTGAAGAGAAGCATTTGTGTCAGCTTGGCATAAATTTTTTGGAGAGAGCTCAAATGAAATGAAAACAAGGAAATAAATATGGTTTCCTATCCTCAGGAAGGAGATTATCTAAGTGGGTACGGAAGAATAGGATTAACTGTGGCAAGAAAGACAGAAGCATGAAATGTAGTTGTCTGTATAAGTGTTGTTCAGGCAAGGCAGCATTGCATAACTATGAGAATTTTCGTAAGAGTTTAGTTCCCACGAGGGTGATGTATTTTTGGAATGGCTCATGGAATGATTTTTCTGTCCAAGTTTTGGATTCACTTAGAGATGAGTTTTTGGCTGGCATGCCCACTGTAGAGTTGGCAATAGATGGCTCTCCATATCTTGTTGATTTTTTGCGAATGCTACAAATAGATTTGAGGGTCAGCTGTCAAAGGTCCATTGCTTGGATTGATGAGAATGGTTCATGCTTTTTCTCCAAAGTTATCATTGAGGGTAATGCCGATGAAGAAGTTGCCTCTAAAGTTGAGGTCGAGATTGAAATTCGAATAAGTCCAACCGAGGCCTCAAATGCTGAGAATTGTGATAGAGTTGCTGCTAGTATGGAGGTTTCCAAAACTGAGCAAGTTTGTATTCCTAGTAATTTGAAGCCTGTGGCTGATGTGGTATCCATGAATGTTCCTAAATTAGATGAATTGATCAAGAAATATTCAACCGAGGGCCCCACTAGCGCAAATAAATTGTATAGAGATTTAAGAGATTCAAACTTGTTTAAGGATATAAAGCCACAGCCTGTAACTGAGTTACCTATAAAGACTTTCCAAGAAAAGTAGTTGCTTCATAAAACATTAGCTAAGGTTCGAACAGGTACAGATGCAACTCAGTTGGAGAATGGTCAGATATTGCATGATGAGGTTAGGGATGGTGTCATTAATCACAATTTGCTTTCTGAATCCCAACAATGTTCTAGTTTTGTGGCTCATGAATTTGAACAGCTGGGGGACAAATTGATCAAATTAGTGGATTGCGATACAGAGTATGTAGTTGTAAAAAATTGTTTCCTTACTGGCCTAAATAAAATTGGACTTGCAACCAATGTTACTGGTATTTATCGAAATTCACATACAGATAGGTTGGGATAGGCTCGGCTGCAGGTTTTCAACAAACAGGTTGAGATAACAAGAAATTCTCGTGGTAATGCAAATGTTAAATATGCATGGCATGGAGCATCCAATACAAGCATATCATCAATTATACTACATGGTTTTAGCAATAACAGATTAATGAATGGTGGTCCGGCATATGGTGTTGGTGTTTATCTTGCTCCAGAAGATTGCTCGTACCTGAGGTAGGAAAGATTATATTCAAAGATAATCTACAAATAGATTTGAGGGCCGGTTGTCAAAGGTCCCATTATGATATTGTACACAAGTACCGTGAAGGTAGTCGCAAGTTAGGGCTGTTTCATTGCATACCCGAAACAATGAAGATGTTATGGTCCACAAAATGTTTGTGCTTGAAAGACGAACAAATAAAATTAAACTTCTAAATAACCAAAGCCGCTAACAATAAATTCAACACAGATATGTCCTCATTTCTGGGTATTTTAGCTCTCTAACAACTGAATACCAGATTACATAATAATGACAAAAGAAAAATAAACCCAACGTACTCAGAAATTATAGCTGTGATTTCATCGAGGGAATCTCTCTCGGTACTATTGAAAACACAAATGACAACGTTCTTGTTTTTTTTGCCCTTATATCCCGATGTGATTTCACGGAGGGTTATGGCACTGTTGAAAACACAAATGACAACGTTGAAAGTTAGGGCTGTTTCACTGCATACCCGAAACAATGAAGACGTTATGGTCCACAAAACATTTGTGCTTGAAAGATGAAGAAATAAAATTAAACTTCTAAATAACCAAAGCCGCTAACAATAAATTCAACACAGATATGTCCTCATTTTTGGGTATTTTAGCTCTCTAACAGCTGAATATCAGATTACATAATAATGATAAAACAAAAAAAAACCCAACGTACTCACAAATTGTAGCTGTGATTTCGTGGAGGGTTACGGCACTGTTGAAAACACAAATGACAACATTCTTGTTTTTTTTGCCCTTATATCCCGATGTGATTTTGCGGAGGGTTACGGCGCTGTTGAAAACACAAATGACAACGTTCTTATTTTTTTTGCCCTTATATCCCGATGTGATTTCGCGGAGGGTTACGGCGCTGTTGAAAACACAAATGACAACGTTCTTGTTTTTTTTGGCCTTATATCCTGATGTGATTTCGCGGAGGGTTACGGCGCTTTTGAAAACACAAATGACAACGTTCCTTTTTTATTTTGCGCTTATATCCCGATAACGTCACAATTGTGACGTTGACAAATGTATTGTCATCGCAATTGCGATGGTGTCGGGCTATATTTGAAAAAAAAAAGCCAAAACCACATGACATTTGCCTGCCGTCGCAAATTACCGTCGCAATTTCACCCCAAATGTATTAGTGCGAGTAACTTCAGACTAAGTGAGGACATCCTTTACTACTGAATGTGGGACATATGCAACAACCTTTGCACACACCAGATAAGGTCTAAAATATTTGACTACTTTTACTAATGCATATGCCTGCTTCTCCATCATCTTATAATTCAACTCAGTAGCTTGCAAGGATTTACTAAAAAATGCAATTGGATGTTCACAACCCTCATTGTCCTTTTGCAATAAAATAGTAGCAATGGTGTGAAATGATGCAAAAGAGAATAATGAAAAAGGCTTAGTATAGTCAAGAAACCTAAGCACAGGTGCTTCTTGGACCACATCTTTAGTTTTCTCAAATGCAGCCTGAGCCTCTACAGTCCATTGAAACTTCACATCCTTTTTTAATAACTTTACTATAGGCTTGACAATTTCAGCAAAATTTGTAATGAATCTCCTAACAAAATTGATCTTCCCTAGAAAGGACTATACCCCCTTGAGATTTTTTGGTGCAGACACCTTCCTGATTGCTTCAACCCTCTCTGGATCAATTATTATCCCATCTTTTGATACAATGTTTCCTAGAAGCTTTCCCTCTTTGACTACAAAATTACATTTTTTAGGATTCAGGGACACACCATACTCCAGAGCTTTGACAAAAATCTTTTCTAGGTGTGAACAATGGTCAACAGCCAATTTTGAGTAGGTAGTTAGGTCATCCTGATATACAACCATAAGCAGGTCTATGTACTCTTTGAAAGCAACATCCATAGCTCTTTGGAAAGTTGCTCCAGCATTTCTAAGTATCCACAAGAGGTTTAGCTTTTACCTTGTAAGCCACAATTGGCTTTTTGAAGTTGACATTTTTCTTCACCTTGGTTTTGTTAGCAATCTCAATAACCTTTTGCTTATTTTGGGCTTGTTTTTCATCCCTTTCTATTTTCTTGATGAAAGTTCTAGCAGGCCTACCACTTGGACTACCTAACACCCCATTTCTCAATTTGTAATTTCTTTTAACTTGAGACACCATGTCTATTGTAATTTGTGCAATTTCTTCATCGGAAGGTCTTCTCAACATTACTGACTCATCACTTCTTAGAGTATTGCACTGAACCACATCAAGGTGATTATCTTCTTCATCAAAAAACACTTGCTGATGGTAAACCTCATTCCTGACTTGGGAACTCTCAACATCTTGATCTTCATCTTCCTCTGCAGAGTCTAATTCATCATATATGTATGAAGAAGTCATACCACACCCTTTATCATCATAAGCATCATTATTGTTGTTGCCTTGATCTCCATCTACAGAAACACTTTGAGTGATAGCATAGTAATAGGGATCATGAGGTGATTGGCAAACAATACACCATGGGACATCATCATTCATATTCACTATATTCCTGTGCAAAGGGTCAGGGGTCTTGTCATTTGGTTTATCCCTCCTTTCAGGAAGCACTGGCTTCCCATCCTTCCACTGAGTATTATAGGGATAGTTCTGCATTCTTAGTAACTTATTAAAGTTATTGAAAGATGGCTTGTCATTTCCTTGCACTCTACTATTTCTTGCCTCACTAGGTTTTAAATCCTTTATTGCTTTCAAGATTTGCTTCAAACTATCATCATCTTTTGGCTTTGCATCAGGTTTCCCTAGCTCTCTTCTATTTGAAACTAATGGCTGACAATCTTCTCTCCTTCCCAACTTCCCTAATATCCTTCTATTGCTCTCTATATTAATAGCTAATTTATAAGCCTCTGTGAGATTCCTAGGGTTCTTATCTCTCAAGAGATATGCCATTTTTGAATCAAAAGCATTCAAGTATGTGACAAGACATACTCTATCATCCAATCTGATAACTTGCAACAACTTATGCATAGCTTTCTAAAATCTAACATTGAACTCAACAACACCCTCATTTGAATTTTTCTTGATGTTGTTAAACTCATTAAGCATGAAGCCCTCATTGGTTTTATCACCATACTGTTCCTTAAAAGACTACCTAAACTGATTCCATGAACATATGCTGGCATGAGGTAAATTTTTGAACCAATCTCTAGAATCTTTAGTCAGAGACTGAACAAAAAGCTTCATGATCACATCATCAGGCTCAATATTGTAGTCATCTATCACATCAATAAAAAATTTCAAGTGCTCTTCACAAGTAACTACATTACTTGCAGTGAATTTTGGGAGCTTCTTCCTAATTTCATCAGGGATGGGATTTGGATAACCAGGAATCCCAATAAAAACCAATTGCTTATGTCTCTCATGAATGGGACCTACTTGAGATGGATCACCACCTAAAGATGCAGATGTTTGAGTATTAGAAATCTTAGAAATCTTAGGCATACCTGAAGTTGTAGTAGTATTGAACACATTTTCTCCTTGTGCTTGAGAAGTGGAAAGGGTATTTGCATGTCCAGAAGATTGCCTAAGGAAATCAATCTTCCTTTTCATCTCAACAGCAATGGCTTCAAGTTCTGCTTTTTCTAACTCCTTTGCCAACAATTCTTGTTTTCTTCTTTCTTCTTCTACATCAGCATCTAATCTTGCTGCTTGATCCATGGACTTCTTTGCATGATTTGATTCATTTATTGAAACTCCTATAGCCTTTTGTTTACCTTTGTCCCTAGGATTTCTCACTTCATAAACTTGCTAGACAATAAGCTGATCTTTTGCTTGTTTTGTCACATGATCCTGATTCATGGCTTCAAGATCCAAAAATTGTCTCTTCAATTGCTTGGCTCTAATCATGGCATGTTTGATTCTTTCCTCTTTTTCCTTATCTCTTTTCTATCTTAAATGGATCTATTCTTGGACTCTCCTTTCCAACTCATAGACTTCTTCAAAAATTTCTTCTGATTCAGGGAGAGTGGTCTCAGATTTAGCATCTCCTACTTGAACCTTGTCTTCATATTGGTTCAAACTCAAATCAACAGCCTCCTCATAGTCAGAGGTATTTCCTTCTTGATTTGTCTGAACAGGCTGGATTTGTTCCTCTTGTCTTACATTCTCTCTATGTTTTTGAGTATGAAACATACTACTATTTTTTCTTCCTCTCTTTGTCTGACTAGGCCTAGAAGTACTTGGAATACCTTCTTCCAATCTATCCTTAGGAAGCTTATTTCTCTGAGACCTAGTACCTCTATAACTCATCTTGTGAATGATTTTCTAACCAGTACTGCTACAAAGATAGTTAGAGTCACCACCCAAAATTTTGGGAAAATTTCTTTAAAATATAGACACCAATGGTAATCAGCTGGTTTGTATAGGGTAGGAGCCCTAGCTCAACTAAACCCTACAACTTAGAAAAATATCTCTTACAAGTCCCCAGCGGAGTTGCCAATCTATTAGGGATTTTTCTTGTGGGTCAAACTTGGCAAGGATATTGGCTTGATTCTCAGTAAGTAGATCTCCAAGTTTGCAAGAAAAGCCTAATTGATGAGAATTGGATAAGATCCTCCTTCTTCTTTGAGCTCCATAGGACTCAGGTAGGTATTTCCTACAAATAGGTTACTATCTTTCAAGTAAACTATGGATCAGTGGATTAGGTTTTCATTGTCATGCTATTGAGTTTATTAGATGTACTTTTATGGAAGATAATTTTGAAGATAGCTGAGAACAACCTATTGCAGAATGTGACTAATGAAACTCCTAGTATGATAACATGAACAATGGTATAAGGGTGATGAGTCCTTCTTTTTATGAGTAAAACTCAAGGAAGCCTAACCTTTGATTCACTCTTCAAGGAATTAGCAACTATGGACTGTAAAGCATTAGGGACAGTCCTCTTTTTTAGGTACATGAACATGAAATGAAATGGTATTGGTAATGATGAATTTGTGTTTGATGACTGAAAGGTGTTTGAATGATAGAGATCAGATCAGTGCCTAATCCTTTGGGCAAAGAGTCTAACATAAATCAATAGAATAATTTCTAGGAAATACAGTGATATGCCTTACAAACCACATCCAATTTGGATATAATGCCTTACAAACTATCTTCTCAGTCTAGGTTTGCTACCATCAAGATCTTCCACAGATGTATTCATTCTCTGAAATTGCACATAAGGATTTAATTCTTTCCTTGAAAGAAACTCATGCAACAATTAGATAGTTGCCTTACCACTGGTTGTTCTAGGTGCCTTAAAAATAGAGACATACAAGAATAAACACAAAGCAAAGAGACAATAATAGAACCAAGGTAGAAATTGTATTGTATTTCATGGAAGTATATCAATACATACAAGTAAACTCTTTACTCAAAATCATAGGATCAATAATCTACTCTGCAAAGTTTGTATTATCAGCATTCAACCATCAAGAATATGGAACCAGAGAATAGAATCCCTTGGATTTCCAAAGACTGGAACCAGGAACCAAAAAGATTGGAAAACTAGAAAGCTAAGAGACCCAAAAAGTTTTGAAACCCTTACAAAATCAAAAATTCAACACTATATACCCCTGGTTACCTTGAAATCCTACACAAGTTAGGATGCAACAAGCTATGGGTAACTAGGGCAAGGGTTAGGGTTTCCACCCACCAAAGAATTCAAACAGATCAAAAATTAATATGCTGGAGGGAAAACCAAGCAACCCTGAACAAACAGATCTGAGAACTGATCTTCATTAATGAAAATCTCCTGATTAATACTAAAGATCATGCAAACACCATACTTATCAGTCCAATTTGTACCCCTGTAACATGCCTTGAGCTTTACTTATGTTCATTTCAAGATGGTACAGGCACCTGCAATCAATCATCAAACCCTCTGGACCACCCTACAACAATCGGCACAACAACTTCAACAAATCATGTCGCTAAAACCATAAATTCTGGTCCTTTCTATTGCTGGAAACCCTCTACAAATTTGAATTTGAATTTCAATGGCTATTTTATGGCTCTAGCAGCAAATTGGCAGTCAATATTCAAACTTGAATCAACTTTATATCATGATCGCTTGATCTTCATGTTTCACGGGCTTTAAGTCCTAACTCAACCACTACCGTGGGTTTACCTTTGGTGAACATGCGACAACACTTTTTCTTATTCATGAGATGAAACCCCTAACTCATGTTTAACTTTAGTGAATCAGTGAACAAAGGAAAACACTTGACCTCGGTTCATAATTGGCAAACTAGTGACTGAATGAACCCTCACCCATTCGTGAGAACTTTGAGAGCACTGCTAAATCATTTGGCTACTATGCAAACACTGTTCACCAAATTGCTAAGTCTTTAGACCCTTCGCCAAAACATCACATGAACCAGCAAACCAAGCAAGCATTTGTTAGAACTGCCAAAAAGACTGAGAAACTTACTGGGCCCGCATCAAGAAGCATCAAGAAGATCAATGGTTGTCTCATCTTCGCATAGAGCCAAAAGATTCCATTAGATTATAAGACAACCATCAGATGGAGAATCTCTCCCTACTCTGACAACCCTCTGACAGGATATGAAATCAACGGTCATCTAATAATCTCATGTGTCTAACATATTCCTTAAGAACTTACGCCCATCGTCGATGCTTTGCCACTGTCAGAACCACTAAACCTTCAAAATCATTGGCCCCACTAACAATATTATGAGTCATTAATACATGGACCAATGAGAAAATGCTGACTAAGCACACTTGGCATGAAGACCCATCTACAAAGAAAGGCAACATCATAAAAGAGAATCAACAGTCATTGCAAAAGTGCAAGCCTCTGACAAAACCTTTGCGCTTTCATGACAATCGTTGGATCAAGATGGTGTCAGAGCTGGGCCCAGGAAAATATACAGCTGAGGACTTTAGGAAATATTAAAGTGCTAGACCTAGGAAAAATTACACCGACAGACTTAGGAAAAATTAAAGTTGGGTGCTTGGAGACTTAGGAAAATAAAGGCCGCCAGGGTAATAAAATTTAATGCACATGCCTTAAAGAAATTTTAAGTGGCCTGAAAAGTAACATGAAATTAGAACAGGGCTAGGACACACTTAGGGTTTTCCTTGCAAATGGCTAGATTTTTCAAAATTTTCACCTAGGGTTTAGCTAGAAACCAGGAAAATGATTGCAAAGACCAAAAAGAAAAGTGGTAAAGCCATGAAACTTTTGTAGGTTCCAACATAATGTCCACTAGCTAGACCACCATGGACATATGAATATTGATTTTTAGTCAGAAATGTCAAAGTATATATAAGCACCAAGGCACAAAAGTCAGGATGACCTAAATATCATGTCCATTTTGATTTTGCAATTTGTATAAGCATTAGAACATAAATGTTGTGATGCCATGAATACACCTTGCATACAAACACACCAAATAGTTGAGAGACCATTCTTGTTCTTATGTGAATATACCTGCAGTGACCCTTTATTGATCACATCCCTGGGTAGAATCATGTTTCACAATAGAGAATGAGAAATCACTCAAAAAGACAAAGTTAGACCTAACTTCCCTAAAGCATCTGGGTATCAATGGTCAAGCTACACATGGCCATCTAATTCATGATGAAGGCACTTATAGTGGACACCAATTCAATCAATAATTTCCAAATTTGTTAGATTTTTACTTACAAACAAAAGATAAAGAAAAGATAATGCCCTCGGTCATCACTCTCTAAATCCCATAAAGGACATAATTGAGGAGCTCAAAGGGATAGAATATGCATAAATCTCAATGTGAATCAGTTAGCATACAAGAAGATTAAATCATTTGTGCAAATATTTTTTTTGGTTTGTTGTTGTAGTTCGTATGGTGTGCAAAATCCTTTTCTGGTAGGGAGACAGACAAACTGACTCAGATATAACATTGAAGGACTTTGACTGGATATTACTTTTTTGAGGTATACTGAGGACCATAAGATATGACATTGGCTAACCCCAAATTTGAAACATTTATAGGATGCATACACCTTCATTTCTTGGTGCACAAAGACTGACTTTATTGAAAACATGATGCAAAAGCAAATAAGTAGATATGTACAAACTGAAGCAGACTGAAAGCTGGGAAATACCAAGATTGTGCTGATAGATGGAGCATTTTGATACAAGTGGTGCCCGTTTGTTGGGTTTTTACTATCTTGGCAGAGATTCTATTTTTCGCTACCAATGCACCTATTTACCAGGTTTTTACCAAGGCACTTTTTTCTTTTTCTCTTTTTTTTTGTATTTTTCATCTTTTCATTTTATTTGTATTTTTCCACTTTTTTTTTTTTTTGAATCATCAAGGTGCATATTGCTAGGTTTTCACCAGGATGATCATTTTTTTAGGACTTTTTCTGATTTTTATGATTTTTTCAAGACATTTTCATAGACTGGATGTCTTGGGCATAGAATTTCTTTAGATGGAGAATGTTGATTGGTTCTTGGAGCTGTTCTCCTTTAGTCATTGAGAGTTGATAGGCTCTAGAGCCAAAAGTAGTAGTGATAAAAAAGGTACCCAGCTAGTTGGGTTCAAACTTCCCCGTGCATTCTCGATGGGATTGATTTTTAGTATTTTCTCTCAAGACTAGATCACCAACCTGAAATTCTCTATGTCTAACTTTTTTGTTGTAGCCTCTAGACATTCATTTCTGATATACTCTAAGATGATCATACATGGCTTGGTTGTGCTCATCTAGTAGTTCAAGTTCTTGTAACCTAGACACCCTGTAGTCATCATCAGTTACCAGACCATGCATTCTGATTCTTAGTGATGAGATTTCAACTTCAATAGGCAGTACCACTTCAGCCCCATATACTAAAGAGAAAGGAGTAGCCCTAGTGGGCATTCTAATACTTATTTTTTAGGCCCAAAGAGCTGGATTTATCATCAGATGTCAGTCTCTTCCTATCTTGTTGACTATGCAATGTGCGATTTTCAATCGATTCTTATTGGATGCTTCTACTTGTTCATTCCCTTGAGGATAGTACATGGATGACCAATGTTGCGTGATTTTGAATTTAGAGCACAAGGAATCTAGGTCCTTATTCTTGAATTGGCCACCATTATCTATAACGATTGAGTGTGGAATGTCATCCCAACAAATGATTTAGTTCAGGATGAACATTGATATTTTCTCGTCGGTTGCTTGAGTCAAAGGAATTGCTTCTACCGATTTTGTGAAATAGTTTGTAGCTATTATAATATGGGTATGACCATTAGAAGAATGAGGATATATAGCCCCTATGAGAACAAATGCCCATTGTTGAAAAGTCCATTGTGTATTGAAGGGAAACAAATCTCTTCCAGGTGCATGAATTAGATTACCATGTACTTGGCACTTCTGATAGTTTTTAGCATATATGACAGCCTCTTTTTTCATGTCTAGCCAATAGTACCCATCCCTAATAAGTTTTTGAGCTAGTGTCAAACCATTAGAATGTGATCCACAAATACCTTTGTGGACTTCCTCTAATGCATGTTGTGAATCCTCACATTCTAAACACCTTAGAAGTGTACCATTATTACTTCATTTGTATAAATCATTACCAATGATGACATACCATGATGCATTTTGGATAAGGTAATATTTTTCATGATGGTTAAAGGTATCAGGAATGATTTCATCTCAAAGGTAGGAGTATATGTTTTTGTAGTGGGAGGAATCATGACCAACAACTTTGCAAATCATTCAGGTTTCTAGACAATCATAGGCAAGGAATAACAGTGCTTCCACTAGGAACTTGTATTGTAGCTTGTGTTCAGGCTGATGTAGTAGAGATAATAGCATTGCCATAGCATCAGCAACCTTGTTCCCCATTCTAGGAATTTTCTCAAAAGTGATAGAGATGAAATACTTCTTTAGGTCATCAACCATGCATTTATATGGAAATATTTTTTCATCTTTCATTTGATACACATCATTGACTTGGTGTATGACCAGTTGTGAGTCTCCATGAATGTGTAATTATGTCACTCTCCATTCAATTGCTATGTTCATGTTGTTGAGTAGAGCTTCCTATTCAACTATGTTATTTATACAAGGAAATTTGATTCTGAATGCTTGAGGAATGGAGTAACCCTGGGGTGTAATGAACAATATGCCAGCTCTAGATCTATTTTGTGTTTAAGATCCATCAAAGAATAAACACCACATTTTGGAAGATATGTGCATGATGGATGAATCAGGAAATTCCATTTGTAATGGTTGATCATCAAACATTAGAGCGTCATCCAATTGATCTGCAATTACTTTTCCTTTGATAGCTTTTCTTTCAACATATTCTATGTCAAATTCGCTCAGTAGCATGACCCATTTTGCCAGTTTACCTACGAGGGAAGCTTTTCTTAGGAAATACTTCAGTGGATCAATCTTTTCTATTAATTGTGTAGTATGAGCCAACATATAGTGTCATAGCTTCTGTAATGCAAAGATGATAGTTAGACATGCTTTTTATATCATGGAATAGTTCTTTTTGTAAGCTACCAATGTTTTGTTGATGTAGTAGATAGCTCTCTCCTTCATGTTTTCATCATGTTGTGCTAGTAATGCCCCCAATGAAGTATCTGTAGTGGAGACATACAATATCAATGGCTTCCCTTGTATAGGAGGCATGAGGATAGGTGGATTTTCTAGATATTGTTTTATGTGACTGAAGTTATTTTCACATTCCTTGTTTCATGCGAAGGTCACACCTTTATGCAATGTCTTTGTGAAAGGTTGTGATATGTCTGTCGCTGAGATATGAAGCATCTAATTGATTGTACCCTTCCTTGTAAGGTCCTCATTTGACTGATGTTTTTAGGAGGTTGTATCTCCATGATTTCATTGACCTTTTATGGATCTACTTCAATTCCTTTTTTTGAAACAATGTACCCTAGGAGTTTTCCTGAAGTGACACGAAAAGCACATTTTTTAGGATTTAGTCAAAGACTAAACTTTTCCATTTTATCCAGTATTTTTCTTAGGTCATCCAAATGTTCAGATCTTGTCATTGATTTAGCTAAGGTGTCATCAACATAGTCCTCCATAGTTTGATGCATCATATCATGGAAGATGGATGCCATAGCTCATTGATATGTAGCACCAACATTCTTAAGACCAAATGGCATGATGTTCCAGTAGAAAGTATCCCATGCACAAGTGAAAGTTTTCTTCTCTTGATCTTTTGGAGAGATCTTGATTTGGTTGTATCCAAAGAAACCATCCATTAAAGAATACATTTTGAAGCTCGCAGTCATGTCCACTATCATATCGATGTTTAGTAGCCAAAAATCATCCTTAGGGAATGCTTTGTTTACATCTCTAAAGTCTGTGCATAATTTGATTGATTTATCTAGTTTTGAAACTAGAACTATGTTGGAGATCCATTCTACATAATCGATAACTTGAATAAATATGGCTTTTAGCAATTTCTCTAGTTCAGCTTTGAAAAGGAGTGCCACATGAGGATGCATTTTATGCAACTTTTGCTTGATTGGTTTGACTCCTAGATCGATAGAGAGATGGTGCATGATGAGATCGGGATCTAACCCAGGCATATCTAAATATTCCTTGCAAAGTTTATTTTCTTCTCTGTTAAGAATTTTGTGAATGCTTGTTTTTCTTCATTTGATAGAGATTGTGCTACATGAATCAACTTTGGTTCTTCTATTGTGCCCAAATTGATATATTAAGTTGGTTCTATCAATACTGGAGATTTGTCATGTAAGTGACTTAGAAGGACATCAAATATCTCATCCTTAGGCACCTCAGAGAGGTTTTTCACCTTCAAATATGTCTTCTATTTTTACTATTTTAGGTTCAGAGACTACCACATAATGATTTTCACCCTCAGAACTCTTTTCCTTTTTTTTTTAATTCTTTTGACTAAGATATTTGATATCTGAATCTATCATGCTGACACTAGGTTTGCTAATGGAAGTCATCATGGGTTCTACTATGTTTAGGTAGCATGAGAGAGCATAGTCTAATTGGAAGGTATGGATGTCTTGGCTTGGATCAGTGGATGTTTGGTCAATAAGCTCAGGATGTTGGATAGTAAGCATGGGAAAGTATTGAGTAATGGTGTTGATGCATACAATGTTGTCATCATTGGCTTTGATTTGACTCTCAAATTCAAGGATGATATTGCTACTCAGAATATTCAGTTTGTTAAGTGTCTCAACATCATTGTTAGATCCTGCATCAGTGATAAGTGAATCAAACTCACAAGGTCTGTGATTTCCCTCTAGACTCACTTCAAATGTAGGTGCATATCGGTGAATGACATCGATAAGTTTTTCTATTATAAGCTCATCTTCTTCTAGGAAAATTCCCCATTCACAGTCATTTGATTCTTCGTCTGGATTTCTAGGAAAATCAAGAACATGTATGAAATCAGGATAGATTCCCCAAGCAGGATTACCTTCAAAGTCTGAGTGGAATTCATATTCATGGGATTCTATCTTAGAGTCACTATTGTGTCCCAAATGTTTAGCTATTGTGATAGATTCACCTTCTTCCTCTTACTTGTTTTCAAGATCAATCGGTTCTTGTGTTGTGATTGTCTCTTATTCAGTAGTCGGTTCTTGTGTGTCTACTACATTAATTATTTTAGGTTCCTTTTCATTTTAAAGAAGGTCTA
This sequence comes from Chamaecyparis obtusa, assembly GCA_027943335.1. Taxonomy (NCBI): domain Eukaryota; kingdom Viridiplantae; phylum Streptophyta; class Pinopsida; order Cupressales; family Cupressaceae; genus Chamaecyparis; species Chamaecyparis obtusa. Next base: position 2,142,426 of record BSBK01001376.1, on the reverse strand, counting down.
ATATATGTTGAGGTATAAGTTCATAAGGAAAAACATCAGTTGTATCTGAATCATCACTGTCTGAGCATTCAAGTTCTTCCTTTTGTTGAATATCTATCTTCAATTCTATTTGTTCTAGGACATGTGTAGAGCTCCCACCGAGATGTAAAGATTTCTTGTGATAACTTAAATTGGTAGTATCCCTGGTTGTTCTCCTACAATGTTCAATGGGTTTTATGATGCCTTTTCCTCTTATTCCTAGAGGTCCTTTTCCTATATATCCCATTTTAGACATTATCTTGTGACCCGATCCATATGATCTTGCGGGAATCTTAGGTGTTTTAGAGTCACATTTTTTGACTATCTATGATTGAGACTCATATTTATATAACTAGTCTAGTATAGCCTCTTCCTCATCTGTTTCTTGTTTAGATAATTTATCTATGACAAAACTCCCATTAAATATGACCTAAGATGCCTTAACTATCCATTTTACCTTTTTTGAAGGTTGTCCATAAGTCTTAGGTGAAAGTGGGAGAGACGTGACAGATAGGTATGGTTCCATTATGTATTCTCACATGCCAATATATTTGATCTTGACTCCTTTTGACAAGTCTTCCATTTTAGATGTAGATGCTATGTCTATTTATTTGGTGGAAGACTCTATGTTATGTGGAACAAGTTTATCTGCACTTTCTTTCAATGTGTTGCAAGATGTTCATGTATCTGTAGGTATAGTGACCTCTACTCCATTATACGGAAATTTGAGACATTGATGGTATTTTGATGGAATAGCTTACATTTCATTTATCCAGGGCCTTCCTAGAAGAATGTTATAGGCCAATGGAAGATCTAGTACTTGACAGGTGATATCTATGATGATAGGTCATGTTCTGATAGGTAGCACAATGACTCCTTTGGAATTTATTTCTTGTTCATCATATGCTTTTATGGTTATCTTCTTTTTAGGATCAATAGCTTTTTCTGACAATCCCAGTTGTGTAACAAATTTGTAGGAACAGATATTTAGACCAGCACCTCCATCTATCAACACATGTTTGACATGATAGTTTTGGATTAGGACTTCAATATGCAAGGGTTGGTTATGCGGATGACTCAATGAGTTGTCATCTTCTTCTGAAAAGGATATGTACTGAGGGGACATTAAGTGACCCACCATTGTTTGAAATATGTCAAGATCAAGATCTTCAGGAACATTAGAGCCAATTAGAGCTTTGTCCAAAATTGCACGATGAGCAGGAGAGATGCGAAGCAACTCAAATATAGAGATTTTGGCATTGGTATGTCAGAGTTATTGTATGATATTGTATGATACCTCTTTAGACTCATTAGAATTGGAAGATTTGGAAGTAGTCTTGTTTAGATGCTGATGCGAGATTAAATGGTACCTTTAGGGCATTTGATGAACCCAAGTTTTGTCCTTGGAGAATTGCCTATGCTTGAGATCGAGTAACTGTGTTAGCTGTCTTGTTATCTCTATCCTTTTTGACAATAGTGATGACATTGCAGTGTTTAGATAAGCATGGTTCTACCATGTTGATGATATCATTGTTACCAGAGTAAGTTTAATTGACTTTAGCACCCATGTTTGGTTTAGAAGATGAATCCCTTTGATTATGTTTCGGAAAAGGTTTTGTGAATGTTGTATGATCATTATTGGATTTATGGTTGTCAATCACCATTTCTCCAACATCAATTTTGTCTTGAATGAGATGTTTCAGACGCATGCATTTATTGGTTTTATGACCCTTGTTTCAATGGAAATCATAGAAATCGGTCTCTTTCCACCACTTAGGTTTGACTTCAGGGTCATATGGTTTATTTTTATGCAACATGATGATATTATTCACCAAGAGATTTTTCATGACAGATTTTGAGGACTCACCTAGAGGAGTGAACTCGTGCTTTGGTTTTTTAACCCAAGGTTTATAGTCAGTTGACTTTTTAGTAGGTTTAGTTGCTTTCATCTTGGAAGCTTTTATGGCTTGGGTACCAATGGGGAGGTTAAATGTTGGTGCTTTAGATGGAGCACTAATATGATCAACAACACCATCTGTGACAATGTTTTTGTTTTTGTTCCATATTTTTCCCTTATTCTTGTCAGAATTAGATCCTGAATCATGCTTGTTTTCTTTATGAAGTGATATATATCCCTTTAGAAAAATTACATTTTTGATCTTTATGGAATTTTCTACCATTTTATCAAAGGATGTATGATTTTGCATTTGTTGATGATAATTGATTTCTAGAATTTGATTATTGAAAAAGATTTTCACTTTTTCATTTTCTGGGATTGGTTAGGCATAGAGTGAAAACTTCTTCCTCCAGTGTTGAAGGAAGGTCAGGAAGGGTTCTCCTGAGTTTTGTTTTAGATTGTAGATGTTGATCATGGTGACCGAATGCTAGATATTGTAGGATTATTTTTGATAAAATAGTTTGATCAACTCCTCAAAAGTTTTGATTGTGGGGGGTATCTTAGAGAACCAATTGATGGTTTTTCCTCCCAAAGATTGGGGAAAGACATGCATTAAGAATGTAGGTTCATGCACGAATTCCATGGATAGGGTGCAGAACTCTCTGACATGATCTTGAGGATCAAAGTTTCCATCATATTTATCATATTTTGGGAGTTCTACCCCTTTAGGGAATGGTGGCATATACAAGCTATGATCAAATGGAAAAGGACATAGAGTGTCCATGGAGAATTCCTTAGGTTCTTTCTACTTTTCCATCTCATTTAGCTTAACTTTCATTGCATGCATTTGTTTCATCATAGTAGTGATGGGTGTTTCTTCCTCATGTGTGATGATATTGTCAATGTTGAAGCTTGGAGTAAGTCTGGCCCCTTGTTGGGCCAATTCAACAAAATATGCCTCTTTGTCTTCACGCAAGAAGTGTTTCATCATTTTCTTGAAAAAATCATCACTCTGATATTGGGAAATTTCAGAGGGTGTGGGTTCTTGGTCCCCACCATGTTCAGATTGGTGACCTTGGGAACCTTGGTTTTCTCCTCCTTGATACATAGTATTACTTTGATGAGGATTTTTCTTTGATATTGGAGGGGTTATGTAACCACCTTTCAAGTGTAAATTGCCAAGGGTGTCTTCTTCATAAAGATTTGTATCGTAAGGTTGATGAAATGTCTCAGCAATGATAGAAGAAGACGGTGATGGTTTTGGTTCTTCCCTTAATTTTCTGTGTAAAGAGGCTCTAGTTTCCACCATTAACCTTAGGTGAATCAAAAGAGTGAGATAAGACAATTGATTGATGATCTAATTTAGGAAAAATCAAATGATGCAACCTTGTTAAGATTTGATTGGGTTGTTGATAAAAAGATTGATTGGACATAAGTGTAGGATATTGTGCCCTAGGTGTGTGGGTAGATGCCCAAAAGATGACGGATACAAGCTCACAACACTTAACCATTTTGAGGATAGATTTTGAGATTGGTTTGACAAGGTTTTGACACAAGATGAGATGAGATTCAGATCGATAAATCGGAAGGCAAAATCAAGCTAGAAAGACCACTTTGGGAAAATGAGTTGGATTCTCTGTTGACTCTACTATGTTCCTGACATAGGGGATTTTTGACAGACTCTGAACAATGGCTACAAATTAAATGAATTTCTAACAAAATAGGGATTTTCTGGCAATTTTGGGTCAACTCTCATACGATAGTATCCAAGCTCATACGACATAGAATTAGGCCTAGGATGACAATTACTGAAGCTCATACGACAAATGACTCTAGGATATCTTTTTGCTTAGGGTTTCTTGACAAGACTCGTATGACATAGTATAGCTTCTCGTACAACTTTCTAGGGGTTCTGATACAACAATTGAAATTCACAGCAAGACTCGTACGACTATTGAAAATCTAGGATGACAGTTTACACTAGAAAATGATTTTTTTTTTTCAAATTTTGCAAGTTTTTTAGTTGTTGGGTGTTTTTGGTATCAAGTTGTTTGCAAATTTCTTTGTCCATGTTTTTGAAAATCTATTTGTTGGATTGTCTTAGGTTTTTTAACATAGTAGTAGGCTCAAAATCACAAAAAATAGAGGAAACTAACTCAAAGAATCAATCACACCTATCTTACCCTAGCTAGGAGAAGAGATGTATTACTTGCTCATTGACTTAGGAACACACTCATGGACTCCTCAAAATATGTAGGTCCAACAACACATAATGGATGTTGAAGCCCATATTAGCCAAGTTCAAGCGTTGAAGAGGGCTCGATATGATGAGTTTCTTGGGGTGATTATTATTCACCTCGCACAAGTACTACAAATCCTTTGGGGGTGCATCGGTAGCAAACTAGCTTAGGCTTTTAATCAAGGCATCCATTCACAACTATCTCCCATAGTCCCACAAGTAGGATTGAGTCTGTTAACCCTATGAGCACTCTCACAAGTGTAGTCTCACAAACAAGATTTAAGCGGCTCCTCTCTACACAAAATCAAAGTGTGTTCATGGAACGAGTCCAAGGACCAAACACAGCTATATCTTCTAAGGCTTTAACCTCAAGGAAGCGTCAAATTTGATAGTGGGGTGGAAGAGTCAGCTTAAGACTTGTCCCCACTTAGGTCATTCCCAGGATCTTTTTACCTCTCCAGTAGGCCCTCTAAAGGTTTAAAGCAAATATGAGGTTGGGGACCATAGGATCTGCATTTTTGATTCTCTGAAAGAGAAGAAAGAGAAGAGAATAATCTCCTAACCTTGTCCTAAGAAGGAGAAGAGCATAATCCCCTCAATATTTCCTCAATGGCAATAGACACATGTACCTATTTAGCTAGATGCCTATGAAAATGAAATAAAATTCTAAGCAAATAGAATATTTGCTCGAAGAAGATTAGGCAACCTGCAAAACCACCTATCAGAAATCTTGTTGAGTGAGCATCTTTGACTAGCATTTTTTCTAAAAATGGGGTTATCTGCAAATAATGGGCTTAGAAGTCAAGACAAGAAGAGGCTAAAGAATAGGTTTTCATGCTCATTCTTCATCTCTCATCCTGCACAAATGTTTTAGGCTGTCAAAATGACCAAAAAGTAGCAAGCATCAATTATTAGGGTTAGTTGTCAGTCAAAATATGAAATCCAAATCTCAAAGACTACTCAAAATTTTGATACGATAATGCAATACTAGAGTCAAAACTCATACGAGAGTATACCTCTTCCCATATGATAATTCAGATATGATACAACAATGGTGTCCTACACACACAACACTTCAGCTCCTATACGACAATACCTATACAACTGGTATGACAATGCAGATTTTCATTTGTCGTATGATAGACAGAGTATTATGATACGATAGTCTGCAGAATGTCATATGAGATTGTACAGAACAAAAAAATAAAAATCAAAGCTTGAATTGAAAATGTCAGAAAATGAGATTTTGATAAAGGAAACCCACTATCGGGCCCCACGGTGGGTGCCAAAAATGTGTGTGTGACATTGTACCTATCTATAGAACACAACACTTTAGTAAAACATTAGAGGTTAATAAATTAGAAAATTTGCAAATAAACAAATATCATTAACCAAGTGATTTACTACCTTCTAGTAGATGCGAGTATGATATTCTCAAAAATTGACCGAGATCAGTGATAATGCAACACCTAAACAAAGGATTTGATCATGAAAGCAAGATGATAAAAGCTAATGAAAAATGGATGCAAATTAAACTATATTTTTTATTTTTCTATGCAATATGGATGAAAAATTGTATGAAATGATGTAAAACTAGATAAAAATGAATTGAAATATATTCTAACGATGATATGAATGCTATGAAATGAATGAAACAAGAATCTCAAAATTGCACAATCTCACAATTTGCCAGATCGCACAAGCCAGATTCTCCAAATTCACAAGAGGTGAAGGATAGTTTGAAGGATTGAGGCCTATTTATATAGAAATCTAGGATTTTGAGAACTCATAGAAAGCCAAAAATCTCTCCTTGATCAACTCAAATTGATTGTTGAGTTATCAAAAAATTAGAAAGAGTTAACTCACAAAATCATCTTTTTAACTCAAATCATAAGTCTAGATCACTTTTTAACTCACAATCATATGTTGAGTCCAAAAAGTTAACAAATTGAATTGATTTGTTGATTTAGAGTTTAACTACTTTTTTGAATGTGCATGGATAATTATGAATTTATTTAATATTCCACATGTGTTGCTCTCAACTTAACTGATTTGTCAATTAAAATAACTGATTTGTGGGTTAATTAATTATTTAATTAAAATCTATCCCACAAACTATATCATTAAATTTGACAATTTGATTTAATCAATTATTTGTAGAAATTTGATTTATCGTCAAAATAAAAATGATATTAATTAGGAATAAATGCAATTAAATCTAATTAACTAATTAAGTGGCAGAATTAAATTCAATTAATCAAATATTCAACATATTCATTTAATTAACTTTAGGATAAATAAAATAACATCATTTATCGTAAAATAATATTTAATTAAATTAGAATAGATTAGGAATATTTAGGAATATTCCCCGATGCAGAATTAGGATAAAATTGATTAGGGTTTGGATGATTTGATGTACAGATGTGCCTTAGGTTAGGACTTTGAGATCGATTTTGATCGATTTGTTGATGTATGAGGTTAATGGAACTGAAGTCCATTTTTGGGGTATTACAAGATTCTTGGTTGAAAGCCCTAAAATTTTATAAATAGAGAGTCTTTTCTCATATTTTAAAAAACACATGCGCTTTGAATTCTTATGTTGGGATAATCTTGAGCTCAATTTTGAGAGCCCACATTGCATGAGAAGGAGAACACCAAGGAAGGATTTCATATGGTTTGCATATTCGTGTTCTTAAATTGATTTTATTATGTATGACGTTTATGCTTATTTTTTATCTTGCATTCTTTCTTAATGATTGGGAATACTAATTGTACTAATAAATCTCTTTGTGGTTGAGATCTCTTATATTATTTCAAGTTTTCTATTGATCCCTATTACTCGATTACAATACTAAGAAGAAATGAAAGAGTTTAGAAAAATATTCTCTTAACTACTTGAGGTGCCTCAAAATAATCAATAGTATAGACCATAAAAATGGCTTGAATCATTACATTTATAGGGGACAAAGTAATTTAATGTGAAGTCATTATGGATTGCCACTAGTTGTGGTTGAGTCAGCATGGATAACCACTAGTGCATCATTAAGGCACTCATCATAGGCGACCACGCTAAATGCATCCTACCAAAGGCACAAATTTCTTTGAGCCTTACTATAAATAGTAAGTTTTTATTATATGACTTAATAGAAATAGTATGTTTGTTTGCTAACTTATTATAAATAGTAATTTTCACATGGGTTGAACATGTAGTTATATGGGTCATACTATATTTAGTAAGTTTTTTGCAATTAAGACTTTTCAACTGGGTTATTATATGAAACTTGAAGTCATGATTGGAGGTACATTTTGAATATTGTTGTAACCATGAAAATTCTTGAGAAATCATATTGAAATATATTTTCCCACATTTTTTTCATGGTATAATTTTACCAGGTTTTTCCATGTAAATTTTGAGTTTTATGAGTTTATGTTCTTCTTTGTAATTTTTTGCACTTTTAAATTTCATAACACAAAGTCTCTTCATTCCAAATCCCAAGAGGAAATAGAGAGAGAGAGAGAGAGAGAATGGAATCTTGGAGTTTGGATCCTGAGGAAGAAATTGGTGTGCAAGTCTTCTTGTGTACCTTTTACTTCTCCTAGAACCCATATAATTTTCCTTCAATGTTGGATCAATGGTCTATCAATCTGCCAAGTACTTGTACCTTTCCTTAAATGTAAAAATGGTGTCTCATTAGTAGGGTAGATGAAACCTATAGATAACCCTTCATCTGTCACCTTAGATAACAATTGTATTGTAACCTTATGATAGGATACATACCTATACCTTGGAGCACTAAATATAGATAGTAGGATTTTTGCTAAGATCTTATCAGATGTGACACTCAGAAAACTAACTATGAAAAAATTCCAAAATAAGAAAACCTAGGGTCTGAGAGTCCCTTTAGAGTTAATGAATGGATGAATCAATCAAAGAATATGAAGAAAAATTATGTCAAGGTGGTTGCCTTATATGACTCAAAGTTCTTAAGGAAAGCATTCACAGACTCGTCATTAAGGTCATCTACCCATTCGATACAGAATTGAGCCTCATGTATTGTTGCCTTGGCTTTACTTGTACAAGCCTTCCTCTTTGTAGCCATCTTTTCTACATACACTATGAAGAGAATCATTTGTATATACTCATCCATCATGTTCTTTTCAAAATTGCAGGAGAGGTTGAACTTCTCCTCCATCTTCTCCTAAAATTTAGACAATAAAGTATTCAAAATTATCAGGTCATCTATGGTGTCTAGATGGGATCCTATCATGTGGTAAATGGATGGTGCAAAGGCCAAGGTCTACTTTTGTAATAATGGAGGGTGTTTCATTATTCTCTTCCTACAAAGCCCAATAAGGTCTATCTTGAATCATAACTTCCAAAGGCTCAGCTCTAAAAAATATTCACCCTCATCAACAAGGATATACGCCACTATCATCTCCTCCTTCATCAGATTATTTATTTCCTCCAAGCCCATAATCTACCCTTTGTATGCAACAACTTCCTCCTAGGAACTTAGATCCATTAAGATTTCCTTCTAAATTTTAGTGGCTTCAAAATATATCTATAGTGACTTAGATAGGAAGCCTTGAATCTTCTTCACTTTTTTAGAGATTCATTAAATTGTGATCATTCTTTTTCTCTTTATTTTTTGGAGGCTATTCATTTCCTCCTATGAGATCAAGGTTGGGGTGAAAGTAAGTGATGTAAGAGGAGCATCCAAATCCAAAATGAAGTCTTCATATTACGCTATGTATCCTTTTCGCTCCTTTTTTTTCATATTCCTTCTCTATTATTTTCCTAATCATGCTATTGACATCATTGAGGGATTCAAGTTCTCCCCAATTCTTCTACTTTTCTAGGGTTATCTAGGTGACTTGAAAGTCTCTAGGAGTAACCTTCACCTGCTCCCAAGATGGAGGTGGTACAAAAACCTCCATGACTATCTCCCCTTGGTAATTTTTATGGGTTAAATATATCTTCACCTTCTTTTCCTTTTAGGGAGGGGTGAGATCATCCATCACCTCTTGTACGGAGATCCTTCTCTACTCTGACTACTATTTTCTTTTGAATCCATCTTGAAGCCACTATGAAAAAGCTTGTGCATTGATCTCCATTGATGAGACCTATCTAAGGTAGTCATGGACCTTATTGGTGATCTAGTTGGTGGGGGAATTGAGCTCCCATGGTATTCTAGAACCTATTTTTCTTGCCAAGGAGATTGATGTGGAGGAGGTATCAGACTTGGAGATGGAAAAATGATGGAATCCACCTCAATTTGAGCCTTAGCTAGCCCCTCCTTTAATTTTTGTGCTTCTTCCTTTTGTTTTTTACAATATTCCTCCTAATTTTTAGAAAGATTCTCTTGCCTCATTTTCTCTACAACCTCAAGCTTCTTTTTATGGAGTTCATCTTGTTTCCTTTACTTTGCACTCTCCTCCTAGGATCTCCTTATGAGTTCTTAGTCATTTTTCCTCTTATCTTCCTCAAGGAGTCATGATTTCTTTGTCTATTCCCTCTCTCTTTCCTCTTCTTGTAGCTTCTATTCATACTTATTTTCTACTTGTATCCTAGTTTCATACAACTTTTAAATTTATTCTTGGTAGAGTCTCTCTTCTTGTTTCCTTTTACTCTCTTCCTCCAACACCCCAATCCTCTCCTCATTTTTTTTTCTTTTCTACTTCTTCAACCTATTTAAGGAGGGTATCTTAGTCTCTAGAGTTAGGACCATATTTGAATTTTTAGTCTTAGCAAAGGAGACATCTTTGTAACCTTTGACTTGTTCTAGTTGTTGTTTTGTTGGGACTTGCTATATGGCGGGAGGAATTGAGGTATCCAAGAAGGGACATTCTTTCGAAGCTCTAGGATATCAATGATTAAGGGAATGGGGGTTCTTCTTTCCCTAGAGACCCTTATTCATGTATGAATGATAGGAAAATCATCATCATATGGTGTCCCCTAACTGTCATTAGTCACTATAATTGATAATTGTGTAGACTGGAAAGAGGGACCCTCTCATTGGGGGATTAGAATCATTGGTTCTCATTCTCCTATGGTTTCTTATTTTGGGGAGCCTATTCCAATGGCCATTAGAGGGGGAGACACTATTACCTAGGGCTCAAGTAGAAAACCATATGTGCCCCCTATGAAACAATTAAGGCCAATCTCTAGCATTGTTACATCTTCTCATCTAATTGTTTCATATATTTTTCTAGGGGAGCACGTACAAGAGGGTCATATCTTTGTTTAGTGGCACCCGCTTTGTTGGTGCCTTTATCCTTTCTAATCATACCCTTTTATAGGATCTTTTCTCTTTTATTTTACCTTTTTAGTATCCTTGGGAAGGTAGCATTCCAGTTACCTATGGCTTCTTTCAATCATCTCCAAAGTGATGGCTTCTGTGTTTATATCCTCAAACACAAATTGATTGACTAGGTAAAGGGGGTTCTAATCTATCTTCTCCTCAATTTAGGTCACACCAAAAAGTTCTCCGTCAAAGCACACCTTGGGATATCCCTTTGAAGGTTGAATGACTTTATATGTTGGAAAATAAGCCTATAGAGCCACTACCTTTAGTGATCAAAATCATCTTATACCACTTCCTAGAAATATTCAAGGGAAAGATTATAGTTAGAGGTAGTGTTTGGGAGGATCCTTTTGATTTTATTCTAGGGATCATATAATTCCCTTGTATAATCATACTCTTTCATGTTCAAACTTTGTAGTTTGAACACCATGTCCTTGGTGACTACACAAATTAGGCACTTGTAGTTCCTCAATATAAATGGAAAGCCAATTTCAAGCTTGTGCTTTGTTTTCATTAGATCTTGTAGCTCTAGAACTTGTTGGATATTTCTAAATTCATGGGGAGGTGATTGATACATTTTATATGTTTAATCACTACATTACTAAATGGGTACTCATACTATTGTCATTTGTGTTTTGTCACTGATGTCAACATATGTTTCTATGAGGAGAACAGTGTATGGACACTATACGGATGTTTTAGATGTTGCAAAGTCAGATGAGAGTTCAAGAAGGTGTTGTGATCTTATATCCAAGATTTCATTATGTAATGTTTCATATTGGATGAGTTACATATATTTTGGTGAAGACTGGTCACTAGACTATGATAGTGAGAAATGATAGAGTTAGTCTCTGTGTTTTTGATATATCTTCCAGATGATATGGATTCAAGGTATATGAGCTTGAGGGATGATAGAAAAGGTACTTAAGGATTTTTATTGGTTAGCACAAGGTATGGAATGCTTGGTGATGTCAGTTGTGGTGTGTGTTCTAGAAAAGACCTATTTGGAAGCTGACTTGGGAGATGTAGCGTATGTTTTTCTTGGCAAACATAAATTAAGGATTTCGGTCCTTAAATATTGCAATGTAATCATTGTATACTTGTTTTAGATATCATGTGTATCTTAACAAGCATTTATGTAATTATTTGTAATTAGGATAGGCTTATGGGCTGACATGATCATGAGAATTGTAATAAGGTATAAATGAGAGGTCTTTTCTTTGGAAAAGATATGGATGGGAAAAAGGTGATATAAAGAAGTTGTGAATGCTGCAAGATTGTGTTTGTTGTATGTAGAGTAGAGGTTTACTAGTGGAGTTCATTGGAATTGATCAAGCAAAGACAGTTGTTGCTGAACAGTTCAAAAGATTGTGCATTTCTTCATATACACTTGTGTTGCGAACAGTGAGTTCTAAAGGTGGATTTAACCTTCTTTGGGTAGTGAGCCATCCCTTTATTCTTGACTCCTAATAGGGTATGTCCTCTAACAAGGACTATGTACTGTAATGTTTCAATAATATCATAATAATCTTCTAACAATGATACTATACTCTTGGTACATCATTTGTGGGTGCTAATTCCCACTAGGGTTTTTACCTTTAACAGGGTTTCCCCGAGACCAAAATATTGTGTTATTATGTTGGCATTCATTGTGTTCATTGGATCTAATATTGTTGCTACTCAAAGTTTAAAGTTTAACAATCTATCATTCAACTGATTCACCCCCCCCCCCTCAGTTGTATTGTGGACTATTATTCCTAACAATTGGTATCAGAGCTTGTGGTCCTTAGAGAGAAATCTTAATAGATTGAGGTGATCTTGGAGATGGCACTCTATAGGAAGGATGGTCCAAAATTTGATCCTGAAAACTTTGACAGTTGGAAGAACAAGATGTGAACTCATCTGCTATGTTTGGGCATCGAATATTGGTTAATCACAAAGAATAAGGTGGCTATAAAGATTGAGAGTGATTTTCCATCAGCTACTAGTGATGAAAAGAAGTTATTCACATACAACATGGTTGCAAGGGAAGCACTGATAAGCACACTATCTGAAGGTGATTTTACTAAAGTTAAAGACTTGGATTTGGCATATGAGATTTGGAGAAGATTAGAAGATTTATATGAAGGAGACAAATATACCAAGAAAGTGAAGTTATAGAACTGGAAAACCAAGATGGAAAAGCTGCAAATGAAGGATGATGAAAGAATTAGGGATTATGTTCAAAGGGTTACAAAAGTTGTGGTTGGAATCATAAATTGTGGAGGCACTTATGATGAAGAAGAAGTTGTTGTGAAGATTCTTAGATCATTGACACTTGTATACAAGTTCAAGGCTATGTCTATTCAAGAGACTATACCCTTAATTTTAGCAAAGAGATGTTGATTGCAAAGCTAACTACCTTTGAGGCTGCTAAAATGGGAGATACGGTACCTAAAGTGGAATCTGCATTCAAGGCATCTACACATAAGAAAATGTCTACATTTTAGAGCACCAATAGGGAAGACCTAAAATAAGAGCTTGGTGAGTATGCTGAGGAATGGGAACAGATAATGGCAGAGGAAAGAAAGATGGATGAACGTGTTGCACTGATTGCTAGAAGAGAAAAGAGAGGTAAGGGAAAATTTGAAGGCAAGTTACCCTTGAAATTTTTTTCATGCAATAAGGTAGGTCTTTTTGTATCTAGATGTCCTACAAGAGTTCCTAAGTACAAACCTAATTTTTCCAAGTTTAAAAGGGGTAAAGAATGCTATTATGCTAGTGAAGGCATTTTTGATGATGATGATTTAGATTATGAAGAGATTGGATTTGTTGCTATTAGAGATGAACCATTGCATGAGGAAAAGGCTTTAGTATCTCATGTTGACAAGAAAACTAAATGGATAATAGATAGTGGTTGTTCACATCATATTACTAGAGATAGGAATAAGTTTTTTAAATTAATGAAGTATGATGGTGGTGTTGTGATATTTGGAGACAATCTTCCTAAACCTATCATAGGTATAGGATATATTACTTTGGATGGAAAGACTAATACAGATAATGTGTTGCTTTTTGATGGAATCAAACATAACTTTTTGAGTGTTGGACAGCTAATGGATAAAAAGTCTCAATTAAGTTTTGTTAATGGTAAATGTTTTATCAGAAGTAAGGCAGGTAAGCTAATTGCAACTGGTACTAAATCTAGAGGTAATGTATTTGAATTAAATACATCTGGAGCCTCTTGTTTTGTTGCAAAAGTAGATGACATTTGGTTATGGCATAGAAGATTTTTTCATGTTAATTTTGATAACATTGTGAAGGAAAGTATGGCTAATGCAGTAAGAGATTTTCCAAATATTGTGAAACCATCTAACACTGTATGCAGAGAATGTGTTATGGGGAAACATACTAGAAGTAGTTACAAAAGCAAAGCTTATATATCAAAATGAAAGTTGGATTTGGTACATACAAATCTATGTGGACCTACAAGGACAAGATCATACTATGGTGAAAGTTATCTCATACTTTTTGTAGATGACTTTTCTAGAATAATGTGGGTTACTTATTTGAAAGAAAAATCAAAAGCATTTGATAAATTCAAGTTGTTCAAAGAAAAAGTAGAGAATGAATCAAGTTTAAATATTAAGTGTTTAAGGTCATATAGAGGTGGAGATTTTACTTTAGACTTATTCAATTCATACTGTGAAGAGCATCAAATAAAGAGATAGACATCTTCTCCTAGGACTCCACAACAAAATGGGATCGCAGAGCGAAGGAACATGACTATACTTGATGTTTCTAGGATAATGTTCCTTGAAGGAAATGTATATCATGTACATTGGAGAGAGGCTATTGGGATAGCAGTGTATACATTGAATAGAATTCAAATTAGAGAAGGTACATGTAAGACTCCTTATGAATTATAGTTTGATCATACTCCTATTGTAAAATAGTTCAAAATATTTGGTAGTAAGTGTTATATCAAGAGAAATGATGAGAAAGGAAAGTTTGAAGCTAGAAGTTATGGATTTTTTCTTGGTTATTCTACCAAGAGAAAGGCCTAAAAATGTTTCAATTTGAGATTAAGAAAGATGATTAAGAGTAACAATGTAAGGATAGATGAAAAGTTTCAAATACAAGAAAGAAAGTATGATAGTAATCAGATTTCAGAGATCAAAGAGGCTATTGCTACTACAAAAGAAGAAGAACTTGTTCAGGAAGAATGTGAAAAAGAAACTTGTGATGTTGACACAAGTGAGGCTATTGAGTTTCCTAAGACTCCAAGGTATGTAAATAATAACCATCCTGAAAATTAAATTATTGGTGATTCTAATCAAGGAATAATGACTAGATCAAAAGCTAGAGAAGAAATTTGTTTGAGTTCTCAAGTTGAACCAAAGACTACAGATGAAGCATGTAGAGATGAATCTTGGATAAAATCTATAAAGGAAGAATTAGATCAGATAAAGAAGAATAAAACTTGGGAATTGGTTCCTAGACCTAAAAACAAAAATGTAATAGGAACAAAATGGGTTTTCAGAAACAAAATGAATAAAGAAGGAATTATTGTAAGAAATGAAGCAAGATCAGTATGTAAGGGATATTCACATAAAGAAGGCATAAACTTTGAAGAAATATTTTCTCATTTTGCTAGAATAGAGGTAGTGAGATTGTTCTTGGCTTATGCAACACATAAAGACTTCAAAGTGTATCAGATAGATGTGAAATCTGCATTCTTGAATGGTGACCTTGAAGAAGAAGTATGCATAGAACAACCTGATGGATTTCCTCTATGTGAAGATGGAGACATGGTATGCAAGTTGAAGAAAGCTTTGTATGGGTTGAAGCAAGCTCCAAGGGCTTGGTATGCAAGATTAGATAAGTACTTACTTTGGCTTGGATTTAGAAAAGGTAATGCTAACAGTAATTTGTATTTAAGAACTAGTGAAGAATAAATCTTGATAATAGGAGTATTTGTTGATGACATTATCTTTGGAGGTAATGATGATCTATGTAAGAAATTTTCTATAAAAATGGAAAGTGAATTTGAGATGTTCATGATAGGTGAAATGAAATTCTTTCTTAGACCTACAAATAATTCAAAATGAGAATGGTATCTTTATTTCTCAGACTAGGTATCTCAAAGAGATGCTAAAGAAGTTTGGAATGGAAGACTATAAACTAGTAGGAACGCCCATGGTGACCGGTAATAAGCTATCATGTAATGATGAGACTTGGTGTGTTTTTTAGACCAAGTACAGATCAATGGTTGGATGATTACAAGATTTGACTCATACCAAATTGGATATTGCTAATGTTGTTGGAATTGTGGCTAGATATCAGGTAGATCCAAAGGAGACACACCTAGCTACTGTGAAAAGGATATTCAAATATCTGAAAGGGATAATTGAATATGGCCTATGGTATGATAAGAATGATAGTTTTGAACTCTGTGCTTATACTAATGTTGATTGGGTAGGAAGTATTGATGATAGAAAGAGTATTAGTGGTGGTGCATTTTTCCTTGGGAAACAGTTGGTTTCTTGGCTAAGTAAGAAGTAATATTGTATAGCACAATCTACTGCTGAATCAAAGTATGTTGTTGCTAATGTAAATTGCACTCAAATTCTTTGGATGAAAAAAATGTTGAAGGACATAGGACTAACTTTTGATGATCCTATGGTTATCCATTGTGATAACACCAATACAATGAATATGTCAAAGAATCCGGTGATGCACTCTAAGACTAAACATATTTCTATCAAATATCACTTCTTGAGAGACAAGGTGGTAGAGAAGGACATAAAATTAGAATATATTAGTACAAAAGAGAAAATTCCAGACATCTTCACAAAGCCACTGCCAAAAGATATCTTTGAATATCTTAGAGGTATGTTGGGGGTTCAGACCCCTCCTAGTTAGAATTAAATGATGTAGAGATGCATCAGTCCAGAGGTTTTCTGAGCCTTATCATTTTCTAGACTGGATGTAGGGATCTACTCTTCAGGGGGAGTGATCATGGAAGAAAGATGTTGGAAAATTGTTGATGCATGGCACCCTTTGCTATTGTTGTCAAAGGGGGAGTGTTGCTATGCAAAAATTCCTATTGTATGGGGAGATTGTATGTAGTATTGTTTGGTTGCAGAACTTTGGATTGATATAACTTTGGGATGATGGATTTTCCATATGTTGACATCAATTCCAAAGGGGGAGATTATTGGATATTGCTAAATTCATGGGGAGGTGATTGAGACATGTTATATGTTTAATCACTACATTACTGAATGGGCACTCATATTGTTGTTATTTGTGTTTTATCATTGATGTTAACATATGTTTATGTGAGGAGAACAGTGTACAGACATTGTACGGGTGTTTCAAATGTTGCAAAGTTAGATGAGAGTTCAGGAAGGTGTTGTGATCTTATATCCAAGATTTCATCATGTAATGTTTCATATTGGATGAGTTACAAATGTTTTGGTGAAGACTGGTCACTGGATTGTGACCATGAGAAATGACAGAGTTAGTCTCTATGTTTTTAATATATCTTCCAGATGATATGGATTCAAGGTATGTGAGCTTGAGGGATGATAGAAAAGGTACTTAAGAATGTTCATTGGTCAGCATAAGGTACGAAATGCTTGTTGACATCAATTGTGGTGTGTGTTCTCGAAAAAACCTATTTGGAAGTTGACTTAGGAGATGTAGCATATGTTTTTCTTGGCAAACATAAATTAAGGATGTCGGTCCTTAAATATTGTAATGTAATCATTGTATACTTGTTTTAGATATCGTTTGTATCTTAACAAGGGTTTATGTAATTATTTGTAATTAGGAAAGGCTTATGGGCTGATTTGATCATGAGAATTGTAATAAGGTATAAATGAGAGGTCTTTTCTTTAGAAAAGATATGGATGGAAAAAAGGTGATATAAAGAAGTTATGAATGCTACAAGATTGTGTCTATTGTATGTAGAGAAGAGGTTTACTGGTGGACTTCATTGGAACTAATCAAGAAAAGATAGTTGTTGTCAAATAGTTCAAAAGATTATGTATTTATTCATATACACTTGTGTTGCAAACAATGAGTTTTGAAGGTGGATTTAACCTTCTTTGGGTAGTGAGCCTTAGGCAGTGAGCCCTCCCTTTCTTCTTGACTCCTAACAGGGTCTGTCCTCTAACAAAGACTATGTACTGTAATGTTTCAATAAGCTCCTAATAGGGCTAAATCTTCTAACAAGGATACTATACTCTTAGTACATCATTTGTGGGTGCTAATTCCCATCGGGACTTTTACCTTTAACAAGATTTCCCCAAGACCAAAATATTGTGTTATTGTGTTGGAATTCATTGTGTTCATTGGATCTGATATTGCTACTACTCAAAGTTTAAAGTTTAATAATTTTTCATACAACTGATTCACACCCCCCCCCCCTCTCAGTTGTATTGTGGATTGTTATTCCTAACAGAACCTATTTGTATAAATCTAATAAAATAATTTGATCACTATAGTATTGGGAAAGTAGGAAAGGCTTGATAGTGAATCCTCTAAGATAAATGTATGTGTATGACTTGAATTGGGTGAATCAGTTCCCCCATATCTCTACTAGTTCCATGACTTCCTTATAGAGTTAGAATATGATATCTCTAGCCAATCTATTGATGCGATCATATATGAAGGTGTCATTGATGTGCTAGAAGTGAGAAATAACATCCCAACTTCTTATTTGTTGAAATAGTTACAAAGATAGGATATCTCCTTCCTATTCACCCATCCTTCCATGTGTATTTAGCTCAAAAGGGCATTTCTTCAACCTTTCCATGAGCCATATGATGTACGAAGTCATATAGAAATTATGGGTGATCCTTACTTGCATCATCTGGGTGTGAATATTATCTGAGATTATTTGTGCTCAGTCAAAGTACTCCTTCTCTTTGGAAATGGTATTAATTAAGTAGTACATCAAAGGGAAATAATGGTGGGAATCCTCCTTCTTGAATACCTTACTTAATGTGAATATGATGTCCTAGATGGTAGGTTAGAATTCTAGATAGTGGATGGCATCTGTTATTTTTTCCCCATCCCTCCCATGGGTGATCTAGAATTTGTTGAGGTGTACTTTATGTACAAACTCATTGTCCCAATAGTCTATGAGAGTCTCCTCTTCACTATATGTAGAAATTTTATTCCTATATGACAGTCAAAAGATCAAATGAGTTTCATCTAGAGTAAGGTCTAAGATTGTATTACCCTCTATGTTGGTGCACTTTTGGGTGGCCTAAGTATAATGGTTGGATAGAGTGAGGATCTTCTCTAGAGATTGGACTTGCTACCAGAAAAGTGTGCCTCAAATTAGCCAAAACTTCTTGGTCTCCAGAGGTTGGTTCTCAACATTAGTCCCAATGGCCTCAATATCAATGTGCCCAATCTCCATGTCCATTATATTTTGAATAGCGCACTCCAACTTGGATGGCCAAAGTTGTTGTTGATATTGGTATTTTATGATTATCGAGAGATTTTCCAACTGTAATTTTAACTCAAACCTCTTTCTTGTGAGGTAGATGGGTTCTTATGTTTCCATTAAATTTGGTATATCCTATATGAACACAAAGTAAGGATTAGTATTATTATTGTGTAAGAATAACCCACCCCACCATTAGATGACTTTGGGGGTGTGGGTTCAAAACAATGGATTTAGGCTTATTGAAAGATAAGTGCCACAATAGGAATGTAAGGAAAGGATTTCAAAACCCTCAAGACTGAATATGTTTGTTGTTGATTTAAGATTAATATTTTTGGGGAGTTGGGGCTAGACCTTTGGGTTTGGGTACAATGAAAGTGTTATTCTCAATTGGGTAGACTATAAGTGGGAGTGCATAACCTAAAATTACAAAACTCCCTTAGTGTGACTTGTCTTGCCTTAATTAGATAGCATAACTAAGATGTCTTAGATCATTATACCTAGAAGACCTTAGGGAAAGACGTCTGAGGAACTAGGTTTGGGCTTCTATGTAAAGTAGGGTTCCAATATGTGATGACCAAAATTAAATTCCCAAACCTATGGTCATGAATGCCTCATGATCATTAATAGATCAAGTGTATGTTAGACTTAGGAAACACCACAAGGGCTAGTCATTGGGTGAAGCATGATTTTCAAGGCAGATTGTGGTGCAAAATTTGGCTAAGGCTTAGAAGCCTTTATATTTAATACCATTATTTGGGTTGGTGGGAGTGTTACCTAACTCATATGTATGGAATAGGGTATTGTAGATCCCTAATTAGTTAATTTTGAGATGGATTCTAAGGGAATTGAACTTTAGGTCATGGGAGATAAATAAACAAGAAAAATTGAGGAGCCCTAAGGCATATAGGGCACAAGTTTCATGAGGAAAACCCTTTATTTCCAACCTACAACTAAAAACCTTAAATTATGAAAATAAGAACATAAAAAAATGAAACACTTGAAAAGAATGGACAAAAACCAAAAAAGGAAGAGGATAAATCCTATATTCTCAAATGCAGGGAGAAAAAACACAGACCAATCTACTAGGTTGATGGGAGTGTGCCCTAACTCATATGTATGGACTAGGGTATTGTAGATCCCTAATTAGTTAATTTTGAGATGGATTCTAAGGGTATTGGACTTTAGGTCATGGGAGATAAATAAACAAACAAAATTTAGGATCCCTAAGGCACCTAGGGCATAAGTTTCATGAGGAAATCCCTTTATTTCCAACCTACAACTAAAAACCCTAAATTACAAAAATAATAACATAAAAAAAATGAAACAAGTGAAAAGAATGAACAAAAACCAAAGAAGGAAGAGGATAAATCCTACATTCTCAAATGCAGGGAGAAAAAATACAGACCAATCTACTAGGTAATAAGAAAGGAAACAACACTAGCTCATATGACTGCAATTGGATTCATTGTTGAGGAAGCTAGGTTGCAAGAACTCTCATTCTCATTTAAACACTTGGCGAAAACAAATGAGACCCTTTTTATGATTTTATATCCCATCTAGTCGAGTGCATTGAATGCACCTTGCTACTAACATCAAGTTTGGATACACAAGGGACCAAGCCTCTAGAAGACCAAATACTTAGAGAGTAGACAACTCTTTAAGCATTATGAGATTTTGATATCCACAACCTAGGAAAGGGACCAAAAACCAAAAAAGGGGGACTTTGGTGTCCATGACTCTAAAGTACTAGGCAAAAGAGAAAACAAGGACAAGGAAATAAAATGGGAACACAACATTTGCTAGAAAAAAAATGTTGGGATAGGTATGCAAGGCATAAAACTACCCTCAAGAACACCAGAAGAAAAAAATAAAAGCATGGGCCAACTCTATAAATGAATAATATAATAAATAATAATAAAGTTAAACCATTATAATTCTTACAACTCAAATAAATTCCAAAATCACTAGTTAATAAGATATCACCATCTGATATTCATAATCAAAAAGTGGAAAATATTTAACATTTAATTTGGTGATTTTTTTAATAATACTAAAATAATGATATATTTAATCGTCAATAATTCCAATAATATCATCATGAAATTTTAAAAAAAATCAATACCATCAACATGAGTTAAGTGAATAAATCACCATCACAATGTAATCTATCATCATATAGTAAAATAATTTATAATATACTATCACAAGGATTCACAATCCTAATAAGAGATGCCAAATAATTATCATCATATGACATATCTTTGTGTAGGAAACAACGTAACACACATCCATTATTATTCTTTTATTCATCATAGGATCTATCATCAAAAGAATGTGAATCAATGACCTCAAACATGAAACTTCAACGAGATTTAAAATAAATATTATCATAAGGTGTAGAAACAACATGCATCATTGTTAACATCCATTAATCACAAAAAGTGTATCACTAACTTAAGCTAAATCCTCACTAGGTTCATTCTCGTCACCATCAAAATCTATGATATAAATAGGATCAATATTAAGCTTATATATAAGTGAGACATGTGAATCTAAAATAGAATCCAAAAGAAAAGGATAAGTATTAATCAACTCTATACAGAAGGTCCTAGGGGTTGAGGTCAATCATTTAAAGAATTGAGTTATCATTGTGGAGACCTGAGTTTAAATCCCAAAGGGTACTAAGACACACAAAGGGATATCTAATATGGGATTCTAAGTTATCACTCTTGGTATTTTATATTTGGCTTCTATCATGGAGGAGGATTTTGAATAAGTGGATTTTTAGGTTGTGACTCTTAGTCTTCCATAGGTGCTTTCTAGGGTGGATTTTTTCAAAATAGATTGTATTAGTTTCAAGGTTGTGCTCCCAAGAAATTTTATTGGTATCATGTTGATTCTTGTTAAGTAGCATATTCCTAGATTGTTAGAAAAACACATCCTTATCCATAGAATTAAAGTCATGAAATTAGTAAGATATGCATGTGATTAAAGGAAATGAATTATGAGGATCCATGATAATGTATAGTGCAAGGGTGAGTGGAGAGGATCAAACAGATGATACAATTAAATTCCAAACATAATCAAGATGTGTAATTAAACATGATAAATGTTGGATACAAAACATAATCAAATTTAATATAAAAGGAAGTAATTCAAACATTATTTTAAAAAGTACTAACTAAAATGAGTGATAAGGCTTGAGATAAAACCCTAGGTCATGTAGGACTATCAAGTCAATTAAATGTAAGGTAAGACAAACCACTTATATTAATTTAAGATTAATTATATAATTAAACTAATTAACTAACACCTCAATTAGATAAACAAGTTAGGGTTGAAATTAGAAATTATAATGATTGATATTATAAATATAAACATCAAATAAATTAAATGTGAGGTACTTAGTTTTGAATTGGTTAAATATGTTATTTATCAAAAGCTAGGAATCCATTCATTATGATGTCATTAATTAAGTTTATTTGTTGGATGATTCTATTTTATATGAACTATTGATTCTATATCTTGTTAGTTCACTTTTGTATGTACAAAGGTGATCTTTGTGAGTGTAGACTTAAACTTGTGCATGAAATTAGACCCATAGTTCATCTATTCAACTTAGGAAAATTTTATAATTTAAAATTTGTTCAATTTTTGTTATATTCTCTAAATCTAATTAGGAATATGTGGTGTTTAGAAAAATCTTTTGGGAATTTTTTGAATTGCAAGGGTCATGTTCTACTTAGTTAAAACCTAGACAGGTTGGTTAATGGTTTTGTAACAAGGCTAGTAATAATTAGAAAGCATGTGATACACTCTTATGGTGCTAATATAATACTTTACAATACCAATAATGCTAGATTCTTTATATGGCTCACTAGATTGTGCTCACTTCTTCCTAAATGACTCTTTTTGAAATAGAGTTAGTTATTAAATACACAACCTAATTTGTAATTTATTTATTTATTTTCTTTACTTGACTTATAATAGCTAATAGAAATGGAGGCAATATGACCTAATATAAAAATTTAGGATTTAGATTCATGAGTGTGGAAATGATTTGGATAAATGTTGCACTCATGAATTTGAATTATGTGCAAATGATAAATGTGGGTATTGATATTGACTTTTGGCTATGAGTGTTGAAGGAATTGGGATCATATAATGCCATTTTCCAGATGCCACATGGAATGCCCCATCTCACACACTAGTTAATGTTGGAAATTGCAATTGAAGCAATTGTTGTATTGTCATTGATGTCAAACCTTAACTGGTAAGACCGTTGCTATTTGAGTGCTTCTAAGGGGATAGGCAAGGTTCGTAACAATAGCACCTAAGGAAAGATTGAGTTATCTTGATACTTCAATGAGTACTTGATTATGTGGCACAATGATACAACAATGTATTGGTTATCTAAGTAAGAATGAAGACTAAACTGGTAAGCTTAACCGAGCAAAAGTGAAGAAATCTAGTTTAAGCTGAGTGTTGTTAGTGTCGACCGAGCTAGTATATGCCGAATAAATTCCGTGTTGACCAAACACCAATTAATTACCGAGGAAGACAGTGTTAGCCGAGGAAAAAATTTATGTGGTGACCAAGCTTTCT
Source organism: Chamaecyparis obtusa (assembly GCA_027943335.1). Classification (NCBI taxonomy): domain Eukaryota; kingdom Viridiplantae; phylum Streptophyta; class Pinopsida; order Cupressales; family Cupressaceae; genus Chamaecyparis; species Chamaecyparis obtusa. The sequence continues at coordinate 2,118,913 of BSBK01001376.1, read as the reverse complement.
AGTGAAGACCGAGAAGTTGAACACAGTATTGACTGAGCATCAGTATTTTGCATTTGAGGAAGAATTCAGATTTCCAGCCGACATCGTTGAATTCTTGGATTATGTAAAATGTGCTGACTTTATTTATTGACTGTATGAAAGCATAGAAGGATAGTCAAAGAACACATTGTAGGATGGATTTAATGAATCTGACCTAACCCTAAGATCTACAAAGGAGATTAAGCAGAAAAATATGTATTGACCTAATAGAGGAAGTATTAAGGAAACCTAAGCGAGAGGTTGAATAAGAGGTGGATGCTAGAAGTGTTGTTGATGTTATTGACTGTCTAAGCAAAGAAGGCTGAAGGAGAAGTGTTGCAATTGCTTGAAGAGAGTTTCGAGTATATCAGTGATGGAGATGGAAAAGGTTCACAGTCAGTAAGCCAGCATATGTGTATGGAATTGGATCTAATATTTGCAAAGTGAGTTATATATTTTTCAGATCAATACTACTACTTTCTAACCATTGTAACAGTCAAAATCCTTTTAACAGAGGTTGACCTAATAGTCATGGGTATAAATCCTTTGAACAAGGTTGCATTCTAATGGAGTGTATGTAAGTCCTATAATAAGGTGCACTTTTAATAGAGTGGTTTAAATCCTTTAACTGGGTCACACCTGACAGTGTGTTTGTAACCTTTGACAAAGTTGGCTTTTCACAAAGCTCACTTCAGAAGAGTGAACATAATAGTAACATGTTACAAAGTGGTTTTTCCCAAATTATGTTTCCACTATAAATCTTGGTGTTGATACTTGTGTGAATGTTTTGGTTTGAACATTTCTGTGTTTTACAAGTTAGATGTTATTGGATGAGTGGACTGCATTGTTGTATGTTTCTGTTATGCAATCAGTAATGACCAAGTAGGTGTTGGTTATTAGATTTGATTTGTTGAAGAGTTTAAAGTTTGTTTTTATACATCTGGACCTGAGAACAACTGATTCACCCCCTCTCTCTGTTGTTCTAAATCATATTAACAATTAATCCATAAAGGACAACCTAATAATTGTGGGTTTACAACATAATGATAAAAGATATAGGGATGCATTTTATAATTGTGTAAAGGGATATGTTCAATAGTTTATGTTGTCCCATGGACTCAAATTTTAGGGATAGTTATTCTCTTGACATCAAATGCTATGAATATCAAAACTTGCAACATAAAATCATGGAAATATCAAAGAGTGAATATATGTTTCCTCTACTTTTATTTGTTGCACATGATATGATTTTTATTATTTTAAGGAAATAATTTATTCATCTATTTAGCTTTGATTTTATGTTAAAAAAATATCCTTTTGTCAAAGTCTTTGGCTACCAACCCTAGCCATAATTTTGCATCCTATTTAAGAATTGAAAGTTTTTTTAAGGCAATAATTACAATTTACAATAAAAATGTAAATTATCATCAAGTTTAACCCTTAAATACATTGATGATCTAATATATTTTTTCATTTTTTATACATATTTGAAACTTGAACGTGTTAATGATATAGATCATGTTTTCCTAAATGGTTCAATCTAGCACTTTTATATACTTTCATGTATGTTAGAAGGTTTACAAAGTCAATTATGTAGACACGGTTTAGATTTAATGGCTAACCTTATTTGTAAATAAGTTCTTATAATAGCTATATGTTTAGCATAACCCTTAGATACCACATGTTATTTTTAAGATTAAAGTTAACAAATTAGCTATGTATTTTATTATAATCCTTCAAAACACGTGATGTTGTGCTCAAATTTTCCCTTGTACTTGATTCAACTTTCAAAAATTATAATAATAAATTATTATAAAAATATCTAAAGAATTATAATGCAACCATCAAATGTTATATACTTCAAATGTTATATTCTTCATACACAATTTCAGAAACTTAAATGAAATAATGGTAGGGCCCAATATCTCTAGAAGACTTGATGTTATACTTTTTAATGCTCTTTTATATGATTGAATAGAAAATGAAGAAATTATTTTTTCCATATCAAATACGTGAGATTATGTAAATAGGCATATGAGTTGCATGAATTAGTCTAAGAATAATTAGGTTACATGACTCCTATTTGTGTATGGAACTCTCAGTATTCACAGTTTTAATGCATTTTATTTATATTATTGACTGAACTTAATGATGAATATCTATGTGTCCATCTCAAACATGTTAATTTATTTCAAGAGGAATTAGTAAATTTTGATCATATTGAATGCATATCAATTGCATCATAGTTTCTCCTATATACACATGTAGAGTCAATTCCAAAGGTTGATTAGTAGCATGGACTCTTCTAATGCATACGAAAATAATGGACTTTTATTAAATTTAATACCATAGGGCTCTCCTTCTAAAATAAAATTGTGACACAATAAATTTTGTCTCATTACTTATGATGTGACTATACTAAAACATAATAGTTGATTGACTCCATCCAAGTGTAGTATATTGATGCAAAAAACTCAATGCATGCAACTCAACAAACCAAGGAATTCTTTGTCAAGTAACCTACTAACTCAAATGGGCTCATTTAATTATCAATTCATGAAGCGTATTTTCTTGGATGATGTTGGTACTATATACACACTAAGAAAGACTTCTATGTGTAATCACCTAAAATTGGGTTAATAGAACCTAAGGCCCTATTTTCCCTAATTCAGAATAAAAACCCCTAATTGTGTTAATTTGATCCCTAATGAATTAACATAATTCATTAAATTCAATAAAATCATTAAATCTCATAATTCAAATTTTTTATTTTTTATTTTTTATTTTTATTTTTTTGATAAGTAAACGGCCGAAGCCTTGATTTTATTTATTTAAAATTTTTCTTTTTACATTAAGCTTTTGATCTTAATAAATTTACCACTTTTGTATTCAAAGCTAAATTTCAAGGAAATTTTTGTATAAATTAAAGTATTGGAGGACACCTTACTGTATATAAATATGTATTTTATATACATGTATTTATAATTTAAATTACACTCTCATATGTATCTAAAATTGTTTACCTTTAAATTCGTATATATTTTACATCTAGTCTCGAATTCCTATTTTGATATTTTTTCTTCACCTTCTGTGTACTTCTTTCAAACTCTCATCAAATTCTTCAATTTCTTGCCCATCAGCTCCTAGGTTAGCTAACTTATCTGCATCTGTATTACCCTCCCGATAGATGTGATTCACTGTATAATCTCCTATAACTTCAAGTGTATCCATTATTTGTTCAATGGCACTATTTAGTTTCCAATTCGATGTTCTACCCTGTCTTATTGCATTTATAATAATAGATGAGTCTTCTTCTATCACAATTCTATTAAGCTTCCATTTTTTACACCATGCCAGACCTATTTTTATAGCTTCTATTTCAACTTCATTATTTGTCTTTATTCCTATAGGTTTAGCTATCCTTCCTAAAAGCTTTCCTTTCGCATTATGAAAACATATACCTATTCCCGCCACCCCTAGATTTCCCCTGGCTGCCCCATCAAAGTTCAACTTCATCCACCCTTGCTCTGGTGGTTCCCACTTACAGTTTTCCCTTAATAAGGATTTATCGTTAGTGTTAGGACCAATCCAGGGAGGAACTTTCAGACCATACCACTTTTTCCTCTGGTTGTTGTCTTCTAATGAGAATTCCATTCTTGATTGTCCCAGCATATTTCTATTGTTTGTAATTTCTACCATATTAGCCTCTAATTTGTTTAAAAATCTCTCTATGTTCATCTTTTTATCTTGGAAAATTCTGCGGTTCCTTTCCTTCCATAATTTCCAGATTAACAAGGATGGGATTATGTATCTCATTTTACTATATAAGTCCTTTTTACATGATCTTTGCCAAGAATTAAACACATCTGTGATATCATTTTGAAGAGCAGTCTTCAGATCTAATTTCTCTAGAACCCAAAGCCAGCATTTATTAGCAAACTCACAATTTAACAAGATATGATTTATCGTTTCACTATCCTTCTCACATAGAGCACACCTAGAAGGACCATGGTACCCTATTTTTTCAAACCATTCAGCGGTGAGAATCCTTTTCTGAAGAGCAGCCCATGTGAATAGACCTGCCTTAGGAAGATAGTTTCTATTCAAATATTATCATCAAATAATCAAGAAAAATCACTTTGATTATCTCTTAGCCTAATTAATTAAATCAAACCCATTAAATTCATGGATAGAGTAATTAATTAAAAGAAATGAATAAATCCCTCTCAAAATGACATGTCACCTTAAAGGGGACAAAAAAGACACCTTGAGCCAATGAGAGGTAATCACATGGATTAAGCTTGGAGGCATCTCAACCACTCATCATGGATGCATCTTGACCATTCAAAATCTCAAGATTCTATAAAAAGAGAATTTTCAAACCTCAAAACATATAGTTAATTTGAATTCATAAATGCATGTTGTTAATTTGATTTCATAGCTAATTAGATAACACTTCAATTTGGATAATAGTAAAGAATTGATGAATCAATGGCTTTCATGCATAATTTGAATGAATTTGTTAGTTTTATTGCATATTTGATTAAATCTCTCATTCTAACATGCATTGTCACTGTTTAGGATTATAATCTGAGAGCAAATTTTAAATCATTTTCATACTTGTGTTAGTTAGAGAGCAATAGGATGATTTCAATTGTTATTTTCTTTGTTTGATTGATCATTCTAATAATTGATATAATGTTCTATTGAATTGTTGTGTTGCAGGTTTGCAGGTCAATAATTCACACACACATTTCTGGTGCCCACCGTGGGGCCAAGCCCCAGATTTCTATCATTTTAAACTAATTTTCATTGTGTTTCAGATTACAGGGAATCACATTTAGGAAATTGGATTGCACCTGGGAAGAAAACTCTCATCCTGTATTTCCTGGATTGCATCCAGGATTTCCTAGATCGCATTCAGTCAGGTATCACTTTTGGTTAATTTCAAGTTCGCATCTGGGATCCTTAATCGTATTCGGGAAATTGAATCGCATGTGGGAAATTGGATCGCATTTAGTTGAATTTAGGATCACATCTAGGGTTATTTTGCTTGAATTTTGATTTTTCTAACCCCTAATGGATTGATTCGATGTTTCCTATGAATTTTAACAACCTAACAGTGGTTTGTAGGATGAAATGATAGAGACTTTATCATATCAAACTATAAATGATTGTTTGTAGGTTTCCTTGGAGGAATCAACAAGACTTTATGCTTTCATTTTCTAGGAATATAATTACAATTTGAGTTCATCTTGATTATTTACCAGAGGATTATGCTCTTTTCCCTTGAGGAAAATCAGAAACTCAAAAGTTAGTTTGTATTTTGTGGTCACATTGGAGTAATTGAACTTATGCTTGCATGATGTGTCTTGGAGATATGATTTGAGTTAGGAAATTATGCTATTCTCCTTCATGGAGAATCAAAAATTGAGACCTCACAATCATTGATCTAATTTATTCATTGTAATACCTTTAGAGGGCCTATCGGATGAGGAAAAAAGCTCCTAGGAATGACCCAAGTGGGGACAAGTCTTAAGCTGACTCTTCCACCCCACTATAAAATTTGATGCTTCCTTGAGGTGAAAAATTTTGAAGACATAATTCATTTTGGCCTTGGAATCTTAATGATCTTTTTCCAAGGACATGCTTGAAATTTGTGTAGAGCGAAGCCACTTAAATCTTGCTTGTGAGACTACATAATTTTGAGTACTCATAGGGCTATAGGCCTCAATCCTGCTTGCGGGACTATGGGAGATGGTTATGAACATATGCCTTCAATAAAAGCCTTAAGTTAGATGCTACCCAATTCACCTCTGAAAGGTTGTAACACTTGTACAAGGAAAATAGTAATTTCCCCAAGACATTCACCATATCGATCCCTCATTGACATTACTACCCGGCTAATATGGGCTCCAATATCCATTGCATGTTATTGGACTACCATATTCTAAGGAGTCTTTGAGTGTGTTCTTAAGTTAGTGAACAAGTGTTTCCAATCTCTACCTAGCATAAGGAAGGTTAGGTGTGTTTGCATAAAAATGATTTCTTGATGTGTTTTAAATGCAAATCTCAGATAAATCTCCCCAAATGAACAAACACCAAGATCTTTTAAACACCTACAAGTCACTAGAATCTGATAGAGAAGACACATTTTCCCAAAATTAACTAAAACTTGTATTAGATAGTCCATCATAATGTCACATTTGGTATCCTGAATTGCACCTTGTATTCTATATCACATTTGGTCAATCCTAGATCATATCTGGTGTCTACAACATTTCCTAGGTTGTATCTGGGACCAAAACTCAGTTTAGGGTCGCATCATGTATTTCCTGGGTTGCATCTCGGGCCAAAACACTGTCAGTCACATCTTGAGTGTTGCATCTAGGACAAAGAGCAATTTTTTACATGTCAGAGTCTAGATTTTCACATTTTTAGATACCCATTTTGGCCATTAGTAAGATTTTGTTGTCAAAACACATCTACCTGCTAGCCTGAGAGAGTTATTTTTTAGAACATCTTGTCACCTTACATGGTCTATTCTACATTTCCCAAATAGTGGAGTCTCCTTATCACATCAACTAGAATCAATTTCCCATCTCACTATTAGGGTACTCTAACACCCTTTGATGCTGGAACTTTTAGACAATCACAAACCTACCTGCATTTTGGTTCCCAACTCACTATCAAGGCACTTTGACACCCTTTGACATTAGATCCATAAGACATATTCAAACCCACTTTTGCATCCTTGGACTCACAATTGGACATTTGCAAACATTCAGATCCACTTTGATATAAGACACTCTAAAATTCCTTAATCTAATCTTTCATGGTTAATACAAGACACAAATCCTACAAATTTGAAACTAATCCATTCTCAAATGAGGTACTGTTAATCACATTTGAAAGAGGATAAACTTATAGACATAATCCTCTATTTGGAGCAACACCTAGCACTACTCATATAGCAACACCTGACGTGACAAACAATAACCAAGAAGACTTCTGTTGGGATGAAAGACACCATGAACAAGAAGAAAAAAACACTCAAGAAGAAGTAAGACACCATGGAGCACATTATGACTGTGATGATGATGAAAACCCTATAGAACTCAAATATCAAAGGGCCTTGAAAATTAAATGATTCAACAAGATCCTTGAGAGAACTTTGGAAGAAAACAAGGAAAAGTACTTCCTATAACTTGTCTCTCAAGGAGTAAATCTACCAAAGGATTATGATGTAAATTAGCTTAAACAAAAGGAGGATCCCAGACCCATGTCTATTTTTACAAGACAACTACTTTCCATGCAAGCAGAGATCCAAGAACTCAAGAAAGAAAAGGACAAACCAATGAAACAATACTCTTTGGAACACATTTGTCCTTTCCCTTTTGATAAGGGACTAAAGATGATTACATTCCCTCAACATGTCACAATTCCAAAATATGACAAATACACTAGAAATTCTGACCCTCAAGACCATGTGAGGGATTTTTGCACATACAGTATGGAATTCATGCATGATTAAACTTACCTTATGAGATTATTTCCACAGAGCTTAGGTGGACAAGTAATGGATTGGTTCTCAAAATTAGCTACAGGAATCAAATCATTTGAAGAACTAGTTGAGAATTTTATTCAACAATACTCCTATAATATCCAACACATTGTGACAATGTTGGATCTATGCAATACCAAATAGAAGATAGGAGAATCATTCTTGACTTTCTGACAAAGATGGAGGAAAATATTTGCGCAATATGCTAGATAGATACCTGAAACTAAAAAGATGGACATCTTTATTAACAACTTGGTTCCTGAAATGAATTTCCCAATACAACTACAAGGTCCACCAAGTTTTGATAAGATGATAGATAGTGCCATCAAGATTGAGGAGGTCTTGATCAAGAAGGGGGAGATCACTATCAGCAAGGTAAATAAAGACAAGTATTATCCCACCAAAGATAAGTACCAATATGGAAACAAGAATAAGAATGTGATTAATGATGGAGTTGTTGATACTCCTAATACCAAACCAAAAATGGAATTTTTTAATCTCGCAACAAGTCTTTAAGCGAGTAAGACTTTGAATTCTATGGTGACACCAATGGGTAACAAGAATTTCAATAAACCTACTACTTGAACAGAGCCTTGGGTAGAAAGACCTAAGAGAATATTCACACCATTGGGAGATATGTTGGAAGTGGTCTTGAAGTCACTATTGGACAATAACATCATTACAATTCCTGACTCCAAACCTTGGGAACTAGAAGTAAAACCAAGGTGGTGGAACGATAACAATTACCATGATTTTCATCGCAATAAAGGACACAAAACAAAAAACTATATGAAATTAATACATGTTATTCAAGATCTAATTAAAGAAGGAAAAGTTAAGGTGGATGGACATCATACAAACAATGATCATAAAGCATTCCAAACTCCATTACCTAGCTATGAAAAAGGATAATATTCCAAGAGTAACAAGATTAATTATACATACACTAATAATGATAATGTAATTCATATGGTGGAACCATGAAAACCCTCCATCCATGTGATCACTCTAAAAGGACTCCAAAATCAAACTGAGTCTTCTAATGTTGTAACAAGAAATCAAGCTAAGCTCACTCTCAAAGGAGCTTCAACATCAAATACACCAGCTACAACAAAAACATCTAAACAACTGGCATTACCTCCAAAGTTTAATCTAGTAGACTAGTTGCAGCGTACACCAGCTCAAATATTTATTCTAGAGCTGTTAAAAATATCTCCTATTCATAGGGAAGTTCTTGATCAAGCCTTGCTTAATACTAATGTGCTGAAAGATCTGGATGTGTACAGATTCAAAACTATGGTTGGTCACCTGAATCCTCCACATTACCTATCTTTTTCTGAGCAAGATGATAAATCATTGAACAAGCCACATAATCAACCATTGCATCTAGAGGTTATTATTCACAAACACTATGTCAAGCATGTCTTGATAGATGGAGGCACTAGTTTGAACATCTACACATATAACTTGGTAAAACAATTTGGATTCTCCCAACATGCAATTGATCCTAGAAAAAAGATAACAATCAAAGTCTATGATGAAGAAGAAAGATCCTCCAAAGGATTATTTGTTTTACCTATCAGAGTGGGACGAGTGGAGAGAGATGTCATATGTCAAGTTCTTAATTTACCACTCACATACAACATTCTTCTTGGAAGGTTGTGGATACACTCAATGCAAGTTATGCCTTCCACTTACCACCAATGCATAAAATTTCCTCATAATAGAGTGGAGGTGACTATTCCAGCTGACACAACATATCCTTGTAATAGTCTTAAATAAACAAAGAGCATGGTTCCACACAATAAAGAAAGTTCCAATAAGACGGAGACATCTAAAGAAATGGTTTTGTCAAGCTTTGCTAAAAAGGTCAATATTCAAGAAACAAGTATGGGTGAATACAAGATAGATCCTGCAATGTCTCTAATGGATCTCCCCATATCTTCTAGATCCCAAGGAAGACCTTCATCAACATATACACCTTCCAATGGTAGTGCTCTAACAATACATGAAGGAACTGGAATGGTCAAAGCAAAATTATCCCTTGAAGAGGAAAACGAAGAAAAAACTGCCTTACAATGGCTTTATAAAGAAAATGAAGAAGATGGAAATATCAAACATGTTGAGATAGCTACAAACAAATATGGAAAAGGATACGATATTATGAAACAAATGGGTTAAAAAGGCAAAGGGCCCTTGGGACAAAGAAAACAAAGACTTGTGGAACCTATTCACATGGATTTCAAAAACCCAAAGGACAAGACTAGATTAGGCTTCAAAGAAGCAATATCTCATCCTACTATGGAAAGTGGTCCTGTATTTGACAGATCAGGAGACTCAAATGATGAAGAAGAGGTAGAAGGAAAACCTATTTCCTATGAAAGGTTGTTTCTCTTATAGGGAGACCCATTATCAGAAATTGGTACCAATCTTGAACATGAACTAGAAGAAGGACAAGCAGAAGAACATGAAAGAGAATAAGAACAAGGGCTTCCTATTTTTGACATACCTCACTTTGATGAGGAACCAAACGTGAGAACTTCACAAGAACCATTACAAGAAGAAGAGAATAATGCTAATGAATAAGATGGAGTACCGATGACTATCGCCCACTTCTTGGGGGTTTCAGATGATAATCAGGTAGACTCACATGAATATGAATGGGATGTCCTTTCTGATGGTACTATGGATATAGAAGTGGATTGTTGGAATTGGAGAGATAGGGTACTGAGAGGGGAGGGGTGAATCAGTGCCCACAAAAACTTTTAACTCATAAACCTTTCTAACCTCAAACAGCAAATACTAGTACCTTCAACTATAACTTGAATCCATTGCATGCATCATTCATTCAATTAACTTATCAAAGTAAATAGCATGAAATCAATAAGATAATCATCACATAACACAAGTATTTTGGTAATGCAGAAACCCTTGTTAGAAGGTAAAAACTACGGTGGGGATGACAACCACAAATTCTTTACTAATACAGATAGAAAAGGTTTTCCTATTAGGGCTACAAGTGGTGATCACTTCTAGTGATCTTACCCTATTAGGAGTAACATGTTAGATCAATTAGATCTACCTAGTGATAGAATTTCAACAACACTACTTGAGTGTGCACTCAGTTAAGAGATTTACAAAAAGACTATTAGGTCTACTCTATTAGGAGATTTTACCAAAACTCTATTACAATGATTAGAAAATAACAAGTAACTATCTGCTAATGATAACTCAACTTGTCTGATATAGATCTATGAAATACTGCATAGATGTCACATTTCTATGTGAAGATCTCTACTCTGAACTACTCGGTAGCCTTGTCTGATTCTGCTTCATCTGAATATCTCTTAATATTATTCTGCTCTTCCTAATAACTAATATTCATGAAGTTGGCTAATGCTTCAAGAAGTTCTTTTCATGTTCTCAACCTCCTTATCAAGCATCTCTCTCACGCATACAAAAATAACATGAAATTTACATTTATATAGCATGCTACTTTTGTCGCTTAACAAAATTTAGGTTACAATATCTTAGAGAAAACCCTAAGATCTACAGTGTACAAAAATAACCTAGATCTAGCAAATACATAAATATTATCATCACAATTAATGATGGAATCTTACAATAAATGATCCTTGATCTTGGTAAAATGTTTTCTGATTCTGTTGTAACCATTTGCATAGATAACTATGTCATTCTTGATTACTATGTCATTTACTGTCTTCCTTGGTAAACATTGTATATACTACTCGGTAAATATATTGGTGCCTGGTGTCCAGTCTACTCGGTGTTTACTGTCACTTAGTATTGGTGTACACTGATGCTTGGTAGAAATTCCCTGGTGCTCGGTGTGAAGACTTGACTGATTGGCTTGAAGTGCTTGCAATTTACTGACTAGAGTAGCATAGGTAACCGACCAATGTCTTTGATAGTTATGACAACCTTTAATGCTCAAATAGAGATAAAAATCTCCCCCGCTGGCATTAGTATTGAAACCTTAATGTATAAAGACCTTATGTCTCAAAATTTTTCTGTCTCCACCATATACATAAATACTTATAAAAAAAAAATTATATTACTCCCCCTCAGTGCATGCTCCTGGTAATGTGTAGTATACTTAGTATTTTATATACATATTTGACATATAAATTATTATCCCCCTTTTTGATATTAATGCCAAATACAAAAAAAATAGATACTTGCAACTTATCAAAAATGTGCTTGTGGGTTTTCTTTAATGACTCCAAGAGGTTTTCCCATTCCTCTTTCAAGTTGGTGAGAGCAATGTGCTCATGACCGACTTGTGCATGCATGTCAAAAATGTTGTCCAACATAGAGATTTCTGGTGTTGCAACAAGCATTTATGCCATGACAATGTTCTTCTCAAAGATTTTCAAGTAGGAAAGCAACTCAGTTTGCAATTCTATGACTTGTTCACTGATTATTTCTTCTTGTTTCCTAAGATCTACTCTTAACCACCTGAGTTCTTGAACTTTCAAGATATGCTTGGAAAATTCTTGAGGCTCGGTTAAGGCTACTTGTGCACTGGCTATGATTTCATTATCAAGCTTTTTAATCTTTTCACTAATCTCGGCAGTGAAGGTTTCCACAGTGCATAGTTTGAATAAAATTTGACAAATTAATTGAGTAATACCTTGAATTTTAGTTATTACCTCAGATAGCTTAACCTTGTGAATTTCCACTTCTTGGCTGACTCTCTCTACAAGTTTATCTTGGATATTGGATTCTGCCTATTCTTCTATTCTCTTGTCTACTTCAACATCTAGGGCATTGATCTCTTCGGCAAGTGTAGCAAGTTGGTCCATGATCAGAGTGTCCTAATCTATATGTACCTCTAGTACAACCTATTGTAAGATATCTCTTACATTCACCAGTATTTCTTTTCTTTTTCTTTCTTGTTTCAATTTTTCTTGTGCTGCTTTCCTTGTACACAACTCCCCATATTTTCTTAGTTCATCGAGGCTTAGGGTCCTCGGGTCACAATCTGGTATAATTATGACTTCATCTAATGTGACCGGCCCTTTTCCTTTCTTTTTCTTCTTCTTATTCTCTGATTCTTGAGGTGAACTTTTTATAATCGGTACAATATCCTTTACCTCAGAACTTTGTGTAACCTTCCTGGGTGACACTATATCTACTTTTTTCTGCTCCTCAGTGACCTTTGTGGTGGTAGACTATGTCAGAGCCTCTAATGTAGTGTCTGGTTGAGTGGCCTCAGTTACATTAGGATTATCTTGATCCTTTGTTTCTATCTCAGGTGTCTCTTTCTCTTTAGGCTAGTTTGTTTTAGTAGGTGTCTCTACTCCTTGTTCCCTTGTTGTATCCTTTGGTTGTTCAAGTTCTGAACCTTCAGGTTTTTCTTGCGATAAAATTTCAACTACTTCCACAAGGATAGGAATCTCACCCGGTAATGATATGTATGCACATGTGGTAACTTGACCTTCATCTTGTGCATTATTGGGTGCAATGTTCACATCATCATCATCTCTATCATTAGGATCACCATTAGTGATGTCCTCAATGAGTACATCTTCATCATTTGTCTCTTTTGTCTGGATCACTACTAGATATGGTGTATCCTATGAACTGATTTTAACTTCTTTGTGAAGTGTTGTATCAATCACCTCGATAAATGATACAGCTGATTTTTTTGTCTTCTTTACTACATTATCATCATCTATATATAAAAAAATTCCTTTTGACCTTTGTCTCTTCTTAGATAGATTAAGGAATGCTTCTTTCTCAGCTTTCTCTTTTGCTGCAAAAATGGATGTCCACATGAGTTGACCAGTCTCATCAACATCTACCAGATTTTCATCTAATATTTGCATATCTCAGGATTTTACTTTGAATCTTTTATAATATGTGTCCATATACTCCTTAATTTCATCAAGAGTTAAATTTGGTTCTACCTCAACTAGGGATTGTTCCCTCAATTTCTTCTCGGTGTCCAAGGCATAGGACCATTTCTAATTTATTCTTTCTTCTAATGCCTTGGGCAGTGGATGACCAAACTCCAATGGAACTCTTTTAAAGTGTATCATCATCTGGATGATAGCCTCCTCAATTGTATTATGATCCTTGGTAGACATGTTGTCAAACTAACTGAGTTCCAGATCTGTGAGATCTCCATTCTCAATTATGTCTACAGCAACCTCATCAATTGACCTATTCTTATTAATGACAACCTTGAATTGATTATTGTCATCTTCTTCATCCTCAAGGTCTTCTCTTCCTCTAATTAATCTTCTCATTTTCTTGGGTTCTACAGCTCTAACCTTGGTTCCTCTTTTTGCATAAGTTTTGGTCAGTGTAGCTACCTTAGATTTAATTACTTTCTCAAATCCCTTTTTCTGTAGTGGTGAAGCTCCAGTTGTTGACCTTGTTTGTGCACCTAACTACACAGACAACTGCCTCTTCTTTGGAGTTGGAGTGGGAGAAACCGGTATTGAATGTTAGACTCAGTTTTCTCACTATCATGTGCCTTGTTAGTTAATAGTAACTAACCTTCAATTATAGGTTCAACTAGTGACTCCTCAGATGAGTCAGATACATCTCCAAACTACTCAATTAAAACTTTCTTCATTTTCTTTTCTTTTCTTATTAATTTTTCGATGACAAGATCTATTTTTATTCTAGATTTTGCCTCTTCATAGGCTCCAAACCTCTTGGCCTTCTTGTCCTTTGTTAAAACTAGTAAAGCCTTGATTGATTTCAATCTAAAATCACAATCTATTTCATATCCCATGGGGGCTATCCATTTAGTCCTTAGCTCTACAGCTTTAATCAATGTATGGTCGGTGTTAACTAGAAAACATATGTCCATCTCATACTTCTCGACCAGTGAGCATGGAAACCTATATCTAAGATTCATCTTAATTGTAAACTCCTCAAAATAACCATCTACAACATTATTTGCATTATCTCCCAGATTTTTCATTATATCAAAAATTTGCAAAATGATCAGTGTGTCAGTAGACCAAACTTGTGACCGACAGAAGGAAAGAATTTTTGGAGATAGAAAAATAAGCATACTAGCATTGAGCCAAACTTATAGGTATTAGACTTATGTGACCGAATTATTTTCATATTCTATTCAACCTATTTCAAGAGTAACTCAACAAGGTCTATCTGATGACCCTTCTTTATCATTTTGTAAGCCATATCCATAGCACTACATGGTACACTCTTAAGTCTTCTTGACTAAAAGAACTTATAACATATTACATGTCTTGAAAACTTAACTTCCAGATCCACAATCGATGCAATCTTTAATGATCTATTATCCCATGCTTTGCTTGTATTTTTCTCAACATCGGCTCGAGATGAACTTCAAAATGTTTTAGCCTTGTTGGTTGTAGGATACCCTGTAACCCTATGAATCATTTTCTTTGTCAATTTCATCAGTTTATCTATCCAAAATATTGTTACGAATGGGAACACTGAGGGGGGGTGAATCAGTGTTCACCATATTTATCTTTTCACTTAATCTTTAAACTAAACTTAAATGCTTAAGTACTGAAATGAACATCCACATAAACATGAAACATGAAATTAACACATAACACCAATATGGTTACGAGGAAACCCAAATAGGTAAAAACCTTGGTGGGAATTGACACCCACTAATATTCTGCACTAGTGTATTATGATCCTTGTTAGAAGATCCTTAACCCTATTAGGAGTTGCTTTACAATATGTTTAGTACCATAGACCTTGTCAAGGGTCGAACCCTGTTAGGAGTCTTTTACAATAAACCCAGTTAGGGGTGTGGATGCACTATCCTAGAGCTCACTACTCAAGTGGTGAAGGCTACAACCTTCTAATCTCAGATACACACTATATCTGTTGAATGAACTATCATTGTGACACTGCTTGTCTGGTTAGTTCCTTTGATGCACTGATGCTTTGACCTCTTGCAAAGATCTAATACATCTTATATTATCTTCATGCACTTATGCTCTACTTATCACAACTCTATATCAACTTCCATGTTGATTAAAATGGGCACATCTCATATTTATATGCGCATACAAAACAAACAACTAGGTCAGCCCTTAAACCTATTACATCCAACACTTCCAAATGAATTGGCTCAAGCATGTTTACAAAAAAACATATTTACATGTTGGTAACCTAATTACAATAGATTCATAGCCTTTACATCATTATAATATAACCACAAACTCAAAATTCTAACAGTCGGCTGCTTACTTTATTTTTCTCTTGCGCACACTAGCTATGTAACTTCAACTGTCTATATCTTTCTCATACTTTAATATCTAATCATGCGCTCATAGAATAAGCATGAATATAGTCTAACCAACTTAACTTCCAAGGTGTACACCATAACTTAGTTGTATGCATGTTTTTTGATGCTCTGAGCTTCACGAACTCTGTACACTGTCCAATCTTCAACACTTAGTTGATTTCTAATCTTCCCATCAAGTGTGCTGACTCCAAACTACTATATGACATTTTTGCCATAATGACAAAAGTATACTAAGTCATATACACCAGTATAGCCAAGTTTCCAACAATCTCCCCCTTTTTCATTGATGGCAACAAAGGAATATGGCCAAGTTGCTAATTGTTCCTTAATACAAAAAACATTTGTCTTATATCTCCTTTATACTTAATTTTTATCTTATATCTCCTTATACATATCTATAACCCATATTCTACACATAATCCCCCTTTGACATTAATGAAAAAGGTGTGTCAAAATTGTATGTACAAAAACTTATTATGATAAAACATCCAAATATGCTATCTGTGGGTTTTGGATCTCCTTCTTCCAAAATGTTATCAGTGAATTCACAATCTGGAGATGGGTGCACAAAGCATACTGTAGCTTCTCCATCTTCTCCAATATGTGCTAGGACCTTGATCATATGTCACCATGGTGGAATCAATCTCCTTGATATTTTGATTAATTATGTCTAATGAGGGTGCAAGAGCATTCCTTAGTTGAGTTTGCCTAGCCCTTATCTTGGTCATCTCTTTTTCTGCCTTCTCAATCTTCTCTATCTATCCTTGGTAGACATTATTGCACATGTTTACATCAATATATGGATCTTCCACTAATTTCCTTATGTTGTCTATCATGACTTCTACCTCTTGAATCTTCTTGTATAGATCACCAATCAACTTGTCCTGGTTCATACAGTCAGCAATGATCTTTCTGCCCTTTGCTGCAAACTCCTTCAAGGATGCTTGACCAACCTTTAGTGAGCTTAGGTCAAGTGTATAATTGCTAACCAATTCACTCAATCTCTTCTTCAAGTACTTCTCCTCTGAAACTAAGGATGCAATTTCTTCCAAGCTAGAGAAACTATTCTTGAACTGTGAAATCACTAAGCTAACATCATCAACGGAGTGTACTTTGGACACTTTCTTGTCTGCTGGTAACAAGCTATTCAAAATGTTTACTGATTCTACAAGGAGGGGATTCCTCATCACCTATTTCTCCTTGGCTTTCTCCATAGATAAGATGCTAAACTTAATCAGGTCTTCTTCTCCCCATGAGTCCAGACTAGTTGTGTCAGGTGTCAAACTTGACAACAATGTTGCTGAGGGAGTGATGGGAGTGATATCCATCACTTTTTGTTTTACCTTGATTAGCTCAACTAATGGTTCATTTCTATCTACTTCTTTTTCTATTTCTTTTTCTTTTCCTTCTTCTTACTTTTCTTCCATCTTTTCTTTTCTTCTTTTTCTATTTTTTCTTTTTCTTCTTCCACATTTATCATATCTTCAATCATTACTTCTTCTTGATGAGTAGGAGTGTTACTGCATAAGATTTCAGCTTCTTGTGTGCTCACAAAAGCTTCTTCAAACTTGCCCAATTCCATGTCAGTAGCTGCCATGGATATCTCTACATTATCAATGATAATGGTGATATTCTTTAGTGATTCTATCATGGGCGCAGACTTACCTGCCTCTATTTGTGTTTCAACTATAGGCACTAAGTCCTGAGGACCTGTCATTGATGCATTAGTGGGCTCTACCACCTTGACTTCCTTTGAGGGTACTTGAGATGTTGGCATAGTAGATGGATCCATGTGTCTATTCATAAAGACCTTATCAAAGGCTTTCTCTATTTCTTTTGCAACTAATTCATAGTTCTTGTCCATAATGTGCAAAGTCCTTGACTTGGTTCTGAGGTGTGGTTTTACTAGCTCTAACAATAGAGATTTTTCTTCTAAGGAACATACTAGAAGGGTATCATCTAGAATCTTTCACTTATCCTTAAATCCTCTTCAATGGCTTGTCTTTTTTGGAATTCTATGATATTCCATACATTATTAGGAATCATGGTCTTTAGTTCCAAGACTGTCTTCTTGAACTTCAACATGTGTTTGACTATCATTCCATGTATCTTTGATTTGTCTATCTCACTATATTTTTCATAAAACTTTCCTACTTGATCAATTCTTCCCTCATCAATTATTCTTTCACTTAGTACACTAAGACTAGGTTTGAAACTTACTTCAGGAGGTGCTTGTGAGTTCTTTCTGTTTCTTGTTACTCTTGAGTATGGATGATTAGTGCTAATCTCTTTCTTCCTCTTTGGCATTGCCTTATACTCAGGAGGAGCAATAAGATCAATGGTTTATTTGGGTGCAGAAGGAGTAACATCAGCTTTACTCTTATGTTCATCAAATTTTTCTATCTTCACCTTCTTCAACTTAG
Source organism: Chamaecyparis obtusa (assembly GCA_027943335.1). Taxonomy (NCBI): domain Eukaryota; kingdom Viridiplantae; phylum Streptophyta; class Pinopsida; order Cupressales; family Cupressaceae; genus Chamaecyparis; species Chamaecyparis obtusa. The sequence goes on along the minus strand of BSBK01001376.1, from coordinate 2,100,615 downwards.
GATCATCTGATTCAGTCTTTATTTTTACTGCACTCTCTAATTCCAGAGCAATGTTTTGTTCCCTTGCTTTGTCTAGGTCTACTTGAGACACTCCATGAATTCTCAAGATCTCTGAGGTAACCTTAGCAACCTTTCTTTTTGTTGCTATGTTGTTTAACACTGCATCAACTTCTCTTATTTTCTCCTCATAGGTTCCCCATCTTGGCTCATTAGGGTCTTTAGGTGCTACTAACATAACTTGAGCATAAGCCTCTAGAATAGGCTCTTCCACTTCATATCCTAGTGGATGAATCCACTTTGTTCTTGGTTCAAATGCCTCTATGCATGTTGTGTAAACCAGGCTGTCATTTGGAGATTTCTAACTTTCATTCTAAAAATAATCAGCTAGTGCGCTCTTGCACGAAGGTTCCTCTAGTCTCCAAAGGCTTAAGTCCAAAGGCGCATACTCTGAGAGTGAGCATACCAGCCATGCAGGGGTCTAGATAAAAATTAGCTCCCCCTATGACCCTGAGGGCCATTATCCAGATATAGAGGGTGCATCCATTGTGGATGCATCCAATACATACTCATCAACCTTGTCCTTCTTTTCTTCTGACCAAATCAAGCTCGCATCCTCTGAAGCTTTCACAAAATTGACTTCTCCTTCAGGATCCAAAACTGATTTTTGAGGCTTTTTAGGGCTTTCCTTGCCTTGCATCCTTGATCTACAAAACTTTGAGATGTTTCCAGCCTTGTTACAAGAGTGACAAATGACTAGAGGCCTTATATTCCTTGGTGCATTGACATGAGTCACCATCTTACATTGTTTAGCTAAGTGACCATTATAGTTACATATTTGACATGTAACATTCTGAGAACTTCTTATATTTGACTGATTCTAATTTATTTGATTATGAGTCATGTTCTTTCGAGTTGTCTTACAATTCATAGTTCTATGACCAAATTTATTGCATGAATAATAGTAACCATTAAAAGGTCTTACCTATGTATAGTTCCTTGCTATGTGTCCATGCTTGTTACATGCATAACAAGTGTGGTCTACTGGCTTGCGCTCATTCTTAGGTAGTTCAATAAGATCCTTAGTTTGACTTCCAATCTCCTTAGTATCTAAGGTGCCTTCTGGTGCTTTCATTCTTGCTCACATGTTATTAATCTAATTTTCTGCTTCTTTGTATCCAATGCAGCTAGTATCTCCTTTAGCTCTTCTTGCATACAACTAAGATTCTATCAAATTAGAACTGGTGTGTAATTTATCAATGTTATTCTTAGCATTTTTCAATTCATATTCCAAGCTTTCTTTGTTGTTTCTTAGCTCCAAGATTTCCATGTTTTCTTTCCTTAATTCTTCATTTAGTTGAAGGTTCTCTTTGACCTGTTCATCATAAACTTCCTAATTGTTAATCAATTTATCATCAAATTCTTCAAGCTATTCTTTCAAGGATGTATTTTCTTTATTCATATTCTTGAGCATTATCCCTAGATCACTAGTAGAGCATTCTTTTAAATCCTTCCTTAGCTTTTTGATGACTAATTGAGCATCACTGAGTTTTTCTTTTAGTTCTTCAGTTTCTCTTTCAGATTTGTCCAGGTCTTCAAGAGCAGCTTCAAGATTTCTTTTTAGATGTTTCATTTCTTCTTTTTCCATGATCTCCTCAAGTGGTTAAACTTATTTGCTGAGGACAAGAGCTCTGATACCAATTGTTAGGAATGGGAACACTGAGAGGGGGGGATGAATCAATGTTCACTATATTTATCTTTTCACTTAATCTTTAAACTAAACTTAAATGCTTAATTACTGAAATGAATATCTACATAAACATGAAACATGAAATTAACACATAACACCAATATGGTTATGGGGAAACCCAAATAGGTAAAAACCTTGGTGGGAATTGACACCCACTAATATTCTACACTAGTGTATTATGATCCTTGTTAGAAGATCCTTAACCCTGTTAGGAGTTGCTTTACAATATTTTTAGTATAGTAGACCTTGTCAAGGGTCAGACCTTGTTAGGATTCTTTTACAATAAACCCTGTTAGGGCTATGGATTCACTATCCTAGAGCTCATTGCTTAGGTGGTGAAGGCTACAACCTTCTAATCTCATATACACACTATATCTGTTGAATGAACTGTCACTATGACACTACTTGTGTGATCACTTCCTTTGATGTGTTGATGCTTTGACCTCTTGAAAAGCTCTAATATATCTTATACTCTCTTCATACACTTTTTCTCTACTTATCACAACTCTATATCAACTTCCATGCTAATTACAATAGGTGCATCTCATATTTATATGCGCATACAAAATAAACAACTAGGTCGGCCCTTAAACCTATTACATACAATGCTTCCAAATGAATTGGCTCAAGCATGTTTACAAACAAACATATTTACATGTTAGAAACCTAATTAAAATAGACTCATAGCCTTTACATCATTATAATATAACCGCAAAATCAAAATGCTAACAGTCAGTTGCTTACTCTATTTTTCTTTGGCGCACACTGGCTGTGTAACTTCAACTGTCTGTATCTTTCTCATACTTGTATATCTAATCATGTGCTCATAGTCTAAGCATGAATATATTCTAACCAACTTAACTTCTAGGGCACACACCATAACTCAATTGTACACATGTGCGTTGATGCTCTAAGCTTTAGGAACTCTGTACATTGTCCAGTCTTCAACACTTAGCTAATTTATGATCTTCCCATCAAGTGCGCTGACTCCAAAATACTATATGACTTTTTTGCCATAATAAAAACACTTTACTAAGTTATATACACTAGTATAGCTAACTTTCCAACAAATGTGTCCTCATGATATCGACTTAGCACAACCCTTATCCATTCTTTTTTAAAATTCTTTGCAAAATTTAGGGCATTGGTGAGTCCACTCATTCCTACTTGTTTATGCTCTGGTTTCAACTTTGTATCTTCATCACATAGTGCCTTGCATGAAACATACATATCAAAATCTTCTATTTCTCCTATTTTGCAATGAATTTATGATTGGATGTCTTCAACCAATAAAACCCTAGGTGGGATGCTAGAAAAAGTGCCCGCTGAATCCATTTTTTATGAAATTTTTGAGTATAACTTGTACTTGGGTTCACTATAGTTTGCTGACACTATAAGATTAACTTCCTCTTCCACATCTGTAGAAGTGCTTGTAATGGATGCCATTATAAAAAACTAGGTTTTTGGTATGTATGATGAATATGCTTGGTAGGGGTTTCAACTTACTTAGAATATGTCAAAGAATGTGCTCGGTTCAATCTGCAACTGCTTTGGATGAACTTGAAAGCTTCTTTGCTCAAACTCACTCTGTGAAATTTTTTGCTCTACGAAATCACTTTGTGAAAATGAACTCAGACTTCCGTGTATTTATAGCATTTTACAAATTCCTGCTTAAAACTTTATATCATTAATGCTTGACCTACTTCCATCTCGGTGACAACTGTCGACTCGGTGACTACTACAAACTTCCATCAGCTCGGTTAACACATGATTTCTTATTCAGTTGATACTAATACTTGGTTAACCTTGAATAGTGATTACTGACAGGTAACCTTTTGCTTGGTCTAACTTTTACCGACTGTGTGACTTTGTTAGCTCAAGACATATAAACCATAGTGCATCTATGTTCATGCAGATTTGGGATGTGCTCATCAAATATAAGGAACTGTATGTATAATATGATCATTTGAGATGTCAGTTCCATACATACCTATATCACCTTAAGTAGAGGTACCACTGTCACCTAATCTAGTGGATGAGGTTTCACCGACAGTATTACTTGACTCAACATTTTCATTTGATGCCTTTATCCACATAGTGTTCCTGATTCTCATGATATCTGCAATAGTGTTTCCACTCTCAAATACATGTCCTTCTTCTGGTGATCGGTCTCTTCAGTCCTTTCTTAGATTATCAACCTTATGACAATTTAAGCATGCCATTCCAGTGCTTGTCCAACTTCGTGATTGTCCAACCCATCTTTTCCTATTACAGTTTGCTAAAATGTGCCCATATCTACCACGTGCAATACAATTAGCCCATGTGTTGTAATCCCAAACATAAGAATTACCTTGTCTCTTCAGTTGATAAGGCTCTGGTTTGCTCTTTTATTTTGGTGTCCATACTTGCTTCATTTTTGCCTTACACTCTCGTGCAGTGTGTCCATGTTCATTACAAGTATAACATAATTTCTCCATAGTAGGATTGTTAGCATTCTTATTCAATTTTTCTCTACACTCATAAGATTTGTGACCAAACTTTCCACAATAATAACAATATCCATTAAACTTAGGAGTGACTAGGGGTTTACCTTGTGCTTTTCTTCTACAGACATTTGAGGTATGTCCTAGTTTTTCACAGTGATAACATGACAGCATCTTAGGTCTTTGATTCTGATTGTTGTTGACTTGTTAAGCTTTTTTGGATGATTCTCCTTCACCGGTATAACCTAATCTAGCTTTACTTCCAAATCTTCTTTGATTAGTCAAAAAATCATCAATCTTTTTCAAACTATCTTCAGCCAATTTCATCATTTCATTGTGTTGTTGTTGAGTTCTTACTTCATTTCTCAGTTTCTCATTCTCTTTCCTGAGTATTCCAATATCTTCAAGTTTTCTTGACAGTTCACCATTTACTTGGTTGACCTCCTAATTCAAAAGCATCATCTAATTGGATATTTTGAAATGGTGCTCGGTGAGTCTTTGTATCTCAATTTCCTTTGCTTAAAGTTATTCAATTATCTATCTTTAGTCTTCAATAGCTATATTCCTTTCTTTCTTAGCATGTCTAGCATTGTTCATTACTTCTACCATTCTCACCATTTGTGATTCTTGACCGATTTGTAGTGCTTTCACTTGTTCAATTAAGTGAAAAATCTTTTTAGACAAATCAGAGATTATAATTTTAGATCCATTAGAAATACTTCCTGAACTAGATCCAATGTGATCAAATAAATCATCAATCTCTTCTTCATGGTAACCAATCTCATTTTGTAGAATATCTAGGCTCTTCCTTTCAACTAGTAATTTCTTCAATCCATCCTTGGCTTTCTTATACTACTCAACAAACATCTGCATTTGAATATTTTGATTCTCTATTATTTTATCCAACTTATATCTCTCCATGGTTAGATCTTTACCCTTCAGTGGTTAAATTGTTCAATAAGAGGGTTGTGCTCTGACACCAATTGTTGGAATTGGAGAGATAGGGTACTGAGAGGGGAGGGGTGAATCAGTGCCCACAAAAACTTTTAACTCATAAACCTTTCTAACCTTAAACAGAAAATAGTAGTACCTTCAACTATAACTTGAATCCATTGCATGCATCATTCATTCAATTAACTTATCAAAGTAAATAGCATGAAATCAACAAGATAATCATCACATAACACAAGTATTTTGGTAATGCGAAAACCCTTGTTAGAAGGTAAAAACTACGGTGGGGATGACACCCACAAATTCTTTACTACTACAAATAGAAAAGGCTTTCCTGTTAGGGCTACAAGTGGTGATCACTTCTGGTGATCTTACCCTATTAGGAGTAACATGTTAGATCGATTAGATCTACCTAGTGATAGGATCTCAACAACACTACTTAAGTGTGCACTCGATTAAGAGATTTACAAAAAGACTATTAGGTCTACTCTATTAGGAGATTTTACCAAAACTCTATTACAATGATTAGAAAATAACAGGTAACTATCTACTAATGACAACTCAACTTGTCTGATACAGATCTATGAAATACTGCATAGATATCACATTTCTATGTGAAGATCTCTGCTCTGAACTACTCGGTAGCCTTGTCTAGTTCTGCTTAATCTAAATATCTCTTAATATTGTTCTTCTCTTCCTGATAACTAATATTCATGAAGTTGGCTAATGCTTCAAGAAGTTATTTTCATGTTATCAACCTCCTTATCAAGCATCTCTCTCATGCATACAAAAATAACATGAAATTTACATTTATATAGCATACTACTTTTTTCGCTTAACAAAATTTAGGTTACAATATCTTAGAGAAAACCCTAAGATCTACAGTGTACAAAAATAACCTAGATCTAGCAAATACATAAATATTATCATCACAATTAATGATGGAATCTTACAATAAATGATCCTTGATCTTAGTAAAACATTTTGTGATTCTGTTGTAACCATTTGCATAGATAACGGTGCCATTCTTGATTACTATTTCATTTACTATCTTCCTTGGTAAACACTGTATATATTTCTCAGTAAATATATTGGTGCTCGGTGTCTAGTCTACTCGGTATCAGTGTACACTGATGCTTGGTAGAACTGCCCTGGTGCTTGGTGTGAAGACTTGACCGACTGGCTTGAAGTGCTTGCAATTTACTGACTGTAGTAGCATAGGTAATTGTCTGATGTCTTTGATACTAATGACAACCTTTAATTCTCAAATAGAGATAACATGGATGTGATACATAAATTTTCTCCTAGAGTCTTGATTGAAGAAGGAGAGAGTTCTAATGTTAGATCACTAGAGTTAGATTTGCATAACATTAACATGAAATTTAATAATAATGAAATTAACTCTAATAATCCTAACACCTATTTAGAAGAAAACTTAATGGAAAACATCTTGCAAGTTAATAATGTTGATAATAATGTGGTGCTATCTCTTGAACCTACTGAATATTTATCCTTAATACATCCTGAATTAATAGACTGGAATGAGCCTACGTCTACAAGCCTGTTGTCTTTTGACAATGACTATTCCCTAACCTGTTATCTTAACGCTTGTGAACCATTCCTTTCTTCCACCAATGTAAAGAGAAAAACCATGACTGAGGATGATATCAAGTTTCTCAGTCTCAAAATGAAAAACAAAAAGAACAAGAGATCTGATGGTGAAAACCACTTAGTGGCAGTGTCAGATTCTAAAAGAGAAAAAGAAAAAGACATATCTGATGGTGAAAATTTCCTAGAGGCACCAAAGGATGGGATTCTTGATATCCTCCCAGATCATTTTCAAAAAAGATCCTCAGTTCTGATTGAACCTACACAACCCATTAATTTGGGAATGATAGAAGCTCCTCGGCTAGTTCACATTGCTCAGTTATTGACAGAAGAGGAAAAGATCTAATTCACTAGTTTCTTCAAAGAAAGAAGATCATTTTTTCTTGGTCTTATTTAGACATGCCTAGATTGGATACAGATTTTATTATGCATCACTTGTCCATTTCTCTTGATGTGAAACTATTAAAGTAAAAACTAAGGAAAATGAACCCACATGTGGCATTGCTAGTAAAGGCAGAATTGGAAAAACTACTGAAAGTTGGATTCATTAGAGCTATTGATTATGCAGACTAGATTTCAAACATAGTTCTTGTTTCTAAGGCAGACAGATCCATAAGAGTTTGCACAAACTTTAGATATTTAAACAAGGCTTGTCCAAAGGATGACTTTCCACTTCCCAACATAGACATGATTGTAGATTTGACGACAGGATATGAGATGTACTCAATAATGGATGGATTTTCTAGATATAATCAAATTAAAATTGCCCTTGAATATCAAGAAAAGACCACATTCACATGCACATTTGGAACATACTTTTGGAATGTGATGTCATTTGGTCTCAAAAAGGTAGGTGCAACTTATCAAAGAGCAATGACCACAATATTCCATGACATGATGCATAGAAACATGGAAGACTATGTAGATGATACATTGGCAAAGTCAAAAATAAGGACTACACATATAGAAGATCTAAGGAAAATCTTTGATAGAATGGAACAGTTTCAATTAAGGCTTAATCATAAGAAGTGTGCATTCGGTTTATCATTTGGAAAACTATTAGGGTTCATAGTCTTAGCAAAAGGAATTGAAGTGGATCTAGAAAAAGTGAAAGCTATTCTTGAAATGCAACCACCTAGAAATATTAGTCAAATGAGGATGCTCCAAGGAAAGCTACAATCCATAAGAAGATTTATATCTTATTTGGTGGATAAGGCACAACATTTCACAAAGTTGATGTGAAAAGGAACTACATTCACTTGGGACGAGTAATGTGAAGAAAATTTTGCCCAAGTCAAGAAATATTTGATGAATCCTCCAATCCTAATGGCTCGAATCTATGGAAAACCTCTATTATTATACATATCAGCGACAGATACATCATTAAGAGTATTGCTTGCACAAGAAGATGAGGATAAGAAAGAAATATCTATATACTATATCAGCAGAACTTTGGTCACATATGAGTTGAACTATTCAATAATTGAAAAAGCATGCTTAGTAGTGGTATTTGTATCCCAAAAGCTTAGGCATTACATGTTGGCACATAAGGTGAACATAGTGGATAAGATTGATCCACTCAAATATCTATTAAGTAAGGCAATGCTGACAGGAAGGTTAGCAAAGTGGTTCCTAATTCTAAGTGAATTTGACAATGAATATGTTGATATAAAATCCATTAAAGGACAAGTGATTGTTGATCAACTTGCAAAAACACCATTAATAGATGACAAGCCATTACATGTGGAGTTTCTAGATGAATCTATTATGCACTTGATAGAGCACCCATTGAAAATGTATTTTCATGGCTCATTCACGCCACAAGGATCACGAGTTGGATGCTTATTCATTACACCACAAGGATATAAAATCTTGAAAGCATATAAGATTATCTTTCCATGTACAAACAACACAGTAGAATATGAAGCTCTAGTGAATGCACTCAAAACTTACAATAGAGTGGAAAATTGTTGAACTACACATCTATGGAGATTCACAACTCATTATCAATCAGGTGAATGGTGACTATTAGACAAAAGATGATAATCTCATGCCTTACAAAAGAATGGTGGATGACTTGAAGAAATACTTTATCTTCATCACATTCAAGAAAATTCCAAGATCATAAAATAGAGTAGTTGATGTGATGGCTACTTTGGCATCAATGTTACAACTTGAAGAACATCAATTTTGCTATGACTTCCTAGTGGAAGAACTCTAATTTTCCACCTATTACTCACCCAAATCTCATATTTTTTGTACCCTTGAAACCTAAGTTTTATCCAAATACACCTAGATCTATTCTTACCTAAAAGACCAAACAATCCCTGAAGGCTATTCCAGAAATGAAAAGAGATCCCTTATAAGAGTGGCATCATGTTATATAAGCATTGCTAATGACTTGTATAAATGTGGTCTAGATGGTACACTTCTTAGGTGTTTAGAAAATGAAGAATCTAATCGTGCATTAAAGGAAGTTCATGAAGGTGTGTGCGGGCCACACTCGAATAGTTTTTCATTAGCCAAGAAACTCTTAAGAGTTGGATATTATTGGCCCATAATGGAAAAAGATGCTATACATTTTTCAAGAAAATGCAAGAAATTCTAGATCCATGGTAACCTGATACATGCTCTAGCTAGGGAGCTAATTCCTTTCATAACACATTGGCCATTCCAGCAATGGACCTTTGATTTAGTTGGTTAGATTTACCCAAATTAATCAAGTGGACATAAATACATCATTACTGCAACTGAGTATTTCACAAAATGGGTGGAAGTTGTCCCACTCTCTAATGCAACTGGAAAAAAAATTTCAATGTTTATCTTGAACTATATTATCTACAGATATGGAATACCCTCATCGATTGTGACTGACAATAGGGGTCAATTCAGAAAAAAAGACACAGATGAGTTGTGTCTTCAATTCAAAATCACTCAACATTGTTCCTCAATCTATTACCCTCAAGGTAACGGACAAGCTGAAGCATCAAACAAAACTATCTTAAAAATCTTGCATCAAACAGTGAATAAATCAAGAAAGGGTCGATATTTACAAATCAATCCAGCATTGTGGGCTTATAGAACCAGCATCAAAACACCAATTGGTGAAACTCATTTTGCACTAGTTTCTGGATCAGAGGCAGTCTTACCAGTTGAGGTAGAAATTCCATCACTGAGGGTATCACTGAAACATCTAGTCACTGATGAAGACTATCGAATCTCTAGACTACAAGAGCTAGAATTGCTAGATGAGTGCAGGCAATAGGTGTTTGATCATCTTAAAGTTTACCAAAAGAGAATGTCAAGAGGATATAACAAGAAAGTAAAACCAAGAATTTTTCAGGTAGGAGATCTAGTTCTAAGAGATAATCCTAAAAATCAACAGAATCAAGAACAAAAAGGAAAATTTGAGCCCAACTGGCTAGGTCCCTTTGTCATCACAGCAGCATTTGGATCAGGAGCCTATCAATTGGCTACACCTAAAGGAGATGTTTTACTAGATCCAATAAATACTCTACATCTAAAAAGGTTTTATGCCTGACATTCTTGAGGTAGCTTCTGCATTGTGAAAAGAGTCCTAAAAAAAGTACAAAAAAATTAGAAAAAGTTCCTGAAGAAAAGCAAAAACAGCAAATATGGATCCTAAAAAAAATAAAAAACAATAGAAAAAGTCTTGAAAAAATGACCACCTCAGTGAAAACCTAGCAAATAGGCACCTTGGTGAGTCCAAAAAAAATAGAAAAAGAAAAAGTACAAAAAAATTGGAAAAGAGAAAAAGTGTCTTGGTGAAAACCTGGTAAACAGGTGCTACTTGTAATCAACGCTCTATCTATCAAGACAATGCTTGCACATTTGGCCGATGTGAATCTCAATTTGTACATATCTTCCAGTCACTTTTGTGACATGCCAAATCCTAAAAGCTTATTATTAGAAAATTGTATCTTCCTAAGGATGGAATCTATCCACATTAAGGTCCTAGGTAAACTGTTTTCCTAGGGGGAAATGATCAAGGTCACGCATGTTTCTAAGTCATTGTTAGGAATTTTTGCTAGGGTGTTGAGTCTGTAATATATGTTAAACTATGAACAAAGGTATTTCTCAATACCACCCTAGTCCGCAATAGATGTTGAACTATAAAAACAAAGGTATTTCTCAATACCATCATAAATAGTATTTCTTAATACTTGGACCTAAAAGTGTTCATAAACACTATGTCATGATGATAAGAGTGTTTCTAAACACTAAACAAGTAAACCACTTATTAATAAAAGAGAAATCAATGATTGATAATAATTTCTATGTGTGTGTGTTTGCAAAATTAATCAACAGTGTTCCTAAACACTATAAGCACAACTGTCTATTTTAAAGAAAATACATTGATTATTTTAAAGGAATAATGAACTTTTCTTATTATCAATTTTTTATTGTTATGTTTCCTTGGGTGAATTGATTATGTCCAAAAAGGACTAGAAAAACAAGGACTAGGGGCATTACATTTTCTTTGTCTTCTATTTGTGGTGATAAATCCGATGATCTAAGGTGATCGTAGGAAATGGGTGTCTATTATAAGTGCCACCATCATGATTGGAATGCCACGTATACCTCGACCTGTTTCCTATAAAAGCTTTAGTGAGGTTAGATTTATTTCCTCGCATGTTTTAAACTTAGGTGAAAAACTACTTCCTAGTAAGGTACATAGTAAATTGGATTATACCCAAGGATATGAATATAAAATAAAAGGTCATTGTGGGTATATATTTACACATTATGCACCAAAAAAGAAAAGGGTTTATATTAAATAGGAAGTAACTGACAGAACATTCTAGCCTATATGCTTTAATGTTTAGGTTATCTTTTGACATGACAAATGAGAGGGAAGTATTCATATTTTCATGATTGCTAAATCTATCAGTGAAAATTGTACTCACCTAATGAGGTCCCATTAAAAAGGCTCTATGATGATAATTGATCCACTCTGAATAAATAGTGACTATCCTAGGTGTCTTAGTCTAGGTGCATTCATTGGTTAATTTCATCAACGTTCATTTATAGTTGCATTTCACATTAATTTGCATTAGGTTCATTTAGATGCATTTCATGTTTTTAGTTGCATTAAAATTCATTTTAAATTGCATTCATTTTAATATAGTTGCATACATTTTAAGTTGCATCAGTATGAATGTGTGAATTCAATTATCTAAACAGTGTTATGTTAACACTAATATCAATCCTAATTGCTTATTAACACTTCTTAAATGATCTACGATTGATCCATATTCATTCCAATCATTGTAATTCTTCCTAAATGCTAGAAAACACTAATTTTATTCGAATGTATTCCGATTTCGGTCCCGAGGGGCATAATCATACTAAAATTTAGTTCTTCAAATCAAATTCTTAAATGCTAGGGGCGTGACAATTTTCTTCAATCAAGTTGATATGATTAATCTTTACAACATTGATCAATTTCATCGCTTCAAATCAAATTGGTTATTTGTCAGCACGTTCAGTTACTGCAAATCAAATTTAACTGGAATTTATTTTTCAAATCTCTTATCGGTTTTCATTCAATCAAGCTCAGAACCGGTATGGTCAATTCTTGTTCAATCAAGTTTAGAATTGATGACTTTAGAATCAAGTAGGATTTCATTCAATCAAGTTCAGAGTTCTCAAATTCAAAGTAGTTCTCTTTACTGCTCTCTAAATCTTCTTAAAATCAAAGTGGTCCTCACTACTCTCTAAATCACTTGATATCAGAGTAGTTCTTGTTGCTCTCTAAATCTCCTTGAATCCATCAGTTTTGCTGAATCATGTCTTAAATCAATTTTTCTTTGAATCCTTGTGTTGTTCGTAAAGCAATTCAAAGAGGGGCAAATGTAATCACCTAAAATTGGGTTAATAGAACCTAAGACCCTATTTGCCCTAATTTGGAATAAAAACCCCTAATTGTGTTAATTTGATCCCTGATTAATTAACATAATTCATTAAATTCAATAAAATCATTAAATCTCATAATTCAAATATTTATCATCAAATAATCAAGTAAAATCACTTTGATTATCTCTTAGCCTAGTTAATTAAATCAAACCCATTAAATTCATGGATAGAGTAATTAATTAAAAGAAATGAGTAAATCCCTCTCAAAATGGTATGTCACCTTAAAGGGGACAACAAAGACACCTCAAGCCAATGAGAGGTAATCACATGGATCAAGCTTGGAGGCATCTCAACCACTCATCATGGATGCATCTTGACCATTCAAAATCTCAACATTCTATAAAAAGAGAATTTTCAAACCTCAAAACATATAGTTAATTTGAATTCATAAATGCATGTTGTTAATTTGATTTCATAGCTAATTAGATAACACTTCAATTTGGATAATAGTAATGAATTGATGAATCAAAGGCTTTCATGCATAATTTGAATGAATTTGTTAGTTTCATTTCATATTTGATTAAATCTCTCATTCTAACATGCATTGTCACTATTTAGGATTATAATCTGAGATAAAATTTTAAATCCTTTTCATACTTGTGTTAGTTAGAGAGCAATAGGACAATTTCAATTGCCATTTTCTTTGTTGGATTGATCATTCTAAAAATTGATATAATGTTCTATTGAAGTGTTGTGTTGCAAGTTTGCAGGTCAACAATTCACACACACACTATGTTGCTCTATCAATTTTGTATAGGAAATAAACTAAAAGACACAAACTAAACTAGAAACTTAAATGTGCTAGAAGCAAATCTAACTACACAATAGGTGTTGTGGGTTGATTATTCAATGACATAATAATTATATAAAATTACTAAAACTACTAGAATTAACTATGTTGAGACACAACTTGTCCCAATAAACTCATTACTAACATCAAAACATATTAAACAATTTTCTACATACTACTAAAGAGTCCCAAAACCTCAAGTGGCCCTTGCTTGAGTGGCTATAATATTAGTTATCAGTATTGAATCCTTAGTATCCAAAGTTCCTTGCCAAAATTTATCTTTTTATTACAATTAAAAGATATTGCATGGATTGATATCAAACTTGTTGATTGAACAAAGACACTACTAACAAAGCTTAGTTGTTTATTATTTACTCTTTCTCTTCAACTCTAATAGGATCCAATATTTATACATAAAATTCTTGGAGTTGATTTACTAAAAAATGTCAATTCTCTATGATAATGAGGAGAAGACTTGTTCTTTTTACAAACAACAATTAAGACCTAACTAAATAGATTTGAGAGTGTCACAATCTTCTTCAAACTCTTGCAACATAAAAGTACACTTATATCTAAAAATAGGGAAAGAACATGGAAAAATCTTTATTGGAGTAATTAGGACATCGTCTAATTCATTATATATAAGGTCCTTTGGTGCAAGAGCACATAATGAGACTAAATGAATCATGCATCTTCCTTGTGACTCTTAAGGGGTCTTGTTTATGTCTAGATCCTATTAGGAGTCTTGTCAATCCAATTGATCCAATTGTGAGGCCTAGTTCCAAGATTTGGCATTTATAAGCCACTTGGTCAACTATGGTCAAAGGATCCCAAATCTTAGGATTTAGAATATTTTCATGTTTTCATGTTAATTTAGTCATTAATGAACCATAGGTTCAAGTTTTGCAATAAAATCACACTCATAGTGCAAAAGTCAAAAATTGTCAAAAGTTGTCAAGCAACTTTTTGGACAACTTGACAACTTTTGGTTTTTGAGTCTAATTGACTTCCCCAACAAATATATGGTTTTAAATTCAGTAGTAACCAATGATGTTGGCCTTCATATAGCCCTTTTAGGTGGGTGGAAGGAAGATTGGATGTAAATTTGTTTTTAAATGAATAAAATATAACATTTTCCTGCAAATAGTCAAGTTTCTTATTTCTGCACGAATCTGTATGGTTTAGATTGATGATAAAATTAATGGGACTGTGAAGAGCCTTGAATAATATTTCATTTGAAACCAATTTGGAGATCTAAGGTCTTTGGAGTTGAAAGTTAGAGTAATTTTTCTAAAACTGGTCTGAAACCCTCATTACCTAGGGTTTCTTCATTCAAGTTTGATTTCCTCTCATGTCCACCATTATAAAATTCTAATTTTTGGTGGAATGATAGGTTTTCATGTATATTTAATTTTTGTGAAGTTAATTTTTAGGGAAGTGTGTGTCCATCCATGTTTCCATTGAATTAAGGTTGACATCTCCATGTGGCAACCTAGTTTCAGTATGAAGAACTAATGACAGTCAAGTGTTGGGGTTGAATCAAGTTATGAATTTGGGTTTGGAGTGTATTGAGACCATGCTAGCAAAATTCCAAGCATTTTTTTCATTCCCCTATTGATCCTTAGGGTACTTCCTTCAGAAAAGTGACCTAATTACATAATTAGGCGTAGTTGACATTGTTAAGGACAGTCTTGTTCTTAAAGTCTCTTAAACCCCTTGCTTGGTAGTTTAATGGTACCCCAAAATGGATGTCTAAAACTAAATCTATCCTCAAGGTTCAGTGTTGATTTTGGGAGAAGTGCCCTTGATCCTTATTTATAGGGCTATAAGGGAATTGAGAGCTAAAGAAGGAAGTAATGTTTGCAGAATGTCCTGAGGACTCTCAGTAGTTTGGACATGTTTATAGGTCATGAAACACCTTTGACAAGTTGATTCAACCCCCCATAAGTCAGACTTTCCATTTTTCATTATTGAACCAAGATTGTTACCTATCCAAGTAACTCATTATGAGATAGTTCATCATTCATCCCAAAGTAGTTGTTGAGTCTTGTCTTTAGGGTTGTGAATGGTAATTAGGACATGTTATTAAGTGGATTTTGAAGGTGTGGGGTCTAGGTTTTAGTAGGTTGGTGTCTTAAAGACTTTTGAGAAGGTTTTAAAGGAAAAATTGTCCTAATCCCTCATACCTACACCTAGCCATTGCATCAAGTGGTAACAAAGAACCTAAGATCCTTAGGTCAAAGGTTTGTTGTCACCATGTCAGGAGATGAAGATGGTGGGTTGTCATCAAGGATGACCAATGCAAATATTGTAAGGCACTTAAGGGAGCAAAAACAAAAAAAAAGATGAACAAAGAAACACAAAGATGCAGCTAATGAAGAAAGAGATGGAAAAGCTTGGGGAAAATCTTCATAAGAAGAGTAGTGGAAACTCTAAAGATATTGAGGAAGGGAGTGAGGAAGAACCCCTTAAGAAGGAAGAAGAATAAGTTCCTACAGATCAGAGGCTACTGTTGAAGACTCTAAAATCTATAGAGAAGAGAACCATGGATACCAAGCTTGATTTGCCTATGCATGATGGGAAGATGGGACCCAGATGCTACTATGGATTGGGTGGATACCCTCACAAGTTTCTTTGATTATGAAAATATCCTTGAGAATCAAAGGATAAAGATTGCCAAGTCAAGGCTAAAAGGTTTTGCACTCACATGGTGGAACTTCACTCAAGATGATCGGGTGAAGAGTGGAAAACAAGTCACCACTTGGAAGAAGATGGTGAGTATAATCAAGGAAGCATATGTCCCTGAGGACTATGAAGTTCAAATCCATAAAAGAAGAATGAGTTTGAGGAAAAAGGAAATGAGTTTCTCAACCTCCACTAAGGAATTCCAAAGGCTTCTCATGAAATCTACGATGACAGAGCTAGAATGTGTGAAAATTGCAAGGTACATGCAAGATCTGAAGGTTACAATCCAAGATAAATTAAGCCTAACCATCCCTACCATAGTTCAAAAATTATTTCAATTGGTACTAAAAGTAGAAGATAAGATCAGAAGGAAACAAGAACAAGGTAATAGGGGTAGAGGCAATAACTACAACAAGAGTTTTAGAGGAAGAGGAAACTCTTGGAACAAGGGACAGACAAGAAATGGCAATAGATATGTGGAGCATAACTAAGGAACTAGAGAATAGGGTGAGTAAAGTAATAGAGGGGGCTTTAGAGGTAGAAGACCCTTTGGTGGGGGTAGAGGAAGATGTAATGAAACCTCAAGGTGTTATAAATGAAACCAATTGGGCCATCAAGCATGAAGATCCTAAGAAAAGGAAAAACAATAAATGAGAGAGAAGAACACAATTGGTCCAAGAGGAGAAGCAATAACTAGAGTCAGAAGAAGGAACAATCTTGATGATGAGACAAGATTTCCTACAAGTCCCCCATACTCAAGAACCACCCCAAAGAAAGAACTTATTAAGGACAAGGATCAAATGCCAGGGAAAGGTATGCAATTTGTTAATTGATTTTGGTTCAACAAAGAATTTAATTTCTAAAGAAATGGTACAAAATTTAGGATTGTCTAAGACACCCCATCCTTTTCCTTATCATGTCTCTTGGCTCACAAAAGGGCAGAAAACACTAGTGACTGAAAAAACTATGGTAGAATTTTCCCTAGGTGATTTCAAAGACAAATTCTTGTGTGATATAGTAGAGATGGATGCTTGCCATCTTGTACTTGGTAGACCATGGAAATATGATATGGATGCCACATATAGTTGTAGGAATAATACCTACACCATTATCAGGGATGAAAAAACTTACACCATGAAGCCATTTCCTGATCCAAAAATAAAAAAAGAACCCACTGCGATTGTTATTAGGGAAAAGGAAATGGTGAAAACTTTGAAGGAATATAAGGATGAGATTTATATCCAAATCATGAAGCCTAAAGACAAGGAATAATCTAACAAAATAGTGCCTATAACAAAGGAAGTGAAAGGACTATTGGATAAATACAAATAGTTCATCACAAATGAGTTGCCCCCTACCCTCCCACTCTTGAGAGATGTTTGTCATCAAATATATCTAATCCATGGTACATCATTACCAAATAAGGCACCCTACAAGATGACCCTTAATCATAATGCATAGATATCAAGACAAGTCCATGACATGTTACATAAAGGACTCATTCATAAGAGTCTCAGTCCCTGTGCAGTCCCAACAATCTTAGCACCCAAAAAGGATGGAATGTGGAGGTTATGAATAGATAGAAGAGCCTTAAACAAAATCAAAACTAGATATAGGTTTCCAATCCCAAGAATGGAAGACCTATTGGATCAACTTAGAAATGCTTGCTATTTTTTCTAAAATAGATCTAAAATCTGGCTACCACCAAATCAAAATCAGAGTAGGGGATGAATGGAAGACTGCATTTAAGACCATTGATGTCTTATATGAATGTCTTGTCATGCAATTTGGCCTAATCAATGCTCCAAGAACATTCATGAGGTTAATGAATGAAATTTTCAAGGATTTCAATGGTAACTTTGATGTCATTTATCTTGATGATATCTTAATATTTAGTAGCAATTTGGAAGAACATCTTAACCTTTTGGACCAGGTACAAAGAAGACTTCATGAACACAAACTCATCATCAATCTAGACAAGTGTATTTTCATGTAGAAGGAGCTCACTTTCTTGGGGTTTGTCATCTCAAAAAGAACCCTTAAAATGTCCTAGCAAGGTAGAGGAAATTTTCAATTGGCCACCACCAAAGAATGCAGGTGATGTGAGAAGCATCCATGGCCTTGTAACATTTTATAGAAATTTCATTAAAAACTTTAGTCATATATGTACTCCATTACTAGATACCATCAAAGGTGGAAGAAAAAAAAAAATTTCTGGATAGAGGTAGTCAATGATGCTTTTCAATACTTGAAGAATAGAGTGGCCCAATATCCTATTCTAACCTTACCTAACTTTAATAAAGTCTTCACTGTTGAGACAAATGCAAGTAACTTGGCTATAGGGGTTGTTCTAAGCCAAGAAACCAAACCTATAGCATTCTACTCTGAAAAAATAAATGAGGCCAAGAAGAGATATTCTACCTATGACCTTGAGTTGTATGAAATGGTACAAGATTTGAAAAAATGGAGGCACTACCTGCTACCTAAAGAACTTGTGGTTTATATTGACAACCATGCCCTTAGTTACCTAAACTCCCAAGAAAAACTTAGTGTCAAGCACATTAAATGGATGGAGTAGCTTCAAGCCTACACATTCACCATTAAAAACAAAAAGGGACAAGCAAATAAGGTGGCAGATGCATTGAGAAGAAGGGTTGGTTTAATATAGGAATTATAACTTCAAAGCATTAGGATTGATGTCTTGAAACATCTTTATGCAGGTGATCCAGATTTTGGAGAAGCATTTGAGGTTTGTTCTCAACTTGTAGCAAGAATCATATTGATTTCTCTGAATTTATAATTCAAGATGCTATTTTTTTCAAAGGTTCTCAGCTTTGTATACCTAGATGTTCAATGATACTAAACATAGTAAAATAAAAGCATTGTGGTGGCATGAGTGGTCATTTTTGCATGGACAAAACTCTAGATCTAATTAAAAGAAGTTACTTTTGACCCAAAATGGCTAATGATATCAAGAAATTTGTTGGGATCTACACTATATGTCAACAATCTAAGGGTGTATCCACAAATTAAGGGTTATACCAACCTTTTCCTATACCCACTAGGCCTTGGGAGTCAATAGCCCTTAATTTTGTTATGGGACTGCCTAGAAGTAAATAGGGTTTTAACAGTGTTTTTGTTATTGTAGAAAGGTTCAATAAAATGGTGCATTTTGTCCCTTGCAAAAGCACAAACAATACCTCACATATTCCAAATATTTTTTTTAGAGAGGTTTTAAGGATCCATGGTCTCCCTAAAATAATAGTTTCAAACAGGGATGTCAAATTTCAAGGATATTTTTGGAGGACACTTCACAAGAAGTTGGGGACAAACTTGACCTAAAGTTTAGCATATCACCCCCATACTGAAGGTCAATCAGAAGTGGTGAATAAATATTTAGGAAACCTCCTAAGGTGTTGTTAGGCCATTCTCCTATCAAAGCCAAAATCCTATGAGGATGGCCTATCCCTGCAAAATTTTGTGTAGCTGCCCCACCATGTCTTTAAGCTTGTTTTAGTGTGTGCCAAAGTTTTACATGGTTTCATCACTTGCACCCTTAATCAATTATTATTTATGATGTCACCATGCTCTAGCCTAGATAGCATCTTCTAATGTGAAAAAAATCTAGGTGAGATGTCATGCCCTAGCTGTAACATAGTTTTAGCTTGTGAACTAAATGTATGATGTTTTATGGCCTGTGCTCTTGGCATATAGTAGCTCTATGTGTTTCCAAGGTCTAGTTAAGAGTGTGTGTCCTAAAGTGTCAAAACCAGGGAGATATTCAAGTTTTTATGTCTATTGGGAATAAATTTTTCATAACAGGTGGTGTCAAAACTGTTTAAGCATTAAACACTCGATGTTTTCACATTCCTTTATTGCCTTTTCATTTTAAGTGAAGACCCTAGTTGTTTTTGATGCTTCACGTGCTCACAATTCCTCCTTAATGTTGGCATTTACCTAGGTGCATTGTCCCGACTGTGTGAGGCCCAGTCCTTTTGGTTTTCCCAGTCACTTGATCTCCAATTCCTTGGGTGGTTAAGTCTTTTATTCAGTGATTGAGTTACTGTGTTTTCATGGGATCTCTTGATTCTGGCAATGAAGTGCATTTGTTTCCATGACCTAGCATTTTCTTCAGTCACGTGGTCGTGCAACCTTGGAAGTTAGTTCTTTGGCTTTCAGCGATCTGGCAAGCGGTTGATATTTCTTTTAGTGGTTTGGTTTCGACAGGATATGGTTTAACTGAATCGATGATTTTCACATGATCATAAGGAATATTCTTCCCCTTTGTGATCATGCGACCACTGTCTAATTTTTTTTGATGTCACGGTGGGTCTGTTGTCAGGCTTTGCGGGCATGCTAGTTCTTGATTGGTCAGTGTGGCATTGACATTGATAGGTTGTCAGTGGGGCCACAATTTTTAAAGGAGATATGGGGTCCACTGTTTGTGATGATCATGTGGTTGTCATAATACCATTGGGGCAAGGTGCTTGGTCCTTATTCATCACAGGTTTACAATAGTTGTTCGATCTTCTGTCTGCGAAAGGTATAATGGGTGGTGGGACCAAATTGCCACGTTGTGTTGATGTGCTCATTTTTCATTGGTTGTGGTGTTGTTGATATGGTGAATTCATTTTTAAGGGCCTAGTTGACTATTTTGTCAATTTTTCAGAACCACCCGATTTGTCGGGAAATACATAAGATCGACGACCGTGTTTTAAATTGGCTAATTAACCATTACTTCCCAAAATTTGAATATTTTAAGTGTTTTCTCAATGACAAAAGGACTAAAATTTTAATGTTTAAATGGTCAATCTGCATGGTATGACTTTGCACTCACTATTATAGTATGGCCTGAGGTATGATTGACTACAGAAGATGTCTGCACCATAATAGTGGGTGAAATGGCTACTCAAGTTGCATTGTAGTTGAGGTTGTAGAGGGTAAATATGATGGGTTTTTAGTCTTTGCATGTCAGTCAAGAATTGTGCCATTAATGAAGATCATCTTTGGATTTTATTTGCTCACAATTACTTGTTTTCCTCCCTGTAGTAAATATTGATTGAATATGGTTGGCAAGGTAGTTGAAACCCTAATTTTGTCCTAGCTATCTGAAGCTTGTTGCATCCTTCCCAGAGGATTCCAAGATAGCTAGTGACTATATATATTGTTTTTAGTTGTATGAAGAAAGGTTGTTGATGGTGTTATGTTGATATTCAATGTAAAAGACTGAACAAGGAGAGCCTAGATTAGGGTTTGTTTCCTAGCATTTTGTTGTCTTGATAATGTATTGATTCTGTAGATTTTAATGAAAACACACTTGAATTCCAATCTTAGATTTACGTTTGTCTTCCTATTTTGATCTTGGGTTCATATATGTTAATGTCACAAAGTGAGTTAGCATATGGTATACAAAGTGTATTGTGGGATTATCTTTGAGTTCCTGACAAAGTTAGGATTAAAGTCTTTAGGGTAGTTTCAGTGAGCTCATGGTTGAATAGGAATTTGATGATTAGGTTTGGGAGTGAGAGGGATAATAGGCAAAGCACTTAATCTAAGTTCAAGAGTGTTTGAGTTAGGGTTTTCAATTGATATATGTTATTGAGTGACTCTATGCCCTAGGTTAAGGCACTGATCCATTCTCTAGAAGTAATTCATCATCATCAATCATAAATATAAATGATAAAATCTCTAAATCATTTTGCAAAGGGTATGCATGCATAATATTTATTGACTCCTTTCAAGAAGTGAGTTAAGGGTACACCCGCCTGAGTGTTAGGCTCAAAGTGTAGGAGGATCCTTGTTAATCCTTGTTAATTGGCCCTTTTCCTTGTAGAGTTTGGAGTGGTGATAGAGTCAGTGACATTAGTTTGGCAATCATAGTGTAAATCTACAAGTGGAAAGAAAAGGAACCAAAAAATTGGTGACTCTACTAGGGAGAGTCTAGAGATAAAAGAAATTTTAGTATTTTCTTGTGTTTCTCCAGTTTCAGCTTGTGTTGTCTTTTCAGCTTCTCAAGTTTTTCTTAGGATATTTCCCATTGAAGGTGGGTGGCAACTCAAAGGGTTAAAACCAGTGTTGTAATTTACAATTCATGGACAAAAGAAGGAGTACTAGGTCTTTTGTCAAGAAAAATCCAGAGGTTATTCTAGAACAGTTGCCTAGACCGGAAAAGAAGAGTCAGATCAGAAGGAATGGAGAGTCTACTAGTGCTCCCACAAGAGAACAAAGTAATGAGAGAAATAGATCATCACATGCATCCTCTAATGAGGAGGATTCACAATATAAAAGTTCTAAATCAGACAGTGGTCACTTTGGAGATAATTTTTATGATACCCCAGAAACATTATTTCATGACAAGGGTTTACATTCTGCAGGTCAGGATGTGCAAGAAAGAGAGATGGGTTTTAGGCCAAACTTAGATCCTAATGAGGATATGTTTAGAAGGAAACCCATGGGACCAAGGTGGGTCCATTTCCCATATCAAAATCCTACTGATGTGGATGTGTCATCAAGCTCTGAGGACATTATGATTGACCCAAGTGACCTAAGTGCACTAAGGTTACAGTTGGCAGAGCAGGATACCATATACAAGAGATTACAAAAAGAAAGAGAGGTCGAGAAGGTGAATGCTTTGATAGAAAGAGAATCTCTACTTAGAAAGATTAATGAGCTAAAGGAGAGAAATAAGATGCTTGCTTCTGCTCCTAAAACTTTACAGCATGATGTTTTTGGTGATCTTGGTGCTTTGAGAAATGAGAGAGAACGTCTACTGCAAGACCGTGAATTTGACAAGGAGGGCCTTGTGATTAGACAAGTTCAGAGCTATGCCTCTTTACCTAAAGATAAAAATGAATGTGTAGCTACCAAACCTAATGCTATTGTCAATGAGAAGAAAAAATAGAAGATGGTGGGGATTCAAATAAATGAGCCAGTAAAAACACCAAATGTCCCTCCACCTTTTTTAGATAAAGATATAGAGATAGAAAGGAAAAGAAAGGAAGACAATAACCTAGAAAAAGAATTAATGAAGGCTAAAATTGAGGCCTCCATTACAAAAAAGAGAAGAAAGATCTAGTTCTTGAAGGCTTCATCTGCAAATACTCTTGGACCGTCTGCTACTAACATAGGTATGTAATCTACAACTTCTAATGTTGCTTTAGTTGGTAGTGTTGCTGCCAATAATCCACTGCTTACTTCATCTACCAAGATAAATGTTAACCCTAAATAGTAGTAAAATGTACAAGTAGATGGAAATGTAAATGTAAACACTTGCCCTAAAAAGAACACTAGTTTAAGTTTTCAAAGAAGACCTATGCAATTAGAGGGCTATAGACAAATTAGTTTTGATGGAATACCTGGCTACCCAAATGCTTTTCCAATTGATATAAGAGATAAGGTACCTAAGTTCATTGGTAAAAATGTCATTAGTTGTGAGGAACATCTTAGGTTATTTGTGGATATGCTAAATGATTATGAGGTGGAGCATGAGGATGTAGTCATGAAATTATTTGTTCAATCTTTGGTGGAGGATGCTAGAGATTGGTTCAAGAGACTCCCTGACCGATGTATTGACACTTGGGATTCCTTTGAGAAATGCTTCAAGGAACAATATGGTGATGAGCCTAATGCTAGTTTTATGTTGAATGAGTTCAACACTATAAGGAAAAATTAGAATGAGTCTGTGACTGAGTTCAACATGAGATTTCAGAAAGGTATGCATAAATTGTTTCAAGTCATGAGGTTAGATGACAATGTCTGCCTAACCACATACTTCAATGCCTTTGATGGTAAGATGGGATATTTATTAAGGGACAAAGAACCAAGAACTCTTAGAGATGCTTTTAGGATTTCTGTCAATATTGAAAACAACATGAAAATTTTAGGAAAACTGGGTGGAAAGAGAGATGACCCTAAATTGTTTGGAGATAGAAAATACAAAAGGGATAGTGAGAAAAGTGTTGGAAATAAGAAGCAAGGGGAAGATAAATTGGATAAAGTGTTGAATGCACTAAAGGATTTGAAAGCACCTGCAAATAGGAATAATAGTATTCCTATTAATGAAAAGCCTCAATTCAACAATAATTTTAATAGGCAGAATAGACTACAAAATTATCCTTATAACACCCAATAGAAGGATGGCAAGCCTATTGTCCCTTCTGCAAAAGGAAATAATGATAGATTTTTCCCTGATCCTTTACAAAAGGCTTCTATAAATGTCATGGAGGACACACCATGGTGTGTGGCCTTCTAGTCTCCTCATTCTGTAGAACATTGTGTGATTGCACAGTCCATGGTCGCACAACAAGATGGTGGTTCTGACAAACCTGATTAGGAAGAAACTCATGATAGTATTGGGTGTAACATGACATCTTCATATTTGGGTTATGAAGATGATTCTGACACTGATGAAGAAGAAGATGTGTGCTTGAAAAGACAAAATAAGGCTCTTTTCCATCAGGAGGTTTTTTCTGATAATGAGGACATTAATGAAAGGACATGCAATATGAAATCCTCTTCTGAGCTAGTGAATTTGAGAAGACCTTCAAAGGAAGAAATTACTAGGATTACTATAGAGATGGTAGCTCAAGTACAAACAAGAAATATGACAGCCAATGATGCTACTAGAAAGGCTGTAGGAATGTTTATAAAGGATACCAATCCTAAGGGACTCAATGGAAACAAATCAAAAGATGGCAACTTGGTGAAGTTCAAAAATGAAAGAGATAAAAAGTGGGAACCAAGGGGTGTTGGAGCTGAAAAGATCTCTGCCATCCATGGCAAAAATGATCAAAAGGAAATAGAAAGGCCAGTTAACATAATGGCTAAAACCAAAATATTGAAGGTGACAGCTACAACTAACCTATCAAAGAAACAAAAGGATACTGAAGTAGTGCAAATTGAGACTCCTTCTTTTGCCCCTATTGATATGTTGGCTATATTATCTCAAATTACCGTCAACATTCCTTTGTTAGAATTATTGAGGATCCCTGAGCATAAAGAAAAATCTCTTGCATGGGTAGATAATGTTCATGATAAAAATGTTGCTTGCAATGCTAATGAGCCCCAAGCTAAAGCTATGAAGGGAACGGAAGTTCAGGGAATGATATCTCAAATACCACCCATATACTTGCATAGCTCTGTCAATGCTAGCCTAGAAAACATAGATCCATTATTTTTAAGCATCATTGTGAATGGGATGAAACTAAGGAACTGCATGATTGATTCAGGTGCTTCAAATATTGTCATGCCTTTCAAAATCATGGAGAAGTTGGGCCTCAGGGTTGATATAATTCAAGGTAGATGTTGTGTAATGGATCAGAGAGAAGTACCAGTTATTGGGACCATAAACATAATGCCTTATAGATTGGTAGCCTATCCAGAGAAAGAACTGACTATGAGTGTTTTGGTGGTGGATATCCCTCCTCATTATGGAATGTTATTATCGAGGAAGTGGAGTGTTGCTATGGGTGGAAGTTTACAATGTGATTTGTCCCATGCAACTTTCAAGATTGATGATTAGTTTATTAAGATTGAGCGAGAGCCAAGAGTATGCCACATGATTGAAAAGAATATTGATAATGAGACTTCATGTTTTGTGGATACTGACATCAATGCTTTTAGGGTAGAGGTCATTATACTTGAGAAATAATTTATATTGCCATCTATTTCTATGGAGGCAAATGCTAAATCTGAGAAAGGTGATTTATGGGTAATGTACTTTGATGATGCAAACTACAAAGATGGTTCAGGAGCAGGTATTTTCCTTATCTCTCCTAATGGAAACACCTACAAGTTCTCTTTCACATTAAACTTTTCATGTACAAATAATATAGCAGAATATGAGGCATTACTAATAGGATTGAGGTTAGCACACAAGCATGGAATTAAATGCATAAAAGGTGTGGGTGATTCAGAGTTAGCTGTGTCTCAAGTAAGATCAGTATATGCTTCCAAGAACAAGAGATTGAAACAATATAGAAATGCTATTTGGGACATGATCAAGCATTTTGATGCCTTCAATATTGTATGGAAGGATAGGAGTAACAATAAGATGGCTAACTTGTTAGCCAATATAGCAATCAATCCTGGTGACATTACATTTGTTGGTATTTCAAAAGTTGAAATTCAGACTAGGCCGAGTATACCAGATAATGTTGAAAATTGGCAAGTCTTTGAAGATGACTAGGATATTCTGAGGTTTATGAATTGTGAGGACCAATATCATGGTCAAGAACTAGATTGCTCAACCTTGGTTGAGATTGAAGAAGGAAGAGAGGTTATCCTTGGCAATGAGGTCTTGCAACTTAAGACTAATAAGGTTCCTAAGGGACTTGTTGTTTTATAAACTATATTTGATAGTCAGGACAGAGTTCAAATGGATACTAAGAAGAAAGATCAAATGGATGTGGATGAAATTAATCTTGATACACAAGATGCACCTAAGAAGGTCTACATTGGTAAAGAAATGTCTCATAAGGTAAGGAGGTCCTTGATTGAGTTATTAAGAAAGTTTAGGCATGTTTTTTCATGGTCATATGATGACCTAAAGGTTTATAGAGAAGACTAGTTCCAGCATATTATTCCTTTGAAAGAAGATCCCAAACCCTTTAGGCAAAAACAAAGGCCTATAAATCCTACCTTAGCACCTAAAATGTAGGAAGAATTAATGAAGCTGAGAGATGTTGGAATCATAAAGCCTATGAAGCATTCTTCTTGGGTGTCAAATTTGGTCCCTGTTAGGAAGAAGAATGGAGACATTAGATTATGTGTGGACTTCAGGAACCTAAATGTATCTTCTCTAAAGGATTACTATTGCTTGCCTAATATGGAAGCTATGTTGCAAAGAGTAACTAGTTCTGATTTGATGTCTATGATGGATGGTTTTTCTGGCTATAATCAGGTAATTGTAAAAGAATCAAAACAATTTAAGATGGATTTTACTACACCATGGGGAACTTATGTTTATGTGAGAATGCCTTTTGGTCTCACAAATGTTGGTGCTACTTTTCAGAGAGTGATGGATGTTGTCTTTGCAGATTTTATAGATGTTTTTCTTGTGGTTTATCAAGGTGACTTAACTGCATATTCCAAAAAGGAAGAAGATCATTGTTCTCATTTAGAGAAGATATTTGTATGAGCTTTGGAGTATGGCATTTCATTGAACCCAAGGAAATGTGTGTTTAGTGTGACTGAGGGTAAATTTCTTGGCCACTTAATTGGAAAGCAAGGAGTGAGAATTGATCCTAAAAGAGTGATGGCAATTGATAAAATTCAAAAACCAAAAAATGTGAAGGGAATCTAGTCTTTCTTTGGCCAGGTGAATTTCTTAAGAAGATTTGTTACAAACTTTGCTGAAGTTACTAGGCCAATATCCAAAATGTTAAGGAAGGGATCTGTGATTAAATGGGAAGGTGAGCTTGATGAAGCTTTCAAGAATATCAAGCATGCAATTAAAGACACTCCTATACTTAAGGCACCTGATTATGATGTCCTGATGCACATTTTCTCCTTTGCATCTTTTCATACTGTTGCTGCAATTTTATTGCAAAAAAATAAGGAGGGTTTTGAGCAGCCTATTGTATTCTTTAGTAAATCTTTGCAAGTTGCTGAATTAAAATATGATATCAATGAGAAACAAGCATATGCACTTGTGAGGGCAGTAAAGGCTTTTAGGTGTTATTTGATGGGAGCAGTTGTGGTTGCCTTTGTGCTAAGTTCTATAGTAAAGGATATCTTTTCACAGCAAGAAGTGTCTGGGAGAAGATGCAAATGGATTAATAGAATCTAGGAATTTAACATTGATGTTAAAATTACCAAGTTGGTTAGAGGACAAGGATTGGAAAAACTGATGGCCCAATCCAATCTTGATGCAAATTAGATAAATCAAGCTGAAGTTGATTACATGTGTGATATGGATGATTGTATCTAGTATCAAGATATTATTTTTTACTTAAGAAATATGAGGTGTCCAGATGGAATGAATGACAATAAGAGAAGGACACTGAAGCTATAGGAAATCAAGTATGTAATTATAAAATTTAAGTTGTATAAAAGGAATTTGGATTGCATACTTTTGAAATGTGTTGATGAAAATCAAGCTAACAAATTATTGAAAGAAATGCATGAGGGAGTTTGTGGAGGACATTATATGGGAAAGACTACTACTCAAAAAATTTTGAGAGCAGGATTCTGGTGGCCCACAATCTTCAAGGATGCTGAATAGTTCGTAAGGAGATGTGATGCTTGTCAAAGGTTTTCTGGTAAGCTCAAGTTTTCAAGAAATGTACCATTGAGGCCAGTTGAAGTGCATGCCCCCTTCCAACAATGGGGAATGGATTTTATGGGTGAATTACCAAATAAGTCTAGTGGAGGACATTCTTGGATCTTAGTTGCCACTGATTATTTTACAAAATGGGTAGAGGCTACTCCTACAAGGAATGCAACAAGTAGGGTGGTAATTGATTTCCTATTGAATAATATTGTTACAAGATTTGGTTGTCCTAAAAGAATTGTCAGTGACAATGCAATGTGCTTCAGGTCTACTGAATACAAAGAATTCTGCAAAGGTTTAGGAATCCGAATGTCATTCTCCTCACCTTATCACCCACAAGGAAATCAACAGGCAGAATCAACTAATAAAAGCTTGATAAGGATTCTCAAGAGGATTCTTGAAAAGAATAAGAAGGCATGGAATACAAAATTTCCATTAGTTGTATGGGCTAATAGAGTAACTATGGAAAGGGAAATTGGTTGTGCACCATTTGATTTAGTATATGGAATACATGCAAGGATGCCTCAGAATAATTTATTAGAGATGTATAAATTTTTTCAAATATATGATGAGGATCTAGAAGATGAAATGCAGTTGAGAATTGAGGATTTAATCAGGCTGGATGAAACTAGAAGAGAATCGGCTTCAAAGAATGCCAGGTTGCAGTTGCAAGTTAAGAGTTTATATGACAAGAAATCAATAGAAAGAAGGTTTGAACCAGATGATTTGGTGTTGATTTGGAATGCTAGATTGGAAGATAAAGGAAAGCATGGAAATTTTGATCCAATCTGGTTAGGGCCATATGTGATTCATGAAAAATGGGGACAAGATTCATACATTGTCAAAGAACTAAGTGGTGACATTAAAGAATTTCCAGTTCATGGACAATTCTTGAAGAGGTACTTTAGTTGAAGTACTTTTCTTTCCATGAACAGTAGTTAGGCTTGTATATACTGGTGTGTTTCTTTCTGCCTGGCCTAATTTGGTTTACAAGTCTTTGTCCTATTACTCTTTGTGGTTTTTTTCTAGTGGGTGGTCTGCTCTCCCAAAATTCTAAATTCTTGCATGGGCACAAGTTACCCATCATCCCAGACAGAGCAACTGTTAGGCCATTCTCCTTTCAAAGCCAAAATCCTATGAGGGTGGCCTGTACCTGCAAAATTTTGTGTAGCTGCCCTACCCTACCTTTAAGCTTGTTTTAGTGTGCACCAAAGTTTTACATGGTTTCATTGCTTGCACCCTTAATCACTTATTGTTCATGATGTCACCATGATCTAGCCCAGATCGCATCTTCTAATGTGCAAAAAATCTAGGTGAGATGTCATGCCCTAACTGTAACATAGTTTTAGCTTGCGAACTAAATGTATGATGTTTTATGACCTACGCTCTTGGCATATAGTAGCTCTATGTGTTTCCAAGGTCTACTTAAGAGCGTGTGTCCTAAAGTGTTGAAACCAAGGAGATATTCAAGTTTTTAGGTCTACTGGGAATAGTTTTTTCATATCGGGTGGTGTCAAAATTGTTTAAGCATTAAACACTCGATGTTTTCACATTCCTTTATTGCCTTTTGGTTTTAAGTGAAGACCCTAGTTGTTTTTGATGCTTCAGGTGCTTGCAGTTCCTCCTTAATGTTGGCATTTACCTAGGTGTACTGCCGCAACTGTGTGAGGCTTAGTCCTTTTGGTTTTCCTAGTCACCTGATCTCTAGTTCCCTGGGTGGTTAAGTCTTTTATTCATCAATTGAGTGACTATGTTTTCATGGCATCTCTTGATTCTGGTGGTGAAGTGCATTTGTTTCCATGACCTGGCATTTTCTTCAGTCGCGTGGTCATGCAACCCTGGTGGTTAGTTCTTTGGCTTTTGGCAATCTGGCAAGTGACTGATGTTTCTTTTGGTGGTTTGGCCATTCGGCAGGATATGGTTTAACTAAATCAATGGTTGTTGCATGATCATAAGGAATATTCTTCCCCTTTGTGATCATGTGACCATTATCTAATTTTTGCCGATGTCATGGTGGGTTCATTGTCAGGCTTTGCGGGCATGCTGGTTCTTGATTGATTAGTGTGGCATTGACATTGATAGATTGTCAGTGGGGCCATGGTTTTTAAAGGAGATATGGGGTCCATAGTTTGTGATGATCATGCGGTTGTCATAATACCACTAGGGCAAGGTGCTTGGTCGTTATTCATCATAGGTTTATGACAACCGTCTGATCTTCTATCTGTGAAAGGTATAATGGGTGGTGGGACCAAATTGCCATGTCATCCTGATGTGCTCATTTTTCATTGGCTGTGGTGTTGCTGATATGGTGAATTCATTTTTAAGGGCCCAGTTGACTATTTTGTCAATTTTTGAGAACCACCTAATCTACCAGGAAATACATAAGATTGAAAACCATGTTTTAAACTGGCTGATTAACTGTTACTTCCCAAAATTTGAATATTTTAAGGGTTTTCTTAGCGATAGAAGGACTAAAATTTTAATGTTTGGATGGTCGATCTACATGGTATGACTTTGCGCTCACTAGTATAGTATGGCCTGAGGTATGATTGACTGCAGAAGATGTCCGCACCATAATAGTGGGTGAAATGGCTACTCAAGTTGCGTTGTAGTTGAGGTTGCAGAGGGTAAATATGATGGGTTTTTAGTCTTTGCGTGCCAGTCAGGAATTGTGCCATTAATGAAGATCATCTTTGGATTTTATTTTCTCGTAATTACTTGTTTTCCTCCCTGCAGTAAATATTGATTGAATCTGGTTGGCAAGGTAGTTGAAACCCTAATTCTATCCTAGCTATCTAAAGCTTGTTGCATCCTTCCCAGAGGATTCCAAGATAGCTAGTGACTATATATATTGTTGTCAGTTGTATGAAGAAAGGTTTTTGATGGTGTTATGTTGATAGTCGATGTAAAAGACTGAACAAGGAGAGCCTAGATTAGGGTTTTTTTCCTAGCATTTTGTTGTCTTGATAATGTATTGATTCTACAAATTTTAATGAAAACACACTTGAATTTCAATCTCAAATTTATGCTTGTCTTCCTTTTTTGATCTTGGGTTCATATATGTTAATGTCACAAAGTGAGTTAGCATATGGTATACAAAGTGTATTGTGGGATTATCTTTGAGTTCCTGACAAAGTTAGGATTAAAGTCTTTAGGGTAGTTTCAGTGAGCTCATGGTTGAATAGGAATTTGATGATCAGGTTTGGGAGTAAGAGGGATAATAGGAAAAGCACTTATTCTAAGTTCAAGAGTGTTTGAGTTAGGGTTTTCAGTTGATATATGTTATCGATTGACTCTATGCCCTAGGTTAAGGCACTGATCCATTCTCTAGAAGTGGTTCATCATCATCAATCATAAATAAAAATGATAAAATCTTTAAATCAGTTTGCAAAGGGTATGAATGCATAATATTTATTGACTCCTTTCAAGAAGTGAGTTAAGGGTACACCCACCTGAGCATTAGGCTCAAAGTGTAGGAGGATCCTTGTTGATCCTTGTTAATTGGCCCTTTTCCTTGTAGAGTTTGGAGTGGTGATAGAGTTAGTGACATTATTTTGTCAATCATAGTGTAAATCTGCAAGTGGAAAGAAAAGGAACCAACAAGTGTCTCAAAAAGAAACACTCATAGAGTTAGGATGTAGTACTTCCTCAAGAAGAATTTTCTTTCAATGACTCCCTCAATAGATCCACTGGCAAGACCCCTTTCCAAACAGTGTATGGACTTCACCCTAGAGGCACATTGGATCTTGTAGACCTACCTTCAAATTTTTCTCAAGGAGAACAATTGGCCAAAGTGATTTCTCAAGTACAAGAGGAACTCAAACACAAGTTACAGAAGACAACTCAAAAATATAAAGAACATGTAGATAAGATAAGGAGAGAGGTTCATTTTCAAATTGGGGACAAAGTATGGGCTTATCTTAGGAAGGAGAGGCTTCCTAAGGGTAGATACACTAAACTACACATGAAGAAATTAGGGCCATGCACCATCTTGCATAAAATGGGTGAAAATGCTTATGAAATCTCTCTCCCTCCCACTTTATAAATTTCACCAATATTTAATGTTGTAGACCTAACCCCTCATAAAGGTGATGCAAGTAATAATAATGTTGCATGTAATGATGATGCAGCTACATCCAATAATTAGGACATAAATGATGTTGCAGATTATGTGACAAACCTACCTCCTAGCAAACCAGTAGAGTTGGAGACAATTTTGGACTCTAAGTTCCTCAAACAGACTAGGAAATAGAAGTACATGCAGTACCTTTTCAAATGGAAAGGACTCCCCAACATAGATGCAAATTGCATGATAGAAGATCAAATTACAAAAAATGGCACTTCAATTAAACAACTTGACTCAAGTGGGAACTCAAGTTCTAAATCTCAAGGAGAGTATGGTGCAAGAGTGCCCAATGCAAAAAAATGAAGTATGCATCTTCCTTGTGACTCCTAGGGGGTCTTGTTTATGTCTAGGTCCTATTAGGAGTCTTATCAATCCAATTGATCCAATTATAAGTCAAGGTTCCAAGATTTGGCATTTATAAGCCACTTGGTCAACCATGGTAAAAGGATCCCAAATCTTAGGATTTAGGATATTTTCATGTTTTCCTATTAATTTTGTCATGAATGAACCATAGGTTCAAGTTTTGTAATAAAATTGCACTCATAGTGCAAAAATGCAAAAGTTGTCAAGCAACTTTTTGGACAACTTGACAACTTTTGGTTTTTGAGTGTAATTGACTTCCCCAATGGATAGATGGTTTTAATTTTAGTTTTAACTGATAGGGAAGGCCTTCATATAGCCCTTTCAGGTGGGTGGAAGGCAAATTGGATGTAAATTTATTTTTAAATCAATAAAATATAACATTTTCCTGTAAATAGTCGAGTTTCTTATTTCTATATGAATTTGTACGGTTCAAATTGATGGTGAAATTGATGGGACTATGAAGAGCCTTAAATAATATTTCATTTGTGATCAATTTGGAGGTCTAAGGTG
This sequence comes from Chamaecyparis obtusa, assembly GCA_027943335.1. Taxonomy (NCBI): domain Eukaryota; kingdom Viridiplantae; phylum Streptophyta; class Pinopsida; order Cupressales; family Cupressaceae; genus Chamaecyparis; species Chamaecyparis obtusa. Next base: position 2,067,144 of record BSBK01001376.1, on the reverse strand, counting down.
TCTGGAGTTGAAAGTTAGAGCAATTTTTCTAAAACTGGTCTGAAACCCTCATTACCTAGGGTTTCTTCATTCAAGTTTGATTTCCTCTAATGTCCACCACTGGAAAATTCTAATTATTGGTGGAATGAGAGGTCTACATGTATATTTAATTTTTGTGAAGTCAATTTTCAGGTAAGTGTGTGTCCATCCATGTTTCCATTGAATTAAGGTTGACATCTCCATGTGGCAACCTAATTTAAATATGAAGAACTGATGACAGTCAAGTGTTGGGGTTGAATCAAGGTATTAATTTGAGTTTGGAGTGTATTGAGACCATTTTGAAAACATTTCAAGCATTTTTTTATTCCCCTATTGATCCTTGGGGTACTTCATAAAAGTGACCTAATTGCATAATTAGGCCTAGTTGACATTGTTAAGGACAGTCTTGTTCTTAAATTCTCATGAACCCCTTGCTTGGAAGGTTAATATTACACCAAAATGGGTGTTTTAAAATTAATTCTATCCTCAAGGTTTAGTGTTGAGTTTGGGAGAAGTTCCCTTGATCCTAATTTGTAGGGCTACAGGGGAATTGAGGCCTAAAGAAGGAAGTATTGTTTGCATAATGTCCTGAGGAATCTTAGTAGTTTGGACATGTTTTATAGGTCATGAAACACCCTTTATAGGTTTATTCAACCCCTCATAAGTCATACTTATCATTTTTCTTTTTTGAACCAAGATTGGTACCTATCCAAGTAAGTCATTATGAGACAGTGCATCATTCGTCCTGAAGTAGTTGTTGAGTCTTGTCTTCAGGGTTGTGAATGGTAATTAGGACATGTTATTAAGTGAATTTTGAAGGTGTTGGGTCTAGGTTTTAGTAGGTCAATGCCTTGGAGAATTTTGAGAAGGTCTTGAAGGACAGATTGTCCTAATCCCTCATACCTACACCTAGCCCTTGCATTATCCTTTAATAATTTATTCACTTAATATAAACTTAGGAGTTTTTTTAATCTTTTATTAGATGAAGATTCATTTAACACATATTGTCTCATTCATTATGATGTGGACACTTGTCAAGTACTCTTTTAATCTTCCTCTAGGGTTTTATCATTATGCTTTTATAAAGTTTCCCCTTCTCCACCTACAAAGATATATATTGTACCATCATTGGTAGAGAATATTATTACTATTAAGCATGATAATTCATCTATTAGTGGTGATTCATTGAGTCTTACTAGTGAGTTATTGCAACAAGTATTATATTGTTTTCCTAATTTGGATTCCTATTTTATAAATATATTGATTCATTGTTTGTGGAGTATATATTTGGAGCATCATTTTGAGGATATTCATGTCCTCTTTTCTAATAACCAAATTAATGTTGTAAAATTATCTTCATTGCCTATGGAGCTTGTTCTACATCATTTTTTGCAGAGTCTTAGAATGTCACCTTTTGCATTGATTGGGCATGTACCTAATTGGGTTGTGGCATCATCATTCTTCATGAAAATTAAAACATTTGATAAATTTTTAGAGGCACACAATATTTGGATTTGGGTTCCTATTTCGGCTAGTTTATGGCTTGAGTGACTTCTTATATCTCTTGTGATTTTATTTCTCGTAAAGGGGATAAATGTTGTTTGTAGGCACTGGATCATGTTCTACCTTCAGGCTGTCATTATTAGTACATTAGATACTTATTCATTAAGAGGACTAATGTCCTCATTTTATCTCTCTTAAGGAGGTACATTTATTGTACTAATATGAAAAAATTAGTCCTTAGGAGGTCACATTAAGTCCTTTCCTTATTTCACTAATACGGTTATTTTATTTTCTCTCTTCTAGATAGGTATTTTCTCCCACTAGGGTTTTCTCCTTTTCTCCAATTGTGAGAGTTTGCATTAGTTTGTACATAGATACCTAACTAGACCTTATTTTTTATACCTATCCATTCATGTATTCACCATTGGTTTTTTAGCTTATCACAATCAAGACATTATCTAGTTAATTAAACAATTAGTTCCTTTATTACTTTATTCACTTGAGCTAAAATTATGAGTGTTTTTTATTGTTTATAAAATGGAGCTTTATTTTAGCAGATGTTGTCTCATTCATTATGATGTGGACACTTTCCACACTCTTTTTTAATCCTTCTCTAAGGTTTTATCATTATATTTTTATAAGCATTGATTGTAATCTATCCAATTCATTTATAGTTTAATCTATGTATCAAGATATTATTTGGATCATTCTTTCTCAAGGTTGTGTAGCATTAGTCATAGCTTTTTCTCTTCATATGTGATACATTTTTTACTTGCAGGTGATTAATGACTTATAGAGTTAACTCTGATAATTATTAACTGTGCTATTTACTATTTAACAAGTTCCTCACTATTCTTATTCTTCACTTACTCTCAATCATCAATATCAAAAAATGTGGAAGATTCATAACTGAATTGTAACCAAATTCTTCAACTATTGCCTCCAATCTCACCACTTTTTACTTAGTCAACTTTTGTTAATACAACTGCTTTTTTATTGTGAATTTCTTCAAATAATTTTTTGGGTTTTGTTGTCCCTCTTTTCATCTTTCCAAATCATTTTGAAAATTGAAATTAATTAAGAAATGAGAAAGATATCCCCATTTTCTTGAAACTATTTTTTAAAAACTTTTTCTCTACTTCCAACAATAGCTACATGCAAATAATTGTTAACTTATTTTTCTTCTTTTCCATTGCATAAATGAATTAATACTTCCATAAATGACATTTTAATCCTTCCAAAATTACTTGACATTTAATTACTACCATTCATAATAATATATTACCATACTTTAGCATTAACTAACTAAACATATAAATGTTTATCAAATATCATTGATCATAGTTGATGCATCATAGAATCAAGATAAATGTATTAGAATTTCATACATACATCGAGTAAATTATTATAAATTATGATATAAACAAAACAATTTAAAGGCTCATCACTCCCTTTAGTTGAATTTCTTCTTGTCCTCAAGCAAGGGATAAACATTAGTTATACATAAAATCTATTAGCATGAAATCTTGTAGCTTTATCTTTCCCTCATCTTCATCAACATAGAAATATTTTTGTCTCTCCATTCTTCACCTTTTCCTTTTCTTTGCACTCGTGTCATGATTCTATTACTTTTTGTCCTTCAAGGCTCTCAAACTATCCTCTTCTTATTGTACATGTACTCTATAGGTATATGTTGGGAATAATTACTTATTGGTGTTTACCATTTCATAGATTTTGCATGCATGTATTCAAACCCTTGATATAGTTTCCTTTTCTTAACAACCAATCCACTATCATTTACCTCTTTAACTATGGTGACTATCACTTTAAAACATCTCATACAATCTTCCCTTGTCCCTGTGAATATTCAAAAGATTGCACTTTATGTTACGAACTGTTTAGGTTGTCTTCTAAAGGTTTTTATTCTCTAATATATTGTCTATCCATTATAACTAACTCTTTAACATAGTCTCTTAATTTTCATCTATCCTTAGAAATGCAACTTGTTCCCTTAAAATTATAATTATTATATTATCCAATTTTACGACAACATATGCCACTTATAGGGACTATCATTTATCCTCGACTTTATCATACAAAGACTATCATTTAAATTTTTCTTAGACCTTCCTTTATGTTCTTAAGTACCACATTTGATGAAGACCTCCTTTTAGCTTCTTGTCACTTTCAAAAGTATCATAATTAAGGAAATCTTAGGACTATGCTTTAACTTTTCTTTCATAATGATTGTGCTTTGTTCCTTTGAACAATCATTTCCTCCTCATTATAGGTAACTTTCTTTCAATGACTTGGTTTTAACTTGTGCCAATATTTCAAAAAAATGGAAAAGAAAAACATGAATTCTTCTTTGCATGTTTTCATTACTGTTATACTCTTGATACCCCTTTTTCATTGTCATAAATTTTTCTATACTCATCTTTGTTTTATACACTTTAGGAAACCTACATATTATTCATTTATTCCTTATGATGCTATCATTTTGGATCTTTCTCTTTAAAGACCCATTCACTGTGACAAACACTTTAGACTATCATTTTATCTTGACTATCACTAACAATACTTGAGGACTTCTATTTGCATACATTTTATTATTCTCATGATTATGGGACCACCATTCTTTGATCATCACTGCATTTCACTTTCATGGATGTATTCTTGTTTTATCCTTTCCAATGATGATCATGGATCCCTCTAAGGATTGCAAATGTGATCTTTCTTTAGTTCTTTACACACCTTGCAAATTCCTAACATTCACAATTTGCATTATCTTGTCACTTTTTTTGTTGGTACAATCACCCCCAAACACTTTTATATTTAAACACTTTGAGTAAATAATGGAAAAATACAATTAATAGAACAATATATCAAATGAAAAAACACATTCATGAATGTAGGGGGTGGGTATGAAAATACACAATTTTAGTAAGGTCATCCTCCTATTGTTTAGGATAGCAATTCACAATGTACACACTCCCCTCAAATAAATGGGCATTTTTCATAAAATGTTAATGTATGGATGAGGGTGGCAGTGCTAAACCACTTATGAAGCATGTTATTGGAACAATGATAATTGATGAATACAGTTTAATGCATAGGTATTTAATTAATTAAAAAATAATAAATATTACTAATAAATGGGTAATCATAAATGTAAATACAAATTGTGTTGTAGCGTAAAGTTGCAAACTTTGAATATTTGAATGTACAAGTCCTTGAATAACTATATGTATAGGTCCCTCTAAGGGTGGCTTCATATTTATCATTAGTAGTTGTTGGAGGTTTCCTAGGTAATTGTTGTAGGATTTTTGAATAGTTGTTGTGGCTTCCTAGACAATTGGTATAGGAAATTATCTCTATTAAATGACTTTTGATACAACTTGAGAAAATATCATTGACCATTAAAATAAAATATGACTAGATCAACTAGACAACGCCATTTGGGTAGACATTCTTGATCTCATGAAGACCCAACCACTTAATTAAAACTTTTTGACAATATATGATAAGAATACCATTAAAAAAAAAAACATAAGTCACAACCTTAAGGTTAAATAACTTGAAATATGACAAACCAATCAGTTGTAAACACCTTTAAAATAGCCATTTAAATAAGAAAAGCTGGCAAACAAACTACACCAAAGAACACCTAACTAACTATGATTCAACATTTGAGAAAAAAAAGACATCTTAAACATTTACAACAATTCTTATTGGAGGAGTTGCAACTTATACTAACTAGCAAACAAATGCTCAAACAAAACCATTAACTAGTTTTGTTGAATAACTGACTTTTCTTTGTAACTTACAATGCTTCACATATTTATGAGCAACCCAAAAGAGGTGAATATAAGTATACATTTGATAAACCAAAAGAATTCTATTTGAAAGACATAAATAAGAATGTTTGCTACTTCATTTTGACAATACATACTATTGTTTTGAAGTGGATAAATAATTTGAAACCATTCTTCTTCAACTATAATTTCATATTCAACTTCATCTTCATTTGTAACTTCATAATTGGTAGCAAACATAAATTGTGATACTTTCTTTGTCTCCATTCTAGCTAGATGCCTAGTAGGACATATTGATGAAAGAGAAAATTTTAAACCCTTCTTGTTGGCTTCATGTCAATAGATTACTTATTTATCCTCTTATTGATTTTTAAATTTAATTACATGTTACTAATTCAATAGAAGCATATAAAAATTTTCACTATGCTCTTGTTCCTCATGAATTTTCTCTACAACAAATATTGATTTGGCATCTAAAGTTGGGCAAAACACCTCTAAGTCGTATCTTTATTTTTGAACGATATTCTTATCATGTGTTGTTAAAAAGTTTTAATTATGTGGTTGGGTCTTCATGAGGTCAATAATGTCTACCCAAATGGTGTTTTCTAGTTGATCTAGTCATGTTTTATTTTAATGGTAACAAATATTATCTCAAGTTGTATCAAAATTCATTAAATAGAGAGACTTTCATATAGCAATTATCTAGGAAGTTACAACAACTATTCAAAAAGCCTACAACAACTACCTAGGGAACCTACAACAACTACTACTGATAAATATGAAGCCACCCTTAGAGGGACCTATACATTCAATTATTCAAGGACTTGTATATTCAACTATTCACCAAGTCTACAACTTCACTAAATCACAAATATGATTACCCATTTACAAATATCATTTATTAGTTTGGAATTAATTAATTACATATACATTACAATGTATTCATAAATTATCATTGTTCCAATAAACTGCTTCATAAATGATTTATTACTGCCACCCTCATCTGTACATTGGCATTTGAGGACAAATACCCTTTTATCTTGGGGGAATGTGCACATTGTGTATTGTTATCCTAAAAAATAAGAGGACGACCTTACTAAAATTGTATATTTTCATACCTTACCCCTACATTCATGAATGTGTTTATTTTATTTTACATGTTGTTCTATTGATTTTCTTTTGTCATTATTGACTCAAATTGACAAAATATAGAAGTGTTTGGGGGTGGTTATACCAAAACAAAAAGTGACAAGATAATGCAAATTTGTGAATGTTGGAAATCTACTAGGTATGTAAAGAAGAACTAACTAAACACTATAATTTAGCATAAACTAACTAAACATATGAATGTTTATTAATTATCATTAATCATAGTTTATGTGCCATGGAATTAAGCTAAAGCCGCAAAATGTATTGGAATGACATTATAAACATGGGGTAAAGTGTTATAAATCATGATATAAATAGAAAATTTTATAGGAACATCAATAGTTTTTTCTATAGTCCCACATAATAATTAGATATTGTGGATCAAAATAAAATAATTTATTTATTTCCTCTTTTTTGTGGGAAGCCATGGGATATTTTGATAGAAAAAGTAAGGGATAAGGTTGCATAGAATTCATAAGATCAAGGTTGGGTAAAATTGATCTTCGATGTAGAATTTAGGGGGACTCCAAGACTTTTACATATATGATGGAGCCACAGTCGAAGGGACCTCAAAGAGATCAGTCCAATTATGCAGCAAGAGGAAAACATAGCGAAAAACAAGACAAGGAAATACAAAGAGAACAAGCAAGATCTATATCCATTCATTAAAAATTAATTACATTTAGTTGGCAACATACATGCCAAGCAATTACATGTCTGCTTGATTACAATCTTTGGTCAGATACCTTATTCTGAAGATCATAAATTGATTCCTAACTAATCACTACTTCCTTAGATTTATTACATTACATATATAGGCACCATGACACGTGGGTCAGCCCAAGAAATAGATAACATTTCCCAAGAATAGGAAACATGTTAAAGAAAATAGGACAGGTCCTAAATCATTAGGAACTTGATCCATAAACTATGCAAGGCCCAAAAAATTGATATTTAGGTCCACACATGATCCAAGAACAAAGATTCATGTTCCATCAAGCTTCACAAGTCGTATATTTCTATCTCGAGATTAGAATTCACCAACATGTCGTAAACTAGCAAGAACACGCTACCCAAGAGAGAACCAATCACGACTCAGGAAACAGCGATCCAAAAAAGTCACAAACCTAGGAGTATGATCCAAGATAGGACCTAAATACAATCCAATTATCACATACACTATCTCGAACATATGATGAATCACCGACTTTATCTCTTAGACTGGAAAACAAGAACAATACTGAACAAAAATATTTTGGGTTGATGCAAGATTTCTTTGAACCCAAGATGCTCCTACATCAGACACCTAGGGTTATTAATAAAGAGAGTCTCTCACTTTGCAACCTAAGAAGAATCAAAATGATCCAACTTAGTTTGAGAAATCCAAGAAAAATCTTCAACTATTATGTCCTTCCACTTCACCAAATAATACAAATACGCATTTCCTTTGGTACTCCTTCCAAATCTGTTGTCCAAAATCCTCTCAATCTCATCCATCTTCTTCTTCAGATACTGATGGTTCACTTCTAAATTATCCTCATGCTCATGAGGCTCACAAATCCACAATATTGAATATAGGTGAGATACCATATCCTCAGGTAATTCCACTTCAAAATCATTTCAAGAGTCAAACTTCTTCAATATTCTATAAGATCCAAACTTCCTCATATTCAACTTGTTATAAGTCCCAACTAGAAATTTCCCTTTCATCAAATGAACCATAATCTCATCCCCTAATACAAAATCCTTATGCCTCCTAGTCATATCATCTTTCTCCTTATATTTTTTATTATTATGCTCCAAATGACATTTAACCTCCTCATAAAATGACTTCATAAGATCTTCATATCCTTCTACTTCAACACTCATTTTTCCTTCATGACTAAGTTTCCTTAATTTTGTAACTCCTTTAGGATTCATGCTGATAACTACTTCAAATGGTATTATTCTAGTGCTCCTATTGACCAAGTTGTTAAATACAAATTTTCCTATGGTAAAACTAAATCCTAGTTGTCTTGTTTGTCTCCAACCAAGCATCTCAGTAAATTACCCAATCTCTTGTTCACAACCTCTATTTGCCCATTGATTTGTAGGTGGAAGGCAGAACTAAACTTCAAATCAATGTTCAACTTTTTCCAAAGTGTCCTCCAAAAACAACCAACAAACTTACTATCCCTGTCTGAAACTACACTCTTCGGTAATCCATGCAATATCACAATCTCCCTAAAGAATAAGTCAGCAAAATGTAAAACATATGATGTCTTCTTACAATGAATGAAATGTGACATCTTAGAAAATTTGTCAACTACCACAAATATAGAATCATTACCTCTTTGTGTCTTAGGAAATCCCAAAACAAAATGCATACTAACATCTTCCCAAGGTCTACTCAGTACAGGTAAAGGTGTATACAATCCAACATTTTGACTAACTCCCTTAGCAACTTGACAAACTCTGCAACTCTGCACAAATATCCAAATATCCTTATGATTCTATGGCCAAAAATACCTTTCACTCAATAAACTCATTGTTTTATCAATTCAGAAATGTCTTGCAAGTCCTCCACTATGCTTCTCCTTAATCATATTATCCGTCATTGATCCTCTAGGTATGCACAACTAAACTCCTTTAAACAACATATCCTCCTAAATAAAATAATCCAACCATTTTTTTTCAGTCAAATACAATAGGTTCCTTAAAAATCTTTCATGGTTCTGCAAAATCAAGATTTGTCTCATACAAAGTCTTCAATTCATAGAATCCGAGCACTTTCAATCTCATCTCTGTCAACAAATTCCTTCTTCTACTCAATGCATCAATAACCTTATTTGACTCTCCACTCCTATGTTTCAACACAAAATTATAACTCTACAAGAACTCAACCCATTTCATATGTCTCTTATTTAACTTACCTTGACTACTCAAATATTGTAATGGCTTATGATTAGTATATGGCACAAATTCCTTCAACATTAGGTAATGTCTCCACTTCTTCAAATATTGAACTATGGCATAAAATTCCTGGTCATAAACTGAATATATCTTCTTGGCATCATTCAAATTCTCACTATAAAAACTAATAGGTCTACCTTCTTGACTCAATACAACTCTAATTACATTTCCACTTGCATCATAACCAACTTGAAATACCTTAGTGAAATCAGGTAAGGCCAATACTAGTTGTTCAATAACTTTGTGCTTCAACAATTCAAAACTCTTATCTGCTCCATGTGTCCACTTGAAATCCTTTCGATCCCCTCTCATAGGTTTTGTCATAGGATTACAAACAAAACTAAAATTCTTGATAAAATTATGGTAAAAACTAGCCAATCCATGAAAATATCTAACTCCCCAACTCTCTCTAGTGTAGGCCATTCTAAAATTACTTTAACCTTCTTTGGATCCATCTTCAATCCTTTGCCTAAGATCACAAAACCAAGATACACTATCTCCTCCTTCATGAAAGTACATTTCTTGATGTTAATCAACAACTTCTCTTCCTTCAATCTCTACAATATTTGTCTTAGATGCAACAAATGTTTTTCTTTTCTCTTACTGAAAATTAGAATATCATCTAGGTACACCATCACAAATTTACCTAACAATTTCTTTAATACCCCATTCATTAGCCTCATGAAAGTACTAGGTGCATTAGTTAAACCAAAAGTCATAACCAACCACTCATACAATCCCTCATTAGTCTTGAAAGTAGTCTTCCATTCATCTCCTTCTTTGATTCTGATATGATGATATCTACTCTTCAAATCAATTTTGGTAAAGTAATTTGCTTCACTCAAACAATACATTATGTCATCCATCCTAGGTAAAGGAAATCTATATTCTACTGTGATCTTATTAATAGCTCTGAAATCAGTACAAATTCTCCATTCCCCATTCTTCTTAGGTGCCAATATTGCAAGTACTACATAAGGACTCAAACTTTCTCTGATCAAACCCTTCAGTAATAATTCTTACACTTGCCTATTTAGTTCCTCATTTTCTACCAGTGTCATTCTATGTGGTTCCTTACTCAGTAAACTAGCTCCTGAATTTAAATCCATACAATGATTGATACTCCTAAAAGGTGGTAATCCATTAGGTACTTTGTCTAAATTGATGTCCTCAAATTCTATCAATAAATCCCTTACCTCCAATGGTTGTTCATCCACTATTCTTGAATCAGGTTTCCTAGGAATCAAAGCATAACACATACTTTCTTTCTTCAAGACATCTAAGAATTTCCTTCCTTCAACCAAGAAAACTTTTACTAAAGTACAATTCACACTCTTAGAATCCTCCACCAAAGGGAATAATACTTGCTTCATCCCATTAGCCAAAATAGTATACCTATTCAGTCTACCATCTTGTATTGCTTGTCTATCATATTGTCATGGTCTACCCAACAAGATATGACAATAATCCATCAACATAATATCACAAAGAAATTCATCATGATAAGACCCAATCTTTAATTTCATAAGACATTGTTCACTTACGAAAATTTTATGTTCATCCTTGATCCATGCAATATGATATGGCTTCAAGTACTTCATTCTTGGCAACTACAACTTGGTAACCAACTCTTTTGATGCTAAATTAGCTAAACTTCCACTGTTAATGATTATGTTGCAACATTTTCCTATAACTTTACATTTGGTTTTGAACAAACTTTTCCTCATTACCAATTCTTGATTAGGTTCTTTGTTGCATAGGAATCTTATGACCATCAAGGTTTCTCCATCTTCTAGTTTATTCATAGATCTGGGTGACTCCTCTTTCAAAAATGCATTTTTGCTACTATTACCAAACTTCCTTCTTGAATTCCCATGAGTACATTAAAATTCTCTATGACCTTCTTCTCCACATTTGAAACAAGTTCTTTTAAACTTTTTCATGTCTTCTCTTTTGTAACCATTACCTCTAGTGTAGCCTCCTCCTCTTCCTCGGTATGAACTCTCTTCTTTCAATTTAGACTTGCATTTATTCTGGTTAAAGTAAGATCTACCTCCTTTTGCAAATGATATACCTCTGCCTCTCTAAAATCTGCCACCTCTTCCTCTCTATTTATGCTTATGCCTCTTGTTCAACTTCTCCTCTTCTTTTAGGGAAAACTGATAAGCCTTCTCAGTACTATCCATTTTGACAAAACTAATTTCATCTTTAATAGATGTCCTCAAACCATTCAGGTATCTTTCAATTCTTTTAACATCACCATCTACATGTCCAAATCTGATATCCATCCTATAAAATTATTTAGTGTATTCCTTCATAGTAGATTCCTTTTGTCTCAAATTCTACAATTTTCTCAACAAACTAACTTGATAATCACCAGCTAAGCATTTACCCCTTAACTTATTTACCATCTTATCCCAAGGTTTGGTCTTTTCTTTCCCTCTTCTCTATCTATCTGTTTACAAATGTTCCCACCATAAACATCCATGTCCCTTCAACTTATTGCTATAAATATTCACTTTATTGTCTGTATTAGTGTTCTCATACTCAAAATACTTTTCCATCTCCGTGATCCAATCAAGCAATTCATTAGCATCAATATTACCAGCATAATTTGGTAAATTAAAGTGTGGTCTAGAATTCACTCTAATTAGGACTCTTAAGAATATTTCATCACCTTGTTCCAATTTAGGTTCATTATTTCCAACCACTACCTTGGCTTCATCATCACTTACATACTCAATAGGTCTACCTCTTCTTTGGTTAGCCTATACTGCTTTTACTCTAGCTACAATTTGTCTCTACATATCCATCATGCCTGGATCTACTTCTCTCCTTCCCTGAACCATTTTGTCTACCCTCTGCAATTGTAGGCCAAATCTCAACTTTCCCACCCTACAACCAAATCAACTTAGGTGTAATGCCCCGACAAGGAACCCAGGGGAAATTAATCTAAACATGTTACTAAGTTTACCAAATAATTTTTTTCTTAAGAGTTTACAATCAGTAATGAATAACAATGTAGAAAAAATATAACATAAGACAATACATATTCATAAATGTAACTCATTTATAGATTAAAAGTCTCAAGGGTACCATGACATAGAACTATGTAACTAAAAATTAATCTATTAAGAATAATCCAACACAAATCACATGATATATCTTAGGTTCATTTTAAAACCCAAATTGAAGTATTATTAATCCTTATTTAATCATAATTAAAAGAACACAAATTATAAAGTATACTAACATACTCATTTCAACTAAATGATAAGATACATCTATTACATCAATGAAATCAAAGTACATATAATAAGATACAAATTGATACATCATAGTCTTCAAGATAATACAACTTCCACTGCACATGTTGTAGGGATAACAATAATACAATACAAGTACATATACATCCTTAAAAGCAAGGTCACTAAAAAATACATAACATGAAATACAAGATATACATCTCAAGATAAAGTCTCCAAGAAAAGAACAAGAAGATAGAAGTAGCATCAAGGATTGTCTAAGCACAAAGTCATGAACATCAAATCTCAATGGTAATAGAATCACTACCAACCGACTACGTGGAACCAAGAAGTCCACTCCCACCATGCTGAGGAGATAACACTAGACCTCACCCAAGGAAACAACCAAACAAGCAAGACTAATGTAATGGTACACTGGATAAAATGATAGTAAAGGATATAAGGTTATCAAGTATAAAAGGTCAGGACACAAAATAGGTGTACCAAATGTAATGTAGGAACCTAGGACACATATAGGGAAGTGTCATCACATGAGTCAAATCTAAGGTCACCTGATAGTCTCTCTGGACCCTGGCCCCTAGTGACTCTATGTAGTATCAGTAGTCCCTTTGTACAGACAAGGAAAACCAACTATGATAGACCTCAACATCTCTCTAGATGGGCAAGCATCTTCTCCCACTCCCATCCTAGCTTGTAATAGCACTCAAGGCATGGGTGAGGCACAATTATCTTTTTAATGTTTTTATCTTAATAAATTTATTAAATTATCACTTATTAAGTCAACTTACAAAAGATACTCAAGCAACCACTTTAGGGCTCTAGCACCTCCAAAGTAAACCACTTCCCCTCTATGCTCTTAGATAACCTACCTTAAAGCTCCCAACAAAAGAACCAAAGAGAAAGAAAAACCAAAATCATAAAAGATTTCCATAAATCATTAAACCATGAATTTCATCAAAGACAAGTGCTAGAGCGTAATAAACAAAACCTCATCCTATACAAGGATCCAAACTATCCATCCCATATTGAACATCTCAATAACTCAAATACCAAATCTCATAGTTCAAATCGCAAGATCAAAAGATCATCAAAAGCATCAAGCATCTCTCTCCAAACATGGAGTAAAACATAGCCACAAAGGTCGTCATACATAATCATCATAAATGTAGACACAAGGTGACCAAGTTAATTAGGACTTAACACAAATAATGGTCATCACCTTTTTGTGGTTAAATAACATAAAGATAGAGGACTTAATAGAAACCTGACATAAATCCCAGACATACCCAAAATAATACTCTTATAATCGAGACACCAAAATGGTTATAAATTTATTACATATGAACTCAAGTGTGAAAGAATTAATTTCATAAAATAATTCAAATTTCAAAGACGAGATTCCACCTATGACATCAATATATCCTACAACAAGGCCAAATAAAACTACAATAAGGAAACATTGTGTTATAAAATACACCCATATCAAATTTCCATTAAAAGTAAAACAAACATTTAATTTTCTCTTATAAATTAATTTATAATTTTCGTTATATAAATTAATTTATTAAATATAATTACTAATTAACAATATAATTAAATTCTAATAACCATTAATAAGATTTACCTGTATAAAAGAATTTATAAAGTTCCTTATATAAATTAATTTATTAAATATAATTACTAAACAACAATATAATTAAATTACATTAAAATAAATCTCAACTATAAGTTCCAGTTGATTACGACATTCCTTTTTTTATCGATAGCCTAATTGGACTCTTCTTTCTTCTTCTTCTTTTTCCATATGAAATTTCATGCACATACATTTGTGTTAAACATACACCTTTGCATATACACATACATATATTTCATACATATTTGTGTATATTTGTTTAATCACTATCAATCATCAATAAAACCCATTAATTAAAAATATATAAATATTAATTAATAATACATTAATTAATATTCATAGTAATAAATTCTACATAAAACAATTTATAATAAATTTAATTAATTAATTAATTAATAATAAATTATTATTGTTTTTAATTCTAAAAAAATTAATAAATAATAATAATAATAATAATTTAAAAAAATTCTAAAAATTAATAAATTAATGAAGGCATATGATAGGGTAAGTTGGTCCTTTTTGCTAGAAGTTTTGTTAAGATTTGGTTTTTCAAAAAAATGGTGTAAATGGATTAAGGCCTGTATAGCTAGTGCTCACTTTTATGTGATAATTAATGGAGCACCTGCTGGTTTCTTCCCATCTTCTTAGGGTGTAAGGCAAGGAGACCCTTTGTCCCCCTTTCTATTTATAATAATGGTTGAGGCCCTTAGTCGAGCCATTAATGCATCCCATTCTGCAAGTTTGTGGCATGGTATCCTCATTCCGAACACTTCTATTTCAATTACACACTCTTTATTTGTTGATGACACACTGCTCTTTGGTAAGGCTTCCATAGTTGAGGCTAAACAAGTCAAGAAAGTCTTAGATTTATATTGTTTAGCATCTGGTCAAAAAGTTAATAGTCAAAAATCAAAGATATACATTTTTAATGTACAACCACCATTAGCCCAAAGGATTGTTGATATCCTTGGGTTCCCTGTGGATGAACTACCTTCTACTTATTTAGGAGTTCCTTTCTTTTCAGGCTCTAATAAATCACTATATTGGCAGGCGGTTATTACTCGTATTAAATCAAGGGTTTTGGCATGGAAAGCAAGATGGCTTTCCCTGTCTGGGAGAATTCTGTTAATCAAAACTATTTTGTCAGCTATTCCCAATTATTATTTTTCAGTTCTTCAAGTCCCAAAATTAGTGATTAATCATATTGATAAACTAATTAGGGACTTCCTTTGGATTGCCAATATGACAGGTGATAAGAAAATTCCGCTTGTCTCACTCCCAGATATGGCTTCTTCTTTATCTACTGGTGGAGTGGGCCTTCATAATTTGTCATCTCATAATTTAGCCTTTGGTGGAAAATTGGTATGGAAATTATTCTCTCAACCTAATATTAAATGGTGTCATTTAATGGAAGATAAATATCTTGACAACTTAGATCCTTCCAGAATCATTTATGTTCTTGATCCCCCGAAAAGCTCGGCCATTTGGAACTTTATGATGAAAGCTAGATTTGTTATTACTTCCTCTATTTCATGGGAAGTTCATAATGGTGAATCAATTAATTTTTGGCTTGACTCATGGAATGGTTTGCCACCTTTATGCACTCTTCAACCCTTTTTAAACATTTGGGAAGTGGCCTCTTCTGTGTGGGGTTCTAATTTCTCTTCTTATGTATCTACAGTTTCAATTCACACGGGCTTAGTAATATGGATTGACTTTTCCCTGCTTCTAATTTCTTCCCAAGAAGCTAGTGTTGCAAGTCAGTTTCTCTCTTCTCAAACTATTTTCCTTTCTAGATCTCCCAATCGTCTCTTTTGGGATTCATCTCCGGATGGTAATTATACAATCAAATTGGGCTATGAGAAAATTTAGAATAGTCAAAATAATAGCTCAAGGCAAAGGGCCTTTATTTTTTGTTGGCACAAATCAGTTCTTCCTAAGGCTGGTTGTTTCTCTTGGCTTGTTCTGAAGAAATGAGTCCTCACAAGTGACAGACTAGCTAGACTTAATATTACAAATATTTTTCCTTGTGTTTTGTGTAATCAGGATCAAGAATCTGTTGACCACCTTTTTCTTAATTTTTCTTTTGCTCAAGAATGTTGGTTATTTGTTCTAAATAAATTGAATTTTCCTATGCCACTCCCTGTGACTATTTGGAATTTATTCCAATCTTGGCCATATTTATTTACAAAATCCATGTTTGCCTCTATCTGGCTTTGTTCTCCTTCGCTAGTGATCTGGGCCATCTGGTGGGAGAGAAATAAAAAGATTTTTCAAAATTCCCTGTCCAACATTATGTTGTTCTTCAAAAACTTTAACATTCTATTGTTGAGGTTACTAATGCTTATACGCGTAAATTCAAAGGTAATCAGGGATTTTCTACTTGGGATAACTCTATTGCTAAGGATTGGTAGGGGTTAGTGTTTCCTTCTCTCTCTTTCCCCTTATGCCCGAAAGATAATAGTAATGTTAGATCTTTAATTAGATGCCTCCCCCTCCCAAAAAAAAAATGGATATATTAAACTAATTTTTTATGGTTCCTCTAAAGGTAACCCAAGCAAGTTAGGGATTGGTTTTGTTCTTCGTGATCATCTGGGATCAGTTATTCATTTTGAGGCTCGCCCCATCCCTTTAGGAACTAATAATTTGGTTGAAGCTCTTGCATTGGTGTATGGACTCTTTGCTGCTAAGAAGTTAACTATCTAATTCCTACATGTTGAAGGTGATTCCTCTGTTATTATCAATGTTGTTGGAAATATAGATGTAGTAACTAAGAGGGGGGGTGAATCAGTTAACCACAAAAATATTACCATTGATCCCTTAAATATCTTAACAAATTATTTACTGTGCCACTCAGTAAATATACAGAGAAATGTTGAAACTTGATCCTTGAAGTGTGTAATAATTAAACTGTTCTTAAGCATTCATCACTGATTAACTTACATGAATAAAGAAAATAACATGAACACAAGAGACACCAGATTTACCGTGGAAACCCAATATGGGAAAAACCACCAATGTAACTAGTTACTATTTTTTCACTCTTCTGAAGTGATGCCCGGTTAGAAGCCAACCCGGTAAAAGGTTACAAAACACATTGTTAGGTGTGACCTTGTTAGGGGATTTAATCACCCTGCTAGGAGTGGCCTTGTAAGAGGTCTTGAAACAATTCAATAGAACTGTCACCTTGTTAGAGGATTTACAAAATGGTTGTTAAACCAACTCGGTTAAGATATTTTGATATCACTGCTACAATTGTAAGAGAGTAACAATGAAATGACCTGCAACTGAATTGCTAAATATAGATCTCTGTTCTGCTTCACTAGATCCTTACTGATCAAATAAATCTTTGTTGCTCCTCAAGGATATCTAACCATCCTTCAAAATTCGCACATACCTTTCTTCAAAATGATTTTTGCATGCTGTATATATTCTATTCACCACTTGACCTTCTATATATATGTCATTTTAATTAACATTTAGATTGTCAAGTCAGCACTAATAATTATTATAACAGTTGGCTTGGATAAACAAACTGTAACAACAAAATCCTTTGAAAGGCCAACCATGCTCAGTAAACATTAATCCTGAAAAGATTTCCTTCGGTGACCGAGTGAACTCGGTAACCACAGCGAATTCTGCAACATCCTTCGGAGACCGAGAGAGCTCGGTAACCACTAATTTTCCTTCAATAACCGAGGAGGCTCGGTTAACACTATTTTCCTGTCATGTTTCCTTTAGACACCCGAGAGATCTCGGTAGACACTAAAAACCGCCTAGCTGACCGACTGAGCTCGGTAGACACTGAGAATTGCTTAGCTGACCGACTGAACTCGGTAGACACTGAGAATGATAATTGTTATGACATTTGTGTGACATCAAAGACAACACATAGCTAATCCAACAATGTCCTTCAGATAATTGTATCCAACAATCTCCCTCTTTGGCATTGATGGCAACACAACATGTCATAGCACAATGAAATTTCACAAAGAAACCTAGAGTAAGATACATATCCTTAGCTTCATTCTGATTCCCATCATCTTCAAACTTTTTTTTCTTTTTTTTGACTGAGAACTCTCCCTCTTAACTTCTCAAATTATTCTTCTTAGAAATTTCTTGAAATGACAACAAACTCTCCCTCTTTGACAACACATGCCAAAGACAACTTACACAGTTTCAGTAAATATCAATGTACCTTATGTACTGATTCATATGTAATGATTCCCTGACTATGCTGCATCAACTGATTGATCTTCAACATGTTCTGGTTGATGCATCACTAAAACTTTATTTAGTGAACCTCGGACAGGGGAGTGACCCCTAACTTGCCTCTTAGATACAAGAATGCATCCTTAGGTAGTGGCTTGGTGAAGATATCTACAATTTGTTCTTTTGTATGAATATATTAAAATCTGATTTCCTTGTCCTGCACCAATTCTCTGACAAAGTGATATTTAATTGCAATGTGCTTGGTTTTGGAATGCATTACTAGATTCTTTGAAATATTTATTACACTTGTATTATCACAAAACATAACAACTGGTTCTCTGATCTCAACCTTCATGCCTTCCAAAAGCTGTTTAAACCATACAATATTAGAGCAGTTTACTACTGCAGCAACATATTCTGCTTCTACTGTGGATTGGGATGTGCAGTTTTTCTTTTTACTAGTCCAAGATACTAACCTCTTGCCAAGAAAGAATGCTCCACCACTTGTACTCTTTCTATCATCAATGTTTCCTGTCCAATCAGCATTAGTAAACACTTTTAAATCTAGATTGCCTCCAAATTTATACCACAAGCCATAATCTTCAGTTCCCCTTAAATACCTCAAGATTCTTTTGATTGCCATCATGTGATTTTCTTTGGGTTTAGCCGAGAATCTTGCCACTATACCAACTGCTAAGGCAATATCAAGCCTTGTGTGTACTACATACTATAATTTTCCAATCATTGATCTATATAAGGTCTGATCTACTTCTTTTGAATCATCATCTTTGAAAAGCTTTAGTCCAGTACACATGGGTGTACCAACTGGTTTTGAATCTTCCATACCAAATTTCTTAAGTATTTCCTTGATATATTTAGACTGAGTGATGTAGATACCATTTTTGTTCTACTGAATCTGAAGTCCAACAAAAAAATTTATCTGACCAAACATAGACATTTCAAATTCTTTGTTCATATGCTCTGAAAATTCTTTGCACTGATCATCATTTCCTGTAAACACAGTATCATCCACAAATATTTCTGCCAAAACAATTTTGTTATCTGATCCTTCTTTGATGTATAAATTATTGTTGCCATTAGCTCTTTTGAAATCAATCTGAGTAAGATAGTTATGTAATCTTTCATACCATGCTCTAGGAGCTTTTTTCATACCATACAATGCTTTGTGTAATTTGCAGACCATATCCCTTTTGTCTAGATCAATAAAACCTTCAGGTTGCTCAATGTAGACTTCTTCCTTAAGAATACCATTGAGAAATGTAGATTTTATATCCATCTGATATACCTTAAATCCTTTATGTGCTGCATATGCAAGTAAAGTCCTCACACCTTCTAATCTTGCAACAGGAGCAAAAGTCTCTCCATAATCTATTCCTTCTTCTTGAGAATATCCTTTACATACCAATCTTGCTTTGTTTCTTGATACTTGACCATTTTCATTCAACTTATTTCAGAATACCCATTTTGTCCCAATTACATTTTTATCTTTAGGCCTAGGTACAAGAGTCCATGTCTTATTTTTCTCTATTTGCTCTATTTCTTCATTCATAGCCTCAATCCAACTTTCATTTTCCAATGCATCTTTGACATTTTTAGGTTCAAAATCAGCAAATAAACATGTACCTTTTAGTTTACTTCTTGTCATAGTACCATCTGATTTGTTTCCAATAATCTGATCTGGTTTATAATGCTTTCTGATGTACTTGGCTAATACAAGTTCCTTGCTTCCTGAATGAGTTACATTGTCATCTTCTTCATCTTCAGGTTCAGGTTGCTCAGGCTCGGTAGATACTTGCTCGGTAGCTTCAGACTGAGACTCGATACTTTGTGACTCGATCTGAACTTCTTCTTGTGACTCAGTTACTATACTGGGCTTGGTAGATGTAGTTTCCTTATATGTGTCTGGCAATGTATCAGGTTCAATGTAAACAAATTTTTTGTAGTCCTCTGGTTCCTTTTTGCTTTCTTATTCAGTCTTTTCTGCAAACTCATCAATTCTCACATGTGCACTTTCTATGATTTTGTGAGTAGACAAATTTAGACATCTATATGCCTTACTTTTGCAAGAATATCCCAGAAATATTCCTTCATCACTTTTTACATCAAATTTTCCTTTTCTAGATTCTTTTAAGATATAACATTTACTACCAAATACTTTTAGGTAACTTACATTTGGTTTGTAGCCATACGATAGCTCATACGGAGTCTTGAATGTGTCTTTTCTCAGCTGTACTCGGTTCAAGGTATGAACTGCAGTGCTGATAGCTTCCTTCCAGTATTTCATAGCAATGTTCTTTTCAATCATTAGAGTCCTTGCATAGTCCATGATAGATCTGTTCCTTCTTTCAGCTATTCCATTCTGCTCAAGAGTTCTCGGGGCTGATACCTTTCTTTTGATTCCTCTTTCAATGCAGAAATTATTGAATTCATGGGAGATGAATTCACCACCTTTGTCTGATCTTAAGCATTTTATTCTTTTTCCTATTTCCTTTTCTACTCTTGCTAGATACCATTTGAACTTCTCAAATGCTTCTGACTTTTCTCTTAAATACATAACAGCCATCATTCTAGAGTAATCATCAACAAAAAGAATAAAAAAAATTTCTCCGGTATAGCTCTCAATTCTAATAGGTCCACATAAATCAGTATGCACAATTTCTAAAATATCTTCAGACTGATAGTTTTTACTTTTAAAACTAGATTTTTCCATTTTACCAATTTGACAATTCTTGCATAGACCAACATCAGGTTTCTTCAAAGTAGGAATACCTCTTACTTTCTTGAATTTGCTTATTTTCATCATGTTGTCAAAATTTACATGACATAACCTTTTGTGCCATAACCAACTTTCTTCAATTTGAGCAATAAAACATGAGTAATCACCAAGATCAAGATAAAATAGGTTACCTTTGGTTTGTTTGCCTGATCCTATCAGTTTTCCTTTGTCATCCAGCAGTCTTGCTTTGCCATTCATGAATTCAACCTTGAATCCAATGTTAATTAGCTGTGCTACACTTAGAAGATTATGCTTTAGTCCTTCAACCTAATATGCATTATCACATATAAGTTCTTTGGTTAATGAAATTCATCCCTTTCCTTTTATACAACAAGGTTCATTGTTTCCAAACCTTACATTACCATCAAAGTTTTTAAAGTGTTTAAACTTAGTCCTGCCACTAGTCATATGATGTGAACATCCACTGTCTATAATCCATGTAGCATTCTTGCTTATATGAGAGATAAGTGCCATCTCATCTTCATCATTATCAGATTCATCTTTTACAACAATGAAAACAATTTCTTCTTCACTATCATCCAAATCTTTAGCTAAAAAACATGTTTTCTTACCTTTATCCTTAAATGATTTGAAATTCTTCTCGCCATTGTACTTGTAATTTTTCTTCTCATCTTTGCTTTTCTTGTTTGGACACCTAGCTGCAATATGACCAATTTCTTCACATGAAAAATAGATTAAGGGATTTTTACCTTTGTATTTTCCTCTACCTCTTGAATACTTCTTTGCAAGTAATGCTTCAATAACTTCAAGATCGCTATCAGAACTTTCCTCTGATTCTTCTTCACTTTCTGATTGGATTTTCTTCCCTTTCTCGAGTGAAAGTTTGGCCTCAAAAGCTGATTCAATATTTTTAGAAGTTGGAACATAGTTGTCATAGTTATCCAGTTCAAAGGCTGTCAATCTTCCAACTAAGGCATCCAAAGTTATATTGTGATTTTCTTCACATCTTCTTTCTTGAATAGCAGAAACTCTTATTGCATAAATAGGAAGTAATGTTCTAAGAACCTTACTTATAATAGTTTCATCATCAATTTTTCCTCCAGAAGCTCTGATTGCACTAACACTTGTCTTGATCCTTTCAACATATTTTGCAATGTTTTCTTCTTCTCTCATTTTCATCTGATCAAACTGTCCTCTTAGGCTCTCTGCTTTGGCTATCTTCACATTGTCATCACCACCATAGATTTTCTTCAGCTTGTTCCACATTTCATGAGCAGTTGTGCAGTCTTTGATTTCATCAAATTCTTCATAGCTAAGAGTTGATGCAATGTCTATCATCATAGTGTTATGGTTCTTTTTCTCTACAATGTCTTCAACAGTTAATGTGCTAGTAGGAATTGTATATTCTTGATCAATATATTTGCATCCTGAATCACCAATGGAAGCCAGATGTAGTCTCATGAGACCTTGCCATGCTGAAAAGTTATTTCTGTTAAGCCTTGGAATTTCTCTTTTGTAAGACATCATGATCTTTAGCTTAGGTCCTTGAAACCCTTCATGCAAGCACCAAAAGCTCTGATACCAATTGTTGGAAATATAGATGCAGTAACTGAGAGGGGGGGTGAATCAGTTAACCACAAAAATATTACCACTGATCCCTTAAATATCTTAACAAATTATTTACTGTGCCACTCGTTAAATATACAGAGAAATGTTGAAACTTGATCCTTGAAGTGTGTAATAATTAAACTATTCTTAAGCATTCATCACTGATTAACTTACATGAATAAAGAAAATAACATGAACACAAGAGACACCAGATTTACCGTGGAAACCCAATATGGGAAAAACTACCAATGTAACTAGTTACTATTTTTTTCACTCTTCTGAAGTGATGCCCAGTTAGAAGCCAACCCGGTAAAAGGTTACAAAACACACTGTTAGGTGTGACCTTGTTAGAGGATTTAATCACCCTGCTAGGAGTGGCCTTGTAAGAGGTCTTGAAACAATTCAATAGAACTGTCACCTTGTTAGAGGATTTACAAAATGGTTGTTAAACCAAATCAGTTAAGAGATTTTGATATCACTGCTACAATTGTAAGAGAGTAACAATGAAATGACCTGCAACTGAATTGCTAAATATAAATCTATGTTCTCCTTCACTAGATCCTTACCGATCAAATAAATCTTTGCTACTCCTCAAGGATATCTAACCATCCTTCAAAATTTGCACATACCTTTCTTCAAAATGATTTCTACATGTTGTATATATTCTATTCACCACTTGACCTTCTATATATATGTCATTTTAATTAACATTTAGATTGTCAAGTCGGCACTAATAATTATTATAACAGTCAGCTTGGATAAACAAACTGTAACAACAAAATCCTTTGAAAGGCTGACCATGCTCGGTAAACATTAATCCTAAAAAGATTTCCTTCGATGACCGAGTGAACTCGATAACCACAATGAATTCTACAACATCCTTCCGAGACCGAGAGAGCTCGGTAACCACTAATTTTCCTTCGATAACCAAGGAGGCTTGGTTAACACTGTTTCCTTGTCATGTTTCCTTTAGACACCTGAGAGATCTCGGTAGACACTAAAAACCACCTAGCTGACCGACTAAGCTCGGTAGACACTGAGAATTGCTTAGCTGACCAACTAAACTCAGTAGACACTGAGAATGATAATTGTTATGAAATTTGTGTGACATCAAAGATAACACATAGCTAATCCAACAATGTCCTTCAGACAATTGTATCCAACAAATGCATGTGTTAGAAGAGTTGCCTTCTCAAGGAACATTCATTATGTACTGTCTCAAATTTGGTCCCTTCTAGATTCATTTTCGAATTGTTTTCTAACCCACACTTATAGAGAGGGAAATTTTCTGGCAGATTTGTTAGCTAATTTTGGTGCTGAGGACTCTACCATCCTCTATCCTTCTCCCCGTGTATCTCCAAGTTCTCACCCCTCCATCTTTAACTTAATAAAATTGGATTCCCCTTAATTATCCTTCATAAACTTATATCATTTACGCTTATTTTAGTTTGGCCGTAACTATGAATAACTGCATTTACGTCATCTTGCGTAACATATCATGCTACTTTATTCTTTGATATATCATGATTAGCATGTACTATTAATACTCTGCCTTCACATGTGTAACATCTCCTTTCATTGCTACCTTCTGGATTGAGTGTTCACTTCATGATTTGGCTCGCATAAGGTAATCTTGGCTACTTTTGTAAGGACCCTACTCAGTATTGATTAATTATGTGTGAAATTTATTGGCTCATACTTGTTTCATTTATTTCTATGTATGGGGAAAGGTTCCTCATGATGGCTCCCTATGCTATATTATCGATCTTGGCCTCATATCAATTACTTGATCTTTTCTTTGACAACATAGTCTTGGCTTTATTTGTATTGTTTCCATGGCATTACAAAGATATGTTGATGAGTTTAGACCATTGAATCTTCAGGTTCGACTGTCAAGTCCTCATCTGGAAGTGTCATTTGAAGGTAATGTTTCTAATGATCCCCTTGCATCCATGTTTGTTATTCACTCTCCAAAGTGTGCTTGACGTATTCATAGACTGATTGGTGATTCAGTTCTATCTCCACATTTCCAAAGGATTATCTTTCCATCTCAAATTGTGTCGGTCTTTTGTTCTAATATCTTGGATTTGTCTCAATCATGGACTTTGTTAGTAGCTATTGCAAATTGGTCTTTTCACCTGCACTTCCTACATGAAAATGGTTTACTTCTTGTAGTTCAAAAGTACAACTTTTGGCTTCAAGATGCTCATATTGGGGGTGTATTTCCTCGGCACCTTCTTTTTAAATCTGATAAATATGTCATGCTTCTTGCTACTGTTAAGGATTGCATTTCATCAAATTCTATTATGCCTCTTGATCACCTTCTTAATAGAACCTCGTTTGATGCGGGACATAGAGGGAAGGCATTTGCAAAAATGTATGCCCTACTTGCTTTACTGTCACATGTTCATACTTCAAATTTGGTTTCGACCTCTCCTGTGTTAGATGGTATCACACCTGTTAGTAATTCAGGTCCTTTAGATGTTCCAACTTATTCTCTGGCTCCATTGTCAGCTAGCTCATGCTCTTCACCTGTTCATTTCTTGGTTTCACCTCCATCTGCTCATGCTTTGTTGTCACCGCATGCTTCCTTGGCTTCAGGGGATTCTCTTATTTCTCAAGCAAATCATCTCTGGAATTCTCTATTCCTGTCACCACCTTCGCATCCTAGTTTTGGGGGTCATGAGTAGTGATGCTCTTACATACTTTGTGGTGCAATCTATTTTTGTTATCTTTCAAATTATTTTGTAGGAGATATTTCGTGCTGCTCTTGGTCAGCCCATAAGGTTTATGGAGATGCATTCATCAATTCTTACCGTTATGGTTCCTCACATGGGCTCTTAATGCAGAATATGTCATTCTATTGGGTGCTCTATTTACATTACATGGCTGATGTCATATTACTAATACGAGGGCCAATTTCTTATTGTAAATGTATTCTATCTCTTAAAATATGATCAATGTAAAGGGGTCTATCTCAGGGGGGTGTAATTAGTTATTTTTTGGCCTACATAAAGGCAGGATGCCTTCTAAGGGGAATTCAAAATTCTAGTTTGGAACATATTGTAATGCAGATTAATTTTGCCATTTTGATTGGGGGGCCTTTTTTGTATTTATCATCAGGTCATGTTTTGACCTTGTGGGTTTTTGGGTAGTATATGAAAACTTCTTTGAGCAAGTTGCTACTCTTTTTGTATATATATGGGTAACGAATGGAGTTTTCTTTACTGGTTCTTTCTCCAAGAGCCCTTTAAACCAGATTAATATTAATATAAATATAAAAATTTTGCCAAAAATAAAATAAAATTATTTTATTTTCTAAATTCCAAAAATTTATAAATAATAATATTAATTTTTATAATTTATTTCAAAATAGATTTTCTATAAATTTTTATTATTATTATATATATAAAGATAAAAACTATAATTAGTCTCTTATTCTTTTTAGAAATTAAATTTAAATACAAATTTACCCAATCCATTTTCTAATTCCAATTTTGATATATTCACAAGAATTTTTATCTAGAATTTAAATCAAACCCTAGTTGATTGAATTCTAAAGTTGTCTCAATTATTTCAGGGTACAATTCTATTTCAAAGAGAGCTTAGGGTTTTCAACTAGTTTTCAACAGTCATAAAATATCTTACACATAAAACAACTACAATAGTATTCATTCAATTTTCACAAACAAAGAAAAACATGCATTTCAATCAATCCAAACACAATAACTATCTGGAAGACACAAAGAGAACAATCTTTTCAAAAAGAAATATTTTCAAATGTTTCCAAGCCCTACCTTGATTCTATAAGTTGAATCTGAAACACACACATGCCAAAACACAAATCTAAAACTTTCAAGATCCTAAGCTTTACCAAAAATCCTTGAATTCCAATCCAGAGCCAAACCTATAAAACCTATGTTTCTAAGAATGACCAAAAATGATTCCAATATAGAAAACCCAAAAAACTCCACTCAAACATGCAATTCATAATCAGAAATAAGAACTCAACTATTAAAAATAATAAAACAGATAACTCAAAATCACAGAAATAAAAACTCAACTCTAACCTTGTTAATATCAATTATCCATTTAAAAGAATTATATATTAAATTAATAATTCTAATTCATGCAAATCACTCAACTTTTAATCTTAAATTTATATTTCTAATTTTATTAAGTGAATGTGCAAATTTAATTGCATAATAATATTTAATTAATAATTAATATTTTTAGCATATTAATAATATGCAAATTGATAATTAAATATCAATTTATTGATTTATTAAAAGAAATTATAACTAATCCCTCAGTTAACTCTCTTAACTCAACCTTCAATTTTAGAACTGATAAATCAATTCCCTTTAACTAGTGTGCATATAATCGTATTATTATATTTTAATTATAATTAATATCTTTAGCTTTACTTAATAAGTAAATTGATAATTAATATCAATTTATATTGTTTGAACATTTAATTTAAATTTTTATTTAATATTTGATTAAATCTTTATTTTCAGAATTAGACTTCTAATTAAGTCTTTTAAATAATCAATGATATTTAATTAATTTTTATTAATTAAATATCTATATATTTCGTATTTCATATTTCATATTTCATATTCATAAAATATAATTATTTTAATCTCATGATTAATCTTAATTAAATATTTAATGCATTTATAAATCAAAATTCACATCAAGACACCTGACAACCAAACATGAAGGAAAATTTGATAAACCTCATCAAGTAATAATCAAGCTCAAAGAAAGGGTTCACAAATGATTTCACCTTGATGAATTCAGAGGGTAGCAGATAAGATACTTGTCCACTATTTGAGGACAATAATTGGCTTAGGTTGGGATTTAGACTTGGATGTTATATCCCCTCTCTTACCATTGAGATAATGCGATAGGGCACAATCATCCTAGCAATTTAGGGAAGGCGATGCCCAGTACCTAAAATCTTGCATAAAAATGAGCATACACACACACACACACACACACACACACACACACACACACACACACACACACACACACACACACATATATATATATATATATATATATATATATATATATATATATATATATATATATATATATATATATATATATTGACAATGGCAGGGATCAACTGATCGTATGGATCTCGCAAGCAAGTAACTATGACTCCATCCCTCAACTACATCAGGCACGTCAAATAAAAAAGTAAAACATACATGCCAACCATACACATGCAAGTATGAGGTTAGTAAAAACTATAACATCAGTAACATTGTCATATGTAATTAATCATCACTATCTAACTAACATGATATAAATCAAATGATTTAAAGTATCATAGAATTGAATCATTAAATGTAACCAAAGATCTACTATTCATGAAAAGTGGTCTAAATGGGTTAACATCATAAACATAAATGGCAGTAAAGGGGTGGGCACTATATTAGGGCTTAACAACAATTAGATTGAGTGATCAATTTCACAAGGAACACAACTTATCTTTGATACCACTTGATGCAACCACAGTTGGAGGGACCTCAAAGAGATCAGTCCAATCATGCAACAAGAGGAAAACATAGCAGAAAACAAGACAATGAAATATAGGGAGAACAAACAAGATCTATATTCATTCACTAGAAATCAATAACATTCAATTGACAACATACATGCCTTCATACATGCCAGGTTATCATAGGCCTACTTGATTACAATATTCAGTCAGAGACATTATTCTAAATATCATAAATTGATTCCTAACTAATCATTGCTTCCAAAGATGTATTACATTACATATATAGGCATCACAACACGTAGGTCAGCCCAATAAAAAGATAATATTTCTCGAGAATAGGAAACATGTTAAAGAAAATAGGGCAAGTCCTAAATCATAAGGAAATCAATCCATAAATCATGAAAGGCCTAACAAACTGAGATTTAGGTCCACACATGATTCAAGAACATATATGTATGCGCCATCAAGCTTCGCAAGCCGTAGATTTCTATCACAAGATTGAAATTAACCAACAGAGCAGAAATTGGCAAGAACACGCTACTCGAGAGAGAATCAATCATGAATTGGAAAAAAATGATCCAACAGAGTCATGAACCTAGGAACATGAGCTAAGATATGACCTAAATACAATCTGATCATCGCATAGGCTATCTCAAACATATGATGAATCACCAAATTGATCTCTCAGACTAGAAAACAAGGACAATACTGAACAATAATATTTTTGGTTAATATAATATTGCTTCGAACCCAAGATGTTCTTGCATCAATATAGGTTGTATATTTAGAAATCATGTCAATCCTATGATATGTGCAAAATTAAAAAGTTATTGGTTGACACAAACAATGAAGTAGAATTTGAAGATATTTTTATTGATTTAAAAATTAGTATGAAACATGGAGTGAAAAGAATAGTCATCAAAGATGACTCCTTATTAACATTTAACACCTCCCATAGATGATGTTGTCTAATCTTTATACTAAACAACATTCTCCATTATTTCCATGAGATATTAATAAAGTTTGAAAGCTTTCAAATCAAACACATGTACAAGGAAGTAAATGACATGACATATAAACTTACTGTGTACTAGAAAAAGTACCTTCATAGGGTTAGTATCATCAATAAATCAAATAACAACTAAATTACCACAAATAGCAATCTAATTAAGCAAAGAATTGACAATTAAGCACTCTATGGATCTTTATTTAGGGATGTTAATGCAAAGCTCTCAGTAAGTTTCCATTAGTGACAGTCCTAAAATGAGAATGAATGATAAAGAAAACTAAAAGTTCAATTCCAAAAGAAATAAGCCTTAATTAGTTCTAAATTTTCCTTTTTAGCTCTAAATTACAAGAGGTTTGATGCTATTCTCAGATTTGTGGATGAATATTGATTGAGTTATGCCTTTCTTTTATAGATTTTGGCAAGGGTATAGGGTGTGGTTGATTTTATTATGATTAGGTGAGGGTTAAGTCCATGGTTCCACCTTCGGAGACCATTTAAATATTTTGTCTTCAAAGCTTGGGATTGTAAGAATTTGCAAATAGCAAATATTGAACCAAGGATCTAGAGGTTGAAGAAAAGCACAAGAGAGAAAATATGAATGCAAGGATGGATTGAATAGATCCAATGAATTTCTCAATGAAATGATTACATAATAGGCCTCCTTATATAGGAAAGGTGATATGAGAGAATGATAAGGAGTTGATAAGCTATCACCTATGCTAAGTGTAATCACATGTCCACCAAATGTGGATCATCCTCCATTATGCAATAAAGTATGTGCAATGGATTAGGATGATAATGTGATAAGAGCCTGAAAGGTGGATCTCACACACAATGAGGTATGTGAAGACAACTATCACACCAAAAGTGAAATTTCTCCTACACCATGTGCTTAATAGATGTGCACACTCCTAAGTGTCTCAATCACAAACTACTATGTAATGCATTAACCTAAGTAAGATTAAGTTAAGTGTAATTAGGAATATTTAATTACACCAACACCCCCCCCTTAAGTGCAACTTAGGGGAATGCACTTAAACTCACAATGCAAGATGGGTCCTGGCAACTAGGCCATGTTAGGTACCCATGTACAAATGCAATACAAGAAATGCATAACTCTCATAAAGTGGAGAAAGATGGAAAATCTCACGGGAAAAACCCTCCCCCAAAAAGAGAGAAGAAAACAAGATGCATGGATGGATGGAGTGCTCAAGACCCCCCAAGAACTACATACATCATGTATATACAAAGAAGTATCCCCCCATAAGAAGGATAGTTGGAGACATGATATCCCCCCATAATGTAGAAGCTCCCATGTTGATGAAGAGTACCTACAAACAATAGATCAACCAATGCTTACAAGAGACATGTCTCCCCTTAGGAAGAAATAGATACATCAAATGATGAAGAAGCCAATCCTTGTGCAAATGGAATGAGGAAGAAGATGTAGGTCTCCATGAATGAATCTCTGAAGACTGATTAGGAATCTCCAAGCTCAAAGAATCTATCACTTCATGTGACAAATCAAGTGAAGAAGGAGAAGAATCAAGTACACCAATCTCCAAAGAAGGTGAAGAAGTATCCCCAACTATGATGAAACTGTCATCAAGGGAAAGAGAAACCCCCTCATGGATGTCTTCCAAATTTGCATCATGAGAATCAACAAATGCTGAAGATGCATCCAAATAGTCATCACATTCTGCAAGATCTGAAACATTATGATCATCCTTCTGAATAGTAGAGCCCATGTCTGAAGAAGTAGGAGGTGGAGGAGTAGGAAGATCAACACTTGTCTCAACAACAAAATGATTCAAGTGCCCAAATTTCTCCTCATAATTATCCCTTGGCAAAGGGATGGGTACATCATGAATATCATCATCATTATCAACAAAATTAGAAAAAGAATACAAGTAGGATGTATGATCAACAACTCCCATAGCTATGACATTTCTAGTCTCCATGTCCCTAATGTAGACATAATCAGGAGTGAACTCAACAATTTTACCTTGTGCCCCATGTGTAATTTGGTAAATAGAAAGAAGATTAGTGGTCAAGGATGGTACACAAAGAACATCATTAAATGTCCCTTCTCCCATAGGAATAGAACGTTTCCCAAAAACTCTCATGAATGTGTTGTTACCCATCAAAATATTA
Source organism: Chamaecyparis obtusa (assembly GCA_027943335.1). Lineage (NCBI taxonomy): Eukaryota > Viridiplantae > Streptophyta > Pinopsida > Cupressales > Cupressaceae > Chamaecyparis > Chamaecyparis obtusa. The sequence goes on along the minus strand of BSBK01001376.1, from coordinate 2,035,546 downwards.
GGAGAATTACAAGGCTCAATAGAAGAAAACATATCCATCGAAGATGCCATATGATGTGATGCACCTGAATCAAGAAGCCATTTACCTTGCTCAGGATGTGTGGAAGCCATGAGTGCTTGTCCTTTACCTTTATCTTTGAATGATGATGTAGATGTAGAAGCTATCTATTGTGTAGAAGAAGGAGTAGACACTGATGAGGGCAACTTAATATTGTGTTTCTAAATAATGTGAGTTAGCTCATCAATCTTCTTTTGAAAACACTTATGCTCATCATGTCCTAACTTTTGACAATATGCACATTTATCTCTCTTTCTTCTAGATGATTCCTCTCTTGAAGAGGACTTGGATTCAGTACTTTTTGGTGAAGAAGATTCATTAACTTTGTCATGAGGCTTAGGATCCTTATTGTGTTTCTTTCCTTTTCCATTAGAAGCCTTTGAAGTAGACTCACTTGCAATCAATGATTGATGTGTGGAAGGCTTCAACTGACCCATGTGTGCCAACTTTGCTTGTTCCCTTGTGAGTTGCGCTGCAAATTCATCAAGAGAGGGCAATTTGTATGCACTACCAAGAGCATCCATAGTAGCATAGAATGTAGAAACAAAGATAGAATAATCAGGACCTAGCTTGGAAAGAATAGAAAAGATCAATTGTTCATCCCCTTTAACAATGCCACATGAAGAAAGCTCCAATCTAATAGTATTGAGCTTAGAGAAAAAATCTTGAATATTGTCAAAATCACTAGGATTAAGACCTATAAGATCATTCTCTAATCTGAATTTCCTCATTCTATCAGGTTTACCAAAGAGTCCTTCCAATGTGACCCAAGCATCATGAGGATGTGTGCAAGATGCAATATGAAAGAGCAAGTCATGAGAGATGGATGATCTAAGAGAGCCAAGTGCTTTATCCCTTCGATCAAACCATTTTGGCCTTTCTACATCACCTATTTGAGGTTCTTGATCCTGCCCAAGAGTCATTCTAAGCAATCCAAGACTCAACAAATGATCACTTAAAGATACTTTCCATTCATGGTAGTTATATGGAGTGAGGATTTTAACCTTTGAATTATCCATATTAACACCAAATAATGACTGATAACTATTGATAACTCCTTCAAATGACTGATGCAAATCAGAAAATTGAAATCCAAGGATTAACCAAGTGCAATTATAGCCCCAAAATGACCTATTTATGAAAGTGATAAGTCTACCCAAAATCACTCAAATCTAATTGCAGATCTGGAAAGTAGACAAAAAATCATGCACTTTCAAAAAAAAATTCACCTCAAAATGTTACCGTATGTGCCCAAACAAAGCCCTAGAAGTTGCAGAAATCAGGAATAGATAGGAACAGTCAACAAGATCTACAATTTTTGACAAATCATATCACCAAAATGCAAAATCAACACCACCACTAGAAAGTTCAAGAAATTCTACCCAATTTAAAAAAAAATTGCACTCGATTTAGAGCCCGGATGACCAAGTTATGGCCTCTCAAAGTTGGACTGTCAAATCAAAAATGCATATGGTGAAGGCTGGGAAATCTCCAAACCCTGATGACATCAGCAGTCCATGAGGTTAAATTTGATAGTCATATGGTCATTAAAAAAACCCAATTCTACCCTGCGGTGACGGCTAGATGACCATCAAATTTAGCATAGCAAAAAAGTGACATCAGCAAAAGAAATCGCCCCTTGGCTGATCTGGCGCTGACTAGATCTTCATACTATATGGACTGCTGATGTGGTGGATGATGTCAGCAGTGCACTATTTAGGAGTCTAACATGGTTAGAGGCCACGTGGTGCTATCTGATTGGCAAAAGGGCCGCTGATGGGGCGTCTGATGTACGCAAGTGGCGTCGCGTGGCATGCTCTGGTTGGCATGGGAGGCATTGACAGTGTTGTCTATGTGGCACTGGCTGTCAATGGAGGCATTGCCATGTGTCACAAAGGAGGGGATGGTGGCCACCATGTGGAGGAGCACCGGCAGTGGAGATCAGCGGCACGGTTGCGGAGGTCGTAAGATTAGCGGTGGGAAGCCAGTGGAGGAATGTCACTGTGGACAAGAGGAGCAGCCGAAGATAAGTGGAGCTATCGAAGAGAAGCGCAGCCGGTGGGAGGTGCTTCAACGGAGGAGTGCCACTCGAGTGGGGACAATTTTAGTCCCACATCTGCGGTGGAATGATGAATAAGGCCATTTAATAATAGAAACACCCGCAGCATAAACAAAAGGAAAGCACTTGTGCTTGGCACATCCTTTGTGGTGTCTGTGATGCTATAATGGATGACATCGCTTGATGTCGCGGTGATGCATGAGGAATATTTTCACTAGTACATATAATTAACACTAGGGCACGTACGAGGCCCAAACCAATATTTTGAAAAAAAAAATTTAGAAAATTAGACAGAAATAAAAAATATTTAAAAAAAAAAAAAAATTCATACCGCAGAGGTGCAGTTTGGGTCGTACGGTCTGATTTGCAAAAAAAAATTGCCTTGAATTTGAATTTCACCGGATATGGGCGAGTTTATAGTTGATTTTAACCAAAATAGCCTCCCAGACGCAATGGTGAGGTCAGATCTGCTCCAAGACACCTCTATCGCATGTTGGTTCTCAGATCTAAGATTTGGACCTTCAAAGCTTGCATCAAGATCTCTTCAAATTGGCTGATCTAAAACGCTCCAATGGCTCTGATACCATGTAAGAATTTGCAAATAGAAAATATTAAACCAAAGATCTAGAGGTTGAAGAAAAGCACAAGAGAGAAAATATGAATACAAGGATGGATTGAATAGATCCAATGAATTGCTCAATGAAATGATTACATAATAGGCCTCCTTATATAGGAAAGACAATATGAGAGAATGATAAGGAGCTGATAAGCTATCACCTATGCTAGGTGTAATCACATGTCCACCAAATGTGGAGCATCCTCCATTATGCAATAAAGTATGTGCAATGGATTAGGATGATAATGTGATAAGAGCATGAAAGGTGGATCTCACACACAACGAGGTATGTGAAGACAACTATCACACCAAAAGTGAAATTTCTCCTACACCATGTGCTTAATAGATGTGCACACTCCTAGGTGTCTCAATCACAAACTACTGTGCAATGCATTAACCTAAGTAAGATTAAGTTAAGTTTAATTAGGAATATTTAATTACACCAATAGGGACCAAAGGACAAAATGAGTGGACAAGATGCATTCTCCAAGTGAGTGATTGAGATTCAATTTAGGCTTGATCCATGTGAGCTCAATCCTTAAATCTTATTGGTTGATGAATTTTCCTCCCATTTGGTGGTTGAGGGAAAATAGGATTTAATTAATTAAATTTAATTAATATCTTTAGCCATGTGTACCCCTTGAATGGGTTGATTTGATTTAATTGAACTATGTAATTAATTAGATTAATTACACAATTAATTGATTTATCATGCTTTATTTGATTTAAATTGAATTTCTGACTTTTGATTTTTAATTCAATTTGATGTATGGCTTGATTGCAATTTTGCTTTGATAATAGCTTGATTTGATTCAATTGTCTTGATTTTGCCTTGATTGCTCACTTGATAGATCTTGTCCAATTTTAGGTGATTACAAATGCCCCTCTTTGACTCGACATGTGAAGCGTATCGATTGAAAGAATGTCCTAATTTGTTGATATAAAGTCCTAATTTTGTTGATGGTCGATTTTGATGTTCAGTATAAGATGTAGATTCTGATGAAGTTTGATTGAATTTGATGTCCTGATGGTCGATTTGATGATGAATTATCTGATATGCTACCTGGTTTGAGTTGATTCGATGTTGGATGCCCCTCTTGATTGATAAGCGAAAAAAATTTTGATAAAAGATTATGCTTTGATTTGATGGGCGTGCCCCTGATTTGATGATACTGATGTCATTCTTGATTATCTGAGTGTATGCCCCCTCGAAAATGAAATGAAATGTGATAGTTGTTTGAAAAATATGACGGTTTAGGTCATTTTTGTGTTAATTAGGTCAAATTATAATGAATTTCAATTTCATTTATGATAATGTTTTTGCATTCGTTTGATGAAAAATGCCCCTGATTTGGCAGAATTGGTGAAAATTTTGGGTCCCTAGTCAATTTCTGGTCAAAGATGCCCTTTTTAGGTCAAAATAGGGGTAAAAAGTTTTTTTTCCTATTCATTTTCACTTTGCCTTTTGACATTTCCTCTCTGAGTTCTCTGAGTTATTCAAAATGGTTATCCCAATTCACAAGCACTGAATCGAGTGAGGGCATCGGTATCTTTGACCACCAATGTATGGACCTCCGGTATGTACCCGATCAACTTACTTTGTGAATTTAATGCATTTAATTTGAAAAAAATTGAATTTTTCTTAGAAAAACCCTTTGTTTTTTATTTTTTCCAAATTAAATAGCGCTTTTAAACAATTTAATAGCATGTACACCTCCCTTTTAGTGCTTCCGCAATTTTTATTAGCGCTTTCACATCTTTTAATAGTGTGTACACACGTAGGATTTAGGGCTCTTTTCGCTTTTAAAAATTTCTCTAGCGCCTATAAATTCAATTGTGCTTTTGATGTTTTAAATAGCGCGTACAAACTATTTTAGCGCTTATAGCTTAGAATAGCCCTTTCACAAGTTTTACTTACGCTTTCAATATTTTTAGTTGTGCTTTTGTCTTTTAGCACTTTTAATCCTTAAAATAGTGCTTTCACCTTGTTTGGTAAAAATGCAAATGACTTAGTTAGTTTTTCAAACCGTCTAGTGTCGTCAATCAATTGATTGGCTTAGGTAACAAACCTGATTTGGTAGCAAGTTGTAGGATGTCAGTTTTGTATACACCCAAAAATGGTCACCTAGACTATTAGCCCCTTTTGCTAAATCATCAATTGCTTATTCTTGATCAAATCCTAATTCTGTCATTTATTCGATTATTTTCTATGGGCTAACCATCTTATCCTAAGTCTTTATTTATTTAAAAGGAATATTTCCTCCCTTTTTAATAAATAAAAAGCCCCCACTTTTCCTCTTATCCTAAGTTGCACAAATAAAACATTATTCTTATTTTATAAAAAGGGAAAAAGCACCTTTTGTCTCATATGGACACAAAAGTCAACTCCTATTTTCTCATTGGAGGATACTTGTGCACATGGATTGCTCATCTTTGATGCTCCACCCTTGATTAAATCTTTTACTTCTTAATCTCTATGGTCCATTCCTCCTCATTTCCTTTAAAAGGAGAGCTCTCTTCTTCATTCTAGATCCCCAACTTTTTATGCTAACTTTATGCTGCAAGATTTCTAGGTCACTTTGGAGCTTTTGAAGATTTGGAGCATTCTTAGCATCTACATCTCATTCTTGCATTCTTATCTTAGCTTCATATTTATGCTTTCTTAGATTAACTTCATTTCTATACTCTAGATTAGCTCACATAGATTAATTAGCTTGGGTTGAAACACTTGCATCTTTCATTTTCATAGCTTAGCTTGCATTTCCATTTCTAGCATAGCATTGCATTGCATTTCATTTGATTCTTGAGGATATTCGCATTCTTGCCCTTGTCTTCATTTGAATCTCCCATTGCATGGTTTACTAGCAAGGTTATTGGCTTAATAGCTCTAGCTGAGAGCATTCTTAAAAACCCTTGCACTCCATGCCTAGGGAGCTATGGATCAATTTTTGAGACCTCATTCTTGAGTGTTCTTGAATGTAATGATTCATAGAAGTGTGACACATTTATAGCACACATTTTTGGTGCCCACCATGGGGCAGAGTAGACTAGCTTTGTCCCTTCCTTTTCTGCATTTTTGTCATTTTTTTCAGCAAGTTTTTAGCATAATTTTTGTTCTCTTGTTTTCTGTCTCAGAATATTGCGCGATACTTCTCAGTATATCACGCGATATACCTTATAATACCCGCGTGACACTTTGCATCTCAGAAGAATCGCACGCCTATATTAAGGTATATCACCTGGTGTCATGCGAAGTATTGCCCACCTATTTTGAAGTATATCACCCAGACTGAGGTATATCACCTGGATACAGGAAACTGTGTCGCGTGATACTGGTGAAGTCTGAGGTATATTGCCTAGACCTGGCAGAGAGCTATTTTTGAGTTATTTTATATATCTTGCAAGTTTCAAGTTCTCTGCTATCTTTTTGAAATTTTCTAAAAATTTCAGCGTTTTCAAATCCATGCCACTCTGGAAAACGGGCACCTATTTTTTTTTAAAATTTTGCAAATGGTATTGAAAATCAAAGTGTGATATATTGTTGGAAAGGTCTTTCTGAGCCTAATCTAACCATGATGGTTTCATTTTCAGATTTTATCATTTGATTAGCTATTTTACATGTAGATTATCTGATTTTTGATGTGCTAACCATTGTGAAGCTAACAAGTTGTGGTTGTAGGTGCCTCTTGCTTGATATATTTTGCGAAAAGAATACATGTCAAAGAGGGCTACTAATGGTTTTTGTAGGGCTGCCCTAAGCATAAAAACCAAATCAAGTGCTTGTTTAATTGCTTTCTTTATTAAGTGTGGCATATACTAGTTGTTTCATTTCATAGGCACTTAATACCTTGTTGTAGGAATTTTGAGGTGGTAGGAGAGTATGCTCTTCACCCTTGTGGTGAAACAAAAATCTTGACCCATCTTGAGATTTTGAAAGCAAGGGGGTAATTGAATCTTTGCTTGGTGTGTTTGGGAGAATTTTTTGGGATAGTGGAGTATGCTCTTCACCCTTGTGGTGAACCAAAAACCTTGAACCTCAAAAATTATCCATTCTTTTTTTAGTATAGGATCTTTTAGCAGGCCTGCTCTTGAGCAATCAAGAGGAACGACCCAAGTGGGGACAACCTTGTTATCATTTTCCTTGGTGGCGAGTGATTCCAACTCACTATAATCTCAAGGCTATCGAGGACACAAAACCTTGGTAGACATAACACTTGTCTTTGCTTGATGTTAGTAGCTTATGGGATTGTGACCATGGAGAAAGCATTGAGCAAGAATGCTTAAGGTACTCTTGAGGCCGCGAGGTCCTAGTCCTTTATGAGGAGCAAGAGGGGTGTTATGAACGGAAGCCCTTACTACGAACCATTAGATAGAGGCCACCTTCTTTTAGCCACTTAGCTTCTTGGTGCAAGGATTGATCCAAGTGGACTTACCCAAATCACCCCAAGACACTCACCATATGTGTTCCTTTGGTTGTGTTTTTGACACTTCCATGACAACGCCGATATCTCTCGTGGGCAACCACTTGGTGTGAGGTAAGGGAGCATCAAGTTGTGGGCCACATTGCTAAGTAATGAGCCTTGTCCTTCTAGGTAGTAATTGCTTGAATTGTCTTTGATTGTGCTATACTAGTGTAAACATTCTCAACATACAAACAATCGGTAATCTTCATAAGGTGCTTTTTCAATTTTGATATCACAAGTGCTTGTCTTGGCAAGGTTGCTTTTGCCCTTGTTTCAAGTGTTCTATGACATGTTTGATCCTATACTTTTTGCAAACCTGTCTTTTATCTACTGTTACTGCTTGTCAAATTGAGAAATTACACTATCCAACCTTTGAACTTGATCAAAATGCTTCAAAACTAAGATTTTTATGTTCACTGGTCAAAGAATCGCCCAAATCTGCAACAGTATCACGTGCCTTACAGAGAAATATCGCGCGATAGTTCGCACCTACTATCTATCGCTTGCTTTACCTGAAGTTTGTCGCTCTGGTATATTAAGCTCTGTCACCTGGTATAAGGTGAAGTATCACCCGATTGAGAAGTATCACCCTGTTTTCCTAAGAACTATCGCCTAGGTCATTTCTACTGTCCTGTCATTGCTGCAATCTGGAGTTGCTAAACTTGCACTTTAACCTATCATAGAATGTCTTTTTCTATTCTTACCTGAAGCTGGCTTGTTATCTACATGCTTAAATTTGTTCTAGACTGAAACAAATGAGCTAAAACTATTGGATTTGAGTTTAACAAATGCTACTCTTGATCACTTGTCGCATCACGATTACCTCTCTAGCTACTTGCTTATTGAGCTTCTTGCTCGCTGCTCGGCTTTAGTCAATTGATTGTTGTAAGTGATTGAGCACTTTTGACGAGCCATCTCTTTATTGTTCTACTTTGACAAGTGATCTTTATTAGCTTTGCTTATCAAAAATCTGATAAACTTTATCTCATTCTATTAGTCAACCAACATCTCTTTTCATGCCGGTTACAACTGGGTCTCAATTTGAGCAGGAGAGTCATCCTCCGTTCAATTATACACAGTTACCTTCTCCAACTAGATGTTCACGAGCACCCATTAGCAACAACAGTTCTAGTTCTAACCAATCTGAAGATTCTAAGGCTACCCTATGGTACAAAGGAGGTTTCCTCTTTTCCGCATTCAAGACCCCCAAAAACACAGACAGTGTCTCGCTCACTTTGACTGAACAAGAAAAATTCCAATGCTTGCAAGAACACTTTGAGCATAAGGATAACCAAGCCCGCTTAGACAAAGAACACAATCAACAAAGGATGGATGCTGCTAGGCGCATGGCTTATAGAGGGACATTTCATGAGCAACCTGAGATAATCATGAGCATAGATCTCTTTTTAATGGAAACAATGGCAACAACACGCCACCAAGATCTCCTCCAAGACCTACTTTTGCTATGCCTTCTTCACCTCCTAGGCCTCCTCCCTCTCAACATGAGGTAGAGGTTGATGATGAGATTTCTAGTGAGGATCTTATAAGATTTGAACAAGATGTGGTCTCCCAACGAATGATGCATAAGCTTTTAGAGCATAATGGCGATCAATATTTTCAATATATGACTTCTAGAGGATACAAGCTTCCTCCTAGCTATGATGTTAGACAAATTGTCCACAAAGAGTACCAACTTAATTGGAAGTCCTTCAAGAAGAATTCCGTCGGACAAATCAATGCCTTACCCAAATGGCAATAGAAAGAGAGCCTCCAAAGGTCTCTTTTGTAGAATCAATTTGTGCTCTTCCTTTTGATAAAGATCTATACATGGTCCCGTTTCCTAAGGATATTGAGGTTCCCAAATATGACAAGTATGATGGAAATGGTGATCCCCATGACCATGTGCGTCACTTTTATGCTCTTAGCATGGACTTCCTTCACAAAGACACATTTTTGCTACGATTATTCCCTCGAAGCTTAAGAGGACAAGCTTTAGAATGGTTTGCAAATTTGACACCTCCTTTGAAGACTTTTGATGAGTTGGCTATGCGCTTCACACAACACTATTCATACAATATCCAACAGCCTATCACCATGATAGATCTTGGTGCTTTGAGACAAAACCAAGGAGAATTATTTGCTACTTATTTGCAACATTGGAGGTCATTGTATTCTCAATATCCTCATCAGCTATCCGAAAGGGAAAAGATTGATATTTTTGTCAACACTCTTGTGCCTGAGTTGTATTATGATCTAAGGAAACAACTGTTCTCCTCTTTCAATGACATGGTTGAAAGTGCGTATCGGATTGAGGATGTAGCTATAAGAAAAGGGGATATTGTTATTAATAAAGATGCTAAAGGCAATGGCAAAGACAAGAACAAACCTTGGAATAAAAACAAGTATGTTGTCAATGATGGGGTTGTAGATGCCCCTAAAGCTAAAGAGCCTACTTTCAATCTCTCTAACGCTATCTATGCAGCAAAACAACAAGAAGCTACCAACGCTCACGGTGCTCCTAAACCTCAATATGCAGATAAGCCTAAGAAGTCATTTCGAAAGTGAATCTATACCAAGTTGGCAAAACCTTACGATGTGATCCTTAAGACTTTGGTTGACAATGGATATCTTACACTTCCTGATAAACCTGGTAACTGGGATCCACTAAATAAGCCTGATTGGTGGCGAGAGGATTCTTATTTTCATTATCATAGAAATAAGGGGCATCCGACAGATAATTGTTTTAGGCTTAAGGATGATATTCAAGACCTCATTAATAACAACACAATCTCCACTGATGGCTTAACTAAAAATTATGATCACACAGCTTTCAAAGATCCTCTACCTAAGCATGATAAGGGGGAAACTTCTCAAGCACATAAGAAGAATCATGATGCTAAGATCAATTACACGTATCCTTCTGATACACCTGTGATCAACATGGTAGAGCCCGTTGAGAGTGTTCTAATGATGAGGTCTCAAGATGGTAATAAAGCCAATCATGGTAAGCCAAAGTTGGTCTTGCAAACACATGGTAGTTCATCTTCCCGAAGTGAGACACTGAATGCTGTTACTAGGGGGCAAGCCAAGATTGTCCTTAAAACTACGCAAGATCCCAAGCAAGCTTTTTCTTCCAAACAAGCGGCTCCTTCAGCCACCCTTAGCTATGATCTTGTCCAACATTTGCAAAAGACACCAGCATAGATATCTATCCTTGAGTTGCTTCGGTTATCCCCTTCGCATAGAGAGATTCTTGATGAGGCTCTACGTACAACACGTGTTCCCAATGACATTGATCTAGATCAATTTTAGGCTATGGTCAACCACATTTCATCTCCACTATCTCTCTCCTTTTTCGTAGAAGATGACATATCTATTGCTCACTCGCATAATCTAGCTTTACACATTGAAGTTCTAGTGTACAATACCTGAGTCCGCTGAGTCCTGATAGACAATGGTGCAGGGTTAAATATTATTTATTTTAATGTCATACAACAATTGGGTTTGTCAAAATTTGTTGTGGATTCTAAAAAGAAGATTACTATAAAAGCTTATGATGAAGTGGAAAGATCTTCCAAAGGTCTTGTCACATTGCCTGTCTGAGTGGGCCCTGTCATGAAAGATATTAGCTTCCAAGTATTGGACATCCCACTCACATATAACATTATTTTGGGTCATCCTTGGATCCATGACATGCAGGCTATTCCTTCCACTTATCATCAGTGCGTCAAATTTCCATACAATGGCACTAAAGTTGTGATTCCTGGAGACCATACTATTGCTATCAATGCTCTTGCTGCTACTGAAAAATTTGTTCCTCACAATGAACCTTCTATTGATCCTAGTATGTCTCTAGTTGCTGCTGAGAAATCACTTAAGATGATGAGCCTTGGTATGGGTGAATATACGTTGGATTCCTTTGCTTCTATACCTATTTCTCCTAGGTCATATGGGAAACCTTCTGATCAGATGAATCCTTCCACTTCTGCTATGACGATCTTTTATACTTTTGTTCCTTCATCTATTCCTTTAGAAGTAGAAAGAGAAGAACAAGTTGTCTAAGAGTGGATCTATAGAGAAGATGAGGGTAGATTTTCCCTCCTTGATAATTCTAGAAATACTCCCATGCTCAGTAATTCAGACACAGATACAGATGAGTCACCACTACACATTATGGTTCAAATGGGAGATGATCTTCCTTCTACCTCACTTCTTTGGGGAGAACAGTGTATATCTACTAATGCTATGGCTGAGGCCTCTATGTCTAGAACCTATGTGCCTAAAGAATCATTGCACTATGATAGACAATGTCATGACATTGCATGGCTGCTACAAAGAGGTGATCTCTCACATAATGACATGAGTATCTCTACTTCTCGGCATCTTAAGCCTCTTCCAGAAGATCCTCCCATGACAGATATGGATGTTGATGTGGTTCATACCTCTCGTAACCCACCTGACATAGTTGATGAGTCTCGTGTCGGGTCTGATGAGTTTGTTCCACATATTTCTTTAGTTGATCATGCTGGTCCTTCTATGACAAGTCTAGATCTTAACACTTTTGGAGCTTACCCTATAGGCTTGACCTCTCTTGTCACTAGAGATGATATCCCTCACATAAATGCTATTGAACCAGTCACTTCATTTCATCTCGCATCAACACTTGTTACTTCTTCCACCAACAAACTAGCAACAAAAAAGATTGAATAAAAAATAAAGCATCACAGTCATCAAGTCAAAAGAAAAGAGAAATGGTCAGATGGTGAAAACCACATTGTGGTGGTATCCACACCTAAGAAAAGTAAAATTAAAAATCTGCTAAAAAATAATGATTCTCAAATAAAAAATGACAAGTAGATTCTCTACAAAAAAATGGTGCACTACTTCAAGCATGATCTCATATCTGTTACACTTCAGCCCATTCCTAAAGCTGAGAATAAAGTTGCTAATGCCTTGGTTACTTCGGCATCCATTTTACAAATGAAAAAGCATAAATTTTGCTTCAAGTTCCTGGTGGATGAATTACGCTATCCTGCTCACAAATCTTACAATCCTACCATCTTTTCATATCTTCCACCTCATATTCCTCCTGCAAATCCACCACGCCATTCCTTTCACCATCCCTTACACTTTGCCTTTGTCTTTGGTGACTTGTATAGGAAGGGTCTAGATGGAACTCTCCTTAAGTGTCTAGAAATAGAGGAGTCAGAAAAAGTGCTAGCTGAAATCCATGATGGTGTATGTGGATCACATTCTAACGATCCTCCGCTAGCTCAGACATTGCTTAGGGCTGGTTATTATTGGTCAAACTGGTTGAGAGCTCCTATCGTCATAGTTGCAGCATTTGGGCTTGGGGCCTATCAGTTCTCTACATCAGAGGAAACAGATTCTTGATGCCCATTTCTGTCTGGGGCATTCTTTGTACATATTTTATGATCCTGAAAAAATTCAAAAAAATTCATATATGATGCTGAAAAAATCCTAAAAAGCATAAAAAGTACTGAAAAAAATGAGCATCCTAGTGAAAACCTAGCAATAGGCGCTTTGATGTCTCACCCAAAAAAATAAAAAAAAATAAAAAAATAAAAAAAAATTTGAAAAAGTGCCTTGGTGAAAACCTGGCAACAGGCGCCTTGGTAGCAACAATACAAAAAAATTATAAAAAGTCCTGAAAAAATTGCAATAAATCTATCAAGTGGTGAAAACCTAGAAATAGGTGCTACTTGAGACCCTCTGCACCTATGTCTATTAGTCTTGCATGGCACTCCTTCGCTCCACTTCTCGCTTTGCCTCTCCTAGCCTGGAATTGACTCTTGTCTTAGTCTAGGGGGCATCTGTTGTTTTGAGCTTATATTGGGTCTCTTTGTGCATCTGGATTTCTTAGGCATCTCACAAATGGTGTTTTTCAACACCACCCCAACTGTGTTTTTCAACACTACCCTAGCGTCGAGTGTTTCTCAACACTTATCAGATATCCTACTTGCAGTCTAGATGATGCAATATTTCTCACTGGTAGATGCGATACTCAAAGCTTGACTCTATGACCTACACACACGCACTTGACTCGCTGAGACTTGCTTGGCTTTATTTTTTTTGTGTGCTTTCTATGATGATTTCTTTGCTGAGTGTTCTCCCCCTATGATCATTTTCGATGATGCATAGCTAGAAGACTAAGGGTATGAGAACATGTTTTATTTCTTTATCTGCTTGTGGGTATATTTTGTTGATCCTAACTATGATGAGCATTTATGCTAGTCCTACTTGACACCAGGGATTGACAAGGTATTATCCTTCACTGTTTTGCGAGTGCATGCTTATAGTCATCTTGACTTTCTTGTGTCTCGATGTGAGCATAATCTTGCTATATCAAACTTAGGTAATCTCACTGCACTAGTCATCTTGACCTACATGTCTTTGATGCCTAGGTGGGATTTCCACATTTTTATCTGATATAGATCATACTCAAATCCACATAGTTATGCTAGTGTGTATTGTATGATCTTGCGACACTACCAATAACGCTCAATGATGAATATTAGATGTCTATTAGCATTGTGACCTTGCAAGTAAACCACTTTTCATGTAGCTTGCATTCTTAGGTTCATGTTAGTTTAGTTTTGCATCTTGCATATGGAGAGAACTCTCCTTTATCTTTCGTGGACTTGTTAATCAACTGCGCTCACCTTTTGCTTCTTCCCGATCATATCTTTCACTTCTTGTCTTTCATATCACATCATTTTCCTTTCATTTCGGGATCCAAAGCAAAATCCGAGTTCACCTTGATCACCCAACTCATCTTTTTCCTTCTTCCATGCAGTTGGTTAACCTTTTGAGGCATGATCCTTCGATCTTCGCTAGGGCATTCTTCACCTCTTCATCCCCATCTCTCTCAACTTCCAGTCTTTCATTCACTTTCAAATCCCAAGTTCAAATCCCCCTCCGTGGTGTTTATAGGTTGAGAGACTGATAGGTTCATGTCCCGTGTCTAATGTGTGGGGCATATCTTCATTGCTTGATGGTTATTCTGATCTCTTTCTTTGATTATGATTTCTAGTGATTTGATCATGTTGCTCTTGCTTCTGCATTCCCTCTACTTGATTTCACTTTCAATCTCGAGGGGGTAGACACATCATATCTTATTAGCTATCTCTTTCCTAAGTGTTCAGTACTATCGCTACTAGGCTGACCATGCAAGATTTGCTATTTTTTCTGCACTTCATTCTTTGGAGTCAGAATGCTATTGCTTGCCTTCTTGGCTATCTCTTGCTTTCTTGGCTGATCTGAGTTGCTTTGTGATCCCAAATCGATCTCACATTTCAACTTCATTCTTTGACTACATGTGTTCCCAGATCGATCACACATTAGTCAAAGAGGGGCAAATGTATACACCCAAAAATGGTCACCTAGACTATTAGCCCCTTTTGCTAAATCATCAATTGCTTATTCTTGATCAAATCCTAGTTTTGTCATTTATTCAATTATTTTCTATGGACTAACCATCTTATCCTAAGTCTTTATTTATTTAAAAGGAATATTTCCTCCCCTTTTAATAAATAAAAAGCCCCCACTTTTCCTTTTATCCTAAGTTGCACAAATAAAACATTATTCTTATTTTATAAAAAGGGAAAAAGCACCTTTTGTCTCATATGGACACAAAAGTCAACTCCTATTTTCTCATTGGAGGATACTTGTGCACATTGATTCCTCCTCTTTGATGCTCCACCCTTGATTAAATCTTTTGCCTCTTAATCTCTATGGTCCATTCCTCCTCATTTCCTTTAAAACGAGAGCTCTCTTCTTCATTCTAGATCCCCAACTTTTTATGCTAACTTTATGCTACAGGATTTCTAGGTCACTTTGGAGCTTTTAAAGATTTGGAGCATTCTTAGCATCTACATCTCATTCTCGCATTCTTAGCTTAGCTTCATATTTATGCTTTCTTAGATTAGCTTCATTTCTATACTCTAGATTAGCTCACATAGATTAATTAGCTTGGGTTGAAACACTTGCATCTTTCATTTTCATAGCTTAGCTTGCATTTCCATTTCTAGCATAGCATTGCATTGCATTTCATTTGATTCTTGAGGATATTCGCATTCTTGCCCTTGTCTTCATTTGAATCTCCCATTGCATGGTTTACTAGCAAGGTTATTGGCTTAATAGCTCTAGCTGAGAGCATTCTTAAAAACCCTTGCACTCCATGCCTAGGGAGCTATGGATCGATTTTTGAGACCTCATTCTTGAGTGTTCTTGAATGTAATGATTCATAGAAGTGTGACAAATTTATAGCACACAAGTTTGAGTCAATTTAGTTTGAATTTTTTATTGTCAATCTTGATTTAGATGATAGATGATGATAAATTTTTTGTCCTCTCTGAATGGAATTAGGAAAATTGATTGTGGTTTGATAATTTTTAAATGTTTGATTGACTTAGGATGATTCAAAAGATATTGTTTTCAAAACTGATGTGATTTAAACTTTCTTTTTGTAGGTTGAGCTTAAGTTTCTCGCCATTCGAGGTTTATATCTGCTACCATTCTAGATGATTGATGATATGAGCGGTTTCGATCACCGACATATAGGCAGATGCGGTCTATCATTTTTTCTTGTCCTACTTTGATTCTAAGTGAATCAGGGACTGATTACCGCTATGGCAAAGAGGTGGCACTCTAACCATAACATAGTCCACCTTCCCATGGGAGAGATGACCATCACTCCCGAGGATGTGTACCACATCCTCTGCATCCCTACATGTGGAGAGTTGGTACAGCTTGTCGGCGGGTGTTTTAGGACCTGACGATTGGTGATGACCATATTCAATGGGCTTAGTTTCCATCTTTCCTGATTCTTCCAGCAGTTTTGGGTGCTCTAATTGGCAGCTTCCTCGTGCCTAATCACTGAGGGCATGGCTTAGCGGTCAATTGGGGGCACATTCTTGAGGACCTGATGGCTCAACCCCGACGATTTGATTGGGGTTCTTGTGTTTTAGCATAGCTATACCATGATTTGCATTCAATTTTTTATCATCATTCAGTGACTCTGTTTGTCGAAGTCATTTTGCTACAGTTATGGACACAGGAGCACATCCTAGTTACTAGGCCTATCGCTATTCATCACCATGATCTTGGGTGGCCTTTTGCTTGGATGTATAAGGGCATGGTAGTGCAGGCCCATTTGGGCAAGTTGGATTACTAGTGCCGAATGATCGATGATGTTGATTAGGTTGTATGCCGACCTTATATTGGATGTGAGGCTTGGCCAGAGGATGCTTCTAAGCTTCCTTTCATATATTCTCCTCAATGGATGATAGGGTACACTCTACATATCATTGAGAGATTATGCTTCTTACGAGTGTTACAATAGTATGGTCAGACATAGGGCATGCCTTAGAGTTTACCTATGTATGCCTGAGTACAAGTGGAGTGATCACTATGGGGGCCCCAGATTGATTATAGGATGGCCCGTCAGGAGGTAGAGAAGCTAGGTCACCTACCGTGGGATATGAGAGACCATGTGATAGATGTTGGGATGACTGATGAGTATGCATATTGGTTCTCTCGAAACCCTTTTTCAAGGTTCACAGATTCGATAGAGCAAGTGCCAGGGATAGAGGAGGAGTCAGAGGATGATGGCAGGGATGGGGATGGAGGTGGGGATGGGGATGGAGGTGTGGGTCATCGGGGATGAAGGGGTAGGTGAATGATTACATGAGGTAGAGTTGTGATTCCAATGATTATTGTTGTGGCTATTCCTCCTAAGGGTGGTGCTCATATGAGGGGTGTTGGTGTGGATAGAGTTTTGCATTGGGTTGTTGTGGATCCTGTAGCTAGACGGGGCTGTCATAGGGTCTGACGTCAAAGACAAGTGGATGCTCAGGTAGTTGCTAAAATTGATGCTCAGGCCACATAGATTTTGTTAGATCGGGCACAAGGTATTCCAGTACAGGATCCTCTTCCACAGGCTCCTCCACAGGTTATTCCACAGGCTCCCCCAGTATAGGCTCCTGCTTCTTTTGTGATGCCATCTTCTTCAATTCTTCCATCTTCCTCTTCTTTCATTCCATCTTTATCCATTACATCATCTTCCATGCCATTGTCTTCCATTCCATCTTCTTCCATTATGTCTTCTTCCATTACTCCTCCACTGAATCCTCCTACCCAGGCCCCAGCACAAACTCATGTACCAGCTTTAGCCTCAGATGTGAGATCTCTTTAGTTTGAGATGTCAGAGATGTGACAGCAAATTACTCAGCTGAGTTTGATGATGCAGGCATTTATGGCTGCTATGAGCTAGCATGGTTTACAGGCTAGTTCCAGCAGACCTCCTGATAGTGACCATGGTCTTGATGGTGCTGATGGTGCCGGTGGTTCTAGGAGTTGATTATATTTTGAGCTGACATATATTCTTTATTCATTGATGTATATGATGTTCCATTTTTTTATCTCGAGACATTGGACTCTGTTGCTATCCTTTTTACCATTTGATGTTCTTTATGTTATGATACTTTGATAGACATTTATGGACTTTGATTTCCTGATGTTTCATGATGATGATACCATAGACTTTGATATTTAGTTGATAGATTTACTTTATGTGATGCCATTATGTGTTAGACCTTATTTTTCAGGTGTTTTGTTATGATATGCAGATCTATATGATTCTATCTCTTAAATACTTTGTTTTATGCTTTTCTATGATGCATTTGATGATATGGATGTGCGTGTTCTATTTATGCTTAATAATTGTCTTATGTATGACATAGAAATAGGTGAATGTATGTGATATGGACTTTAATTGATTTGTAATGATTTATGATGTATGGTGTTTTAATGTTTTATGGATGCAAATGATACCTAAATGCATGTTAGGATGATGTAATGATTTTATGGTTAATGCGATGTAATGGTACTTATGGATATATGGATGTATTTATTTTGATAATATGGATATGTAATAGATATGAATGTAATGGATTTATGGTATGCAAAACGTGATGGACCTATATGATGTAATGAATGTATATGAATATTTAATGATTAATGGTTTACATGACCCTAAATTTTATATGTTATATAGATGAATGATGTAAATGCAATGATATATAATAGATGATGAAAATAAATGCCATGAGATTTTAATGAATGGATTTAGATGAATGATGCAATGTGCAATGTTTTTAAATGAACTAAATGATATGCAACTAATGATGAATTTATGTCTATTTGAATGAAATGAATTAATGGATGCAATGAACATTAACTAATGAATGCAATGGTAAATGCACTTAATGGATTTAAAAATGATGAATGGTTTCTTAAAAATAAAGTACACTAAATGAGATGGATCTTTAAAATGAATGCGAACTAATGCAATGTCACCTAATGAACTTTAAATTAAACAATGCAAACTAATGCAATTAACTTTAATGAAAATAGATGCAAGCTAAATGTGGTGAACTTAATTGAACTTAGGGAGAAGTCCTAAATGAATGCAAGATAAAATGACTTTAACAAATGCAAGTGAACTAATGCAATGCACCCTTGTTTTTTGTTTTTTATTTCTAACACACTCAATCACACATGGTTTTTTATGTTCCTTTGATTTTTTATTGAACTCCACCCCCTTTCTATTTTACTCTTGTAATTTACTTTTTATGCTAAGAAAGGAAAATACTTTAAATGCATTTAATCTAGGATGTATGCAACTAACTATCACTTATTCAAAAATTTGGAGCTCATATTCATCATTGAGCAATTTTTGGAATCCTGAATTTAGTACAACCATCACTAATTCAACCATGATGATATGAATACCTTTTTCATCTCTTATGTTGTGTTCCCATCCTTTGGTATGACTATCACTAATTGAAGTCAATCATGAGAGTATGAATATCAATTTTGTCAAATTCTATGTTGCAAGTGGATTTTGGTATTATGATATTTAACATCAAAATATCCAAGGTATCCTTTTGCGTAAACAAACAAAGATCTTAGTTTCATCATTTGTACAAGTCCTCAATGATTCTTTGATGATCACGTCCTTAGACAAATAATACATGCTTTAAAACTTTGATCTTAAGATAGTCATTCAGAAATCAACAAAATATCATGCTTTCATCATTGCTTGTCTAGTTTAAAACTTTCATCGATTCTCTAGAAAGACATGATTTCATCAATCAAGTTAACACTTTAGAAAAAAATTGCATTATTTTTCAAATCCATATTTCAAGTATAGTTCCATCCATTTCATACTTTTAATCCTGATTAAAATAGGGTTGTGTGAGATCTTGGATCAGTTTTTGCATTGAGTTGAAAATTGGATTAGAATTAGGATTTGGTTGAGTGTCACTTATGTTTTGATGAATTGATTCGATGTTTGATTGAAATTTGATTTTGATGAATCCTTACTCCTTTAGAGTAGATTGCCCCTAGTTTGATATGATTATGTTTGTGGGACTACTAACAATTTGCAGATAAGGTGACCAAAATATTTAGGTACTGACAAATGCAACTATGGGGTTTTATTATGCAATATATACAAATATTGGCATATGCAATATTTACAAGGATGACTGCTAAGTATGTGACTGACTTGGACTTTCAATGATGCCTATTTACCAGGTTTTCATTGATTGAATGGGTTTTTCTTTATTTTTCTATTTTTAAAGCTTTTTCCTTTTTTTGCTACCAAGGTGCCTATTTGCTAGGTTTTCACCAAGGCACTTTTTTTCTTTTCTGATTTTTTTTTTTGTATTTTCTCTTTTTCAATTTTTTTTGTTTTCTCATATTGTCATGGCACCTATTTTCTAGGTTTTCACCAAGACAACATATTTTTGAGGATCTTTTCTGAATGTTTTTGGCTTTCTTCATGCTCAATTTTTCACTATTTTTTATCTTTTCTGCATTTATGATTTGTTTGCTCTTTTCTAATTTTCCAATGTTTTTGGTATTTTCTGGATCTCTTTCAACTATATACAATAAATAGGATGTTCTCCATCTAATTTTATGATACTCTTTTTCTCTATACTCTTTCATTTGCTTTATGTGTAGAGCCTTTTTAAGTGAATGCTATTGATAGGTTCTTGTAATTCCTCTCCATCACAATCAACTAATTTATAGGTGCATGTCCCAAAAGATGAAGTGATCACAAAAGGTCCTAACCATTTTGCTTCCCATTTTCCTTTCTTTTCTCTTTCTGCTTGGTTTTTGGGATTTTCTCACAAAACTAAGTCACCTATTTGGAATGTCCTTGACTTGATATGCTTGTTATAGGTTCTTGACATTCGGTTCTAATATACTTTCAAGTGATCAAAGGCTTGTTGTTGTTTCTCATTTAGCAGTTCCAGTTCATGTAATCTAGCAACCCTATAATCTTCCTCACTTATCAAACCATGTAGGGATACTCTTAAAGATGGAATTTCTACCTCCAAAGGTAAAACTGCTTCTGCTCCAAAGAATAAGAAAAATGGTGTAGCTCCCATTGGCATTCTGATACTTGTCCTATAAGCCCATAAGGTTGGGTTTATTTTTACATGCCAATCTCTACCTAAATTATCCACCGTTATCTTCAATATCTTTAAGATGTTCTTATTTGTTGCTTCTGCTTGTCCATTACCTTGGGGGTAATATTTTGAAGATGAGAGATGTTTCATGTGGAATTTTGTACATAACTCCTTTAAATCCTTATTTTTGAAGTGTTTGACATTGTTAGTTATGGTGGCATGAGGTACACCATATCTATAGATTATGTTATTTAGAATGAATAAGGATATTTTCTTTCCTGTAGTAGTTGACAAGGGTATAGCTTCCACCCATCTGGTAAAGTACTTTGTTACGATGATGATGAATTTATGACCATTTGAAGATGGTGGATAAATCATCCCTATTAATTCCAAACCCCATTGATAAAAGGGCCAAGGTGTAGTTATAGGATGAAGCTCTTGTGCTGGTACATGGATCAAGTTCCCATGATATTGACACTTATGACAAGTTTTAGCAAAGTGACAAGCATCTTTTTCCATTGAAGGCCAAAAATATCCTATCTTAAGAAGTTTCTTAGCTAGGGTTAAACTATTCAAATGTGACCCACAAATCCCCTCGTGAATTTCTTGTAAGGCTATGTTTAATTCTTCTTTTTCTAGACATCTTAGAAGCATTCCATCTAGACTTTTACGATACAATATGTCAGATATTAAGGTATAACGAGAGGCTTAGCGTATAAAGATTTTTTTTTTATTCCTGGTTTGGTCCATAGGTAGGATTTGGTCTTTTAAGTAGGTGTAAATGTCTCCATACCAAGGTGATTCATGTCCTGTTAGCAAACAAATGGTATGCGGATGGGTAGGGTCAAATGTGGGTTGCTCAACTTCTTATACTAGGAATTCATATCTAGCGCTTTGATCTAGTATTTGGAGAAGTGATGCCAAAGTAGCCATTGCATCGGCTACTTTGTTCTTCTCTCTTGGTACTTGCTCAAATGTGATGAGAGTGAAATATTTCTTGAGATTCTTAATTATATTTTTGTAAGGTATCAACTTGTCATCTTTAGTCTGATATTCATCATTGTATAGGATAAAATATGGATGGGGTCCTAGAACAATGGTTTGCACATAAAAGAGACCCCAAAGCCAATATTTTACACTTACATGAAATTGTATTGATATAGAAAGTAAATGTAGATGACTAATGTTGAAATGAAGAAATAAAGGTACCTACCTCCAAAAAAAAATAGCTGAAAACCCTGTCAAACGATCTCAAAAACTGTTGATTCCCGCGATCTTGAACCGAAACTGCGAGATCTACAAAACCTAGAAATATTTTTTCGAGATGAGATTAGGTCGACTTTGACCCTTATAAAAGGTCAAAGGATACATTTTAATCTGAAGGTCGATTTTGACTTTGTTCGCAGATCTCAGAAGTTCACCAAAAAGGGTATCCAAATCTGATCTCAGATCTGAAATTCCACACCTGTACCTACAAGAAAAATGGTTTTGTTTGTTGGGGGGAGGGGTTTTGCCTCATTCAAACCCCAATTTAGGAAGTAACCTTGAAATTGAATTGAAATTATTGTAGTAAACAAAGTAAATGGAACAATTCACCTTGCTTATGTTGAAAACCCTTATGGAGGATTCAAATCCTTGAATCCATAAGAATGGATGAATGTAGAATCAAATGTAGGATGTCTATAATCAATTGTCTTTAGATCTTCAACACCAATCTTGAATAGATCTTGAATTAGGAAGAGGCTTGAATGGAAATGGAGCAATCTTCAATAAGAGAGCTCCATAGAGCTTGAATCCTTCAATGGCTACTAATGGATCTCCTTGATGAATTGGATCTTGAATGCTTGAAGGCTTGAATGCTTGAATGCTTGATCTTCTTACTTGATTACACTTGAGAGCTTGAGAGATTGCTTGGTGAGAATGGATGAGAAAATGAGAAAATGAGAGAGGGGCCTCATAGAAAATAATAATTAAGGGCCCATGGCACAAAACTCTAGAGAGGTGCACATGGAGAGGAAATTAAATTAAAGTCTTGACACAAAACTCTAGGAGGGGACCACCCTTAATATAGAAATAAAATAATTATTTAAGAGCCTTGTCACAAAATTTAAGGTAAGGCCAACCCCCAAAGTTAATTTGAGCATTAGGCACAAAACTTGAGAAAGGATAATCTCCAATAATAAATTAGGAATCCTATACAAATCTTGAGAAAGGTCCACCTCAAATATTAATTTGAGAATTTGACACTTAATCTAAGAAATAATGGTCCTAAAGAGGGAAAAGACAAGATTTTGATGAAATCCCACAACCGGAGGCTAACCCCGAGGATCCCGAACCCTAGGGTCAAGGACAAGGTTGTTCCTGACCCGGTTAGGATCGAGGTTGATCCTGACCAGGTTAGGATCGAGGTTGATCCTGACCAGGTCAAGGTCGAGGTTGAATTTGACCTAAAAGGTCGACCTTGACCCTGAGGTCAAGAATCTCAGGTTCATAGTCCAAGATGCCAGGAAAATGCCAAGAAGAAGTGGGAAATGGGGCAAAACAGGGGAAAAAGCCATATCCAAGTCGAGTATCCATTCAAGGCATTCGACATGACCCCAAACCACTTACTCAGAGGGCTAAACACTCTTATCATGGAAGTGCTTCCATTTTAAGATGATACAATCATTAATTTGATTGATAACTAGTTGTGAATCTCCATAAATTTGTAGCTATGTCACTTTCCAGTCTAATGCCAATTTTATACCAATGACCAATGTTTCATACTCAGCTATATTATTTGTACATGGAAATAGCAATTTGTGTGATTTAGGAATTGTAGCTCCTTGAGGAGTAATCAAAAGTATGCCTGCTCTTGATCTATGTTGGGTGTAGGAACCATCAAAATATAATTGCCATGTTTTTGCTTCAACATTTACAATTTCAGAATCTGGGAATTCCACTTGAATTGGATGGTCATCTTGTAATGGTGATTCCACTAATTGATCAGCTATGACTTGGCCCTTGATAGATTTTTGATCCACATATTCTATGTTGAATTCACTTAGCACCATGACCCATTTGGCTAGTCTCCTATTTAATGTTGTTTTACTGAGAAGATATTTCAAGGGATCAATCTTTGCAATGAGTCAAATTTTGTGGGACAACATATAGTGGCGTAGTTTTTGGGAAGAAAAAACTACAGCCAAACATGCTCTTTCAATGAAGGTATAGTTCAACTCATATTTCACCAATGTTCTGCTTATGTAGTATATGGCCTTTTCTTTTCCTGATTCATCCTCTTGTGCTAGGAGTGCCCCTAATGAATGTCTGGTCACTGAAATGTATAGAATTAAGGGCTTGCCTCTTACAGGTGGCATCAACATTGGAGGGTTCATTAGATATTTCTTCAACAAAGTGAAGACTTCTTCACATTTCTCATCCCATTTGAAAATTGTGTCCTTATGGAGGAGTTGAGTGAAATTGTGGCATTTTTCTACTAATTGAGAGATGAACCTTCGAATGGATTGGATCCTACCTTGAACAGATCTCATCTGACTTATGTTCCTAGGTGCCCCCATTTCCATGATGGATTTGACTTTGGCAGGGTCTACTTCTATTCCTTTTGCTGAAACAATGTACCCTAGTAGCTTTCTTGATTAAACACCAAATGCACACTTCTTCGGATTTAACCTTACTTTAAATTGCTCCAATCTTACAAATATTTTATCTAAGATGAGTAGACATTCTTCCCTTGAGTGGGATTTAGCAATTATATCATCCACATAGTCCTCCATTAACTTGTGCATCATGTCATGAAATATTGTTGTCATGGCCCTTTGATAGGTTGCTTCGGCATTCTTTAGACCAAAAGGCATAACATTCCAATAGAATGTCCCCAATGCGCATGTAAATGTTGTTTTTTCTTGATCTTTGGGTGCTATCTTTATTTGATTATAACCACTAAACCCATCCATAAGTGAGAACATTAAATGTCCTGTTGTTAGATCTACGATGGCATCTATGCTTGGTAACGGAAAGTCATCTTTAGGACATGCAAGATTGAGATCCCTAAAGTTTATGCAAATTTTGGTAGATTTGTCTACTTTTGAAACTAGCACAATGTTTGAAATCCATTGGGCATAATCAATGGCTCTTATAAACCCAACTTTCAGCAATTTTTCAAACTCCACTTTTACAAGTAAAGCTATGTGTGGATGCATCTTTCTTAGTTTATGCTTCACTGGTCTTACTCCTTCTCTTATGTTCAAATGATGCATGATTAAATTTAGATCTAATCCTGGCATATCATCATATGACCATGAAATATTGATTTGTTTTTCTTTGAAAATTTTGATGAAGTCCTTTAGTTCTTCACTAGATAGAGATGCTGCTAAGTGTATGATCCTTGGTTCTAATTCTGACCCAATATTCACTTTCTCTATTGGTTCAATCAAGATAGAAGATCTTTCTTCATAGTTCTCAGGTAAAGTATCCAAACTCCCTTCCTTAGGCACCTCTATTGGGTTTTCACCTTTGGAATCATTCTTTATTTCTTTCTCTTTTTGATCTAATGTTGCCACAATGTGGTTTTCAACATTAGATTCTTTCCATTTTTTTATTTTTTTTGGTTTTTCCCATTTTTAATTGAATTGAGAGTTCGGATACTTTCCTTTGTCACTTCTTCCTGATATTCCATGGTAGAAGAAGGCTCAACTGCATTTAGGTATTGGGACACCAAGTTATCATTCAAAAATGTAGGGAGGATGGTAGGTTCAATGGAATCTCATTCAATTAATTCTGGATAGATAAGGGTCAAAGGATCGATGCTTTGGTTTAGTTCAAGGGGGTTTAGGGACATGATTTCATTTGAGGGTTCAAACATTGTATCGCTTAAATCTATAATATGTGCTTCTTCAAGATTTTCTAGAGAACTAGGGTCAAAATCTTCCTCACTAGAATCCTCTAAGGTTTCCATTGGGTAAAAATCTTGTGGAATAAACCTAATGTTAGACTCTTCCATAGTAGGTCTCCATGATGGTACGTAAGGTTCTCCTACCCATTGATTTATCTCAATTTCTTGAATTGGTACACTATCTAAGACCACTTGACTCGAACTTGAGGCTTGATTTTGATTTGATTTTGTGATTTGTTCTTTTTCCTTGCTAGGACTGTAGGTGTGGATGACATCAACTTCCTTATCTTGAGATGACTTACTTGACAATGAGTCCCATTCCCAATTGTTGGAATCCTCATCACTTTGAGAACCTAATTGTGAAATTCGGTCATAAACCAAAGGATATTTATTTTGAGTGTACCCTTGTTCTAGGTACCCTAATCCAGTCTTTTCTTTGCTATCTCTCCATGTCATTTCAATGGGTTCAATGAGTACTTCATTTTTTGTTACCAAAGGTCCTTGTCCTTTGTATCCCATTTTCTACATTATTTGAAATCCTTTCCCATATTGATGTGTGGGAATGCTTATATTTTGGATGTGCTTTTCATGTGCACTTGATTTCTCATCCTTATATAGCCAATTTAGGATTTCATTGTCTTCTTCCTCCATGAATGAAGATGTATTTTCCCTCACAAAGTGACCATTGTATTTATGAGGTAGATTGGATGGTCTTCCATATGATTTTGGAGATAAGGGTAGATCCATCATAGATAAGGAGTATTCACCTGCACCCTTTTGTTTGATTTGACATTACTTTTCAAATGTTTTCATCACATGGTCCATTTTTTGGTAATGAGCCTCTTTAGTGTAGATTTGAACGAATCTAGCTTGGTCTTCTTTATGTTTCTCAGGAGCACTCTCCTCACTAACCTTCTCTTTTCCTTTTGTCTATGTAGTTAGGTTAGTAGGACTTTGGTTATTTTCAACAATAATTTATTTTTCTTTTCCCTTTAAAGATGGAAGATATTTTGAACTTTTTCCTTGCTCTATTCTTTGGGAAATTGACCCTTCTACATTATGTGGGACTAGGGAATCATTAATAGGCTTCATGTTATTACAATATTGAAAGGGGTTTGAGTCCTCGCTTACCATGACTTCTTGTCCTAGATAGGGGAATTTGAGACATTGATGATAGGTTGAGGGTACAACCTACATTTCATGGATCCATGGTCTCCCTAATAGAATATTATAAGTCAACTTTAGGTCTAGGACTTGGAAAATGGTCTCTTTCTGCATTGGACCAACTCTAATAGGAAGTATTATGACTCCTTTGGAAGATATCTCATCATCATCGTAGGCTTTTATGGTTATCTTTTTCTTTGGATATATAGCCTCCTTAGAAAATCATAAGGCTTTTACCAAGTTTAGGGTACAAATATTCAAGCCGGCTCCTCCATCAATGAGGACTCTTTTCACTCTATGCTTATGGATTAGGACCTCTATATGCAAGGGAAAATTTTGCGGGTGGTTTAGGGACATATCATCTTGTTCTGAAAAGGATAGACAATGGGGTGCAACAAGATGTCCTACCATGTTTTGAAATTTATCCGCATCTAAATTTAGAGGTACATTAGTTTCTACCAAGGCTTTCTCTAGAATCTCCTTATGAGTTGGTGAAAGCTTGAGTAATTCTAGAATAGAGATCTGAGCAGGGGTTCTTTGCAATTGGTCTACCATATTATATTGTTTTGACGATGATGATGAAGTTTGATTTGGTAGAACAATTCTTGGGGCATTTCTAGGTAGAGTAATTTTTTATGCTTGCCCCCTTGTTACAACATTAGATGTTGCTTCCCTTGGTTTCTCTTTTACCACAATCACATTTATGGTGTTTTCATCACCATTCAAAGTATTAATGGAGTTATCATAGGTATGGGCAAAATTGACCTTCTCATTACCTCTTTTGTTATTTTGATTTGTGTTTGATGACTCACCTTTTCATGATTTAGGAAAGAGTTTTTGAAGGCTGTATGATCCTCTTTGTTTTGAGGCCCTTCTACCTTTATTGTTCCATCGTCAATTAGGCCTTGGACAAGATATTTCAATTTCATGCACTCATTGGTTTTATGTCCCTCATTACGATGGTATTCACAATGGTGAGAATCATTCCACCAATTTGGCTTAACTTGGGGTTCATACGGTCTTAGTTCAGGTAAGGTAATGATTTTGTTAGCCACCAAAGTCCTTAACGCATTTTCCAATGGTTCACCTAAAAAGGTGAATTTCCTCTTTTGATATGTGGAAAAGAAAGGCTTAGGCTTGTTGACATTGGAATTATTAAAGGGATTATTATTGGCATTATTGTTGTTGTTGTTAGAATTGGTATTATTGAGAGGAGCTTTATTTGTTTGATTCACATTATATGTTGAATTTTCTCCACTTGATAAATTAAAGGGAGTAGCCTTTAAGTTGTGTGCTTCCACAACTCCATCATTCACAAGATTTTTATTATTGTTCTTCAACCATAGTTTAGGTTTATCATTGTGATTGTTGGCTCCTTTATTATTGTTATAATTAGATACATAATGATTATTATTAGTGTTGGTATAGGGTTTATTGTCTTTGAACAATTTGATCTCTCCCCTCTTAACCAACACATCTTCAATTTTGATCCCATTCTCAATAAGTTTCTCAAAAGTAGGGGGACATTGAAGTTGGAGCCTATAGTTCATCTCCATATTTAAGTTGTTCATAAATATTTCCATTTTCTCCTTTTCAGGGATACTTCGTGGATATCTTGCAAAAACTGTCCTCCACCTTTGAAGGAACCCTAGGAAAGATTCACCATCTCTTTGTTTAGTTTCACATAGGTTGAGCATGGTAATCTCGTGTTTGATGTTATAAGAATAATGGGTTACAAATTTGGAGGCCAATTCCTCGAATGTCTCTATCCCTTGCAGAACCTTGGAGAACCATTCCATGGCTTGACCTCCTAAACTTCTTGGAAAACGTCTCATTAGGTATGTGGTATCATGCATAAATTTAATTCTTAGAGAAAAAAACTCTCTAAGGTGATCCTGTGGGTCTAATTTACCCGTGTATTTGTTGTACTTAGGAAAGACTACATTGATTGGAAAAGGTGCCATAACCAAGCTTTTGTCAAAAGGGAATGGGCACAAGGGCTCGATAGAGAATGGCTTAGGTTCAGTGGCCTTTTTCATTAGGTCAATCTGTGCTTGGAACATTTTTAATTATTTATTTATAACACTCATCGAATTTTCATCTTCTTGGTTTTTCTTAAGTTGGTCCACATCATAATCATGTGGAAGTTTTACCCCTACTTGGGCTAGGTTTAGGAAAAATTTCTCCCTATCTCTATCTATTAGTTTATCCATGACTTCAAGAAATTCATTGTCTTAACCCACTCTATTATCTCTTTCTTCAAGTGTTTCCTTAGGCTCTTGGTTGGCGTTATTGATGTTGTCATTGTTTCCTCCATGATGATAATCGTGAAATGTGGAGTTTCTATCCATTGATTCAATTCTCTTTTCAAATAGATTTGGGATACTATCCCCTTGGTTGTGATTGTTGAAAGAGCTTTGATATTCAAATTCGGGGACCTCTTTTGTAATGCAAGTGTCATCTTCTTGTAACAATAGTTTGAGTATATGAGAGCGTGTAGAAACCAACATTCAACAAGGTTTGATTTCGAATTGTTTTTCCCCAATTTGGTAATTGTTTTCTTTTATGAAGAGATTTAAAAATATAAGATGAATTTTCAAATGGATATCTCTTACTTGTATGTATTTTTCAAACAAAGAAATCACAAGTACACTTGTTCTTTTTAACCCTCTACACAAAAAGTGTTTGAATTTGTAAGGACGTTATCGCGGGTTTTTGCACAAAAAGATACTCCAAGAAATCTACCTAGTTCACAAGTTGGTTCATAAATATGGCTCTATAAGGTAGGCTTTGCTATTTTAACAAGGTTTTTAATCAAGATTTCGTTCAAAATGGACATTAAGTTTTCATCCTCCAAAATTAGGAGACTTCCCACCACTAGTATGTCAGAGTTTTGCGCAATCCCAAAGGACTACTCGAGGAAGTTCGAAAATCTTAATATCCTTTTGTCACACACCCCATTAAGGATGCATGCATTTCATTTTATATTGGGTTGGATTTTCATGGCAAAAGAGAATGTATCCCACTTTGGGTTGTCCCTCTCACTGGCCTTATTAAGGCAAATCTCGGGAGGTGAGCCCACTATAGATCTAGCATGTTCATTTTGAAAGCAATAAAGTGGAATAAAGAGATAGGTTTTGGGAGTTTGATTCACCAAAAGGTGAAGAGAATATCCCTATCTATTTCTCAATTCACAAACACTTTTAACAAGGTTCAATTACCAAACCCACTAACTAATGGGAATTGAGTATTTTTACTCTTTTTCACAAACAAGGGGTTGTTCAAATTTAGTGCTTGATTTACTTAGCCTTTCTTTTAATCAAGGAGTTTGATATTTTTGGCATTTTGATTCACTTAGAAAGTGAAGCTCATAGGCCTAGTATCAAATCCATCAAAAAATAATAGGTTGATTTAATTAATAGATTTTGAAATTGACAAGGCCACAATTTAAGCAAAAATTGACCAAGTTTTAGACTTACCTTGTTTCGAAGCTAGCTAAGGCTAGGGGCATTTTTGATGAATTTTTTATTTTTATGCTCACCGAGTGGTGATCGTTCCTTTCCATTCACTTCTCCTCCAACAAATTAGTCAACACAACCAGCCAAAATGAAGAAAACAAAAATAACTTTGAATTTAAGCCTTATTTATCAAATTTTAACAAAAATTGATTTAGGCAAGTAAATCCAATTTAATGATATGAACTTTGATTTATAACCTTCTACAAATTTTAAGTATTTTTCATATACCTCATTTTCTTGCTAAGAATTCTCCAAAATGAGCTTGATGTGTGCAATGTTCTCCTCCTTAATCCATTTAGTCAAAGCCTTCCCTTCGCTGTTAAATCTGGTCTTTGGTTTTTTTGTTTTTTTATGACCAATCATCCTATAGACATATAGAAATCATATTTCGCAAGTTAGATTATGTCAATTCTCAATTTAATTGAACACGCAACATAATCTATTAAAATCGCTACTACAATTATTAAATGCGCTATTAAACAAATTAAACGCGCTGCAGAAAAATATTAAAAGTGTAGGAACAGAAATTGAAGGCACTAATGAACTAGGCAAAGGCATTTAGAGAAAGTATTAAACGTGCTTGAGAATCAATTAAACGCACTGGAGAATCGGGTTAAAAGTTGTAAAAGAAATAAGACAAACAAAAGGATTTAAAAGCGCCAAAACTCCATGTAAAGATGCAAAACTTTGTCGTAGAAGCATTGTTTTAGACTTTAAACGTGCTGGAGAAACTGGTATATGCATTGGAGAATGTATCAAACATGCTATTAAATCTGCAAAACAAAGAATAAAATAATATTTTCAAGAAATTTTCTACTTCTCTGAATTTAAAAATTTATGAGGCCTAATGCCCCACGGTGGATGCCATTTTGTGTACTAGAAAAAGTACCTTCATAGGGTTAGTATCATCAATAAATCAAATAACAACTAAATTACCACAAATAGCAATCTAATTAAGCAAATAATTGACAATTAAGCACTCTATGGATCTCTATTTAGGGATGCTAATACAAATCTCTCACCAAGCTTCCGTTAGTGATAGTCCTAAAATGAGAATGAATGATAAAGCAAACTAAAAGTTCAATTCCAAAAGAAATAAGTCTTAATTAGTTCTAAATTTGCCTTTTTAGCTCTAAATTGCAAGAGGTTTGATGCTATTCTCAGATTTGTGGATGAATTTTGATTGAATTATGCCTTGCTTTTATAGATTTTGGCAAGGGTGGGGGTGTGGTTGATTTGATCAGGATTAGGTGAGGGTTAAGTCCATGGTTCCACCTTTGGAGACCATTTAAATATTTTGTCCTCAAAGCTTGGGACCAAAGGACAAAATGAGTGGACAAGATGCAATCTCCAAGTGAGTGATTGAGATTCAATTTAGGCTTGATCCATGTGAGCTCAATCCTTAAATCCTATTGGTTGATGAATTTTCCTCCCATTTGGTGGTTGAGGGAAACTAGGATTTAATTAATGTCTTTAGCCATGTGTACCCCTTGAATGGGTTGAATTGATTTAATTGAACTATGTAATTAATTAGATTAATTACACAATTAATTGATTTATCATGCTTTATTTGATTTAAATTGAATTTCTAACTTTTTATTTTTAATTCAATTTTATTTATGGCTTGATTGAAATTTTGCTTTGATAATAGCTTGATTTGATTCAATTGTCTTGATTTTGCCTTGATTGCTCACTTGATCGATCTTGTCCAATTTTAGGTGATTACACTTACCAATTTAGTAGTTGATGAGGATGACATGCTACAAGTTGGCATGGGGGAAAATATGAAAATAGTTTTTACAAGTGACATTCCCAACATTTAAAAATAATTTTATAAGATTGAATCAAATGCACTCTCATTCATGAGAGACATTTATGATGATACACAATTGAATTGGCCTAGTGGCGAGTTTATACTTTTAGATAGATGAAAGAAAATGTATTTAGTTATCAGAATAGCCTTAAGGGACGAATTCATTATAATGGCTCATAAAGTCAACACGAATATTGCCTTAATGTTTGCTTCAATGATGTTAGATCTTCGTGAAGTGGAGGGATGTATTAGGGAGTTAGTAGAAACCTTAATTAGACCAAGACTGTTGGCATTATGATGGAATTTTTTAGTTCAGATGCAGAGTAATGATATTTATGAGTTTGGCATTGATGGAAACTCTATCATTCTATCAGATTTGTTGAATAGGTTACAGATACCAATTGACTGGTTGGATAGGAAAAGACATATTATGATAAGTGTTTTGATCAATGAACAAGAAGGTGATGACAAAGATTGTTTAGCATGGTGATCAAGATGGATGACACTTTGTGAGATGCAATTATTCCTAGTGGTTTAACAAGGTCAAATAAATACAATGCTACAACGACAGTCGATAACTCAATGATTTGGGTGAGTTAGTATTTTGGTGATGTGATAAGTGTGAATCGGTTGTGCTACCAATTGGTTCCTGATGATCAGATGATCTAGGCAGTTGATTTTTGGTCTGACATGTCAATATGTTTTGATTAATATAGTTTGGGCCGATATGTTAGGTACGTTTGGCGTAGTTTCCCATAAGTTTGGTCAATTTGGTGGACCAACTTGTAAAACATTTTTTTATGTCTTAGTCAACTTAAGAACGTCAGTATAAAGGTGGACTAAATCACATGATTTGGGGTTACGATCGTAAGATTTGGTGTTGCAATCAAAGAAAAAGGCAGCACTATAGTGCGCCTGAGATCAAAGATTATAATAGATCTTTGTTAGGCAAGCAGTGCCATTTCTAGATCAACTATTTGAGTTTATTGCTCAGGCTAACTTTGATAGGTTAGCAGGTTAAATCCCTTAAATGGGTAGACTTTAACAGTTCTTTTGTATAAATCCTTTAACGGGGTGACTTCTTAACTGGAGTTCCAAATCCTCTTGCAAGGTAGATCCTAACAGATCTTTTGGTACTTCTAACAAGGTACTAGTCACTTCTAACTAGGTATTGTAAGCTCCTAACATGGCAACTGTTTTATCAACATCGAAGATATTTGTGGGTGTCATCTCCATTATGGTTTTCACCCTCTTACAAGGGTTTCCACCATAAAAATTATGGTGTTATGTGTTATGCTTTATGGATGCTTAAACTATTTTACTTCTATTGCATAGTTATATTTGCATGTGTGATTGTATGGAAGTTGTTTAAAAGCATAATCAGATTATTGGTTCATTTCTTGTTTACACTAATTCACACCCCCCAGTGTCTTGTATATTAAACAAAGGAAACATGGCAGTGTAATCGGGTATATGAAGATTTGTAAAAACTTGCAATAACATCAGTATCTCAACCACAAACAGATTGTTAAAGCAATTAGTATTCCCAATATCAAAAGAGGAAAGAAAATAAGAGAATTGCATACATAAATCAAGATATTGAAATCAAATAACATAAAAGCATATGCAAACCCATAATTTCTCCTTTGTTGTTCTCCTTTTCATGCAGTGTTGGGTTCTCAAAATTGTGCTCAAGATCACGCCAGCATAAGAATTCAAAGCAATTGTGGTTTTCAAAATCAGAGATTTAACTCTCTATTTATAAGATTTTTAGGGGTTTCAATCAAGATTCCTTGATTGGTGGGCTGATTGGCTGTGATTGAAGAGTTCAACTCAGAGCGAGGAGGAGTTCAACTTTGTTGATTAGTTTGTTTAACAAGTTTGACTTGATGAGGGAAAAGAGTTAACTCAAAGTGAGTAGGAGTTCAACTATGTTTGACTACCTTGATTGGAGGATTGACTGAAATGAATTGATTTATTAATTGATTGTTGAGAGAGGAATTAACAATATGGACTGAATAGTTAGGAATTGTAATTGATGGGTGAACAAAAAGTTAGTATGAGTTAGCTTTGGAAGAATAAATCATAATAAAATAAATAAAATAATTTATTTACTTGCACATGTGAAAATTATAAATAAATAATTGCTTATTTATCTATGAGAGAGTAATGATTAGTTTAATCAAATAAATATAATTTATTTATTTGTGAGAGAGATTTGTTTTAATTATTACATAAATGTAATAATAAAAAGAAAAGGAAATATTAATTAACTATATATATTTAATTAATTATAATGAGATAGAGAACAATTAAGTAATGTTTAATTATTTAATTACCTTGTAGATGAATTGGTGATGAATAATGATTTTAGACATTCAATAATTAAAGTAATTAGTTAAAATAACTTAATTAGGGAATTTCAGAGAAATGATGATTTTGATCTTTATAATATGGTAGAAAGACAAAATTTATGGAATAATAAAGATTATTAAATAAATTAAAGAAGAATGTTAGTAATGTCATTGTGTTAGAGCAATAGGCCATTTTTAAGTGTCTACATGTAGATTGAAGAAAATTATGGATGATGCAATGCTAAGCTTAAGGTTCCATCTTGATTTGGACCCCTGACAACCTATTCTTCCTAATTACAATGAGTCGTAATTCTATTTATTATTAGAGTGGTAGGTGAAAAGGAGGAAGTCCATGAGTAGAAGATAAAATGGGGTTATAATTTCTAAAAGTTATAGGGGTGTTGGTTGCAAGGGTGTTGATAGATTGTTTATTGTGAAATTAGAGGACTCAAGCCCATACAAGAATGGTGAAATTGTTATTGAAGAAAGTGGTGAACAAATATCTATTACATTATCATACATTTAACTTATATGATCTTTTAACAGAATATGTGTTGAGAAAAATAATAAGAAAATTTTAAAGACCTCTTAAAAGTTGTCATTTTGATCTTTGTACTTTCTATTTTTATTATATGATATAATAGGATATGACTCCCTAATACCAATTTCATTGATAAAAAAATGTTTTATTTATTTCACTATAGACTTAGAAAGGAACAACATGTGTATCCCCTTTACATAAACACTTTTACACATGAGACTTCAAATTATTAGAATGCTTTGATTACTCTTTAAAACTATTCCACACTTATAGTAATACACCAACTTTTGCAACAAAGCTTACTTTCAAACACAAAAGTTTGATTCTATGATCCTATTACCCATTTTAACATGATAAAAGAGAACAAAATCATATTTCAATTCTTATGTCTTATTAAAAATTAAAAATAGGAACCTATGATTTGGATCTTGTTTTTAATGTACAAATAGTTCTTACAGAAGTGTTATATTAAGCAAACAAAGCCAACTAAATTGTAGGAGTGATCATATTTTTTAATCTCAAAGAAAACATAACTTTTGATTTCATAGTTTGATAATTTAATAATATTTAATCTATATTTAAAAGTTAATTTTTTTTTAATATACTCATTTCTATAGACAAGTAATATTGAACTAGGAGGTAAGTTTATGATGATGTTTGGTGGAAGTTATATATATGTCAAATTTATTATATACATAATATTTATTATTTACTGCTTTATTCTTATTTTTAAAATCATAAAATATTTTTTCTTGTTTATAGTAGGTAATAATAAATCATCATAATCGAATAATATATTTTAATGACATTCATAAACCAAAATAGTACGTGGAATCAAGAGTAACAACATAATAGTTTAATGCACTACAAAACATGAGGTAGTCCAAAAGTCTTATGAAGTTTATAATTTTTTTGACATTAGAGATCTTGATTAAAAAAAAATATTATTTTTTTGCTTTGCCTCCTCATACAAGGTGTTTAGACTAGTAATATAGATATCACTATAGGTTGTGTACTCTATAATGTAGTGCTATTCAATCCCCACCACTCCCTTATCACAAGACAGGCATGCTCTCATTTTCCACTCCTTAGACATCATTCCCCAATCAATCTTTCATCTAAGATGATGCAAGCTAGTCTTTGTCTTCTATTAGGTTGTCTTTGTGGTTAATATAGATGTCACTATAGATTATAATGTAGTGATATTCAGTCCCCACCACTCTCTTATCACAAAATAAGCATGATCTTATGCAAAGTTAAACTCTTTAATACAACATAGTTGTTGAAGACTAATTTGCTTTGTCCACATGGTAATCTTGATTTTAAATCTTATAAATTTTTTATTTCCTTAATAGACACTCTTGTGTATTAATGTCCTATTTATTCACTCACTCATCATTTTGTCTCATTCATATATTCTTCCCATATTACTATTGTAATCCAATAAATGAATCTAATATCTTGAAATTTTTAACTAGTTTAATGTGTATACCATTGTAGACGTTTTCAACAAGAAAACACCTCTATTAGCTAACAAACCTCATGTGAAATTGAACTTTTGATTCTGAAGCTATTTATCATTAAATTGGACTTTAAATTCTCCAAATTTTCTAATTCCATAAATATATTCATTTTTACACCGTAGGTGTTTCCATATGAAAGGAGTGAATTGCTTTTAAAATCTAATGGTCCAATTTTATGGATAGACATGGTCGACCATTGCATCACTTACAACCGTCCATCATTCTTGAATTGTTTTTGTTATCGTCATTAATGCAATTGTCAATTTTTTTTTGTTAGGGTCATTTTTCCATGCTATGTCGGGCACTGAGGCCCATTTAACTCCAGCTCTCCGTTTTCTATCCTTCCAATATTCTGTTACCGTACATTTATGCTTCCTCTATTTTCATGTTACCAGTTCTGTTTCTGTTTAGGTAGCTATTTATTTCCAGCATTTCGGTAAGCTCCCCTCTTCTCTCCTCCTCGGTTTGTGATTGCCAACATGGGTTAAATTACAAACTTCTTTAAAACTTTGAAAGTGAATTTTCAAAAAGACATGGAGAATAAAAGAGAGAAAGGCGAACTATGGAGAAAAGAAATAAGATTATTATGGAAGTACGGTGCATAATTTTATAGTTTTAATTTTGTTTTGTGTTAACTTCCACATTGGACACGATAACAAACAAGGTGGGCTAAATGTTATAGAAGGAAATAGGCTAAGTAGAGAGTAGTTTAATGATAATTTAAAATTAATATAATGAACAATGTAAAACAATGTTGAGTAATGACAGTTTAATGAAATTTAAAAATGAATATAATGAACAAAGTTAAATAATATAAACTTAGTCCAGATTCATCCAAATTGATGAAATTTTAAAATGAATATAATGAACAATGTAAAATTAATAAAATTAAAACATGACTATAGAATATTTTGGGTTTAATTGAGTTCAATATAATATATATAAATAGTTTTATTTTTAGAATTTTATAATAATAATATTTTTTTAATTATATTTAACTTTTATTTTATCAATTACAACATGTAATCTTACCTGGCATGGAGATAGTATTGAGGTGACATTCTCAAGTTCCACCCTCTTTCCTTGTACTTCACGTTTCCATTGTACGAACACTACAAGAGAGCTTCCCAGAATTGTTAAATCTACACGAAATAACTGTGGTTTCTTCACTCTTCTCGGATCTTACAAGATACCGAAAACATCTAAACAAAAAACACATATCTTACCAATGGGGACACTTAGTTTTAATAGGGGAAGGGATATAAAGATAAATGTAGATATACCAAGTGAGTATAGAGAGATGGGGAAATAATGAGATGGACAAATGGATGAATGTAAAGATGGATGTGTAATTAGAGATAGATAGATGAAAATAGAGGGGGAGAGAGAAAGAGGGAGAAGATAGAGAGATAGAGAATGGTACATGAAGATATAAATATAAAGAGAGCGATGGAGATATAGAAGGAGAGATAGAGAAGAACAAATCGAAAGGTAAGAAGGAAGAGGGATAAATAGAGATATATAGATGATGAGATGGATTGATAGAGAGATAAATAGATAAGGAGATATATAGGGAGAGAAGGAGGGATACAAGGGTAAATAGATAGATAGAGAGACATCAAACATAGATAAGTACATATACACAAATAGATATGAAGATGGGAGAGATAAAGAGTGGGAGACAAAAATAGGGGAGGTAGATGGGGGGAGGGAGAAAGAAATAGAGATGGAGATTTATGTAAAAGAGAAAGATAAAGATATATGACCATCTAAATGAGGGAGATATATTAGGGATAGAGAAATAAAAAAATAGAGATACAGATAGAGGGGGGTATGGTGGATGAAATACGAAGATGTAGAGATTTAAAGGTGTATGAAAGGGGGTGATGGAGAGAGATGGAGATTTGTCTATATATGGAGGGTGGGGGAGGAAGATATAGATAAAGATGAATATAGAGTGATAGGATGGGAGAAAATTGATAGATAGATAGAGAGAGATTGAGAGGTAGCGATAGAAATAGATCTAGGGAGATACATAGGGAGACATAGAGAGGAAGAGATAGAAAGAGATATAGATGGTGGGATAGGTTGGTAAAGAGATAAGGAGATATAGAGTGGATGAGAGAGAGAGATCGACAAAGGGACAAATACTTAATTGATCTTCCATACATCTACAACGTACCCATTGCACATTAAGGTGCAATTGCTATTTCTATATCTATTGAAATGATTGAATGACTTTGGAAGTATGATGATTTGATCAATAAAAATTATCTATCTTAACAAATAAAAACACCACTTCTTTGAAACTCCTACCTAATAAAACCAGTTTTTCTGAAGAAGGGCAGTGACATGCATAGGTAACAGTCCCTTATAAGAAAATAAGTTTAAAGTCAGGATAAGTTGTCACAGTATGTACAGCTGGAGTGAAATACTGTGTACGGTCGGATCTAATTCTACCACTAAAAACCAGAGCGAAATATACTGGAGCTGCTATGACGTGAGCACTGAATTTACTGTAGTGGCTTTTGCTGTCCCCCCACAAATTAAGCAATGGCCTCGTTGATACGTTACAAAACATCATTTCGTTTCACCATACGTCCGCTCTATTTATTTCACGTCGATGTCAGGTACGAGTCGCGTTGACTGCATAGCCTCTCTTTCAAAGACGCCAGGCCTCCGATTCTCTCTGCTAATAAGCAAAAACATCCGTCGTCGGTCAACATTTGGATTGCAGGGGAGCGAAAATACTGGTAGGTATTTACTGACTGGCTTTTTATTTTTCGGTAAATGGAGATGTTTTGCTTAGGGCGAGCTTTACAGATGCATGGATTCTTCAGATGGTTAAAATTTTCATTTTTAAATTCATTTGAAACGTACACCTTTTTAGAGAAAACATTGCTGTAGAGAGAGACCAGAGCTTAAGATGTCAAGTAATATGAAAAGGAAATTGTTTAGCCGTGGAAATCTCCAGAATTTAGGTACTAATTGTTTTGAATTGTTGCAGCTTGTTGTCCTCATCAGAAAACCCCAGATAGATAGATATAGGGAGTGATTGATCGATTGATTTCAGGTATGTCCATTAGATCAAAAAGGTCTAAGGGATAACAAGATTTTACAAAGCACGGCTGAAGAAGCAACTGCTCAAAGAAGAGATAAGGAATTTAAGCTTAGCTATTACTTGAAGCAACTTTCTGTGGAGATCGAACTTTCTGCTGTTAAATTTGATTAGAAAATTACCTGTTTTACCTAAATCTTTCCTCTTCTTACCTCGCAAGTTTACATAATCAGAGCTCCGTCTGTAATTTTCCCGCAGGCTGAAATATTGCAAGTGTCATCTCATCGATGAGCATTGAGAGGCAAAATGGAACTAAATTTTTTGTAATCGAGCATTAGCGTGGAACCACAAGGCACCTAAAGCACTTTTTACTAAAATCGATGCAGTTCTATGCAAACCTAGAGCAAAAGCATGGCGATGTCTGTGCTTGTATTAGCGAGCCTCATTTCTTACCTGTTTAAAACGGATCCTCGTATCTTGCTAGGCTATAATAACTCCTAGTTAGTGGTATGGAGGAGGATATGTCTGTTCCGGGTTTCCCTAGAATCATTTTTCCTCCTGATGAAATTGGCATTAAAAATGTTTGTATTCATCTACATGAAACTAGAAAGTGTAAACAGAGTGAGAAAAACATAGAGTTGTTCATATCACTATGCGGTTTACACGTGAAAGAAAACTCAAGGGCAAACTTGAATGAGATATGTACGAGGGCACGGACCGGTTACATGTTGTTCCTGCTTGCTTTTTAAAGAGTTAGTCTGTGGCTGTTTTGCTCGAAGATTGGTTATAGTTTTCCTTCTGAATTGTCTTTCCTTAAATTATTAAAGCTTTGCAAACTTTGAGCTTTTAACCTGCAGAAATTTCATGGCGCATGCTTTATTACTACGCAGCAGAGTAAAATCCAATATTGAACACGGCTCAATTTGCTTGTATATGTAAATTCACACCAAAGATCAAACAGGCATCACGGATACTTGGTGAGGCACGTTCTTTTATTTGACCATAATATTTTTTTATTTTTATCCTCTCTTATTCAGAGGATTAACATTTTTTATTTTTATCCTCTCTTATTCAGAGGATTAACACTTGTATTGGCATAGAACACACGACAATGAAGGAATTCGAATAGGAGAAGTTTACTTGGCTCTGGTAATCGTTTGTAAAATGTAGATTATGGTAATGCTCTACCCCTGTTCTGTACTTTATATCGATATTGTGATAAAGGAAGGAAGATTGAAGGACATTCTATTAATGTCTGCAAATTACCAGAGTAGGTTAATGGGAGTCACAAATCAATACAGGGTTTTAGCAAATATCTGTGTTGTGAATTGTGAGTTTGGTTTTCAACTTTAGAAGGCTTATGATTGTTCGCTTTAACAAGGAGGACCAAAATTAGAAAATGATAAAGTTTCAAATTACTTCGTGCTATATCATTGATCATTGATGTAAGTAACATAACCAAAAGATGTCAATGACTGCAAGAGTGAATATGGAGAAAAAAATGCATACTGACAACTGAGGGCATTGGGATTTGAAATTCTCTCTGGGTTTTCCAACA
The DNA here is from genome assembly GCA_027943335.1 of Chamaecyparis obtusa. Taxonomy (NCBI): domain Eukaryota; kingdom Viridiplantae; phylum Streptophyta; class Pinopsida; order Cupressales; family Cupressaceae; genus Chamaecyparis; species Chamaecyparis obtusa. The sequence goes on along the minus strand of BSBK01001376.1, from coordinate 1,994,426 downwards.
CTTTGTGCCTTCTCTAATATGGCCATGATTACTCTAATCTTTGGTCTTTTTAGTAAATTATTTTAGATGTTTTTTCATCCATAATGGAGAAAAAAATGAGTTAGTTGCACCATGGGTCCATGGGGAAATAGAACACAACTTGAAGAACATTTTTCATGAAGGGAGCAGGTGTTTTGGGGCAGAAAACAGAGGAGTTTTGGCCTTTTCTTTGGTGGAACCACCGGCTCATAATTTGGAACATAGATTTCCTTGGTAGATTGAGAATAGAAAATCATGGTTTAACTTGGTTTAAAAGTCTATAATATTCTATGTCTTTCAGAAGATAAGCTCCTATTAGTACTTGGGATCAATTTAAGAATTGAGTAAGAAACAATTTTACCCAAAAACATTAAAAATGTGTCAAGGGGCAATGTTTGAAATAGAAAGGACAAAATGTGCGAGAGTTACAAAGATGGGTTGTCCAAATGAAGAAGGATGTGCAAGATGAGGTGTTACTGAAATTCAAATAATCAGAGGCCTTCAAAGACATGATTGGAGGCTCATATTTCTATCTAATAAGCTGGTGGACATCAATGGAATATTTCCATAAACTCACTACCTTGAAGTACATAGCACTCCATCCTCTCCAAAGATAAAAGGAGCCATGGTCAAGTCAAAGAGGGCAAGTGGTACAAGCACTAAAGGAAAGCTTGCAAAGCATTGTGACCATTGTAAAGATAGCCACATAGATGAAAACTGCTGGGAGCTACATCTAGGAAAGCGTTCTATATTGGATGAGTAAGATTGGTTGAAAAACCAGGTGGAAAGGAAGCTGATTGGCATTTAGCGGTTGATTCAAAAATTTCTTGTACTACAAAAAGGTTAGTTTTCATATTTAGGCATGAGAAAAATGAGCATACTGAATTGTTTGAAAGTTCTCCAAAGCATGATATCTTCTAATTTTTAGAACTACTTTTGGTGTGGGAGCGAAGAAGCATGTTAGGGCTTCCAAATTTTCTTCTTCTTTTTCTTTTGCACAATTGCCCAATTTTCATTGCCAGTTACAATTTTCAAAGCCACATCATTAGTTACTAAGGTATTGGTATTTTTGTTTGCAGAGGACTTCACTTCTGCAGCCTCTTTTTGCAATATTTACTCTTTTTTTGGCCTAGAATCCTTCATGTTTGGAGCTTTAATGATTCCCCTCCCAGAGGGAGGCGAACCTTCAACAACCACAGGTGGAGAATGGTGACCCAAAGGTTGAAGCATATTGACTTCCAAACACAGGAGATAACATCCTATGAGGGTATTCCTTTTGGACTACCTCTTGAGAATTTCCATCTAGGTCAGGAGTAGATTCTCTTTTTCCGTAGAATAGTGGTGGAGGGAGGCATTTTTCCACCAAGTGGCTTGGGAGTCTATTTTGTGTTTTGAACAATGTGCAACAATGTGACCAGTACCAGAACACTTGTGACAATGAAAAGGCAATCCCTCATAATCCATAATCTGAGTCCAATTGCAATCTATAGTTTTGAATGTAATGTTTGTGGGAGACTTTTGGAAATATCAAGATCAACTAGACTATGAGCATATGTGATATGAGGGCAATTGGAGGAGCCTTCATCAACACCTAAAAATTTCCACATCTAGTTACCAATTGCCCAAAACAAGAATCAAGCCAGAATTGGAGCGGAAGATTAGGGAGCTGAACCCAAACAAGTGTAACAGTGAATGATTCAGAGGTAGGGTTGAAAGTTGGATGCCATGGTTTAAGCATGAACAGATGCTGGTCGCAACTTCATAGGTAATTACAGAGAATAATATTGCGATTCAGAATATCGTCAAAAACCAACAAAAGAACCATGAACACAAGGATAAATCTGCAAATCACCTTTCAAAATGGGAAGCGAAGTGTTAGTGATCCATTTGTGTAGATTAGAAAGGATTGGTCAAAACCCTTTGAATCTACCGATCAAAACCTTCAGCAAAAGAGGATTTGTTTTTGGTTACTTCCTTTTTGTTTTCATCTGCAAAATCCATGACAGGGGATGTAATGGCGCATTGAAGAGTATGAGTTGTCTGGGAGATATAAAATACTTGAGCATCAGAATCAAATTTTCTTACCAGAGTCAAATTCATTGCCTGCATGAACAACTTATTGTGCAGTTTACAGGATTGAACCTTAGGCGTGGGCCCATACTCCATGCCGTTTCAATGTTCCACTTGTAAATGAATGATTGCCATACACTTGCTGTGCAAGGGCAAAACAAAAAACCCTATCCTTTGTAATTTAACTGCATTTATGACATGGTGGAATTTTAGCAATTTATGTTATCTTGAAGAGCTTATTTAAAACTAGTGATGTACACCCTGGACAACATGTAAATGCCCCACTCCACATGTTGCGGGTAAATTAGGATATGTGATCTTGGGGCCCCCTTAATTATGGACATGGTACAGGGCAATTCCGTGAAGTTTAAACATTGGTTGATGGCACTACAGGCAAGAAGCCCCACCAGCACAACATAAGGTCTCCCTTTGTTATTAACTTATTGTATATATTTTTTAAGCATATAATAATTAATTTTATTTATTTAATAAGTTTAATATTATTTATTTTTAATTTCATTTTTAGTTGTCTTTAATATTTTTTATATTTTAATATTTTTAGCATTTAAATTTAGTAAGTTTAATATTTAGTAATGGTTATAAATACAATTATAATATTAGGTGTAAAATAATAAATTGTATTTTAACGTAATAAATTATATAATAATATGCATTTACTCTCTCTCTCTCTCTCTCTCTCTCTCTCCAATTCCAAGGATCATTCTAAAACACCTATTCAGCTGTTTACTATCACTATCGCATAGTATTTCTTTTGTTTATTGTTCCTTTTAAGATTTAAATATCGTCATTGTAAAATGACTCAATCCCTAACCTCTAAGAATTCAACACTTTGAACAAAGGCTCTCAATGTTTTCAGAATAATATGTAGAATGAAAAGCAATACATGGTTTAAAAACATCGACAAGTCATATATCATCTGAATTAAGCTGATAGGGACTCAATCAAAGCTTAACTAAGATTTCTGGTTAGCAAGATTGCAAGAAGACACAAGATTAGAGCATATGCATGATACTTCTAGACTCTCTAAAACCCTAATACCCAAACACCTGATGCCCAATGATCTCGTAACTGTTGTATTTATAGGAATTATGCAAGGAGATCAAGGGACCAAATTTAAGATGCTGCATCAATGGTAGAAAGGTAGAGGTACAAGCACTAAGCAAACTTTATGTACAAATATTCCTGAGAATAGAAAAGGCGGTTTAGTAGTAGGGTCTACCATGCTTTTGCATACTCCTAGGTCCTCTTTTAATGCAGCACTATTGGCACATGATAGTGGTCTTATAATCCTAATGCCCCTCCAGCCACATCTTTTATGACATGCGCTGAACATCTTCATCCACGTCATAGTCCTCTTTTTGCATTTGGAAAGAAAAGTTTATTCTTGTGAATATTGATTTTTGGTATCTTATCCTACTCAATTCTTCTGGCTGTTTTTGAAGGTGTAATATTAGCAAATCTGTCGTTAATGGTGAGTTTGGGCATCCTTTCCCAATCTAAGGAATAAAATTCTAATTTTGCAAGACAACAAATTTCAGGTCCAATTGAATGTACAGATATGGCTTGCAAAATCTCTTCGGTTCTGGATTTTTTCTTCACTGCTCAGAACCTTTAGTGGCTTGTTTGTTGTTGTGTTGTTTCTTGCTTTAGTTGTTTCGTTCTCTTTCCTCAGGCACCGTTTGGTGTTCTTGCTGTGAGCTGGCCTTCTGTTTTGTTTCGGCAGTCCCTTGGACCCTCTTTGTGGTCTTTCGTTGGACATTAATCAATTTATCTTATCTTTTCATAGAACATTACCTGAGTTTCATCATCCAGTAATCTATTGGTAATATTGTCTGTGTGATTTTCAAAAGGATATCTCTGAAAATTTGAACTGCTAACAAAGTTTAATCTGCAGATTCTTATTACATTTCTTCTAAGATGGGCTGGCTTCCAATGCTTGTCAAACTTTCACAGATAGAGACCACATGAACAGAAACTTCTTGGTTATGGAGAAGCAGGTGCTTCAAGAAGGTCTATCTCTTTGAGGATTATGTCATCATATCTTTTTGGCCTATATCTCCAATAATCTTAGATTAAACTTACAAGTTTTCCTAACCAGTTCAATTACCATTGATCTAACAACAATTCAATAATCTCAATAAGTAGGAATTCTTATCCCAATCGGTGAGAACTGCTGCTGCTGCAAGTTCTCTAGTCAAATTGTCTGTGGTTGGATTATCTTCTCCCTTTACCCATTTAATTATAGCTCATGAATTCAAAATACCATCATGCAATTCTTGCTTGAGCCAAATCTTTATCCAGCTCTTTCTTCATGAGATTTCTCATGGCTTGACTATTTATTCTGACTATGAAATATTTTGGCAATAAATATATCTTGAATTTATCTGCTCCTCTTTTGACTGCCAGAATTTCTTTTTCAAAAATATGGTAGCCTTGTTCTGTCAAAGAAAAGGAGCCTGATCTATATCTTCAGATTTTCTTTTCTTGTCTGCTACACACACACATTATATATGGGGTCTTGAAAAATAGCTGTATTTATATCCATATCCTTATCCATGTCCATGCAACTTTGTTGATGATAAACTCTAGATGTAAGGCTTTATGACTTTCTTTCAGGTACCAAGAAAAACCCTATCTGCTGCTGAAGCAAGTTAGCACTGTATATGGAGAGTTTGCAATGCTTTTCACAATGACTATTGCCATCTATGAATAGAGAGGCTTCTAGCTAATTCTAGACTTTTAGTGAGTGCACATGTATTCCATTTCCTCTTATTATTGTGTATCTCCTGCTCCATTTATGTAACATGTTCTCACATGCACCATGTTGTTGCAAAAGTGTTATTAGCGATTACTATATTGGTGGCATGCTAGGATAGCAGTTTGATTTTGTGCTTAGACTATGTTGATTTGCAGCTTCAAAGTAGTGAAGATCATCAAGGATGTTGAGCAGCTTGTCTCTTTCTCTGCCCTTTAAAGAAATGAGAGTTTAATGGGTTGCGAACTTGCAAGCTTCAGAAATTCGAAGTGTTAGTGTGTGCATCATCAATATGGAGTTCATGAATTCCAAGAATAGACATTACTATTGAACTGCTTAAGCAGGCCTTGCAATAGAGCAGTTTCAGCATCCCTTCCAACTTTACAAGAACTGTGCACTCATGATGTGAACGTGGCAATAAAACTAGAGCTATTTGACTACTAGCTTCTGTGTCCCTGTCTTCCAATGCTATGAATTGCCCTGAACTTTGACCTTTTGTGTTTTACTTACTGTTAAATCTGGAATCTGTTTGTTTTATTGTCTATTCCAGATGCCAAAGTGTGTACTAGTCCTGTATATTGATATTTTGAGACACATTTGTTCTTTTGCAGCTCTCTGGCATTGTGGGCCTTATTAATTTTTCCAGCACTATATAATCCTAGCTCTCTGCCTTAAGATCAATTTAAAGTTTTCCATTTTCCATGGCAAAAAATGATTGTTAACATGTACACTTTATGCTTGACATGTGCGTTGCTTTTGCACGTGAGTCAATGCATGCATTCAAATCAATTATGTGAAGACAAATGATAGTCATGACATTTATTTCAATTCAATTCTGTAATTACTGTTAATATATTATCTTTTCAAGAAATGACTGCAATATTAATACTGCTGGTCTCCAGCTACTAATAAAACATTTGATAATATTTGCCTATTGAGTAGATTTTCTTTTTGATAGATTGCCAACCATTAGCTAACCCATGGTGTTATGTTCTTTTTAAGTTCCTCTGATTGCATGTTGGTACAAGACTGTGCATTGTAATCTTTACCCTTACAGTATGGGTCTACAAAGGAAATTAACCTAACAATTTTTTGAGAACGCTAGCTAGGATTACTCCTTTTTTACTAAGTTTTTTAGTTCATGGTTTTCTAGGAGTTTGAATCAGACAAGAGATTGCTGTACTACTTCTAATTACACTTGGCAAACTGATGGGTGTGCAATTAAATCATCATCAAGGGAGCCCAGAGGTCTGATATACATGAGAAAGTAATTTCTTGTAATGCCTTTCCTAATGAATGCCATTTGTTGAGATATATTCATTCTCATTTATGGTGGCTTGTAAATGACTATCTATCAGGTCCTGCTGTTCTGGAGGTGAGCTGAAGCATTGGTTGGATGATCTTAGTAATTGAGGCCCTGAAGGTGCACGTACAAATTATCTGGCTAAATTGATTCTATTGCTTTGGGGGTCCAGTTATACCAGTTTGTTTTTTCAAAAATAGAAGAAAGTCAAAGGCCTATAGTATGATTAAATTTTAATTCTGTGATTTCATTTTTTTTTTGCAGAGAGGATGCTTAGAAGCAGTCATATAAAAATGTGCTGGCTTGTAGTGTTTTTAATTTTGTCAATGCAATGGTCTACCATTGCGACAAATTCTGAGGGTATTACATTTTCCTTGTTGAACTCCAAAGAATGCTAATGAATAAAATGAAGAAAGTAATAGGAGTATGGAGAGTACCAGAAATATAATTGCAATTTAAGACTTGAAGTTTAACAAAACATTCAGACTTCATTTGCTTTTTGCTTGAATATAAATTAATAATTCTATTTTTGAGGACATATGTGTGATGATTATAAATTAATAAGCAAACCTGCTGGTGCTTTAAGCTGTTCTTCAATTACTTTTTGTCATTTCAAAGCAACATGCTCTAGTTGATCAATGGTCTTTTATAATTTTTTCCTGCCTAAGAAATCATTGGATGAAGATTATTTCAACTCAAAATTCATTGTACCATATAAAAGTAATGGAAATGCATTAAACAGGTAAAATCATAAATGCCATCTCATTGGCCATTTTCCAAACATACAGCCTATTGCATTATTTTTTAGCTATTCATTGCTCAACATTGAATGTGTGCAAGCTTTGTCTTGCTGCTCCCTTGATGCCTACTGCTCTCTTGATGCCTAATTATAATCTTGCTTTTTGTTTGTAGCTGGTATTGTTTTTTGGAATCACTTATACTTCTTGGACAATTTAAATGCTATAATTTTATTGTTGCCCAGTTTGACATGTAAGTCGTAAATTAATCTATGCTTGTAAGAAAGTGCACAAAGCAGATTCAGCTGCTTGTAAAGACACACAGCTGTGGGAGATAATAGAAATTACAACAATTCATCTGCATACAGTAGGATTGCAAATATGACTACAAACACTATACAATTGCTTCTATCCTCCAATTCATCAAATCAAGGTTTTTCTAAGTAGAGTATGGATGACAATGGACTTCCTTGTTGTAAATATTTCTCCCAATGGTGCTATAAATGTCAAAAATATTTCACATTTCAATTTAGACCTGGGAAATAATTGCCTCATAATGCATCACTATCAAGAAGTTCGTCAAGTCTAGAAGACTCAAATTCTGGACACTTCCAAGTTCCAACCATATGACAGTCCAAATTTTCAGCCTTGGTCTATAGTTTTTTTCTCCTTCAGTATCTTGTTCAATTTTATCAAAGGGTCTGTATCTCACACAATAATTTGTGATCAGATTTATATCATATGGTTTTGGTTTTGATGGTAAGTGCATTAGCTCTATCTCCACTAGTCGTGTTTATAGTATTTAGTTACTTTTCAGAACCTTAGGCTTCAATGTTAGCATTTGTCTGTTGTAACTGAATATACTTTCAAGTTGTATTGGCTGTTTCAACTCATGGGTTACTTGTGATATGTTTACAACTTTCTTTCTTTCTGGAACAAGAGTTGCCTTTGAATTGTCTCAAATGCCTTGTGAAAATCCATAAAGCAATAATGAAATCTCCATCCATTGGCTTATGTCCCCTCAATAATAGTTGCAACGATATGTACTTGGAGGAATACGTATTGTTTTCTTTATAGGCAGATTGGACCTTCACTTGGAGTTTTTATATCTATTCATTTAGAGATCTGACGATTTCATCCAAAATAATGGCAGAGTTGAGTGAAGCCATATTTGATCAAATATAAATGTTACAGGTTCGGTTGGGTCATTGGATATGAAAATGGGGCGAATGATACAAATTTTTAGGTCAGTGTAAATCCTAAAGATGCAATGTAATCAAAGAGATTGGCAATATGTATCACTTCAACAGCTGGAATTTGTGAGAAATTCGACTTTCAGATTCTTCACACATGACCTTCGTAGGACTGCAGCTTAAAGATGACTTTCAAGATCCTAATCTATACAGAAGTGGGAATCAGTAGGCTTACAATTGACTAGGACAGGTTGCTGGTTGAGTGCATCAATCAATATGGCATAGGTGTATGACATACCAACGATTGAGGGTGCGATCAGATTTTTATGGAGGTGTGGGCTCCAGAATTATTCTGCGTTCATTCCTGTATGCCATATGATCTCTCAATGATTATTTTAGAAATTTTTTTCATTTGTTCCTTTTGATTATACTATGAGTGCCTCATAATGAATACCCAACTGATGACAATTGACAAGCCATGGGTGATGTATATTCTGTTGCAGGAGTTTCACCCTCAAAGCTATCGTATCAAGGTTTCCACTGGTCTATTGGGGAGGATTCATCTGACTAGTTTGAGTCTGTTTTGTTTTAATTCTGTGGCATGTGTAAATTTATGCATACACTCAATAATCATTCATCATGTCATACATTTTGCAGCTTTTGTAGCACATCCCACATCCCACAAGGCATTGCTCATGTGCATAATATCATGGTGAGTATTCATCAGTTAAAATAAGATTTAATAAACATATCAATATTACACATATCGATCAGTTTCTAGCTGTATTATGATAAAATTAAGTCTACCCTATGTTGTCGTTATGGGTACGAGGTACACCAGTACAACAATATTTTCCTTGGGCACACAAAAAACAAATTAAAGAAATATACAGAATTGTAAAACTAAATACATTTGATAGTATGATGCTTCATCATTGATCAATGCCAAATGCCAAAGTGGCAGTGATTGTAACGTCACCTTTTTGGATTACCCTATAATGTCCAACTCTTGAATATTCACTTGCTCTAGCTATGGATCTTTGACTTTTAAGTATCAAATACCACAACAAAAGGGGATTCCATGATTTGGAATTGATATTCCACGATGTATCTTTGCTCTCACTATGTATCTTTGACTTTCAAGCTAAGTTACCGGTTTGGGTTCAGGGACGAGTGCAGGTACGCGGACCCGGTATGTGGGCACATGAAATTTGTTTTTAGGGGTTTGGGCATGCCTGCACGTGCGTATGGGACAGGTGCAGGTACGCAAACCCGGTATGTGGGTATGTTAAATTTTTTTAAGGGGTTTGGGTGTGTGTGTATAAAAAGATAAATATATGTAATTGTAAAACTAAATCATTTCATAGTATGATACTTGATCATTGATCAATGCCGAATGCCAAAGATAAATATTAAATGCCAATTGATAGTTGAAAAATATTCAGATAAGCGATATCAATGATATCATATATGTCTGTTCACGATTCCAATGAAAATTATTACAATTACTGAATTACAAAATGTAGTTCATGAAATATGATTCAATGTTCATCAATCATCAAAGACTATGAAAACAGACAAGTACCCAGCAAGTACCCACAAGTACCCACAGACACACCAGTACCGGGTGTGTACTCGAACTTGGTTCGGGGCCTATGGGTACAAACCCGGTAACTTAGCTTTCAAGTACCACACACCACCACAAAAGGGGTTTGCATGATTTGGAAGTGATATTTGATGATGAAACTCTAGAAGGCAAATTTTATTGAATACTGGTGACTCAAATTTTAGAAAATCCTTTCTTTTTGCTGAAAATAAGCTTCAAACCCTAACAGCCTCAGAAAAATTTGCAATTGATGTTTTGTTAATCCTAGGATATGGCCACAGTCAAACCCTAGCAATCAACCTTCACAATATCTCCTTTGGTGAAAACCAGATTATCAAACCCTAGGCACTTGGATGAAGAGTGGAGGGATATAAAACGTCTAGCCCGTTTGCAAATTTCTGTTTGTTGTTGTTTGATAACTGAAAATTCACTGAAAACTGCAGTGGATGCTTGAGAATGGACGCCAAATGAAGATACAATCACTGTAAACCTGCAATAACCCTTGAAGATGGACAACAAACAAGGTTCTACTGCTTAAAAATCTTCTGAAATGTATGGAAAGGGAGAGCAACACTTATGAATGTGCAAAACCAACATTCATGAATGTGCAGCAAAGCTGCTGGTAAACCAGTTCAAGAAATTTCAAAATCTGCAATGGCATTTGAATGTGGAGAAACGTGCTGCAATGAGGTTTTGTTTTTCCTTTTCACAAGCTGAAAATTTTCAATTAGTAATGAAATTAACAAGGAGCAGTATTATGAAGTGATGAATCTTGAAACTCTTGCTTGCGAAGTCAAAATAATTTTCCAGGCACGACTAGAGGTAGAAAAAATTTAAAAACAAAAATCAATGTGAACAATAAAGAAAAACCCTAACAAAAATCGTGGGTAGAAACCCTCCAATAAATCACGATTATACTCAGAAAAATTGTTGGAAATCGGAGGAAACTAGTTAGAGTCAGTGGTCGACAATACTTAATAAAAATTACATTTTTTATAAGGGTAAAATCGAGAATTTTGTCGTTACGTGAGTAATTGTGATTTCCCTGATATTTCCCATTTTATGCTTTCATGGTTTAACTTAATAAATTTTCTTTAACCTTGGATTTTCTTGAGTCATAGGTTGAGGTTGCACCGAGCAAGCAGCAAATCATTCATTTGCTTTGAATCAAATGGTCATGTTTCATGAAGTTTGTGTCTAAACACTCTCCAAGAATGCTCACAAGTGGAAGAACTATACAGCTGGTTCAGAGTACACATCGCCATTCATCATAGGGATTTGTCTTCTTTACCAAAAGAATCCCATCATTACCCCTACCAAAAACAAAATTTGTCAGTATTCTATTTGTAATGTATTTTAAACTTTAAAAAGAAAAGAGAAATGATGATTGCAAATGCCCATTTTTAATGTTGTCTTGGAGTCTATGGCACATACATTTGAGAAGAATTGCTTTGCTTCTAGGTACACATACAACTCTGCGATAGCTTCCTACTGCTAGTCTGTGTCAGAGAAAAACACATAATGCAATCAATGAGGCCCTTTGTCACTTCAACATCATCTTTGAAGGAGTTACTCTAAAACACTGTCGAATTTATAAAGTATCTATCAGCATGGAGGTAGCAATGCATTTACCAATCCCATCTCTCATCAATGTTCTATATAGGCATACATTTCACCTTGTCATTGTGCAACCTAGACTTAATCGCCTCCTTAGCTCTAATCATGGCCTTTAGCCTATGTGGGACATTTTGCTATTAACTATGCTAAAAACTTTGACTGCCAACTCTGAAATTTGCACAATTTATTGTTTGTCTGACAAAACAGTCTTGTAAACAACAAATGTGGTGATGCTTATGTGTAATGTCCCCTTTTTGAAATAGGATTTAATAATAAACAATAATAATAAATTTAAAATATAAGAGAATACAAATACAATTTTAATTAAAAGTATAAAAGAATAAAATTAAAATATAACATAAGTAAAATTTAGTTAAGTTAATGAAGGGTCAAAAGGCATGAAAGGTTGTGAGTCTCCCTCAAACATGAGATATAAAAAGGTAGAAGTGAACTTCATTTGAATGGAGAGAGAGAGGAAGGAAGAGAAAAGGGAAGGTGGAATCAAGAAAGAATTAATGGAAGAGGAAAAAGGAATGAGGAGAAATAAGGAAAGACTCCCGCAAAAGGCAAAGGTTATGAAGGGCTGCAACTCTTCCAAAGGATGGTAATTATGGAAGTTTGTGACTCTTTGTAATGTCCCTAAATCATAAATACCCAAATTTTGCCCTAGGTTACAATTTTTTATTGAAACAAAGTAGGGTTAGAGATTCCATTCACTTTGATTGAGACCCAACAAACAAGTTAGGGATCATTTATAATTTTAATTATTAAAATAGAGCTCTTTAGTTAGAAATTAGCATATACTAGAAGTATAGATCTAATCACAAGATTGTTTAAATCAATTTAAGAGGGCTCAACCATAGGAAAGATAGGGTGATTCGATAGGGTGCCTTGGAGGTCCTGTACCCTAGGCCCAAGAGTTGATATACCATCCCTATTGGTCTCATATGGTCCCTGCCATCCAAATGAGGTGGAGTACATAGTGAGGTATCCTATAACCATTCCTCTCAATCTTGCCACTTCTATCCTACTTCCCATGATTGAATGTTCCTATGCATTCACTTATTATGATAGAGAGCATGGGGAGCATTCGTAGTAGGGCGCCTTGAAAATTCATCCTTTCTAAGCCCAAAGGTAGCACCCTTTGTACCCCTTTGGCCTCATGGGACTCCTTGGTCTTATTCCATGAGGTGGCATACCTTGAAGATGACCCCATCACCATTCCCCTACTTGCAATTCCCCATTTCCTCTGCCATGGCTGACCTTAAGAATCAATCGCTATTTACAAATAATTCAATATTAGGCATGTATCCTGTGTATGCGATAATCAGTTATCAGCAGCATATCTAATCAGTAATGAGCAGATATAAATAATATTTATTGTGCTATGCTTAGCAGACATAACAACAGTGCATCATTGGTCAGTCTTGTGCAGATAAAAATGGTACTTATCATGCCATGTTTAATGAACTCATACCAAAGATCACAGTATATGTTTGAATTTGCTATGTATTATTAATTAGTAATGCCAAATCTCCTCACTTACCTTGTGATCCGATCTATAATGTCCCCTCTTGGGACTACCTCAGTCTCTGCCCTAGAATCACAGTTTGATAAAGAATGACTGCACAATTGTTTGTTTAATTCCTTGATTTAGATCCCAATACAGAAATTTACGAACTGCTGAAAACTCTTCTCATATGGGATCACTAAGAGGAATTGATACCGTAGTATTGATTCCCAGCTTTGGAAGTTGCTGAAATCAGTAAATATCAAATTGTCCCTTATACTCACTTCTGCCCTGACCGAACCACTTCAAATAAATACTTCTGCTCTGATCAGATGTTTAATCCTGATCGATATTCTTCTTGCTTATCTGCGATGCCTTCCTTCCCTTATCTTCCTTTTATCCTCTTCGATGTTCTGACTTGATTACTCCCCTCTCAAAATTCATTTCATATTCTTCCATATCTTTCTGCTCTGGATCTGATCTGCTCCAATTTCTCTTCATTTATTTTCTTTTTCTATTTTCTGGTGCCCTTGATGATCCTCAAGATCTCTCTTTTATATCATCCAAAGTGCCCATTCACCTAATGTTGAAGATTGTATTACAATAATAGTTAGAATCTTAATGGTTAGCTATTTAACTGTTGTAAATCTATTGTAAATATTAGAATCTTTCTAATATTTAGTTTTCAGTTAGTTAGAATAGAATGTTTCTATTCTTTACAAATGTTTCCTAAGGAAACATTGTTCATTCTTTTGTATATATTGATTTTTCGATCTCTATTAATATATCAAGTATTTTACCAATTACTTCCCGTAATATGGTATCAGAGCGAATACTTTAATTTTTTTGAAAAATTTATAATTTCTTTCAGAAATTATTTGCATCAAAATTTTCAAAACTATTTCTGGGTTAGTTTTTTGTAGAGATCTTCCCAAAATTATTCTCTCAGCATTTGCCATTTTCTAAAAGAAAACTCCATTTTTGTGCAAATTTTGGAGCTATTTCGAACTAGTTAGAGTTTTCTTTGAAAACCCTAATTTTTTGTACCAGATCGATTTTTTTTTTTTTTTTGCAGATTCTTGGTGGGTTTTTCGAGAGCTCAACTGGGTTGTCTGTAATAGATTGTAGCTGCAGGAGATATCTGCTTACCTAATATGATTGTTGTAGCATACAGGTGGTGTGAATGCAATGCCCTTTCTCTGCATTGCCTATTTCTTCTTTATGGTCAGGTGACTTAGATTGCAAGAGTCTACAATACTGAACTGACTCCCATTTGAAGAGTTTTGTCTCTTTGTTATCAATTGCTGAAGTTTAATTTAGGGTCTTCACGTTACACATGAAAGGTTGCACTCTTGTAACTGCTGTCTGTATGCATACCATGGCAGTGAAGCTTTCGTGTCTTCCTTTCATTCTTGACGGCATTCAAGAGTTTTATTATTGCACAGCTTTTGGAATTCTAAGGGTCATGAGTTGCATAACTATCTGTCATTGTGGAGTCTCAGATGACGTGACTGCTGAGTCAATCTTTCTTATGCAGCGTCACCATCTTATATTTGTTGTAGTCATGGCTATCGATGTATTCATTCTCGTCATTTGATATTGCTCATTAAGAGAATACGAAGAGTCTTGTAACGACCCATTCCTGGTAATTGCCATCTATCCTTGTGCCACATAAAGTTGTAACGTTACGATGTTCATCTCTTCATATGGAGTTTAATAAATTCTTGATTATGTAACGACACGTGTATCTGCCATCCATCTATGATATACTACGATTGGAGAGTAAAAGTTGGTCATTTTGGTTTTCATGGTATTCCTATGTATCGCACGACATTGAAGTTGGGGTTGATCTAGTATTGCGCTAGGGTGATCATATGTGTTCAAGACGGTTTGATGTTGTCTGAGATTTTGGTAGACATTTGTATTTTGTATGTGCTTATTGTGATGCAAATAGTATCAGTGATTGATACAAAAGGTTTTTGGTATACAGTGTAAGTCTAGTAGTTTATATATGATCATAAAAGGAATATTTATTGTTAAGTGTTAACAATCTCAGTAAAGGATTTACTACTGTTTAAGCTTGTGAGCTTTGTATTCAGACTTCTTGATTATTCAATAAAGAATCAATTTTGGTGTGGCTGGGATTTTTATTCTCAAGTTGGAGGGTTTACCCAGGATAAATTTTTGTGTTTCTCTGTTCTTGTGTTTTTTATTAAGGTATCTGCTCTTTGGTTATTCTATTCCGGTTCAAAACATTAACACCTAACAGTTGTCTTGCTTCAAGTGTAGGTCGGCTAGCTATAAAGGGCATTAATGTATTGTTAATTATTTTGACCTAAATGGGTGCCATATATCAATAAGGGGGGTTGGCTTTTATTAACCTCATTATATTTTTCCCTAACTTGGTTGGCCCTTAACCAGGTTTTAACATGGGTTGGCCTTTAGGGAAATATTATTATTTCTTACCTTCTAAATTGGATGCCTGGACTCATTTATATAAGACATTAGAATGTTGTGTTTTGTATGTGTGTATGGTGGGGGTATGACACTCTTTCAAAGGGTAGAGATAATGAAGGACTGTGACTCTTCCAAAGGGTGGTAATCGTGAGGGGTTGTAACTCATTCAAAGAGTGACAATTATCGAGGGTTGTGACTCTTTCAAAGGGTAGAAATGATGAAGGATTGTGACTTCCAAAGGGTGGAAATGGTGAAAGGTTGTGATCATTGCAAATGGTAGTAATGATGAAGAGGTGCGACTCTCCCCCACATTGGAAGATATAAAGGGGAGACGGTTTCATTTGTGGAGGATATCCAAGGGAGAGCAATTTGGGGACCAATATATTATTCTCAAAGGCAACAATGAAGAGTGGTGTCTCAATTCCTATGAAAGGTGGTGACCCTTTCACCAATTAAGTATAAAGAAGATTTCATTCCAAACATTGAAGGGGGACTTATCAATCATCACTCATGAATCCATCCAAATGAATCCTTCATCTATTAATCATTAATTCCTCAAGAAATCAAGTGAACAATCAATCAGCAAGATCAAGCAAACAATTATCAAATCCACTTCAATCATCACTTCATCTTGGGATCAAGAAAACATACAATTCAGCAATCAAGCATCACTATATCAATTTGACATTCATTCAATCATCGTCTACCAATATATAAAACTAGCATTCATTATATCATCACTTTTCAATCATCTAATCAACAATTACTTAATCATAACTCACCAATAACTCAAATCATCATATCAAAGAAATTCATTCAATCAATCAATTATTCATATCGAACACCAGTAGTAGCAAACACACGTACAACATAGACAATTAACAAACAAAAGAGGCAGTCGTGAATATAACAAAACAACTTATTTGTAATCTCTTAATTGTTGTGGTTTGAATGAATAGATATGCATACACATTAATAATTATCTAAGTTGCAGGGTTCGGCCCCTGGCGACCTTGGTACTGGTGTGGTTTGAACCCGATACGAGTCTTGGTCCAGTATGTCAATGGGTTTGGCCAAGGTGCACACCAAGTTTATTACATTGTTATGATGGTATGATCATGATGCTATGACTACAAGTTTATGGTGTTTTTGTTGTTTATATGATACTATGTGACATTCTAATCTTGATTCATGCTTCTAAGTTGTATGCATATATAGATATATAATTTTAACATTGTTTTTGTACTAACAAATCTAAATGAACCCAAAACGCCATTTCAAATATTTGCCGTACTGGCAAACTGGGTTCTCAAACCCAAATCGGAACCCGAATCCAAACCAGCAACTTAGATAATTATATATAGATGAGAATACAAATATATTTGTACTTGATCAATACTGGAATTTAAATGTCTATGCATTTATCAATATGAAATTTTGCGATAATTGATCATGTTTAGGGAAGAAAGGGAGTGCAAGGAGGCAGAATGGCAAAAGATCCCTCTTTAGGTATGGCACCTCATAAAGATGGACAGACCTCACTAGGTACACCATTTGATAAGAATGGTTAAGGACCACATGAGGCCAAAGAGGATAAGGTCATTCTGTCAGGGCTTGGGTAGAGGATACTTGGGGCACCTTGTCATGTCTTCCATCACAACCCTCGTTATGGTTGAGCTCCCACATAATCATGGAGATTTGTTGTGTAGATCGATATTTATTTCCTAACCCTAGAATTGGATGTATTTCATGAGTTGCATCTACATTTTTATCTAATCTGGTTGCAGGTTTTCTAAACAAACTTATTTCATATTATTTTTAAGCAAGGATTATATCTCTAACTATATTACACTCTTTATTTCATTTGGATCTGTGAATTTAGGTAAAAGTACAAGGTGATCCAAGAAAGGGACACTGTGTAATGCCAACTATGCGACTAGCAAAGCTATACTTAGCCTATTTAATTGGAATGGAGTTTAATTATCTGTGTTTATATGCTCTGCAACATGAGTAAATGGGTAATGAAACTGATTACTCTTGGTTCAAAAAGTTCATTTCCTTAAAGGAAAGTGAGCATTCTATTGAGTACGCTAGTGTGATTGTAGATAATGTAGAATCCCTAACTGATTTTTCACAACTTTTGGTACTGTCTTTTGTCAAATAGTTGGTATACTGCTGTTTTTAATGAGATATTGCATTCAGGTTACATTTTTCAATTTTGTTGGATTTATTATACATTTAAAAATGCTCAACTGTAACAAATCATTGACAACTAAAGAGAACTGAATTAATAATCAGATTCAACAGAATTTTCAATTTACAGAGGCAAATGAAGTTATTTCTGATCTTTAACACTGTAATGATATTCTACAGAAAGCTGCTCATATGGTCATAGAACTAAGACTCAAAATCTCTTCAGACATTACAGATTTGCCGATATATATATTTCAGGATACTCAAAAATAAGGCCAGGCCTGCATATGCAGAGATTTATGTCTGGAAATGTCTTCAAATAATCGCCCAGAACACATATCCTTATCCATGCCTTGCTGCCCAGCTCTCACCAGCTTGGATAAAAGGAAAAGCCCAGTTCAAGAGTCTAATCATGGCCAGCCAGGTGTATTTTCACTTGTCCAGCAATGCTTCAATCTCAATCAGCAATACTAAAATGATTCGCCTAGCTATGCTCATAGGAAATCGTCCAAAATGGTAGAAAATGCAATGGCCTGCCTGTAGCTGTTTCACGCGCCACCCTAAGAGGGTCTCACACCAGCAATTAACCAGTTATGAGCAATCAAAACCACCAAAACGCCCTGTTTGTAGTCACAAACACCCAGCAAAGGGTTGGATGGCATGCATCATTCCAAACGCCTAACAAAAGCTCTCAGATCTGCTGTGAACTATACTTATATTTCCAACATCAATTGCCTAACAAGTATCTCTTTCCCTCTAAGTTGCTGATCCTGGTTCTGATTCAGATTCGGGTTCCCGGATTCGGCAAAATCTTTTTTTGGTGGGTTCTGGTACCACGGGTATACACACAGACACAGACACACAGATATATGTATGTATGTATATTCATAGATTCATACATGTAACATGTGCAATGTTCATTCATTATTGGTTCAAAACTTCAAACATATAATAATAATAATAATAAGAAGAAGAAGCAGTTAGAAGCGTGATACTCATAAATCCATAATTGCCAATAAAATGGTGAAAAATGCTTGAGAGATGAATGAATGATCATCAAATGACCAAATGCATGCTTTGCCGGAATCCTGCTGGAATCCGAGCAGAATTCGGGAGGAATCAGTACCAGCATCGCACCAAAATCAGGATTTGGGCGTATATACAGAGATCTGGTAACTTAGCTTTCCCTTTATCATGGTTTCCTTTGTCTCTTGCAATCCTTTCATACTGAAATTTGTCTCAGAATAAGTCTTAAATCTCTATGGATCTTCAATCAATGAATCCCAAGCGAGAAATCTGAGTGATCTCTCTTGCAACTAGCTAGGGAGGAATCTTTAACCACTGAAACTGATCTTCTTCAAGAGGGTTTTTGTCCTCAAGTAGGGTAAGACAAGCCAAGTTTAACCTCCCAAAACCATGAGAGTTTCACCAAAGGAAACTAGAATAGACTACATATACAAATGAGCTCACCAAACCCGTTTATATACTTTTTCTGCTAAACTTCCAAAAGACTTTTTTTTTAAAATCACCTTTAAATTAAAAACTTCTTTTTCTCCAAAAGGTCCTATTATTAAAATAATGATAATTTTGATGTGCAAGGTTCCTATTTTATGTGTTCGTGATTTTAAACTTTTCATCCTCTTTCCAACAAACTATAACAGTAAGGTGCTTTTTAAATGATATTGATTAAATGAAGCAACCTTGCTAAATTATAGCCAATAATATGCCTGAGTTATGGAAAATATTGAAAAGCGTCAGAATCGAAATCATGTTGGAGTGATACCAATGATGAATAATGAAAATCAGGCCCAACTGGGTGACTAACTATAAATAGACACTCTCTCCAAGAATCTTGGAGAACCCACCAAAAATCGGAAATCCCTTTTGAGAAGTGGCATAGTAGTCCTCTAGACCAAGCTTATCGCCAACATCAAACACCCTCTCAGACAAACCTAATGGTTAGTGAGAAAGCCAAAGGCAACTATAATACTGAAATGACCAAAAATGTGGACACTACAGATAATTTTGTAATTTCCCATCCCATCTTTATTATATATTTAATCAATGGAAGTTTACCAATGTTTTCCACAATATATTTGAGACAATTATGGGATCCAAAACAACATGGGATACTTATTTTAATATTTATCAAAATTTTTGTAGCAGCAATACAACTAGCAGCATTGCCAATAATAAATTAGACCACATGTTTTGGCTCTACCTCAACCACCATCTCATCAAATAGGAAGAAAAGTGCCTATGCTGATTTGATTTTTGTTTGGCGCATTTGCGGATTTAAGGAAAAGCATTCCAATCTTTTATGCCACCACAAATTAATTGAAGTATGGTTTCTCCTACTTATTTGTCTGACATAATTGTGGTTCCTTTCTTTGCCCATTCTTTGTGATGCTAGGCAAGGACATGATGACATCATTTATATCATGCATTACATCTCTCAACATATCATTCCCCAAGCCCTTGTATGAGGAGCTTTGAATATAGGACTCCCTACTGCAATTGATTTAATCATTTCTTTTTCAATGTGGAAATTGAGCAATGATGATATGACACTAGAATAATATCGAAAATTGGCAATGGACTTTGTGGTCTGGTCTTTAACATTATTCTTCCACTTTGTAAATGAGCTCCAGGTGTAGTATGCAGCCCAAAGAAAGCTTTTTATGTTGTTCTCATTTGTGTTATGGTTTTCTTGATGTGTAAGGTGTAGAGATATTTGCACAATGCTCCTGTGATCGAAAAGTTTCTTCCTTGGCCAAAGGACTAGATCTTGCCTCAATAGAGATCAATCTAAAAGTTGTCCTTGCCTTGTTTGTTTTGTTTTCTGCATAAGCTTCAAGAGACAACAAAGCTTGATGGGTGACCATATGTGAGCCAAATATTTGGAAGACCTAACATTGTGTAGTAGCATGTTTAAAAAATGTCATTTGAAGTGGTGAATGCCCTTACTACATTCAATTCTTAAAAAAAGCATTTTAATTTTGTTGGAATTAGGCACAGGTTTGCAATAGGGCCAGGTGAAATTCTTTTCATGTAGCATGATAGGCTGAAATCAGAACAAAGTGTAAAACTAAAGCCTTAGGGTTGCTTTAAAAAATTAAAACAAAGTAAACACTAATCCTAAGCCAAGAATATTAATTAGTGTAGGATTGGCTCTGGCTTAGAGTTAGTATTAGTGAAAATTAAAAAAATCCCTAACTTGTTTCCTAAACCAAAAGACTTTAGGGTTTAGCGTTTGGGTTAGTAAATGCCAAAAATAAAAAACCCCTAGTTTGTGATAAAAAACTAAAAATAGGGTTACAGTTTGTTAGGAATAATAAACATATACCATATTATAACTAAGGTCATTGGTTCTAATACACCCAATGATGGGTTTTTTTAAAATTCTAAATTTTCCTTTAATGAGCACATGGTTCAGAACTTCAGATCATGAAACTTTATAGCTATTTGGGAGTTAAATGTAATATTCAACACTACATCTGAAGCCTACTTCCCATTCACAAAAGTGAAAGTGACATTCTTCACTCTGTCTTTAAGGTATTAATTCTTGCAGAATCAATTTCAAGATGCAGTTTTGAGGAATGTGCAAGGCGCTCCAAGGAGAACAAAAATGTAGTACTGTGTACTCTCCTTCCTCTTATTAAATGCGGTACAATGGAATAATGTTTTTGGTACTTATAGTGGGATCATCTTCATTACTTCCTTCCCTTTCCATTCATAGACATTAATCCCTAAAAGTGGAGGCCTCTCTTGCATCTAAAACATTCTCCTAGAGGATGACTATGATCTGCTTACAACATTATACTATGGGGAGAATGATTGTAACCTTTCCCTCATGGGACTGGATGGGTCAAACAAGATCCATTAGAGGTAAGAAGAGAATGCAGAGCTTCACTGCACAGGCGGAGTGTTACAAGACCAATGTCAAATGTCCCCACACATGCATTGAATTGTAATGTCAGCAATGGTATTTTGGAAGTGAACAGATTTTTCTCCAAATGCCATTGGCTGGGTGGCACAAAAAGTGGTAATGTCACTAGTTCTTGGGATGTATCTAGCACTTAGATGTTCTGATTCGTGAACTCAAAAGTGATATAGCAGAGAAGCAGCCCAAGGCTTCACGCTCTTGCTATAGACAAGGTAAAACCTGCTATGATACTTGTTTTTATCCTTATCTCCCAATTTGGTCCAGGTACATATAAAGAGGGACAAACTTACAATGCAGGCTTGTAGCGTCAATTAACAATCAAGAACTGCAAGAATGTCACAATAGGGATCACACTGAGAAGCAGCAATAAAGTCTAAATGACAAGGACAATGTGAGTATTTCCTTACGGACATATTGTGTTGTAGCAACTTTGGGTACCAATACTAGTTACCCATTAGATATGCACATAACACTCTTTATACGTAAACCTCCTACTGTCCTAGATAATATCTAGTGAAACCTGGGGATGCGCACTTGGTCCAAAACCCAGGAGTACCCGATGTGGGGACGTCCCTGGGACGGGTACTTGGAGTACCCAAGCATCCTTGCCACCGCCCAAGCGTGGCCGCACTGCTTGGGTGCTTGGGGATGTCAGGGGTACTTGGGTGCTTCATCCACTCTGCTAAGAGGAACAAACTTACCTCTAAGGGAGCAGAGAAGTGCGTGTACAAAGAGAGCCCAGTAGCATGATGGGATGTAGAGCTAGAGGATCCATCTCAGATTGATGAGGACAAGATTGCAACAGAAACAGATGTAGGGTTGGTTGGTGTTCCTTTGGCAGAACTTGAGCGTGACGAATCCAGTAGTTCCAGTGATGAGGACTTTGGCTTGGGGGATGATTAGAGGCCTGCCATCGCTACATTTTGTCATTTTGACATGATTTTATACTCATTTTGATATTGATCATGACTCGTATCATGCATGATGCTACTCATTGTAATCATCTTTATGATATAATTGATATTTGATAGAACTAATATAAATCCTATTTGCTGATAATTTGAATTTCTATTTTTGAATGTTACTATTGGGTATGTACTATGTTACTATGTTGAATGTTCAATGGTTTTGGTTCGTGTTGCAATTTTGCTATGTTCAAGTATTTCAATTTGGTATGTTATACTGAAACATCATTTCATAAGTAGCATTTCAAGTTCTATATGTATAGTATGCAACACCCCTCCCCCCCGCCCCCACCACCATCCCCCCACTGTCCCCAAATTGCGGCCCATTTTTTCTTGTCCCGAAAACTCATCCCGATGTCCCCCCGCGCCGGTGTTACACTGATACTATCCCTCAATTGTCTTCTTAACCACATGTACAAGCTCAGTCACTTGTGCAGTTTAGTAACATGATTCTATATTAGCCCACTACTTATTCTTCCAACTTTTTGGTAGTTCCCCTTGTCATCCTCCAATCTATCTAGTAGCTCATCTGGTCCTATATAGACTCAGACAACATTTTCATGAGACAAACGCTGTTCAATCGAGCATTGCTCATCCATTTGCAAACTACCTTTCTGGAAATACATCTTGGTCACAAGGAGGGAGTGTCATTTCCAAAATACTCCCAGAAACCTTTGACAAGGTTACTTCTCTTATCACAACTCTTATGAAATGAACCCTTCTTGAACCCCTAATCTTTGACCATATGGTGCTCTCTTCTGTTTATAAGTAGCTATCGGTTCTTTTGTTTGAATCTTATAGTTTTCATTTTAATGGATTGAATACGTTGAACATTTTAGTAGATAGTATGATCTTTAAACTTAATGTGGAGAGATTGCAGATAAAAACCTTTGTACCAAACCATTCCCAACAACATATTTGCTCAGTAATTGACAACAATTCATAACAAGGAAATTACATAGATCTGACCTTTATTAAATGCATCATTGATATTTGAACAATTGCTTCGATCGATATACAAATATTGTGTAAGCACCCGTTGATTCCTGTTAAAATTTGTCTTCATACATAAAACTCCCGTGGCTCTATGCTGCTTCTGTTAACTATATGTGCATCATTGGGCTGTTGGAAATGTTAGAGATATGGAGACACCTAATTCTCTACAGTTTTATTGATATCGCTAAACAAAACGGCCACCAAAACATCGAAGGGATTAATTAGTTGGAGTTTTAGGAGGCAAGAAAATACCATGTCCACAAAATCCTTCACACTATTACTGTTGGCTATGGCTTCGTATTATGGACTCCTGCACATGAAAATTGAATGCAGAGTGTGAAATGACCTCAAATAATTGCTTCTGTGCACCCCATTTTTTTTTAATATATATATATATAAAATGTATGAGACCTTATAATTATTTTCAGCGGTATGAATATGTTGGTGTATTTAAGGTATTTTACCTTGGTTATTTCTCACCTAGGTCCTAATTACACTTTACCTAACCTTACAAAATTGCATAGGAGTAGTTGGAGCATTTCCACTTTATGTGGATTTATCATTATCATATCCACTTATAGTGGATGGATTTTTCCACCTTTGGTGGGTGATCACCTTTCATGGACTTATCACTTTATCATTCTCCACCTTTGTTGCACGTATTTTATTACACATCGGAGGGTGATCCACCTTTGGCGGACATGTGAATTCACCTTGGGTGGGTGATAAGTTGTCTTTTGATTATCATGTAATGAGACGACGACACTTGTCATTTTCTCATTAACTTCTATATTTGTACCTTGGCTATATAACCAAGGGCTCTCCAATGTATTGTCATCCAATGTTTCATCTATTGTATTGCATTCTTGGTGAGAATACAATCTATTCTTATCATATTACTTCTCTCTTATTATTGTGCTTTCCATTGCCTCTAAATCTTGGGTGGCTACCTGCATAGCCAAATCTTACATGGTATCAGAGCCTATAGAGTACCATTGGTTTGCCATTGGAGAGATTTGAGTGCATATTTTTGTGAATTTAGGGGGCTAGGGGTTCTCTTTGTGGCTTTCTATTGCAAGGCGAAATTGGAGCTTGCTGGTGCAAATCAGAGGTTGGCATCACATTGTGGAGGTCCAAAAGCCCCAAGATCAACTTTTGTTTCATCCAAATCAAACATCAGAGGTCAAATTTATAGCCATTTGAAGTTTGGAGGTGTGGTGGCGATTCAAGCATATAATTACATAGGCGACTTTCAAACAACGATATCTCAGTCATCCGGACTCCTTTTTTCAAGCAATATTTTTTGATTTGGGATTGAATTTCATGATCTACATAGTGGTGTAGGTGATTTCTGATATCAGTGCCAGGTTTTTTAGAAAATCGCATAATGCTGTTTTTGCAACTTTCAATGCTTTGTTTGGGCTCATACAGACTCTTTTTCAAGAGCAATTGTTTTTTGAAAGTGGATAATTTTTTCTGAATTTTACAGTGGTGCTATCAGATTATAGTGACTGTGATCAGAAACTATACTTTTAGAATTTGGCTTATATTTACAATTGTAATGCATAGACCTTAGCTTGGTCTTTTGCATAGTGATCTAAGCCTCTTATAGACTGATTGTGGGAATTGTAATCCTTGAAATGGCAAGTCCAAGAAAGAAAAAGAAAAAGAAAAAGTTTTTCTCTATTATTTAATGAAGTTTTTTAGTAATAAAATGTTCTAAATTTTTTTTATAAGTTTTTAAAAATAAATTTCAAATAAATAGGAAAATTTGGGAACACAATTTTTTGCCCACCTACCATACTTGTTGCAGTGTTCCATCCTCCAACTAGCAGCCAAGGGGGTAGTTACTCCTATGTTTCTTGGGCACATTAGTCAAATCAGAGGACATCATCAGCGGTCATTTGCAGCACATTGTTCGTGACATAATTATTAGTTTCTATCTTTGCATCTTTGTGATGTGATGTTGTATTCTCTTGCATGAGCTATGTTGTACATGCACTAAAATAAAGTGCCATCTTTCTTTGTATTTTGTCATTGATGACATATTTGATGTAAGCCTTTTGTACTTAGTAGATTAAGAATTATCTCGTGAGACTTGGTGCATGTCTCCAATTGAGACTTAGAATGTACCAATCTGCTATTAGTGAGTATTCAGTTGATGCTCAAGCAACTGTCTCCATGCCTGATCTCTATCATATTGCAGTGGGTGATTCATCATCAGTTTTTCATTGACATTGGTACATGGTTTTGTTACCACTTTGTCATTCTTGGTGTACCATTAGCTCTATTTTCTTCCTATGGAAGAGTAATGGTCATCATCTTGGACCATCTTTGTAGGAGATTTGACATTGAGGGGGGGCTTCATGGTCTTTCCTCTTCTCTCTTATTTGGGGGGACTTTTTCCTCACATGAGGTTTTGTTCTTCTCATACATCATTAAGAGCATTGTGTGTTTTTGTCTCTCTTTTGGTGAGGAGCTTTGTTCCACATGGTTTTCTTCCTTTCTCCACTTGTGAGAAATTGCATTTGCATTTGTACATGTGTACCTAACATGAACTAGTAGCTGGTTCCTATCTTGCATTGTTAGCTTTTGTACATTCTCCCTAAGTTGCACGTAAGGGGGGGTGTTGCTGTAATTAAGGTATTTTACCTTGGTTATATCTCACCTAGGTCTTAATTACACTTTACTTAAGCTTGCTTAGGGAATTGCATAGGAGCAGTTGGAACATTTTCACTTTATGTGGATTTATCATTATCATATCCACTTATAGTGGATTCACTTTTCCACCTTTTGTGGGCTTATCGCTTTATCATTCTCCACCTTTGTTACACATGTTGCACATACTTCATTGCACATTGGAGGATGATCCACCTTTGGTGGACATGTGATTCCACCTTGGGTGGGTGATAAGTTGTCTCTTGATTATCATGTAATAAGACAATGAAACTTGTCATTTTCTCATTAACTCCTACATTTGTACCTTGGCTATATAACCAAGAGCTCTTCTATGTACTATCATCCAATATTCCATCTACTGTATTGCATTCTCAATGAGAATACAGTCTATTCTTATCATATTATTTCTCTCTTGTTATTGTGCTTTCCATTGCCTCTAGATCTTGGGTGGCTACCTTCATAGCCAAATCTTACAAAATATCTCCTCTGCAACACATCGACCATCATTCTTCGAGCTATAAATTATTTATATTGCTATATTCGCTTCCAAACAAATGATTAAGTCACTAATATTAGCCTTGCGGCAGATATAAAATTCTTTCTGCTCCACTAAAGAAATATATCAAGGCTTTATTTGTGAACCATGAACCTTCACTCCACCAAAATAATCAACAATTATTTTAAATGCCCATTCATAAGAATCATAATCTTCAATGCTGATACTATTTTTGAATCAAGAATACATCTCTGCAAATTTGTCTTCAATGGAGACTTCACAAATTTGGCACAAATGTAGATTCCGTTACACATCGACCCCTTAGGAAATGCTAGGTTCTAGTCCAACCATTTTGTAGAAATCTTGAAGGTTTTTGTCTCCAGAAAACATAAAACGTTTGTCAAATCTAGAAAGCATGTTTGATTTCCTCAGTCCAACCTCTTTATAAAGAATTCCAAGAAGCATCTAGGACATTAGGTCGACTTGGCCAACTTAATCATATTTGGAGAACTTTGTTTTTTGATCCAAAGTGACATTTTATAATATTTTACTATTTTACTTTATTTAATTAAATTAATTAATATTAAGTCATCATTTGAATATTTCATTTATTTTTGACAACTTAACAACCACCAATTGAATTAATTGTCACCTTAAAAATTGGGGACATTACATCTTCACTCTATTTAATGGAAATATCTGAGTCTTTAGTAATGACATATCCAAAATTCTTTTCTTAAAAATGCATATCCATTTGGACAAGTGCATTGTTTGTTGGATTAATGTCTTCCAACAACAGCAGAAATATATAGATATTATTGAGAAGCTGGACTTCAGAAAGCCATTTAAAATTCAGGACTCTATGGAGGTGGTGATAAAGAAACTGCACCAAACCTTGTGGGGTGGATGGTGACCCTGCTAATAATATCTTTCTTGATACATGGAGCATGTAACATCTCTGACCCTTCCAGAAGAGCTGCATGTGAGCAGTTGTTAGAATGGTCTTCTCTTCTTTTTTGTAAAATTGCGTTTGAGCTGTTGGAACTTGTAACAATAGTCTTCTCTTCTTTTTGTTGACTATGCGAAAATACCAAAAATTGAAGCCTGCAGTGAAAGGAATACAAAAGGAACCTATGGGTAGGGTCAGGATTGTGTATAAATGATAGTTTTTTGTTTGTTCCCTCTGACAGCTGACTCATATGGTTGATTTTCATAACATGCTCTGATATATAGCTGAAGTCAATGCAATGAAGATCTCTTACTGTGTGCTTTTCACTAGAGTTATGGGGTATCAAAGCCCTGGGTCCAGGTTTTTTTATGGCTTGTAATTTATGAATATATTTGACTTTTATCGATACAAAAAAAACAAAGCCATCTCTATCCTGTACTCTATGCATTCTTATTGTTCTGAATTTCTATATATTTTTTGGTGATTCTAGGCTACATTCTGTGAGGCATTATCATAGAGCAGTTGTATTTATGTCAAATTATATTCCTACACAAATAGTTGTTACAACTTAGAAGGAAACTATTTTGAGGTGTATGGTACTGCTCTCTACATATATGTGCCGAAGGATTAGTCTTGACTCTTAAGAGGACACCTATTTATTTATAACACACATAATCAAAGGCTCCACAACATGGAAGCAACTAACTCAAGGACATATAGCATTAGAGATGATGTAGCTTTCCAGCAGCTTGGTTCAAATTGGTGACTCTCCTGGAGAAATTAGATCCTAGTTCCACTGAATTCGCACTCTAGCATGGTGTTCTGTTGTACTCTAACAAAATAGTGTATTCTTCATCACAAGAAAATGTCACCACAATTACCATGTTTTATGCCAGTAAAAATTGTGGAAACTGCCATACAAGATGTGATCAGAGAAATGTAGGAGAGTGGTCCCAGTGCTTCTGTCCTGCACAATTATATACTCCATCTGGTTGCAAGAAACTGCTGGCTACCTGCAATCATTATCACCAACACAGGATAGGGGTCTCAAAGGATGTCTTACTCATAGACCCTGCAAAATCTTGATATGCTGACCTGATCTGAGGAAAAGAACACAATACGACCCCACCAAACTGGCAAACTGCTGGTTGTTATAATCTAATTGAATGGCCTATAACTGAGAAAAGTCAACCAGATTCCCCTTGCTTCAGAATGGTATTTTGGATCAAAGAAAGAACTGCCCACAGGGTTTGCCAGTGGATCTGGAGAGTTTATGCCTCAGGGGGGTTAATGATTCACTGTAAGCTATACCCGACTTTTTCTTTTAATTAGCCCAGCTGGTGGTTTGAATCTGTCTATCTTTGTGGCACCTAAGTTGCTCAAAGAGCCGAGAGGAAAGTCACATGGCATATAGTTTCTTTTGTCTCTCTGGTATCATCTGTTCCTGTATCTCCTTCTCTGTTATTTTTTAAAGTTGTCTCCTAATTAGATTTGTATATTGTATCTCTTTTGGAAATGTGCTGTTCTGAACAGTGCCCTAGGACTGTTTTATTGCTACTTTTTCTCTTAATGGCTTCTTTATTACTAGAGGATGGACTACATGTTTGTAATTTTTGTTTTAAGCAATATAATTTTGACTTTATTTTAAGAAAACAAGATAAAACAAGATATTTCAATATAAAAGAAGGAAAAGAAAACAAGATACCGTATTCTGTCAAAATGAATGGATGCTACTTCCCCTTTGTATACTTCAAATTGATGAGAAGTTAAACCTTAGATTAAAATAATATGTTGTATAGCTCTAGATTTTTTAGAAACTTTGAGTGTTTATCATTTAAAAAATTAATAAGCTAGGTACCTAGCATGCAGGAAGCGTTTTCTTGCTTTATATTTACTGGACTATGCTAACTAATTCTTTTTTGACTTATGGTTTATCTGTGCATCAGGTGATGCGTTGAATACATTTAGGTTGTCATTGAATGATTCCACAAATTTGCTCAATGATTGGAATGTTGATTTAGTGGATCCTTGCAGCAGCTGGTCCCATGTCAGTTGTTCTAATGGTCATGTTGCATCTGTGTGAGTTCTTGTTAACGCTTAGACTTATTTTTTGGTGATGTTATACAACTTAATGATGTGTTGTTATGCCATTTGAAGGTGTGCCCTGCATTATGGATATGTTTCTCTTGGATTTGTCAGACAAACAGTAACTAATTCAATTTCATTTTGACGTAGGCAATAGATCACATGAATTCCAAAACACTAACAATAAATATTGACATGCAGAACTTTGGCAAACATGGGATTTCGAGGGACAATCTCATCTTCAATTGGCAATCTGAAATTCCTGACCGTTCTGTATGTTATCCATCCTTTGAAACAGATAGTGCAGTATTGCTAGCTTTCATATGCCTGTGTATCAGAAAAAAGAGTAAAAACTAAATTTTTTATTTATTGTAATTTATTCATTGATTTCTTGGAGGGATAATGACAATGTCCATACTGAATCAGAAACTGGGGTGCAGGACCTTATTCATCATGCAGGCTCTTTGCTACTTAATTTAAAAAAAAAATCTTTATAAAGCCTTACCCTGCTATATATCACATATTTGTAATCTTTTTGTGCTGTTATTCACGTGCTAATATACTATGTTGCTGGCTTCTTCTATTTAGGCCCCTGTATTGCACAAATTTGGCACTAGTTTTGGTTTGGGTCTAGGACTTCCCTAGGTTCACTCAGGGTCCAGTCCATGCACCGTGGGTCCTGTATGGGCCTGTCCAGGCCAGACATGGGCAAATCCATAGGGAAAATCAGAAATGTTCTCACATCCTTACTCAAACTAAGAAAAACTCCTCTTCCAGGTTAGGTTGTAAATTGTCCGTTAGATAGATGAGATTCTATAAGTTGGGAAACCATGATTATTTTTGTGCAATGTTCAAAAAGCAGTAGTCTGAAACCCCCATTGTCTCAGAGACCTGAATTGTTATTTTTAGAATTAACTTCTTAAATTGTGCAACTCCCAAACACCTTATTAAGAAAAACATATGTTTATGTCAATGTTTAACTTTGATTATGTAAATGATACATTTATTTTATATTTAATATTAGTTAATTCAACAAATAAATTTGTTATTAATTAATTTATTCTATATTTATTTTTGAATAATTTCAAAATTATTTATTTCTTACACTCACACATGTGATGATGTTCTCCCATCAAATTGGAAGGATACACACACACACATGACAGGATCAATTAGATCTAATAGGTAGCTGCAAAAGGTGATAGTGAAGGTGTGAAGGAGAAAGGCTTGACAAAACAACAGGAGACAGAAGAAAATGGTGATGACAATAAGGAGAATGACAAGTGAAAGGCAAATGGAGGCAGAGAATGGCATAGGAAGCAACAAGAGTGGATCCAAGCATCACCCCCTCAAATCCATGCCATGGACATGATGGCTTAAGTGCACATGAAGTCCATATCTTTATGCCCTAAAATCTATATGGATTGTTAAATTTGGCCAAACCATTCCACACCCGGAATGATTTTTCTTAAAAACAATTTTTGCAAAGAAAATCCTGCTTTACTTCTAATGCTTGTGGACAAAGAATTGGTTCAAGAGGAATAATTCAAACTTCAAATGCATAGATAGTGGTAGTGGATATTATTTCAAATCTTGACTCGTGATCATCCTCGGCAGCAAAACAAAAACCTAGCTCTAGATTCGGGTGCTACGACTGTGGTTAGGTTGTAGATCTTCTTGATTCTCATGTGTTTGGAAGACTGCATCAACAAAAATAGCAGACAATGTTGTAGATCCCTTATTTTCAGATGCTTGGGCAATCACTCCCATATGGAAGAATTTGTGATATGAATCATGTTGGTCCTCAAAGAAGTGGGCTTCCAATCCCTGAAAATATGCTATACCTAAGTGCTAGTGGTGTCAAACTTAAGATAAATAGCTTGGACCTTATGATGAAGCCAACAATTGATGAGAATGGGTAATTCCTTATTTTGCTTCAGGTTTTGCTGGGCTAGGTGGCATTCCCTGAGGTTTTTTCTTCTAGAACAGTTAAAGATATATGATGGAAAAATTGACCTTGAGACCTATGTGCTAGTCTGTCATAAGCAAGAATTGCACTCCTCTGTTAGCAGATATGCAAACCATGTAAAGATCAAACATGTATCCTTCTCAACCCTATGCAAACCATGTAAAGATCAAAGCTGTATGCTTCTCAACCCTTTAAGATATTCAATCTCAAACTTGACTTCATACATGAATGTAGGAAGAACAACATTATGTTTTTAAAAGATTTATATTTTTTGTTGTTTGAGTGCGATGGTAGTTGAAAGCAGCACATGTCAAATTCCAAAACCAAAGATTAATATGTATGTGATCCAAATAATGTTACTTCAATGAAGATGACAACAAGATTATGTCTGGCAATCCAACACTTAAGTGAGGATCTATGCATGCAAACTGAAAAGCACCTGAAATTGCAGCATACCCGTTAAACTGTTATCATACCTTTGTTATTTGTGCAAACACATAAAGATGCCTTGCAAAGGGTTTGCAAGGAGTTATGTAGTCTTCCAGCTGACAAACTAGTCAAGAGTAATATTCACATCAGCAAATGTGCTGAGGAGGATCAACAAGATCATTCAAAGCTTACACAATATTCATGGAAACATTGAAATGACAAGTAACCTGTTCATTGAACACATTCCTTAAGGATTATGAAGAAATTAAAATGAAGGGATGAAACCTGGAAGACATATTGCATTTAAATGGCACTTGACTGTAATGTCCCTTTCATGAGACATTTGCAATTAATTAAATAATTAAAATGTAAGTGGTCAACATATAATGACACTTAATTTAACTATTTAATAAGTAACTTATTTAGCCAGCCAGAATTATTAAATAAAGTCACTTTAAAAACAAGAAGCAGAAGGCGAGGAGACAAGCTGGAAAAACCAAGAGTTTCTTGGAGATGGCTATAAAAGTTTGTAGAGAGGATTATTCAGGATGTTCAGATGATTTATTGAAGTTTGATAAATTTGTTGATGCTTCGACATTAACAGAAATGTTTGGAGATGAAAACCTTCAGGAGTTTGAAGGGAGAGCTGGACGGAAACTTGGTTCTTCTTCAAAAGGGTTGATTAAAGTTGGAGTCTACATTTTGGCAAAAAATTGAGTAAGGAAAATACTTTCAGACTGATATTTTACTTCTGTAACAGATTTGGTAAATAGAGCTCATTTTATTTTGTACGGTGAAAATTTGATATGTCTACGGCATACAAATTGTTCCCTGAAGAGGTGTTTTCAAAGTGGACTTATATTAACTTTGCATTAAGCCTGAAGTTTGTGAAAGTGCTGGAGCCGTTCCTTGGGAATAAATTAATTTGAAGCTCATAATAAACCATAATTTTATATTATTGTGGGGCCGAATGATATTTAGTGTGAGCAGGAGCCTAATGTTTTATATTTGAATATGTGCGGCATGAAATTGTGGGTCCTGAACATGAAGTTTGTTATTCAAGCATAAATAATTAATTTACATGGTGCAGATATAATCTCTTCATCAGGCTATTAATTTAAAGACTAAAGTTTGATAAATATATGGTCGGCCAAACCAATAAATTGAGGACTTTATAATAGTTGCTGTTACAATATAAAAGTTGCAGAAACAACACTTTATTCATTCTTTGCCGAGAATAATAATCGGAAGCGGTGGGTAATATTCGCTATTTTGGGGAATGCAAATAGTTTCTATGCCAGCAACCATAATATGATAAGTTGGGTGTAATATTTCATTTGCGAGGGCTAAGACTATGGTTTGAGGGGAAATATATGGTTCGGGCTTTCTTATTGGTTGATGCCTTTGGAAGAATCAATCCTCTACGCAATGTATGATGCCATTTATGTCGTGCAATTCATCGGCCATCATTCCTCAAATTTTGAGTAGCTGAGACAATTGGTTATACCCCAACTCTATTCAAGGTAGTGTTTGTGTTTTGGGTAAATGGTATGGTTGAGGGAAAAATTCGACAATCCGCTGAGTGATCAATATGCAGTTACCCTTTCCTCTTCCACTGGATTAGTTCTGCAATCTTTGTGAGATTTTCTGACCTGGTCAAGTGGCTCGTGAGCACTGAGCACCAAATTCATCTTATATGAATGTAATCCATGTATAATTGCATTCCGTGCAACTATGGTGTTATCAACGACAATAGCTGGGATGATAGGAAGGTATTTGGCTCTCTTGTTTGATCAAAGTTCTTCATAATCTGAAGGAATTGATAAATATTGTTTATATGGCTATTGTATAATCCTGAAGAGCTTCATTCATGATTGCTGTAAACACCCTGCAACCCCAGATTGGCTGAACTTATTGTGTCTTATACAACAGTGTTGAGTAAGGAGCAAATTCTATTTGCTGGAGTGAGAAATTTGGTATAGCTTTGTGGAGATTCAGATTCTGGCTTTAGAGGCATTCACTGGAGATGTCGGATACCAAAGGTGCATATTATATTCGTAAATTCTGATCTTTTGAGTAGAAATGGTTTCTTGTATACCTTTTGAATTTCAGAATCAATTCATTTATAGTTCTTTCAGGAAAAATTGATGCTACTGCTGAATGAATATGTTTTATCACTAAGTTCGTTTTCAAATTATATATCACCTGCAAATCGTAAACTGTATTAAACAAACTGTAGCAAATCAACAAATTGTTTGACATAATTCCTAAGCATTTTAATAGAAGGAATAGAGCAAAAATTTGTATCGAATCAAAAGTTCAGGAAAATATCCTGTTGCGGATATTACATATACGTTTACAAAATATCTAAAACACAACTACACAAGTTTTCTTCCCCTTTGTTCTGCAACATTTTTAGTGGCCAACTTCGATAGAGATTCAAATCTGCATATATATAGCATTAAAACATCCTAATATTGCTTTGGTAAGTCTGAAGAAGGAGAAATTCACTGACCTCAAGACTGGTTAAAGTCTCAAGGGATGAACTACCCCTTGCGCCACCTCATTTCAACTAGCACTCTGGTGAGCTAAATGATAAATGACTTAAAACAAACTAGAATGCAAGATGAAGAAATCGAGATAACTATACTATGACAACAGATGATGATATTTGGACTACTGAAAACAAAAATGCAGACTACGGAGATCAAATGCTGAAATTTGGAAGCTCACTACCTTAGACACTAGTGTGAGTTAAGGATGACAGTGTGTGTGTAGGATGTCATTGCGGCTCGTGTTCATCCTGTATGGGCAGGGTATAGAATTCGAGACAAGTCTCAAGAACTAAGATGTTGAAGCAAACTATTCTAAAACAAAAAATATGGAAAGCGACTATGATAACAAAATAAAGACAATACGCAAGAATTACAATACTATAAACTTACAACCAAAGAGAGTGATTGATGAAGCCAACTAGCTGCTCTACTTCTTCTCCCTACAACGAACCTGCACACATGGAAACAAGGAAAATGGTCATGAGCTGTATAGGAGCTCGCCATAATCTCAAATTCCTTTTTTGGTATTTCCACCTCCATGAATAGCCAGATAAATGATTGGTGGTAGATAACTGAAAATGGTAATAGACAACAATGTATAAAAGTAAATGACAAGAATAAGATAAACACAAGATGATATGCTCAATGAAACACAAAGCTGGAAGGTAACAAATTCCCCTTCAAAACCACAAAGCGAGTAGCTTGATGGAATGAAGACCATGTGAATGAGACAATGAAGCTGTGGGTATGGAGAGATTGAACGTAAGTTGTCTGAATACGATAAGAAACTTGATGTAGAAGATCAATTGCAAAGCTCAAGAGTGTGTAGAAGTGAAATGTAGCCTAGAGAAGTGTGAAGAAGACCAAATGAAGCTCAAATTTGGAGTTTTAACATGGCTCAGTCGAATCTTGGCATTGGTGGGTAGTGCTAAGAGGCATTACACTGCTGATGTGGAGTTGTAATGCTTCAATGGCACATTGTACATCTGCAGATTTGTGGGATGAGTGCGTGCTGTGCGGACATCTTCGCGATGTGGATGTGTCCTCGGTCAACTAGGCTTCGTGGCCAAGAATCTAAGCAGGTGGTGACAAGGTTAGGCAGAGGCTAATGTGAGATTTCGTATTTTGGCTAAGGTAGGGACATCACGTAATAATAAATTACATAGGGCTGTAAATTTACAATATTACATTTTGCCCCCACTTAGGCGAGCATATCATAATAGAGAATGTGAGATAAAGGAGAAAAAACTTACCAGACTTACCTGCAGCTCTTACATCCACATAGGGTTGCTCACAACAAGAAAATCCTGAATTGTTGCGGAGTTGCATTCAACATGCAAGCTATAGATGAGCATGCTAGATGATGAAGACAACCTGTCGATAAAGGCCATTGATGGTATGCCGGTATGGGTAGCAAGTTGTGTTATGCTAGATAGCCATACAATAGGGTGATTTTGATGTTGCACCAATGTGAGTAGCAAAAGCTAGATAGGCGCATGATAGGGCGGTGGGCGGCTTTAGACATGTGCTGATGTGAATAAAAAAAGCTAGATAGTCGCATGATAGGGTGGCTTTATGCATGCGCCTACACGAGCAACAAAAACTAGATAGGCATGTGATAGTGTGATGACTTTGATCACACCTGTACGAGTAGTGAATGCTAGATAGTTGTACGATAGTGCGAGAGATTTGATAAGATAGCCCCACAAAGACAAATAGATCAAAATTTTTAAATTTTCCAAGAAAACATGTGATGCAGAATCAATGAGATAATCAGACAACAAGACAACAAGATACAACAGATATAACAACCCCCCCTTAGAATGGATTGTATTGCTCGGAGGGGAGAATGAGCCATTCTAAGGAGAGAAGAAGATATTGTGGCATGTCAACATGTGAGATATTTTCGTGGAATGTCACTTCGTAATGGGTGATACATGATATCCACAACATCCAACAAGAGACAAGGGATCTGATGAGTTGCTGTCATAACCCAAAAGAGAGATAAATAATATATGATATAAGACCTCTTAGGGTTATTTAATTAGGGCCAACATGGCTTGGATTTGAAGATCACTTGAAGACAAAGAAAACCAAAAATTTGGGTCAGCATGGAAGGGAAGACTAAATGCCCCCAACACTTTGCATTGTCCCCAAATGTTGAAAAGCAATATACGATAGATGAAAGAATAAGATGACAAATAAAATAAGGTACACAACAGATAACCCTTTGTTTTTAGGTACCAATGGAGTATAGGGGTCCTGCAGAGGGGAACAATATTAACAAACACGCATTGGAAAACACAAGTGGGCACACTCCAATCTATAGATGTAGAAGTGGGTATTGCATTCACAGATCATCTATGTGCAAATCATCGTTCTCCCAATCTTGATCATATGGGGAGGGAGGTCAAGACTACAGTGGTATGACCGCTACAACAGCTCGAGGTGCCCCACCAAAAACCAAGTCCAAGGATGAAGCTGCCTTGACATTCTCATCCAAGAGCTCAACTGAGGTGAGTGAGAAGGATTGTGTGAAGATTACCTCCAATGCCAAAATCTCCTCAAGTGAGTCAAACATACAAGCCTCATAGCTTGTAGACAACCTATGTTGAGGTCAAGATGTAGAGGATATACTGCTGACCTCCTCTAATGGGGCAGTGACTAACTCGAGAGAAGCCAAAGTTTGCTCCATTGCAAGATTCGAAACCGAGAGTAGGTTCACTGTAGCGGACTTGTCGGGGCAAAACTCAAGCATAGGGCCCTGCTGGAACTTTCATTTAAAATATGGGAGGAGACCCTTTGTTCCACTATAGCTGGCCTCAACAGTTAGGGAAAGCTAGGATGGTGGGCACAGGACGAAGTTGGTGCAAGCTTAGTGGATATAACTGGACTAGACACTACTTGTGTGTGTAGTATGTTTAGGGGAGCAGAGAAAGGTGGGATATCTGAAAAGGAAGTGATCAGTGGCAACTCTTGCGACGGAGAGATAAAAACTTGGACTTGCCTGGCATGAGGCTTGATAGTCACTCCTGGTGCAAGGGGAAGCGAAACAGAACAGGTAGCCGGACGACAGGCTGGAGCAGTTGGGACGAAAGTAAGAGTAGGGCTAGGAGCAGGAGTAGGGGTGGAAGTGGTAGACATAGGCATCAAAGATTCACCCTTCTTTGCGATGACCTCACGTGCCAAAGCCCTTTCCTACTAGTTGTGCTTACGTTCGCACGCAAGCTGGTTCCGATGTAAGTTCAAGCCGCATTGGGAGGTCTGTGAAGGTCCAATGGCATTCTGCACCCATTTCTGCTCCATGGGTGCGGCCATCGATGTTGCTGACAAAGAGGAGGGCCCCAATGATGTAGTAGGAGGTGACACTGATTCAACAACTATGGGCTAAGTTACGGGCACCCTTCCCCTTTTTGCCTTATAGGCGACAGAAGGAACGGAGCATGCCCTTAAGGCTGAGGAGCTTGTGCCAGAGGAGAGGACACACTCATAGCCTCACGGGTAAGATAAGATATGTCTGCAAGGATTCGGATGGAAAAGGCGGACAAGCCTTAGACTTTGGCAACATGGGTGCCTTTCCTTTGTTTGCACTGAATGTAGACTTGGGAAAATAAGATATTGTTGCAAGTTGCGAAGTTTGAGGTAGGTGAGGAGGCTTCCTATGAGGCACACGCTTGCTTGGTGCCCTTAATAAAGAAGGGACAAAAGACAAAGTGCGCCGAGCCTCATGAAAGGGCCAAGCGGAAGGAGAGAGGGGCACTACAAATGTGAAAGTCAATTCCCTGGCCTTATAATTTTGATATGCAAGAAAGGAAGCATCTTGTCGAGGATGTAAGGACCCTAATGGAGTAGGCTAAAAATGATCCAAAAGAAAGCCCCCACGGGATACTAGGGAATGACAACTAGTATCTTGGATCGTATGGATTGTACCCTCATGGGGATACTTCAAACATTTATGCACAACCGAAGGGACGACTCCCATGGGGACTAGCTAGGGGATGCCTAGCTTGACTTTGAAGAGGTTTGACTCAAGAATGACAACAAAGGTTGAAAAGATCGCGTTGGGTCCTAATTGGACTGTCAAAGTGGTTGACCCTAAAGGGGGAAGTGATAGTTTGTCATGTGTTCGAATGGTGACAAAACACTCATTGTATCTTGCTCAATTAAGACCATTTAGAAAGAGCAAATCCTCAGTTATAAGGTTCACCTAGCATGAGGGGTCAATCATAATGCCTCTAATGAAGGCCCCATTGATCAATGTCGGGATGTAAAGAGGGGAGGGCTCCCTGCTATATGGTTTGTCAAAAGGGTTGAACATAATATTCATGTAAGACACCCTCTTACTAGGCTGCAAGATAAGAGTTATTGTCACCATTTTGGCGAAGATACTATCACTTCAAGGGGAAGGTTTGATGTAGAGGACCCTAATTCATGTCGGGTTCACCAAAATGTGGAGAAAGAGAAATTCATTGACCTCAAGACCGGTTAAAGTCTCAAGGGATGAACTACCCCTTGCACCACCGCACTTGAACTAGCGCTCTAGTGAGCTAGGGGATCAAGGCGGCTAAATGATGAAAGACTTAAACAAACTAGAATGCGAGATGAAGAAATCGAGATAACTATACTATGACAATAGATGATGATATTTGGACTATTGAAAACATAAATGCAGGTAACAAAGATCAAAAGCCAAAATCTAGAAGCTCATTGCGTCAGACACCAGTGTGGTTCGAGAATGATAGCATGGATGTAGGACGTCAGTGTGGGGCACATTCATCCTATACGGATAGGGTACATAATTTGAGACACAAGTCCTGAGAACTAAGATGTTGAAAAAAAGTATTCTAAAATAGAAAATATGGAAAGCGACTATGCTAGGAAAATAAAGACAATACGCAAGAATGAGAATAGGATGAACTTACAACCAAAGAGAGAGATTGAAGAAGCAACTAGCTACTCTATTTCTCCTTCAATGAACTTGCACACATGAAAACAAGGAAAATGGTTGTGGGGCTGTATTGGAGCTTGCCGCAATACTCCTATTTTGGTGTTTCCATCTCCATAGACAGTTAGTTAGATGATCGGTGATAGATAACTGAAAATGATAATAGACAACGATGTATAAAAGTAAATGACAAGAATATGATAAGAACAAGATGATACGCTCAATGAAACACAAAGCTAGAATGTAAGAGATTCCCTTTCAAAACTACAAAGCGAGTAGCCTGATAGAATGAAGGCCATGCAAATGAGACAATGTAGTTGTGGGTATGGAGAGATCGAGTGTAAGCTATCCCAATACAATAAGAAGCTTGAGGTAGAAGATCAACTATAGAGCTCAAGAGTGTGTAGAAGTGAAATGTAGTTGAGCTAACTGTAAAGAAGACCAAATGAAGCTCATAAATGAAATTTTAACATGGTTGGGTCGAATCTTGGCATTGGTGGGCAGTGATAAGAGGTGTTACACTGTAGGGGAGGCAATTGTAATGCTTCAACGACTCATTGCACTTTTGCAGATTTGTGGGACGAGTGTGTTCCACGCAGACGTTTCCACGACGCGCACATGTCCTAGCCCAACCAAGCCCCATGGCCAAGTATTTGAGTAGGTGGTGACAAGGTTAGGTGGAGGCTGATGTGGATTTTCATATTTCAACTAAGGTAGGTACATCACACAATGATAAATTACATAGGCGTGCAAATTTACAAAATTAGAGTAAGAAAGACAAAGTGTTCAACAATTTAGGCTGTCATCCATGTCTAGTTGCATCATCTCCACATGGCAAAACACTTGAAACCATGTCCCTTGCATGAGCAACCATATGCCTTTGTGCATAAACCATGTCTTTGAGGGGTCCACATGTGCTAAGAGGTATTTGGAACTTGTCACTTGTCTTATGCCATTCATTTGTGAGCATGTTGCATAGGGATGCAAGTAGGGTTTTATTGTGTAGGTAGTGGAATTGTGTATTAGAACCGAAGGTCGGGTTTGCACATGTGTTTAGAAAGTTGAAAAGTTTGCAAGATTGGCATTGGTGGGGATTGTGATTTGGGGAATACTGTGAACTTGTCGGGACGAGTTAGAAGTTTGTAGGCAAATGTATGGTTGAGTTGTGGCTATTTAGGGAAGGGGAACAAGTATGCAAGGTTAATTGAAGACGGAAGTATGGCTGAGTTATGGAAGGGGAACAGGTAGCAATGTTAACTAAGGAGTTTGAAAGTCCATGAGGAATGTAAGTTAGGTAGGGTTTTATTGTTCAAGCGATGGAATTGTGGTAGAACCAAATGTTGGGTTTGCACATGTGTTCATAAAGTTGAAAAGTTTGCAAGATTTACATTGGTGGGATTGGGATTTGGGGAATACTTTCAATTTGTTGGGACAAGTTAGGAGTCTGTAGGCTAATGTATGGCCTAGTTTTGGAGATTTAGGGAAGGGGAATAGGTATGCAAGGTAAAATGAAAAGTTTGAATGTCCATGAGGAATGTAAGGGAGGAAGAAGAAAGGAAAGCTTGTGGTATATTGGAGAGCCCAAGAAATAGGAAATGAAGGTTAGTGGGCAAAAGTGCAAACTTGTCCATGGAGATTGAGTATCAACAAGCGACAAAGAAAGTAAAAATATGGACATGTAGGGATGTGGGGCTAGGAAGCATGTCGACAAGAGGTGCTAATATGCTTGGAATGTTCAAAAATTCACAAAAGATAGAGGAAGGGAAGTGGAATTGGGAGGGAAGTCCACTAGAAGGGCAGTTTGTAGCAATCAAGGGTTGTTGGATGTTGAAATCAAAGTGCACATTACACAATGTGTAAACATGCATGTGGGAGCCAAAAATTTGAATAGGCAAATCAAAATGTAAGTGGAGGTTGGAGAGGATTGAAGCTTTCAAAGGCTCTCTAAAATTTTTTCAATAGCTTGGAATGTTCAAAAATTCACAAAAGATAGAGGAAAGGAAGTGGAATTGGGAGGGAAGTCCACTAGAAGGGTAATTTGTAGCAATCAAGGGGTGTTAGATGTTGAAATTAGAGTGCACATAACATAATGTGTAAACATGCATGTGGGAGCCAAAAATTTGAATAGGTAAATCAAAATGTAAGAAGTGGAGGTTGGAAAGGATTGAAGCTTTCAAAGGCTCTCTAAAAATGTTTCAATAGCAGAGATTTTAGTATTGATAAAGCTTGCTAACTCATATTTCTTGTGCCAATGGTGGGGCTTTTCCTTGATACTTATTATTTTCCTTCTTGAACTCCTGTGAGTCATCAATCAAGCTTAGTTAGATGGTGTAGATCATCACAAAGACATTTTACTCTACGTACTCATGGCTTTATAACGGGGAAATAAAATGTTTTTTTCCCCAAACATTTGGTGGCGGTCTCTAATGAACCAATAATGGGAGGTTTTTATATTTTGTCTTTGTTTCTCTTTTAAACCTTGATGTCATTTGATTAAATAAAACCAATGGCTTAATGTGCATTTCATTTTGAAGGCTTTCACCTTCACTTTTATTTGTAACTATGTAAATAATATTTTTGGATGTCAAGATTAAACTTGTTGGCTAGTGGTGCAACAATATTTAGGTGTTAGACTGAAAATGTTTTTGGAATGCGAGAGCATGCCACATGGCTCTCAAACAATGTCATGATTTGTGGGGCCCTCATCGGGAATTAGGAGATTGAATGATTGGTGGAAACTCCTCAAAGATGTTCCAAATAGCTTGCAAGTCCTGATGCCAATATTTATAACTAACATAGTTGGGAATCACTATGAACCAACAAAATTGCCATGCTAGTACATAACAACCAATAACAATGGCTCTAGGCACCATCAACTTAAAAATAACTCAAACTTGTGGAGGATTGTTGGATCAAAGAAATCCAATGGTCAAAAAAAGTTGAGACCTTCAATAAAGTAAGCACTCCATTCACAACAATTCAAATGAATCAAAACTTAAAGCTCAACCTTAACAACATGATATCATCATTAATAAAGTTCAAGCTAAGTTATTGGTTTGGGTATTAGAACCTTGTATAGTGGTGTTAATCCTAACCGGTGACTGAGAGGGGGGGGTGTATCAGTCAATTCAACTTATTTATCCTGTTAAACTAAATACAACTATTGTATGATACTGGAAATATAATGCATGCTTAAGTAACTTGAACAAAAATCACATACACAAGCTAACACAAGATATATACATGGAAACCCTCGGTTAGAGGGAGAAAACCACGGTGGGACAGAAGCCACGAACTTCACTACTATAGTAATAAAGCTGCCTTGTTAAAGGCTTCCAAAAGCACTTGTTAGAATGCTACCCTGTCAAGGGATTTGATATAGATCGGTTAAGATCTTGACCCTGTAAGGAGTCGCCTCGCCAGAGGACTTAAGAACATCAATCAAGATGTCACCCGACGAAGGGATTTATACAATGGAACCTGTTAGGGTTCACCCTGATAAAGGGGATTTTATGAGCTTCACACAATAAAAGAAATGATCTTCTTTAGACACTCAATCTGTTGATCAGATCATACCTGTTCTTTTCTCGCTCTGCTTGGTTGTTCAATCTTTGTCTTTCACTTGTGGTGACTGTAACCCTTCTCAGAAGACTTGACTCTTCTCTGCTCTCTTTCTACGCACTTGATTTTCAACAACTCTTCTAATGCACGATGACCCGTATATAATACCACACCGAACTGTGGTGCCAAGCTGTAACACTTCCAAAATGCCGTTGTTCTAGAAAGCGATCTGAAAGTCTCGCATGCAAAACTCTTGATCAAGCCAAAATGCTTGCCTACAGAACTTCAGTTCATCTCGAAACGCTTGCAGAAAAAATCCACTTTATCCCAAAAACACTCCGCAAAAACCGGATCTAATTGTAAACGCACAAACCGGTAGATTTGCCACTTTGAAGAAAATCGGTGCACTACTGGTTGAGTCATCTGCCTCCTGTGGTTTTCTACTGGACCGATTAGACAAGACCGGTATTATTGTGACCGGTGTAGGTACACTAGTTACCTAGCAAGTTTGATGGTTATCGACTGGGACAACTACCGGTTCACCATTTTTGCTCTAACTTAAAGACTGGTGTGTTTTATGTTTGCCAATGATGACAACTAAGCATAATGCCAACAATCTTCCCCTTTGGCATTGGTGGCAAAACATATCATAACTCACAAAGGAGTATATACAATTGAAGCTCTCATCAGAATACTTCCCCTATTAGGTATCATCCTTTCAAATGATACTTCCCTTGTCAACTGGTACACATTGAAGCTTATCAATGGTCATTGATCTTCCCCTTTTTGCCTCCAAGGGACAAAGGGTGTGAAAAACTCATAACTGAAGTCGGTTGAAGATGTCCTTGTAGATTTTCCTGGCAGAAACGAGGAATGGTTTCCATGCAGCTATGACTTGGTCTAGGTTATACCTCATTGCTTGTAGAGAGATTATGAGGTTCTCCATGTCCTCAATTGTTTTGAAATCTGGCTCTCTTAGAAGTGTGTCGGCGTCTGTTGCTTCTTTCTGCATCATATCAAAAGTGGGAGCAATGTACAACTAAAATCCAATGTGATCTTGGATTCTCTT
This sequence comes from Chamaecyparis obtusa, assembly GCA_027943335.1. Lineage (NCBI taxonomy): Eukaryota > Viridiplantae > Streptophyta > Pinopsida > Cupressales > Cupressaceae > Chamaecyparis > Chamaecyparis obtusa. The sequence continues at coordinate 1,950,302 of BSBK01001376.1, read as the reverse complement.
TGTATGCTCCTCAGATTCTTTCCTCAATGTGAGTGTTAAACTGGTTATCTCACGACTGCACTCTGTTGCTGAAGAGGTCAGAGGAATGAAACATGATGTAATCTTTTTCAGCTCCTGTGTTGTCCGAATGGTTCTCTCTGTGATATCCTTCACAAAATCTTCAAAATTTGATGTTTTTGTTATTAATTTTCTTGCATCTTGAACCTATTTCTTCAGTTCCCCGGTGCTGGTAGCCACAATTGCTTTGATTGCAACAATTTGATCACGTAGGATATTGATTCTCTTTGTTTCATAATGATCTATAGCTACAACTTCTGGATCAATTATGTCTTCTCCGATTGTTTGTGCTAGAATTTCTAGCTGATCAATGATAGGTTCTTTTTCATCAATATTTGCATTTGGAGCAAAATTATACAGTATATTCTTTACACTATTGACAACCATATCTTGTTTCCTCTTTGTGAGCAACTTGAGTTGCCTTGTTGACGTTTTGTTGATGTCAATCAATGATTCCTCTGTTTGTGGAGTTTCTACTTTCCCTTTCTTAGAATCGGGGTTTGCTGCAAATGATAGCTTCCTTTTCAATGAAGATGAGCTTGGTATATCTTTTGGTTGTTTCTGTTTAGTGCCCTTTTCTAGCTCTTCTTCTGGTTGCTTCTCTTCTTCCACCTTTTCTTCTTATTGTTGTTGTTGTTCTTCCTCTACCTTGTCTGCTTGATGCTCTTCTTCTCTGTTGACCTCGTCGACTTGTATCTCTACTTCCTCTTCAGTGATTTGTTGGGTAACTTTGGCCGTCTTTGTGTTATCAGTATCTTTTCCTTTAGCCATCTTTGCTGATGATTCCCTTGTTTCTTGTTCTTTTGGTCTGATTGGTGTAGCCTGTACATCGGTTGGGGTCTTCTCACCGGTTTTGTCTTGCTCACTGGTTGTGAATTGCTCGCTGGTTGTGTCCTGATCACCAACTGTGACTTTTATCTCATCACATTTATCCCTAGATACCTCAGTGTCCATTGATTGTTCTGGTAGGACCGTGTCCTCTGCCTGTTGAACTTGAGATGTATCCTGAGGACCTATTCAATGAGGTGTCTCTGTAGATACCTGTTTCGATGCCAGTTTCTCTTGCCTCTTTGTTGGAGTGTTGAAATAATGATTTTTCCATAATTTCACTGTTTCTTTATACACTTCTTGTTCTTGGCCATTTATTATTTTGGCCACTCTATCTCTAGAATCCAGGTTTAGTACTTCTGCTTCAATAAGAATCTTGATTTCTTCTTCGTTTAGACCTGGTTCTACTTGTTCTAGAACTTCCCTTATAATTTTAGCATCCTTTGCTACTCCTCTCCATTTTGATACTAGCCTTTTATTAAGTTCAGCTGGGAAGATGAACTTGTAATCCTTGGGTCCCCAGTTGAACTCAAGAAAACTTTCTAACAGGGTACTGTACCATTTTTCAACATTGCCTACTTTACCAAAATCTATGATTTCATCAACTATATCATCAACAGTAAGGGTTTTAGCCTTACCTTTTACTAGAGATGCTAGAATAGTTGGTGGAGTTAGATCACCACTGGTGTCTTCAGTGATGTCTACAATAACCGGTTTTGTTGCTGGCTTTTGGTGGACCGGTGTATCAATGCCCATAATGCCTTTGCCTCTCCCAGTGTCCTTTTCTGGTTTTAGCGAGGGCTTCTGACATTCAGCTTCAGCCTTGTGTTGCTGTTCTAGTATGTTTGTCCAAATGGCAACTCCTTCATCATGAACCGCTTCAACTTCTCCAATTAACACTTGACCAATCCTTTTTCTAGATCTGAAAGCTTTGTTTATGCACCTCTGCTTGATTGGTTGCTTCTTGTAGGCTCAATTGGCTTTGCACTTCCAGTAGTGCCTTGATTATGAGCTCTTTCTCTTTTGCTATTGAGGATTTCCACTTTCCTTCAATAAGCTTTTGTAATTCTGCAGGAATTGAGCGATGAATCTCGGTAGGCATTCTCTTGAATTTGTATAGGCTATACACAACATCTTCAATTTTCCTTTTGTCTTTATCATTAGACAAGTTATATCTTCTCTCGACCGATGCCATCCCACCTTTAGTCTTTATGCCTTCAACCATTTCATCAATGGTTGGCTTTTTTGCTTTTGGTTCCTCCTTTACCGGTTTCCTTGTCTTCTTTTCTTATATAAGTGGCAGTTTGCTCTGTCTCAGTTTCTTCAGAGTCTACTTCTTGTGTTTGCTCGGTTGTGACCGATTGCGCCTTCTTTTGAACTTTGGGTTCTGGCACAACTACCTTTCTTTTCTTTGGTGTAGGAGATCGTTTAGCGGTTACCTTCTTTGTTGTCTTTAAAGATTCACTCTTCAAATTTGCACTTATCTCTTCATAAGTGCCAAATCGAATGGCTGAAAGATCTAGGTTGCTTTCCTGAAGTGCCTCAACATATGCTTTGGTAGTCTTTGATGAAATTTCATAACCTAGTTCTGGTGCAAATTCAGTTCTTGGCTCAACAGCCTGAACAATACAGTGATCAGTGCTTACAAGGAAGCAAACATCATCCTTGTATTCCTTTACAATAGAAGATGGGATCCTTTCCCTTTCATGCATTCTAGTTTGAAAATCTTGGAAATAATCAGACATAACCTTATTGAAGCGATTTCCGAGAGTATTAATCATTTCTCCTATTTGGACCATAACTGGTCTATTTGTTACCCATATAACATTTCCCACCCCTGGAAAGAATTTTTGATAATAGAAGAAAAGACATACCAACAGCGTTCCATACTTCAGGAATTTCTTCTTTACCATTTTGAGCTTCTTCAGGTTTTCAAAGATTTGACTTCTCAACATAGCACATATGTCGTATTGGGTGCTGTCATGCATGATTCTATGAGTTGCATGAATAGCTCCACTAGGTATGTTGTTGAGACAACTTGATTGATAAACTTTGTAACCGATCACCATAGTGGCGAACCGGACTCCTTCATCTTCAATGTCTGTAACAATCATCATGCAACTGTCATACCTCGACCTAGTTAGTCGGGTGACTTCACTGTTGGCAATCGTTCTTAGGGTAAGGGCTTCGACATTGAACCCTGTTACTCTCCCTAGGTCTTCCTTTGTAATAGGAGTAACAACACCTTTTACCAACCACATTCCTGGATCGGGTACTCGATTGAGTACCAATTGAATCTAGTTGGGATGAAACACGGTAGGGTATTTGACCCCATTGGTCAATCCAGCCGCTTCCAGTTGAGCATAATTCACCTTAAGCTTTCCGTCCTTGTAGAGCCCTAGAAATTCACTCTGTATGAAAGTTTCTCCCAACTCCTCTTGTTTGCAGTGAATGAAGGTAGTTATGTCTTTAGTCAACAACATGCTGTTTGGAATTGATGATAGGGCTCCAGTGATATCATTAGACCTGTTCTGAACTAGTATTATGTCATATTTAGGTCACTCTTGTTGATTGATGTCGAAAAGGGTTGCAACAGATGATGATGCCATTTCGTTGGTAAGAGAATACGCACAAAGCTCTGTTGAATTCACAGAATTTGAAAAGCAAAGATCGCGAAAACAGATAGAAAGATTACTCAAGCTTAAAGAGAATTAACACAAAAGTAAAGTAAAGTGAAATGAGTAATACACTTTACCTTTTATATCCTCGGGCCCCATTGGTAATTAGCAAACGGTAACATTTGTTAACGGTTACCGTATTTATGAGCCTTACCGGTTTTTACCTAACTTCACCTTAATTGACCGGTTCATCAATGCTTTTCCTGTTTTACCGCAACATCCTTTGTTGAAACATAAACCGTGTAACATTGGCTCATCATCGAGAAGGTAATTAACCAGACCACACAGTTTTCTCTTTTGATCGGTTCTTTGGTCTTAGACCAGTGAGTGCTTCTCAGTATCAACTTCCACTTACTGAGAGTAAATCTCACTAGTTACTTCGGGGATAGTAGCATTTCTACTTGTTCCCTCTTAAGCCCTGATGGCTTAATTTGATGAAGAGATATAATCATCGGTAGATGATGACTTTGTCTCTAATTTGTCTCCTTCAGAGCTCTTTGTCCCCTTTTTGGACCATATCTTCTTCACTTCTTTCTTGGTCTCTTCGGTTATGATTCCCTTTTGATTGGGAGTCGTGTTCCTCTTGACCGGTTTTACTTGGCCTTTTCCTTTGTTTATTGACCGGTTCTTGCAATCTCTAGCCAGATGTCCAATCTTGTTACAATTGTAACAAGTCATCCCGGTTCCTCTCCGTGGATTAAGTCTCTTTCCTTTGTCCATGGGTGAATGGCATTTAGTAGCTTTATGCATTGTGTTGTCGGGCAAATGGGTAGTTAGATAGTTAGCCGCTCGAGGGAGTTACACGGATGCGACAGTTCGCTCGCATCCCCTCAAACATTATATGTATACATCCTTTCCTTGTGGAAAGACATGAATATAGTAATACGGACTTATGCTTGTACTGTGTAATTCATATATGATCAATAAAGCAATTATATTCTTTCATATTATGTGAGTTACTTGCAATTTTGTGTTATGTCTAAGCAAAAGTAAATTTACCCAGCAGGAAAACTTCCGGCGCCGTTGCCGAGGATCGAACCCGGGTCACCCGCGTGACAGGCGGGAATACTCACCACTATACTACCACTATGGTCCACATGCAGCACACATAGATGTACCTTGGTTTGCATTCCTGTTATGGAATACCGGTCTTGGTGGAGATTTGAATGCCATGGTTGTAGAAATACACTCTTCAGCCTTATGTCCAAATTTATTGCAAGCATAGCAATAGCCTTTAAAGCTTCCTCTGCTTCCACTGGACACACTGTTTGATCGTGACTTGCATTCAAAGGTCCTATGTCCATACTTATAGTAGTTATTGCAGTAACTGTTAGCAGTTAAGGGTTTCATCGGTGCATTCCTACAATTATTAGACTTATGACCGGGTTTGCCACAATGTTTGCAAGAAGGTTTGGAGATTCTCTTACCTTTTTCTCTGGTTGGTTTCTTCTTGTCCTTCTTGATTCCTTTGAGTTTTGAGGACTCACCGGTTTCCTTGGTGCCTTGGCCAATGTACCCAAGTCCTGTGGGGTCCTTGTGCCTTCTCTGAGCTTTCAGTTGCTCATCCAACTTCTCAGAACTCCCATTGTATTTTCTGAGCTTTTCATTTCTCTCCTCAAGAGGTTTCAGCTGTGTTTTAAGTTTTTCAACTTCAGCAGCCATTCCTGTACTTGCTTCATCTTATCATGCAAGTGCTCATGCATGATGGCATTTTCCTGAGTTATGCCTTGTATGTTTGCATGTAGTTGCAGTATGAGAGCATCACTCTCTCTTAGAGCATCTTCAGCTAGGTTCCTTGCTCTCTCAGTAGTCTGTAGTGCTTCTTTAGCACTATTTTTCTCATCCTTGGCTTTTTTGCTTGCTTCGACGAGTTCAGTCATTCTCAGTGCATGACCTTCCTGTTCTCTTTTCAAATTAGAGATTTGATAGGTCAGGTTCATGTTTCTCTCCATGAGTTCAAAGACTGCTTCTTTTGCTTCATCTGAACTACTCTATCCAGATAGTTCATCTATTGTGTCAAGACTTTCACTCAGCTGTAAAGCCAGTTCTTTTCTCTTAGCAAGAGATCTTCTCAGTTTGTTTTTCAGAGAAGCAATCCTTTCATTTGCTTCCTCTAACTACTTCTGATACTGGTAACCCTCCATGATCTTTACTCAAGCGGTTAAGCTTCTTTACTTGAGAACTTAGCTTTGATACCAATTGTTAATCTTGACCAGTGACTGAGAGGGGGGGCAGGTGAATCAGTCAATTCAACTTATTTAAGTTTTTATCCTGTTAAATTGAATACAACTACTGTGTGATACTGAAAATATAATGCATGCTTAAGTAACTTGAATATAAATCACATACACAAGCTAACACAGGATATATAGGTAGAAACCCTTAGTTAGAGGGAGAAAATCACGGTGGGACAGAACCCACGAACTTCACTACTGTAGTAATAAAGCTGCCCTGTTAAAGGCTTACAAAAGCACTTGTTAGAATGCTACCCTGTCAAGGGATTTGATATAGATCGGTTAAGATCTTGACCTTGTAAGGAGTCGCCTCGCCAGAGGACTTAAGAACATTAATCAAGATGTCACTCGGTGAAGGGATTTATACAATGGAACCTATTAGGGTTCACCCTGATAAAGGGATTTTTTTGAGCTTCACACAATAAAAGAAATGATCTTCTTTAGACACTCAATCTGTCGATCAGATCATACCTGTTCTTTTCTCGCTTTGCTTGGTTGTTCAATCTCTGTCTTTCACTTGTGGTGACTGTAACCCTTCTTAGAAGACTAGAATCTTCTACTCTGCTCTCTTTCTGCGCACTTGATTTTCAACAACAAGTCTTCTAATGCACGATGACCCGTATATATTACCGCACCGAACTCTGGCGCCACGCTGTAACTCTTCCAAAACGCCGTTGTTTTGGAAAGCGATCCGAAGTTTTTGCATGTAAAACTCTTGATCAAGCCAAAATGCTTGAATACAAAACTTCAGTAGATCTCGAAACGCTCGCAGAAAAACTCTAGTTCATCCCAAAAACGCTCCGCAAAAACTGGATCGGATTGTAAATGCATGGACCGGTAGATCTGCGACTTTGAAGGAAAACCGGTGTGCTACTGGTTGAGTCATTTGCCTTCTGTGGCTTTCTACTCGACTGGTTGGACAAGACCAGTATTATTGTGACCGGTGTAGGTACACTGGTTACCTAGCAAGTTTGATGGTTGTCGATTGGGACAACTACCGGTTGACCACTATCGCTCTAACTTAAAGATTGGTGTGTTTTATGTTTGCCAATGATGACAACTAAGCATAATGCCAATAAGTGGTACAATTTGTTTTTCCCTTTGGTATGTGTATGGGCATGGGAATGTGTATATAATTGTATATGTGTGTGTGCATGTGTATGTATATATTACAAATGTGTTAAAATTTTATTATATAAAACAATGATACTCATAATTGCCTTAAAATAAGTATTTGAATACCTCGTAATTTTCTAAAATGAAAATAATCATAATTTCATTTTTCAATGATTTGTCAAATGTCAATACACAATGAAAATTACAATCAATACTTAATAATCTTCATATTGTTCTTCCTCAAAAACATCAAAGTCTAACATTTGGTTCAATTCACTTGAACCACAATGAGTTAAAATGCCACTTTCACTAGCCATGTACTGTATGAGCTGCCTCATCTTAAGATATTTTCTTGCAAGTTGTGCAACAATAATGTCTAAGTCAACACGCTCATGAGTTGGATCCCCTTTTCTTGTCACCTCATTGTAATCAAGTTTCTTATGCAAAAAATCTTCACGACACACTACATTTTCTTAATTTCATCACTTGAGGGTGAAATTATATATGCAGGCATTTTTTTTGTTTTTAAAAATGTTTTTATTTTTTTTGTTTTTTTGGGGCAGCCCTTGGGCCCTCTTAGTTTCACTTGGGTTCATCCTAGGTTTCTCTAGGGTCCCTCTGGGGCATCTTGAGAGGGACCGTTGGTAATCTAGTTGTGAACTAGTGAAGGACTTGAGTGAGAATAGTACCCACATGGGAAAACAACGATGAGAGGTAGTGGGAGGGAAGCTTGAAAATGGACTGCAAAAAAGATCTTAGTTCAGGTCTAACTAATAGGTGAAAAGGGGCCTAAGGGAATATAGATAGTACACGTACCAAATATATTGCATTTTGGGGCTCACTAGAAGATTGCCAAAATAGGGGCTCTAGTAGGTGATATCTATCACAAATAATTGCAATTGAGAACCCTAGCCAAATCTTTTAGTGCATACCATGAAAGTTGAAACACATTATAATAGTAATGCATTTACAAAACTTATCAGTAATGACTAACAAAGCACAAAACAAAAGGATGGCCAACACTTTATCATAAGCATAATAGAAGCAATAGTTACACAAGAAAGAAAGAAGGTAAAGTTTATATACAAGCAACAAATTTATTGATCCACTAAGAGAGTGTTTTAAATTGTGGCCGTGAACAAGGAGTTCCATGAATTCTTTGTCCAAACTCTTGAGATTAAAAGTATTATAACCACAGTTGTTTGCAATTTTATATGGTCCCACCCAAAGGGCCTCAAACTTTCTTTGCTTCCTTTTGCCCTTCAATCTAGCACTGCACATGAGAACAATATTCCTTGGCTGAAAGCACCTATGAGATGACCTTTAAGCAAACAAATATTTCATTTTCTGCTGCTGCAGAAAATTTCTGTCATAAGCTATCCTTCTGACTTCCTCAAGCTCAGTTAGATCATGAATTCTATGGGAGATAGAATCAACTTCTCGTTCTTACACCTCTTGTAGTCACTTGTAAACTGGTAACTCTAGGTTGATAGGCATTTTGGCTTTTGACCCATAGACTTGTTCAAAATGATTTCTTCCAAAGGATTTTTTATATGTTGTTTTATCAACCCAATCATAAAAAATTAATTTATCATCCCACTATTTCTTTTTGGCTTCCAATGCACTCTTGATTATCTTCATGAGAACCTTGTTACTAGACTTAGCTTGACTATTACGATGTGGATGATTAGAAAATGAATGCAAAAAAACCGTTGCGTATTTGGAACACGTCAGAAAGGTGACAAGATCTAAAACACATTACATTATCAACTTTTATTCTTGTGGACACACCAAACCTTGTGATTCCATAAGAAAGCAAGATAAGATAAGATAAGATTAGATAAATCTATTAATGTCTAACAAAAGACCACAAAGCGAGTCCACGGGACTGCCGAGAACAATGCAAGGGACCAGCCCAATGTAGGAACACCAAATGGTGTCCGAAAAAGAGAAGCAGAAACAAACAACAACAACAAAAGATGGAAAGAGAGAGAGAGTACGAGAGAGGGGGGGAAGGGGAATCCAACAGGGAGAACCCAAGCCCCGAACCCCTGCTACATAAGCTGTATTGCTGAAAAGAACCTCCGAACAGAAGGATAACCCGTAGAGAACTTCCTACGCTTCCCAGGAGGAGAAGATGAAGAAGACAATCACCATTTTTGATGTTGTATTTTTAGTGTGAATTGCTTCAACCCACTTGGCAAAATATTCGGTGGCCACAAGAATCCATATATACCCATTGCTTGACCTTTTACAATATCCCCAATGAAGTTAATACTCCACTGCTGAAATGGAGCCTCAACTGACTCGGAGGTGAGGGGAGAGCACTTGCAAGCTTCATTTTGCCTAAAAACCTTTGGCAAGCATCACTTTTTAATCCCTGAATGATGTAGGCCATCACTGTCTGCCCTTTGCACTTTGTGAGCATTAGTCTTTGCCATAAAATATCCACCAAAAACATACTTGGTAACACTCACAACCTTAATGGATTTCTCCTGATCTAAGCACATTAGCCACAACCTCTCATGATTTTTCTACATTAATTCACTTCGGATTAGCATTTACCACTTTGCTGCCAGCTTAAGGTCTTTCGCTGATTCTCATTCAATTTTGGTAAGTCCACTTTTTCCAAATAATACATATATTTATACCTTGGGTTATCACTCAAAAATCAAAAAGCACGTGCAAGATTAGAACTTAATGTACTTCAGTTAACTTTAATTTAATAATTTCACATTAGCCATGAGGTTAATGAGGCCTTGACCTCTAACCAATTTTGTTCTTTGTATTGCCATGCCTTACTCTTGAATCTTGTTGATCCATTTGCAGCTCTTGCCAAAAGCCTCTTAATGAGCAAATATGTCTTTTACAGCTGCATGTGGAGCATTTACAATGATTTTCCCTCCTATGTGGTAATCTGAAGTTCTTAACAGATTTGAGACAACCATTCATATGTTTTTTCATGATGGAAACTTTGAACTCACATTCTGCAATTATTTTTTAAAGAAAGAAATAGGCTGTTCATACCCATTGATATTTTTCGGAAGCAGATCAACAGCACTAGTGTAAATGGAAGCAAAAGAGAAATGCTGAAAAGGCTGTGAATAATTGGGACTTCTCAATAATGATGCTTTTTGAGTGCATCTTTGATCTCCGAGGAAGAGTCATTTTATTTTATACCAGTTGATTGATTGTCCCTTCTTGAGCATCTTGGACATGGTTTTGATTGATTTGCAGCTCTTGCCAAAAGCCTCTTAATGAGCAAATATGTCTTTTACAGCTGTATGTGGAGCATTCGCAATGATTTTTCCTCCTATGTGGTAATCTGAAGTTCTTAACAGATTTGAGACAACCATTCATATGTTTTTTCATGATGGAAACTTTGAATTCGCATTCTGCAATTTTTTTTTTTAAAGAAAGAAATAGGCTGTTCATACCCATTGATATTTTTTGGCAGCAGATCATCAGCACTAGTGTAAATGGAAGCAAAAGAGAAATGCTGAAAAGGCTGTGAATAATTGGGACTTGTCAATAATGGTGCGTTTTGAGTGCATCTTTGATCTCCAAGGAAGAGTCATTTTATATTATACCAGTTGATTGATTGTCCCTTCTTGAGCATCTTGGACATGGTTTTTATCTTTTCTATAAAGTTAGGAATAAACTTCCTGATAAAAGTTGATCTGTCCAAAGAAATACTTTACCCCTTTAATTGCCTCGGGTTGACAAATGAAGTCTATTGCTCTTTTTCCGTCACGATCAATTCTCACATCCTCCTTGGATACAATATCCCCAAAAAATTTGCCTTCTACCCTAAATATGCATTTTTTAGGGTTCAAGGAAATCCCATATTCCACACATTGTTGGAAAATCAACTCCAGATGTTTGCAATGGTCATTTCTATCCTTGAAGTACTTAAGTCATCTTGGTAAATTATCATAATCTCATCTATTAGATCTGGGGAGGCCACATCCATTGCTCTTTGAAAGGTGCCCCCCCCCATTAAAAGGCCGAATGACATCTTCATATAAACACAAGAGCCCCAAGTAGCTGTGAATGTTGTTTTATATTGCTTAGATTCCTTGATCACTATATGTTTAAGATGAACAAGCTTATGGTTTAAACTGTGTATGTGTTTTGCTTGACGTTTCAGATCACACTTAGTAATCCATCATCAGGAAGAGGAGAAATACGCAGTTTGTGATTTTAAACTTCGAGCAAAAATAGTAGTTTAAACCAGAAGCTTGTTCATCTTAATCTAATGGACTACAGAAAATTACTGCCAACTATCACTACTTGTTTATATTATTGGGAAGCAATCCATCATTGACATCGATTTGGAACTAGTTGCCCTCAGTAACAAATGGTCAAAAGGTGGTAGTGCATAGTTGTTCTTGAGGGAATTGATTTTTAAATTTTTAAAATCCACATAAAGCCTTGTGTTCCATTTTTTTTCCTATGACATCCATTTGAAATGTCAGATTTACTCAAATTATATCTCTTGGGGGGCCAATGTTAAGTTGATGGGTTTTGTTTTTGTCTAAAGGGATTCACATCATGTTGCAAGGGGATTGTATGTTAGAACAAGTCTTCCTTGGAAGCTTTTAGTTTATCATACGCCCATGCAAAACACTTCTTGAACTACCTCAATGATGTGATCAAAACTTGTTTTTCTGATGGTTTTAGCTTTTTGCCTATGTAAGCCATCCTTGGTGATGCTTTGGCCCAAGTTAACACTCTCTACATCGTCTTCACTTACCAGTGTGCTGCTTGTTTTTTACAATCAACACCATGACTCTTTCAAGTTCTATAGGACCACTTGGAATGGCATTGGTCTTAAGCTGGATGGTTACATTCTCAACCAATTGATAAGCTCCCTGTCAAATTCATTTATTTAGTATAGGAATTGATAGATCCGGTTTTCAGCATTGAAAACATGCCAGCCATATATTTTATCAGGGATGTTTAGCCTAGATAGAGACTCCACATTGTATGTGCAGTAGGTTATTGTCAAAGTGGTATCAAACTTTGAGTTCATGATAGCAAGAGTGTCTTCTGTAATGTTTTTAGCTCTGTGCAGCCATTGGATGCCAAAAGCATAATTAGTCTTGTTTATTTAGCTGTATATAAACCTTTGACCTGAAACGCAACTGATTTAGAATGACCATGCACACTTAGCCATTTTAAAACATACCTGGAAGCTATGTTGAAGCCAAGGAGCAAGGCCTCATACTTTGATACATCAAACTTTAACATGAAAGTGAATTTGAAACATATGCCATTAGATGACACAAGAACACCATGTACACCATTTCCATCTTGAGAGTATGTACCATCAAAATACAGGCTGTATGTTATTAAATTCAGAGTGAGAGGGCTGTTGGTTCTCAATGTCACTTCCCACACTTCTAGAAGAATCAATTCACTCCAGGGCCAGGAAAATGTCGTTCTAATGGGGGAGTGATCAGTTCATCAACAAAATGTGAATGTTTCAAGGCCAATTGCTGAGACTGGGTGTTCATTCCTTTGCTTTGGGCTTAGCTTAACCTAGGAGACATGATGATGGATGAATATTCCAATCTTCTGACCTTTTTTCAATTTGCAGTTGCCTTTAGCTTGTCAGTTTTCTTAAATAGCTAGGTTCACTTAAATGAGTGTTGTTTATTTCATTATAATTCTTTCAGGGATTTAAATATTCCTTTCAAATGCTGAGAATATTTGGTCAAATTTCGCAATCATGCTGACTGTTGCGAATTATTTCATGTGTAGAGAATGACTAGTCACTTGGCCATGTTATCTCTTTTTTGTTAACGCTATTTATTTTCTTCTGTAGATTCTATTGGAAAGAGATTGCATGGCTCTTATATGTATATATGCTGAATGCTTGAACTTTTGTTGTTGTACATCTCAGTATAGTTATTCTCTACCTTTCAACCCTCATTTGTTGCTAGCAGTACAAATATGAGAAACCACAACTTTAGAGAGAATTAAAGTAGTTGTTTCAGCTTCTAATTTGTTTTTGTCACAATAGACCAGATGTGTATGATATGCATACAAATTTACATTTTACTTTGTATCATACAGGACATTAGAAGGTAATGAGCTAACAGGCGGAATACCGCCAGAACTTGGGGACATGACAAGTCTACAGAACCTGAATTTAGGAAACAACCACCTCACTGAAGATATACCAAGCTCTTTGGGCCGGCTTTCAAATCTTCAATACCTGTAAGTCATTTGTTCTTGGGGTTGTTGAAAACCTATGTCACAACCATTTGAATAGATGTAATAATTTGAAGTTTTTTTTATTATGTTAAACTTTCAGAATTTTATAAAAATAAGCTAAAGATCTGAGGGGATGTAAATTCAATGAAATCTTAACAAGCTATTTATTAGTTTTACTGAAGCATCTTTTCAAGCTAATGGTCTTTATGTGACCAGGGTGCTAGGACACAACAATCTTAGAGGAGTGATTCCACCTTCGCTTTCGGCAATTCAAAATTTAATTGAACTGTCAGTAAGATTACTATTTGAAGTTGAATTTGCATTGTCTCTATATTATATTATTGTGGTTGTCATTACTACCTTCTATTTTATCATTTGATGCTTTGTGGGGTGTGCTGTAGCAGTCTCTCTAATTTTCTGTTTAGATCTGCACTCGTTTTGATAGCAAGAAAGTGGAATGAAAATAAGAGATGACAAGGAAATATGTTTCGAATTGACACATATTTGTATGGTAGTAGTTCTAGATAAAAGACAATGCCTACATGTCAATCCTCTTTTTGATGATTTTGTGGTCATCAGTCTAGTATTAAAACAGAATGTTCTGTAATTGAAGAATAAACATTTTCTCTATTTATAGATTTAGTTTATTAACATTTGCTTTATTTATAGATTTAGTTTATTTTCCCTGTTTTGGCGAGGTGTCCCAAATTCTCAATTATGCATATCATCTCAATATATCTTGTGTTGAACTTTAACACAGGCTTGGGTGGATGTTTTCCAGGGACCTTTCTTCTAATAACCTCACTGGAGAAATACCAGAATCCTTATTTAAAGTGCATAAGTACAAGTAAGGATGACACTTCCTTTACCTTTATTCCATTTGCATGAGTGTTCTCTATAACTTTTGTTCTCACTATGAAACCTAAATAAGAATTAGTTGTTCCAAATCCATATTTATCAATTCTCAATGCTCTGTTTTATGTTAATTCCTGTTTCCTTCATAAATAATCTAACCAGTGATTGATAATTTGATAACAATTGTAAGTAGACAAATGTATTTATTTTGAGTTCATAAATACAATTGTAGAAAAGAATATAGTTGCTTTAATCACATTTAGGTATTCTTTCTTGATAGGTTCATGCACTTGAACTAAAATATTAATACTTTAGTTGTTCCTAATAATGTTATACAACCTAATCTGCCAAGCTAATGTTTCGTTGCAATTTTGGTTTTTGCATTGCTTCTTATCCCAGAATTTTTCGGCAATATATTGGTGTGTAAGTATAACATTTCAGTTAGATTAAAAGCCAGGCATAGAAACAGTCACACCTAAACTGGTTGACATTTAGAAATTACTAGATAGGCTCAATCTCCCAATATAATTCTTACTTGTGGAACTTAATTATTATTCTGTCTGTTGTGCACATGAAGTTTCTTCACGTTTTGATTTTTGTGCTTTAAGAACTCTTGATAAGGTTATTGTTCCTGTTTGCATGTTATTCCTTATCTCAGATTAACACTCAATCTTTAACAAAAAGATTGTGGACCTTGTTACTAACAATTAAAATGAATTTACTTAGTTGCATCCAGGGTTCCCTTGACTCCCTATGCTGTTTCGCAAAGAAAATCAATAGGTTAAGTTGCTGAAAATCATTTACGTTGTAATGTCCCCAAATTTTGACTTGGTCGGCCAGCACCAATATTTTAAATATGTAATTTTTTGAATGAATAACAAATGATAAATAGTTTTTTTGAAGGGCTATGGTGAATATCATTAAATAAGGTGGAGTGGGTGAAAGAAGGTATCAAACAATTTATTATCCTTTGCATTAAATGAATGCTGGTGAGATCTTAGACGAAACCTTGAGAGACCTCATTATCGATGGGATGAAATCCCTGCCTGTATCTTTATTTAGTTTCATATTGTCTAGTACATTTTTTCTGCCTGAGTGAGGGGTGTTCACAAATTTATTGCCTTTGATGTGTGTCTGAGTCAACACCAGCAAAACCATCAAATGCTGACATGATCTTACTCAGCGCCAGAAATGATATCGTCATATCCATAGAGGAAGAGGTTGTCATTCAATCATTGAAACAGAAGCCACCACCCATGCCAAGCACGGGTGTGGAAACTTGCAGGGAGTTCAGCGCCCCTTCAAGGCGCCACATTGCTATCTTGCAACCAGAAGGGGATTGCTTATAAATGATGGTGGAAGGTTGGGTTCTGGACAAAATGTGGAGACTTTTGAAGCCGATATTTCCAGTATGAATTTGTACATATCTAAAGTTGCATGATTAGTATAACTCTGGTTGTTTTGTATCCGATTATTATTTACTCAAAAGCTTTGTCTGTAGACATAGATTGTGTGCTGTCTATATTCTGCATAAATATTCCCTATGAGTCTATTGACAGTGCAGAAGCATTCATGTTTCATCTGGGAAAACTGAATTTGAGTTTACAAAGCTTTATTTTGATTTCTAAAGAGTATTGCTGTGAATTATTATTTTGTTGAGAATTATGAAATGGTATATTTCATACGTTTGCAAAACCAGTACATATATTCAAACTCCAGTAGACTCATTAATTAAATGTAGATTAACTTCAATAAGAGGAATCTAAAACACAAGCAACATGCAGTGGCTGTTATCACCAACGCATGTCAATTTTTCCCATGGAGAGCTTCTAAGGATGTCACATAATTGATCAGAATAATTGTGCATGGAGTAGAAGAGATTATCAGAAGTCCTTAAGAGCTTTATATCGTTTAGAGCAGCAAGGTTAAGCAGTCTTGCACTCCATATTCTATAACAACATTAGAATAACTTTGAAGTCAAAGATCTTATGGGTCAACTTCATATTATCTATTTTCTGAAGTGGAAAGAAAGGGTTTAAAAAATATTCTGTTACAAAGGGGTGAAATTTTTTTGGGTAATTGTTTCTTTTATATTTATTTGTTTTTTTGGAATCAAAGTTGAAGTTTTATAGGTTGGATCAAAGGGGTTGCCAGGGTTTGAAATTTTTTGGGAAAAGTATCTCTTTGTGGGTTGCTCAGAAAATAAAAACTCAGGTGAAATTATACTGTCTGAAATCACGAGATTCTAGCTGTCACTGAGTATTGATCATATGACAAAAATCCAAGTAGGCATAGAAATGAAGCTTGCTACTCACCCAAGTGACTTTGACAAATGTCATAGGGAAGCCTTGCTGATTCCTAAGTTGTTAGTCTCTAATGATTTAATCCTAGAAGTCTGAAGTGCTACTTTTGCACATACCTTATTGGATTGTTTAGAAGATAAATATTAAGTCTTTGAGAAAAGTAATCTTGTATTTGAAAAACATGTTATTTTCTACTAAAATAAATGAGGGAGATCTTTTTTAGAGCATCTTCCAAAAATCAAAGATCTTAGGGATCAACTCATTGTTGTCGAAACAGTAGATGATGAGGATATATGGTTGATCCAACCATCAACAACTTGCCATCATCCATCTAGATTTTATGGAGTGTCTAAACCCATAGTTGAAAAACTAAGGCTCAGAATAACTCAGCAAGCCTACAATTTTTAAAAACTTGTGACTCAACAAAACCTTGGAGAAAACTAGCAATAATTTGGCAAGTATATTGAACATTTGGAATACAAGTTTTTTTTAAAGACATTCTTCAAAACACACATATTATTGAATTTGTAGAACACCTTACAAGTTTCATCATTTATAAATAAAAAATTGTGTTTAATACATATCATGGACCAAAAAGCAAATTCAAGCTCTAAATATATTTGAACTTCCATGCTGAATGCTAAGTTCCCAATTTTGGTATGGGAATGGGTATGGGTATGGGGTTCATGTTTTGGGGTAGAGACCCAGATTGGGTTGATGAGGAGCAGCACCCCTCATGGGGGTTTGGGAGCGATGCCCCTCATGGAGGTCTAGGGGCAATGCCCCTTGTGGGGGTCTAGGGGCAATGCCATTTTCACAATTTTATCACTCAAGGGTGAAAGTAGATTAGTCACTAATGTATTTTTTAAAATGTTTTAAAAAATGGTTTTTCTTTGAGACAGTCCCTCAATTGATTTGCAAGAAAGGGAACTATAGAAATGAATGCCAAAATTGTAGAAATGAAAGGAAAAGAGTATGATTCACTGGTTGCCAATCTTGTGCTCTTTGCATAGTTCATATTACAAAATGCGAATATCATTTGGGTGAGTTTTAATGGGAATTGCACAGTTGTGATGATTGATTGGCAGTTGTTTGATGAGTTGAGAGGAAAAAATGCCATGAGTTTTTGTAAAAACTCAATGGTGAGTTATTGGGCGAGTCACTTGGCCTAGGATCTAACTTGTGATTTTTTTGTGATTTTGCAATTATTTGTAAATGTATTGGCAGAAAGCCAAACCTTTACCTTTTCAAGGTTAGTTAATATTTGTTGCAGAAGGAATGTCAACAAGAGCAGTTGAGTGAAGTTTCTATTGGGAGTTTAGAAAGTGAACATATTGCAAGTTTCAGGGTACAACTCAGCTCTTTTCCCACTTCACAACAATAAAGAAAAGTACAATTCTCTTATTGCCAGAAGTTTGGGCATGTGAAGAATGGTTATAAGAAAGGACAATTTGATCTATCCTAAAAGTATCATAATGAAGCTAATGAGGTAGATATTGCTAAGGAAGGCCATGAGGAGTATGCACTGATGAGTTTTTTGATAGTTTAAAGTAGATTTTGGTTATTTGGTTCAAGTTTATCTAGACACTTTGAAATTTCAAAATGGGTTGCTATGTCAGCTTTACCATTAATTAAAGTTAAAAAGATTCTATTATTATAGTCATAGGGATATAGGTAATGTCAGAGTTGCACTCAATTATTATGTCAGTCTTTTAGTATGAAATGTTACTTATGTCCCAGGTTTGAATTAATTTACTCACTATTAGCCAAATTATAGAAAATCCTCACATTCTAGTTTGATTTCATGGCAAAAAGTGCATTGTTTGTGATGTAAACTAGGATATAGTGATTGCTTGATGCATTAAACTAGATGGTATGTACAAAACCTTGTACATACTTGCTGATCTTGGTTTGCATGCTACATTAAAGACATTTTGGTTGAGTCATGAATCCAAGGAGGTCAAGATAGAAGCTAGTATTCTTGCATCATCAACAAACGTAGCTATGGAGGTGATATTAATGATAAATTTGCCAAATTAAATGTATCGTCCAAGAATATGGGCAAACAAGTTGATAATTCCACAAAAGAGCATTTTTATTATGTTCATTTTGCATGTGTTTATCATATGCCTATTGTCATGGAGTTTGATCTCTCATATGTTTCTTGGCATTTTTGTGCATTTGAGGGATATATTGTAGTTTAATGACTAAACTTGTAGATGCTTTTGGTTTAGTTATTAAAGTGGTATTAGAATATTAGTATAATATGACAAATTGAATGTGTGCACTTGTTTGTAATAAGTATTCGAGGCAAGTTTGTTGTAACTACTATCTATTTTTAGATTGTAACTACTTTACGATTTTAGCATATGTTTAATAATATTATGTGATTTTGTTAACACAAGGAAGCACACTATTTTTTCTTAATTTCATTCATTGTTTTTAACAAATACTAAAATGACTTGAGAATTAGGGGTAGATTTGACAAAGATTGTGGCTTTAGTTATGGTCCACAAATTCATAGAACATCCAATCTTCTGAGATTGAGTATAGTCGAATCACATTTTCTGTTTTTGCATGGAATTTGCTAGGATCACAACCTTCCCTTGAAGTAATAGGTTGGAATAAAGACAAGCATGAGAAGTAGATTTGTAGTGCAAGTTTCTTGAACCTCAATAATCATTCTTTCATTGTGGCAAGAAGTCCATATTTGGAGAATTTGGGCATCAACTTGTTGCGGAGAAGGAAACAAGGCACCTACCTACATAATATTTGTGGGATGTTGCTCCAAAAGGCAATGACAAGTACAAATATAATTCTTGAAGAACAAAGGTAAAGGTAATAGTATTACAAGTATGGATGGAGCATATTATCAAATGGGTGGATAGATTGAAGGAACCATTAACTTATCAACTTTCTAGTGGGGATGCAAATGGTGAGATGTTTTCTTGAGGTTTGTCAAATTTTCAAAGAAAGTCAAGAATGTAGATAATTTGAGTTTGATGTTTGAGAACGAAATGTACGAGGTTGGCATAGAAAATAAGGTCCATGTTGTGACAAATGACACAACAATGTATATGGTGGTAGGGAGACTACTTGAAGTGAGTCACTTAACACTTTTTGGGAACCCTTGCATTGTCCATTACCTTGATCTTTTGTTGAAAGACAAATGCAAACTTGATTGGGTGAAATTTGTGGGGGAAGATGTCAAGATGATCACCAAATACATTTTCAATCACCTTTGGATACTTGATGAGACATTTGGCTAAGGGCAAAGTGTTGAACATAGTTGTTGTCATTGATGTCAAAAGTGTGTTGATTGTGGTTACACTGATGATAGTATGAACATCCGGATGCTACAACATTGTCAAAATATTTGAGAAAGATTTTGTTGTCCATCATTTTGTGGTGCAGTCCCATTGGTTGATATTATTGCAAAATCTTTGATGGTCTTGGAAAGAGTTCCAAAGTCTTACTTTTTTGAAGGTTGGTTGTGTTACTTAGACAATGAGCTTGCTCCGACGACCTTGTCTTGCTCTGTGGTCATTAATGTTCAGGGACGATGTCTTGCTATGTGAGTGGAGACTATGTCGACACAAGTTTCATTTATATTTAGTTTTTCTTGTGTGGCAAAACACTGTAGATACTTTTTTAGTTGATGACTGTTGATGTTTATAGTTTTGATCAGATAAAATGATCACAATATTAATATACATATAATGATGGACATTATTATTATATTAATATACAAACTTATAATATTGAATTAAATAAACATCATTGAATTAATAATATTGTTATGAAGTGACATGAGATAATATTATCATACATTATATACACATATTGATATATATAATAATAATGATATTATTATATATATCAGAGAAAATAAACTGATTATTATTATGATATTATTATAATAATAAACTAATTAGGAATCGGTTTATATACTACCGGTTATGAATCGGTTTGCATAGATTATAATCTATTAATTATGAATCACGGTTGCAATGATTATGAAGGGACATATTGGTGGAGAGACATGTCTCCACACGTGTGGAGACATGTCTATCCATCGATATGTCTCCTCACTCATATATATATAGTCCAAGATAGATCGGTGAAAGGAGGACAAAAAAAAAAAAGCTATTAAGGAAGCCATTTGGTGATCGATCTCATTCTCAGCAATATTGGTGATTTAATTTGTAACACGTGAAGTACATACAGTCTACTTACATATCGGTGGAGTTCATATTAAACAGTAATATAATCATATTGATATTGATATCAATATGGAATAGTGAGTTACCATATTAGATATCAATTGTAGATCAATATTGATATAAAAGAATTCAGTGATATTCTTGTGAAACAAAAATATATATACAGGAAAACAGTGATGTACAGCAGTGCAGATTAATATATTGTTCAGGATCGATATTGCCATATCTCAGCATCATAGTAATAAAGAATATCATCATTGTATATATATCTATTACTATATCAGTAATAAATATATATGTATATTCTGATTAAATATATGTAATATATTCAGTATGATAAGAAAATTTAAAAGGCATAAATCTGATCTCAAATTTAACAATGACAATTAGTGAAGTTAGTTTGCAGGCTACGGTTTGATGTGGCAGGTGCTCTTATGATGTTACTATCGAAAGTGAAGAGACAATGTTCCCTAGGAGCACATTGATCTCCTGTAGGAATTGTGCGCCTTTGTACTATATGTGGAATTGTGTGAGAACTTTCTAGGCTAGTCCTATTTCACTTGGCCAAATTTAAAATGTGTTGTACGCGTCCATATACTTTGAAGCATAGTTGAAAAACTGGAACTAGACAATAACTCGACTGACCCAATTTTTTTGAAAAACTCGGACTCACCAAAATTTCAGCAAAACAATCGGCACTTTTATTGAGCATTTGAAAATATACAATTTCCTATGTTGCATGGGTACTCATACCCATACCCCTGGGACGCGTACCAACTACTGGTACACATACCCAAGTACCGGGCACTTAGTGGGTATTCAGTGGAGACCATCATAGCTAAGGACCTTGATGAAGATTTCTGATTTTTGTTTGCATATTAGCTTGTTGTTTATCAAGATTAATTCAATATGTAATCAGTTTGAAACTTTGATACAATACTGATTAATACTAAACTTTATCACTGTTCATGTCAAAAGTTTATCATTTGCAATATGCCATTGTTATATGATTTATGATCTTGTTCATGTTTAATGTTTTTCTTCTCTGTTATGCATCTAAACATTTAGCATGTATTATTATTACAAGCATATTGCAAATATGAAACTGAAAACAATACATTGCATCTACAAACTTTATCATTGTTTTTATTTTGAAAACTCATTGTCATGACTCATATTTTCAGATTTTCTATAAAATATTATTTATATTAAAATTTTTTTGACGTACCCAAGTACCTCCCTCCTTGTGCAACCTTGATAATTTCTTAAAATATTCTTAAGAACACACTTATATGCCAAATTTGTAGAACATATACTGATTTGAGTTCTCCATCATATATTAATCAAAGTTTTGAGTTAAATACATAGCAATTAGAACTTAGCAAATTAACATAGAATCATATACCAAAAAGCAAGTGCAACATTTGAATAAAATTGAGCTCAATTCACATTGAAGTCAAACTCCATGAATCAACTACAACTTCTTAATACATATTAAGTTCAAGTTTCAACATCGATGAAACATAGAAATCATAAATTGCATCTACAACTAAAGCTCAAAAGAGATTGTTGTTGTTGGGCGAGTGGTGTTGAAGTAGTTGCAACATCCTCAACAGGTGCCTGAATAGGTGCCTCAACATAAGCCTCTGATGGATGACCAAGCTCATGTTCCTCTTCATGTGCTGCATCTTCTGCATCCTAGTCATCTTCCTCCATCTCGAACTCAGCTAGGTGATTATCAGTCAAGAAAGGATCCACATCCACATCCACATCCACATCATCATCATCAGGAGTAGCAACCCAATTTGTTGAATATGGATCAATGTTATCCAAATCAATTGCTTCATGTGATGCTTGCACTTGCACCTTCTTTTCGTGCAATTGAAGGTTGTACCGCACATAAACCAAGTCATTCAAGCGCTTCTGAGTCAACCTATTGCGCTTCTTTGTGTGTATGGCCTCAAAAACACTCCAGTTGCGTTCGCAACTAGAAGCACTACAAGGCTGCCATAATATTAGGATGACAAGCATTTGAAGATTAGGTGTTTTGGCACCATAATCTTCCCACCATAGATTTGCAAGGATAAAAAAATGCTATTTATAATTTGGTAAAGATTCCAATAAACTTAATGAGTGAAATAAATGGTATAATAAAACTAAACGCATGTTCTTTTTTGCCTTGTTGCAAGGTGTCTCTCCTACGTTTGCAATCGGGTGAAGAAAATAATGGCCCACTGGCCTTCTTATAGCTTTGTAGCTCATCAAGTATAAGGTCTCGAAGGTGCTCATCATCAACTAATCTCTGAATACATGTGCCTAGGCTAACTTGAACATTTGCATATGCTCCGAAAGTGTTGGAGAAGTAAAACTTGGGGTTCAAGTAGTAGGCAAAAACATGAATATGTTGGTGGAGTTTTCACTTCCACCTCTGATCGATTATGTGCTATAGGGTTCATATTTGGCCTTGTTTGACCCATACAAGTGCTGAATGGCCTCTTTGGCCCTATCCATGGCCTCGTATAGATACCTAATGGGGTTTTTATCCCCATCTACCATTCACAGAACCCTCACCAATGGTTTTGACACCCGAACATAAAAATTTAACAAAAACCAGTGAATTGCAATATCTGAAAATTAAATAATAAATTATCAATCTAGGTTTGAAAACTTACATTGATGATCTCCTCCATCATCTTGGCAAATTTAACATCAGAAACAACCTTCACAACCTTCTCTGCTTCATTCTTCTGGGTACAAGGACTGTCCAACCATCTCTCACTCACAAGCATCCGCTTTAGGTTAGGCAATGTGGATAATATACTTTACAAGGTGAGAAAATTAGTAGCAAAGCTTGTGATCCTTGATCGCGCGAAATCCTTACCATCAGTGTGCTCCCTCATAAGACTCAGGACCCATGTGTGGTTGTAGATGTACTTTGTGATATTCCTTCCATCATCAACCACCTTCTCCACCCAACTCAGTTTCCCTGGGTCCTCAAGTAGCAAGTCAAGACAATGCAACACAAGGGCTCCAAAAAAATGTGGTATGTCTAACCATCAAAAGTTTATTGGCTGCCACATATGCAGATGCATTATCAGTCACAATTTGGACAACATTACCCACTACCACTTTCATCACCACCTCATACAACATGTTGCACAAAGTCTTTGAATTTTTCACTTGTTTGGACGCATCAATTGATTTTTGAAATACTAACTGTCCCCCTAAAGAAGTCAAAAAGTTGATGAGCATCCTATTCCTACCATATGTCCAGCCATTGGATATAATGGTGTAGTCTTTCTATTCCCAAATTCTTCTTTGCTCTTCCACAAGTTGATGAGTGTTTTGGACCTCATCCCGCAACAACGGCCCACTCACCTCATAACGAGTTGGGGCTTTGAACCCCTTACCAGATATGGTCACTGCAGTGACCAGTTGATCCCAATATGGACTACATAAAGCATTGAAGGGAATATTGTTGTAGTACTAAAATCTTGCAACCGCCACCTTTGTCTGTTGGTGCATCTCTTTGTTCCATGCAGTGCCCTGCAATTCGGGTTGAGCACTAGGAGTGTTTTGTGGAACCTAAAACTCTGATATATGCCCCCACACTTCCTGATCCTCGTATTTGTGGCCCAATGGAATAAGAATCCCCCACACTTGTTTGCGACCCTATAGAGCTGAAATCTGGCATAGGGGCTGCCATTGCCTCTGCTGTCCTCTTTTTTCCTGCCTTCTTTTGTGCATATGCTTCAATGCTTGCTAATGCCTCCCTCATAACCTCTTTGAGACAGCCATCACATGGTGCAATATCACGACATTCAATCCTTGCAAGGTGATATTTTAGTTGGCCTATGCCCCCACTCATCTCCTTAGGGAAATGGTTACATTTGACATCTCCTCGATTTGGTCTTGGTGTCCCATGTTTCCATAAACTGTCCCTCTTTCTACCACCAGCTATTTTCTACTGTTACTGGCAATGCAAGTCTGCAAGTCCAAGGATAAAGAATCAAATATTAGATAAGTCTGAGATCAAATATTAGCCAAGTCTATGAGTATGAAGTTATGAACTATGAAGTAACTGAGATCAAAATTTATCATTATCAGACTTTTAAAGAGGTCAGTCACCAAATAATTGTCTGAGATTAAATATTAGCTAAGTCAATGAAGTAACCGAGATCAAATTTTTTCAAAATTTTAAACAGGGCTGTCACCAAAACTCAAAACCAAATAGTTGTCTAAGTCAGATCAAATATAAACTAATTGAGATCAAAATTTATCAGACCTTTAAAGAGGCAGTCACCAAATAATTGTCTAAGTCAGATCAAATGTTAGCTAAGTCAATGAAGACTGAAGTAACAGTTAACTGAGATCAAATGTTAACTCAGTGGGAGTCAAAAGTACAGAAAGTAGAATGGCAGCATGGCTATCCATAAGTGCTGAAGGGACTCCAACAACCAAGGGTGAGAAACTAAATCTAATACAACTTTTAGCAAACATCTGTATTGCAAATTGTGAGTTTGATTTTGAACATTTGAAGGCTTAATTACTTCCTACTCACAAGGAGGATCAGAAATATAAAATAATAAATTTTCAACATACTGTGCAGTTGCACTATATCATTGATGTAAATCACATAACTGAAAGATGTCAAATTTCAATAACTACCAGTGCAAACAGAGGAATGATTGAATATGGTGGAGAAACAAAAGTTTTCTGAGAACTGAGGAATGAGGATATTGAGATTTGAAAGTCACTGTAGATTTTCCAACTGTCTTCTTTGATATGACCACAATTATTGTGATCTTTGGATTTTTAGTGTAAAAAAACCAAATTTTTACATGCTTTCTGATCCAAATTGGATCAAAAAATGAGTTAATCACATTGTGTTTGTGCGGAAGTAGAGTGCAGTGTGAACTTAAGATGTTTTTGGCATTATTGAACAAAAATGTCCATGAAAATAAATTAAAAAAAAACTTGGAGTCAAAGGTGCAGAGTCCAGGCTGCAAAATGTGACTGAAATCAAGTGGTCGAGACTGAAGTTTGAAGTCGCGTTGGTATTTGCAGTTGCGTGCGGCATTTGTATTTTCTGGCGGTGGTGCTAAAAAACCTCCTTGCATCTGAAGAAACAATAAAAACAAAATTATAAATTGCTTTTGCTTTATAAATTTTTTGTTTTTAGGTTTCCCCTTTTTTGGTGCCGATTTTTATGCCCTAAACGTGCACATTTTCACAAATTTTTTGCTAAAAAATTGCCGTGCAAAATTTAATAGCTTGAAGCCGAGTTTAACAGTGATAATATCATTTCATCTTCTGACGCGCTATATTTCACGATTTTAGCGATATATCGCTGGTTTTTTCAACCATGCTGCGAAGATTGCGCACAGATGACCACTGGAATCAGATAGGGCTACATTGGATTATGCTATGTGTGTGAGCTCTTGGACCTGGCTCACTATATGTTTGTTTTAGGTCATGCTGAGAGTTGACTTGCAGATGCAGTAATCTTTATATCTGGACGACCTGTGTAATTGTAATGAGTGATGTATTTATATTTATAAGGGTCTAATAAATCCTCTCTAAAGGTGTGTGTGGAATCAGACAGGTCTACATTGGATTATGTTATGTGTGTGAGCTCTTGGACCTGGCTCACTATATTTTTGTTTTAGGTCATGCTGAGAGTTGACTTGCAGATGCAGTAATCTTTATATCTGGACGACCTGTGTAATTGTAATGAGTGATGTATTTATATTTATAAGGGTCTAATAAATCCTCTCTAAAGGTGTGTGTGAAAAAAAGTGTTGATGTGATATGTACTCTTGAGGATACAAGCTCATGTAGGTTAAAAGAAGATTTAGTAGATGTACTTGAAGCTAAAGATTAATTAAAGAGTAAGTAGTCAGATTCTGAATCAATCAGAAAACCAGAAGGTACATCATTCATACTTGTTGAGATTGAAGTCCTTGCACTGGGCAGAAGATGCCAATGTAATCCATGGGTTGGTACTCACATATACAATCTGAGACTGGTGTCTCCAGTGTGTTGTTTCTTACTTATTTTAAGTGCTTCATTATTATTGTGAGGTTGATTCTCACAGTGATTTTTTCCCCATCTTGGGTTTCCACGTAAATCTGGTGTTCTTGTGTATTTGTAAATGGTTGCTTACTTTATCGTTCTTAGAGTTTGCTTAAGAGCTGCATTGAAGTGCCAAGGTTAAGGTCCGAAAAACATCATCAATGTTAAATTAAGTATAAAGTTGCATATACTGATTCAACCCCGCCCCCCTCTCAGTATACTGGGTAAAATTTGTGGTGGAAGATGTCAAGATCATCACCAAATACATTTTCAATCACCTTCAGATACTTGATGAGAGATTAGGCTAAGGGGAAAGAACTTGTGCAAGCTAGTGCTACCTGATTTGCAACTAACTTTCTAATCTTGTAAAGGATATATAGTGCACTAACTCCTTTGAAGTAGATGTTTGTGAACTAACAGTGGATGGATTTTTCTTATTCAAAGAAGACAATGGAGAGACACTTTTTTATGGCGCCTTTCCAAAGAGCACTGAAACTTGTGCGAGCTAGTGCTACCTGATTTGCAACTAACTTTCTAATCTTGTAAAGGATATATATAGTGCACTAACTCCTTTGAATTAGATGTTTGTGAACTAACAGTCGATGGATTTTTCTTAATCAAAGAAGACAATGGAGAGACACTTTTTTATGATGTCTTTCCAAAGAGCACTGATGGAGTGTAAGATAAATAATTAACATTGAAGGTAATTTAAGGCAGTTACTATTTAACTAATAATTATTTACTTAAAGTGATTTTTGCTTAAGAGTAAAATATTAGTATAATTGCTTTATGGTTAAAACATAAAATAATAATTATAGGAATTTGCCAAAAGCATTTGGTCAATATCATTTATAAAAAGGGAGGATCGGAAAGGAGAAAGCATTTGCGAAATTTATCTCAGAGATTATTGGAGAGCTTTGGATTTTAGAGAGTTGGAGGACGGAAAACCTTAGACTTGCAGGGTTCGATGAAAACCCAACCTGATACTGGTGGTGTATTCACGGCAGAACTCACACTTTGGGCTTCAACAATAAATTCACAATGTTTCTGTGAAGGCAAGTTCACAGAATATTCTTTTATTTTCAGAATAAAGATTGTTTCAGACTTTCAGATATTTTGTTCAGATAATTGGACCAGAGAAATATTAAAGATCTTTGATAAATAGTATATAATTTACTGGATGACTGGTTGTTGTCTTTCTGAAGATTAATTGATCAAGAGATTTAATATTTTAATGGGCTTCAGCATTCAAAAGGGAAGTGATAATATTGGTGTATTTAGGAGTGGCTAATAGCCTAATACTTTGACTTGGCATGATGTTTATGGAGGGTTCAGTATGCTCATCTTCCTGGGCCTCATGACAGAGACCATTGTGGTGGAAGGATGATATGTTCAGGGCAGACTGAAACATATCCTCTCACTGGACTGCAGCTGTATGAACATCCAGAACTGTGATTGTATGAAAGAGTGCTGCTGTATGAACACTCAGAACTGTTCTTGTATGAAGGCCAGGAATAATACTCTGTTATTGTAATTTGGTTTCTCTCTCTTTGAGTTTATATGTACTGTTTCTCTTCAGTTCAAATGCATTTTCTTATGTCTGAGTGAAAGAACTCTGCTCAATAAAATTCAACAAGTATCATTTCCTCATATTGTTTGTTGAGTATGAATTTGTTACATGATCATTGAATAATGAATGCTAATCCACATTATTAAAACTTAAACCGCTAACAATTTTTGCCATATCAACAGTATGGAAACTGGCAGCAGTTTACATGCAAAGTGTTAGGTAAAATGTCAAATGAGTTAATGAAGAGACAGTGCAATGATGGTGCAAAAATTTGGGTGAATTAAAGGATGTTGATGAGAAGGTTATTGAGGGCCTCTCAAAATGCGTTGAGATGGTGTTGAGCGAGGTTGAGGTCAAGGACTTTAATATGGAGAGCAGCAAAAAGACAAGTGACAAGTGTGTTGATGGGAGTCTCTTAGCTTCACAACTAGCTATCCAAGATAGAACCACCAAATCACTAGGTGACAAAAAACTTGTCTTATTTTATTGCCCTTCAAAATTTGAAATCTTTGATGTGTACAATTATTTTTACAAACTTGAATGTTTTCTTTGCAATTACTAGTGGGAAGATTGGGGTGGGAAAACCTTGAAAGGATGAGTCTACGAAAGCTGGCCCTTTGAATTTTGTGCTAACCTTGTAGCACTTCTGGATGTGAGTGCAAGTGGAGCTTATTTGAGGCCATTCACACAAAGGTGCGACAAGTTGACGTAAAAATGCTTCCATGACCTCATCATCATGCAATATGTCCTTTGCCTTCACTCAAAAGAAGTGGAGGGAACATCATGCCATCGACCATATAGTGATTGGATAGTGTAGAATGACTGCCCTATGTTTACAAAAAATAAGATTGCTGATTTTGAGAGGCAAGCAAAAGATGTTGCCTAAGAAGTAGAAGCAGGAGGCATTGGATTGGATGACATCATGGCTAGCAATGATGTTGACCTTGAGGAGTCATTATCTTTTAGTTCAAGAGTGGAGCCATAATCAACTACGAAGAGTTGGACCCCAGCAATCACTGGGATGTTAATTGGAATAGATAATTTTTAATTATGGTAACTTGCATGGAATAATAATTTTTGATTACGGTGTTCGACCATCACAATGTATATTATATTATTGGCCTTTGTATTTGCATGTTGATGCTATATTGCACTCTTGTTTTATTCAAATATAACATAAGAAAAAGCTTCCCCAAAGTTTTATAGTCACATTTGATATGCTGTGTAACTATATTTTGCATGAAATTAATTTTTTTAATAGAGAATTTAAATTTTTTAAAAGTTATTTGAGTTTGCTAAGTTGCAAAGTTCGAGTCAAAATTGCATTTACCGAGTTTTAGTGAGTTGTGATTTTCTGACCTATGCCTTAGCTTACCTTCGCTCAAAATTGATTTCGTTGTAAATGTTGATATTTTAGGTTGAGGATTTTCTATTCTTCCACTAACATCTTCCTACTTGCTAATTGAGCATTACAAGTTACCTTGTTTGAGTTTACCAAGATTCCTGACCAACTTATATGCTTTGTATAGCTAAGGATTTGTTCCTCTTAAACTTGGAATACCCATTTTTCACAAGGTTTTCAAAAGTTGAAATGCTTAATCATAGCTAGTAGATACCCTTTAGTAATTCTAGTCTTTTTTACTGCCGTTATCAATCTGTAAGGGTAACTAGTAAGATGTTAGAGTTATTAGTTCTTGTCTCAAGCTGGATTCCTTACCTTTGTATACTCATTACTCCAACAATTTTCTAACCTTGACTCTTATAGTTTGTGTCACATAGCCCATGCCAGGTCACTAAAAATTTATTTAAACTAAAATTTGATTTTTGTACATTTAACAAGACTTCACCTCTAAAGTTATCTATGTTCCAACCTTAAGTCAATTCAGATATTAGTTTCTATATCTCACAATATTTTAATTAAACTATACAATCTAATTATGCTGGTTAGGCTCTCTTTGTTGATTGTATGGAAGCGTTCACCTTTAGGATTATTGGCAGTCGAGTGACATTCAAAGTAAAGTCCAAGCCATAAATGATCCTTTGTGCACCTTTGTCTTCACTGTTTGCATTTTAATTTCCCTAAGTTTGTGGTCTCACCTTGGTTTAGTGAACTCCAGTTTATCAAATGGCCATGCTCATTGAAGTCTCGTACATCCACAAATTCTAATTTGGATGCTCATGCCTTCCTCTTTTAATGTGCGCGATATTGGGTTTTTGGGAAAAAAAACTTTTCAAAAATTCAATGTTTAAATGAATTAATTCTCACAATTAATTGGAAAATCAATTTTTTAACCATACAAAGACTTAGGCTCTTTTGTTTATTTAATTTACTTGCAATTTCAAGTTTAACGGATCTTTAATCAACTACTTCTATTTTCTCACATACCCAAGCTATAAGTGGTTTATGAATATATAATTGAAACTTCTTTCAAGTATTTAATTCTTTGAATTCTTTCATCAAACTATGTTTCAGATGATCACCTTCTCAATAAACATATTATAATTCAAAATAGCCCATACTTCATGAACTAGAGCTATAGGCTTGGTCACATTCTCCTAACTTTTCATCTTTCCCTCTATACTTGAAAGACCACTGGCAAACAACTCATCAGTAGCACCTGTCAATAGTATAAAAATGCATAGCAATATAAATACCATCTAGTCAAGCATAATAAATTCATCATGTGCATTCTGAGCAATTGAATGATTAATTTAATTAGTCATCATCCAATTATAACAACTAGAATAATACTCATTTGGCATGTCCAAATCACACCAGGATGGGTTAATAAATTAAGTATTTGAAAGCAATAATTTGGGGTATGATATTTTTCTCATTAAATATATTACCTAAATGCTTTGTGCTTTAGAGTTATATTTTCTCAGTTTACAAGCATATCAAAAGAAGTTTTGCTTATTTTGTCTTACATAAGTTAGTAATTACTTAAATTGTTTTTAGCCAACAAAATAGTATTTTGAATTTTCTTAGGAAAAATAGTTTCTGGATATTCAAATACTCAGTCAAAATGTTATTAGAAGATTAATTACTTTTCTGTTTTTGTTTCAAATATAGAAATAATAAACAAATAACTAGTAAAATAATTTATGCAAGTTAATGCCGCAGAGGCGCTGCTATTGACTGTATGCCTCTATGTTCAGGTTTAGTTATAATTATACATAATAAAGAAGACTAATTACTAAAGTTTTGTAATATTCCCCTTGGATTATTACCCAAAATTTTGCACTCTCTCAGAGAAATTTGGTCAAACAGTTTGCTTGTAATTTTTGAGGCTGTAAGAGTATTGTGTTTAAACTGTTTCTTTGCTCATAAATGAAGATAAACAATGAACATTGATTGGTTGAATAATTAAAAAAAACATTGACGCAGAACTGAAATGGATATTTTTTCTTCTTATTAAGCATTAGCTGAAGAAATATTACAAGCAGATTTACAAATCTATCCTCCTTGTATTGCAGAACTTGGAAAGTCATCAATCTGAAATAGATACAGCAGCTTGAAAACTTTAGTCCTCTTTTTCCAATTATGTGCTTCCTGTAGCTTCTATGCTGGATGTGTAATTGTGTGCCATCCCTGAAGTCAGCTTATAATATCTCACACAATGCACGAAACTCATGGGTCAGTGAGTTTGACTCAAAAACTATACAGTTGAATCCTGATAGCAATATCACAACAGAAATATGTGCACTAAGGAAAAGCTTCTCAACATAAAGAACAACACAGTGGCTGGCTTAAACTCTAATACCACACGCCAGTAACATACAAATGATTTTTCAGATTGAATAGATGTCATAAATACCCAAATGCTTGAGAGTTAAGAGCCTGCACTTAGGGAATGAGTACAAACATTTAATAATGGAAGCCCACAATATCATAGAGGAGGTGGTGTCTCTATAATACTGAAATACATCTTAAATTTCACACTTAACTGCCCTGTAAGGCATCCAACAGGTCCAGAACTTATGTTTAATGATATGCTCATAATGAAGAATTTATCAATAAAAATGTTCACGGCATGAATGTAAAACCCATCGACTTAAAGAAATAACAGCCACACCCAAGCATAGGATACCCACGTCCAAAGAAAGAACTCATGCTAGACAAAGAAGCCACACCAAGAATATTAAATTTGCAAGACAGCTCCGGATATGAGCAATATGATGTCTTCCCTTCTTACCAAAGTTTCAACAATATAATCAGTATATTTGCATTAAATTGATTTTAGAGATTTCTTCACGCTGAATACTTGAATCATATTTATTCACATTGCCAATATAATATTATAATTGCTCGAGTTATATCCCTATGTTGAGCACTGAAAATGCATCCATATAGCTGGTTCGCTGGCAAAGAGAAGAGCCCAACTCTTCTTATAAACTAATATATTTCTAACAACACTTTATTTCCCATAGTAAGAAGCTTATTTTTTACTACTCAAGAATGTATAATCGGCTCCTCCAATAATTAAATCGATTCAACTATTCATTAGCCAATAGAAGCAAAGGGCAATCATTTCGTTATCACAAATATCTTCAACTCTCAATAACCTCTAGTTTAATGTTTGCCACATGAATACCTGAATCCCATGTGCTGCAAATGTGTCTCAGAATGAGACATAAGAAATTTGCTAAACTTATCTGTGAATGCATCAAGACATACTTGAACGTTGAAATGATGTCTGTAAAGCCCTTTGTGAGATTCTTGACTTAAACCTCCAACAATTTGAATAATGTAGCACAAGTGTGAATCTTGGAATAAATCCACCTTAGAGATGGAATTGGGTTTTCATCCAATCCACCAAAACCCAAGGGTTTCTGTCCAAGGGCATGCTGAACCAAAAGCCAAAAGCTCTCAAGCTCTCCATGGGAAAATAGTTAAACCAAGCATGTTGAAATGAGTCCCATTCTGCCTTTTTTTAACCCTCACAAGCAGCTTTTGGAAAACCTTTTAAATTCCCCGGTCTTTTTATTTTTAAACTATAGCCAATGGGAAATAATATAGTGACCCTCTTTTAATTCTTCATTGACATAAAAATAAGTCACTTTAGTTCTTTAAAATAATTAAATACAAATACTTTTGAAAGGCTTACTTATTCAGTATTTAATTACTTTTATGACTTTATTAAATAATTAAAATAAGTAGTCATTAATTTTTTTTTTTTTTCGACAACATAATTTTAATCTTTTAATAATATTCTGAAGTCAAAATAAAGGGGACATTACAGTCCTCCCCTCCCAGAGAATGCTTGTTCTCAAGCAATCCCAACTTAGCCCCAAGATCACCATGTTGAACCAAACTGAAATTGAGTATGATCCTAGTGTCCCAAGTCAACCATGAGTTCTGCTGCACCATCTACTCCAAGCATTGCGACACCCATTGGAGAGACCTCCTGAAACCCACTTGAAAGATGAGCAATCCAAAACTGCTAAAATTCACTCAACTCGTTAGAGAATTTCCCTATGAAGACTCAATCCAAGGTTCCATAGGAGGAAGCTCAAGAAAGTCATCATAAATTATCTCATTCCCAACACCGCGCACTTTCCCAAAATAATTGTTGCTAAAAACTAATCTGCTGTTCCAAACATGAGTGCAATCTGAATACAAGCAATAATATTGATTTGGTGCCCAAACATCCAACCAACCCATAAATTGATTACCCAAATCAATCATTTCTGTCTGAGACTCAAAACTACGTCTGCCATTAAGCTGATTAGACTGAAAGTGCTGAAATTTGGAGCTGTGCAAATTTGAATTTTCCTATGTTGTACAAGGACGCATCCCCTGGGCTGGTACCTCTGGTCCTGTACTGGGGATGGTATGCGGATGCAGGAACAACTTTTCAAAGTACCATTCTTGTCCCTTTTGCATGCAGAAATCTGGAAATGTTTCCGGGATGCCTCTGGGAGTGACTGGGGATGTAGGAGACAACTAGAAGTCCCCGGGATAGCCAGGGATCCCCTAACAATCCCGTGGATTTCTGGCTGTCCCCTTTGTCCTAGGCCACTTTTGGACAACAGAAATGAAAAAAAAGCACATTTTTTTACTTCAATAAAAGGCTGGATATTGATGCTTTCATTACTGTTGTTACTTAGATAAGTAGTTGCACATACAGATCATTCTATGAATTCTATAATGCATCGAATCCTCATGCATTGCCTGCAACATATCTATTTTGATCCAACGCTTTAGCTACAACATATCAATTTCAATCCAACATTACAGATGTCCTTTTCAGGTTTGACAGGGTGTGTTAAAAAATCTCATCAAATGATCTCAAGAAATCAGTGTCGCTGATTTCCCTTTGTATTTGCTGGCATCAAGGGTCCAAAATCATTATTTATTCCCTAAAATAGTTTTGGTTTGTTATGAACATTCATCAAACTTCCACCTGATGGTTGACAAGCTGCTTTGGTTATCCCTAAGATTTTAAAGCTTTATTTAGTTTTTAATACTTTGTGTATGTTGCATGGAGTTTCCAGGACAGGGATGGCAGGGGACGGCGTGATGTGTTTGGAGGATGGAAGCCTTTGTTTTGGGGAAAACAATTAAAAAATAGGGAAAATTATAAGAAATATAAGAAATTCAATTATTAAATTTTAAGGCATTTGTCATACACATTGTGAAACCATACTATGTAACATTAGAGCTGAATTTAGAATTCACATGAGAACTGACAAAATGTTTCATTGTTTTCATTGTCAATGTGCATATACAACAACAGGCCAAAAGGCTACAACTACATCAAAACGTAGAAAATCTGATAGACAATAGGCCTATCTAAGTCACAAACAGCAATGAAAGCATAATACATATGCACATTGACAATGAGAGCATTTGAGTTTTGTTAATTTGTTTGTTGATTCTCATGTCAATCCTCAATTCAAGTCTAATGCTATGTATTAAGCTTCTACATTGTCTTTGATGGATGCTTTATCAATGTTATTGTATGCATATTTGAAATTTCTCTATATTTTAAAAATTCCCCTTTTTTTAACAACTGTGCCTTGCCGTCTCTAAAAAAATGGCCCAAATACACCCTGGTACTGGAAACATGTCTTGACGTCCCTTGCTGTCCCTGCAAGACATCCCTGCAAGACATCCAATAGGTCCAACACTCATGTTCAGCGATATGCGTTACAGTGAAGAATTTATTAATAGAAAGCTTCACACCATGAATGTAAAACCCCTTGACTTGAAGAAATAATGCCCATGTCCAAGCATAGGATTCCCACGTCCAAAGAAATAATTCACACTAGACAAGAAAGCCACGCCCGGAATATTAGATGTGCAAGACAGCTCCCATTATGAGCAATATGGCATCGTCCAGTCTTACCAAATTTTCAACAATATAATCAATATATTTGCATCAAATTGATCCTAGAGATTTATTCATGCTGAACAATTGAATTACATTTAATCACACCACCAATATGATATTATAATCGCCCAAGTTATATCCCTATCTTTGAGTGCTAAAAATGTATCCATATAACTGACCAAGACAAGAGGCTAACATTTCTTATAAACTAATATATTTTCCATAACACTTGCCCATTATAAGAATCTTATTCTTAATATCCAACAGCATTTAATGAGCTCCTCCAATAATTAAGTTGAATCAACTATTCATTAGCCAATAGAAGTAAAGGACAATCATTTCATTATCTTTTGTAATTTTTGCCAAATGAAACCCTGAATCTTACGTTCTGCAAATTTGTCTCAGAATGAAACTTCATAAATTTTTGTTAAACTTATCTGTTGAATGCACTGAGACATACCTGAAATGATGTCTGTGAAATCCCTTTTGAGATTCCTGATTGAAACCTCCAACAATCTGAATAATGTAGCACAACTGTGAATTCTGGAGTGAATGCACCTCAGAGATGGAATTGCAATTTCGTCCAATGCACCAAAACCCAAGGGTTTTCATCTTAGGGCTTGTTGAACCAAAAGCCAGAAGTTCTCTAGCTCTCCAAGAGGAAGTAATTAAATGAACATGTTGAAGTGGTCACATTCTACCTTATTATAACTGTCTGAAGAAGCTTCTGGAAAACTTTTCAAATTACGCTCTTTTTAATTTTAAATTTTGCCAAAGGGAAATAATAAAGTGACTCTTTTAATTCTTCATTGACATAAAATAAGTCATTTTAGTTCTTTAAAATAATTAAATACAAATACTCCTCAAAGGCTTAGGACTTATTTAGTATATAACTACTTTTATGACCTTATTAAATAATTAAAATAAGTCGCCATTAATTTTTTTATTTTTTCAACAACTTGTAGTTTGGGTCATTTAATAATATTCTCAGGTCAAAATTAAGGGGATGTTACAATTTTTTATTTGGATCTACAGCGAAAAGATGACCATGTTACAATAAATGACGACAGATGATATAATTGAGTTGGCAAGCATGCAAAATATAAAACTGTGTTATAAGTAAAGTCCTCATTCCATAGATGTTTAAAAATTGAATAATTATGCTTTTTTTAATGGTCTTTTAAACACAATTACATTTGATGAACTTAAAGTTGCAACTTCCTGCAGACAAATTAAGTCTCAATGTTCAAGTAGAGCGAGAATAAAGCATTCCTTTGTCAAGAGTGAATAACTCAAATTGAGTTTTTATTGTCTCCTCCTGTTTCATAATTTGAAATGCAAAAAGAGTTATCAGAAGTGAGATTATTTGAGAAGTTAAGATGCATCAGTGAAAGAAAGAGTAGTCATCTGAAACTAAAGTTTGAAACTCAAATTGAGTTTTTATTGTCTCCTCCTGTTTCATAATTTGAAATGCAAAAAGAGTTATCAGAAGTGAGATTATTTGAGAAGTTAAGATGCATCAGTGAAAGAAAGAGTTGTCATCTGAAACTAAAGTTTGACTTTTGTTGATTATATCCACATAGTGTCACAAATTAAGTGACATTGGCATTTTATACAACTATTTTTAGGTCATGGTTTTATTGTACAGGCAATAAGTTTTCTTAGATCAAATAAACTATTTGGTTAAAAAACACAGCCATGTCTTAGAACAATATTGTCTATTCCTAATTTAGGCCTTTTTGATCTACATTTAAATTAACCAGATGATGTTGATGTGTCTGCAGTTTTAGCGGGAATCAGTTTAACTGTTCAAAATTGCCGCATACCTGTGCTTCGATTTCCTCTTCAAACTCAGGTTTAATTTCTTCTATCATATAATTCAGCTGTGGGAACCTACCCAACATTTTCACTTTTTATTTTCAGAACTACACAATTTCTGTTGTGGCATCTAAAATCTTGTTTTCTTTAAATTGCTTGACAGGTTCCTCAAAGAGATCAAAGATTGGAATACTGGCTGGAAGTATTGGAGGAGTTGTAGTTATAATTTTGGGTCTAGGTTTAGTTTTTCTTTTGTTACAGGGTCGACACCGAGGATATAAGCGAGAAGTTTTTGTAGATGTCTCAGGTGTCACTTCTTGACATTGCCCCCATTTTTAAAACTGCTAAGGCCTTTGCATGGCGTTAAGATTTTATAATTGACATCTTTTCATTTTGTTTCTGTAAATCAGCATAAATCGTACTTCTACAGGCAAAAAATAAATACAATGTTGAATTACAATAATCATTTTTCAAAGTGTATGTCCAGTGTAAAGCATTTTTTAGAGCCATTGTACAGTTTCTTGGATGATTCCTTTGATTTTCTTTGTTTTACTGAAACACTTGTATGGTAGAGACAGCTTGATTTAGGGTAACTTTTTATACGGGAGGAGCAACCAAACCTAGAAATTGGTGCTTGCTGATTAGAATATACATTTCTATATTCTAGTCAAACTGAAACCAAGGTTTACTTCTCTCTCCTCTTTGAATAACAGAAGAAAGAGAAGCTGTATTTTTTGGAGGACCACTTTTTATGCCATGAGCTAACATGCCTTATGAAATGCTCAAAAATGGATTTAATCCAATTGAAGAGCTGCCACAAGGGGTCTAGCATGGATTCGGCTGTTTACTCCCCAAAAAAAGAATGTTGGGAATATAATGCCAGCGAAACAATTGGGAGGAACCTTGGAGACTTAATCTATACATTTGATGTCACACTAGATGAACTGTTACCAACAATGCAAAAAATCTTGTAGTCTGGATCTAGAAAACACATTATTGAATAAACTTTAAGCTCTGAATGTTGGAGATGACACAGAACCAACTCATACATCATTAAATATCTTTAAATTCAGGCTATGTCATGAACATGGATACTTTTGAGAGATTGTAAATTTGTCTTGCTAAAAGAACACTTGGCTACGCAATTACATTAGCCAACAGAGAAATAAGTCAAGAAGAATCTACGACCCCCACTGAAGCATCTGATCAAACGAGTGAGCCAGTGATTAACAACTATATTGAAAGAGGATCAAGGTAAGAAAATTACCTGTAATCTCACAAGAGGAAAGCAATTTTCCCCCCTCCCCAATCCTTTATAATCCTCTAGTGTTAATCTTAGAAAACAAGGGGGTAGAAGGGAATTTGGGTGAAGGGTTTTAGTAGGACTAGGACACAGAAGTGGAGACTTAAAGAAGGTTCATATAAAAGGTTTTGCTTGGTCTATATATTTAGCAGGCTCTAGAACGAGAAATAAGCTCAGCCAATCTACTGAATACTGAAAATGCCGTGTAAAGCATGGTGCACATTGATGGAAGAATCACTAGATAATATGTGGGATAGAAAATTTGAGGGAATAGACATTGGCAAACTATAGAAATAGAAGATAAAAACATAGTTGCATGGTGACGGGGGTACTTGGGTACTTTGGAGATGGGTATGGGTACTAGTATGGCTTTTTTTTCAAAATAGGAGACGGGTACTTGGAGATGTCAATTTTTAAAAAATTTAATTTAATAATTTATAGGAAATCTGAAAATATAATAACATTGAGAATTCAAAACAAGAACAGTGATAAAGTTTACTATCTACTGAATACTGAAAATGCTGTGTAAAGCATGTGTGCACATTGATGGAAGAATCACTAGATAATATGTGGGATAGAAAATTTGAGGGAATAGACATTGACAAACTATAGAAACAGAAGATAAAAACATAGTTGCATGGTGATGGGGGTACTTGGGTACTTCGGAGACGGGTATGGGTATTGGTACGGCTTTTTTTTCAAAATAGGAGACATGGGTACTTGGAGACGTCAATTTAAAAAAAAATTAATTTAATAATTTATAGTAAATCTGAAAATATAATAACATAGAGAATTCAAAACAAGAACAGTGATGAAGTTTACTATCAAACATTAACTTTGAAGATTAAGTACACATTTTGAAATGTCATACAATCATTGTATCAAAGTTTCAAACTGATTAGTGACTACAGATTGAAATAAGCTTGATAAACAACAAGCTGATACGCAAACAAATAACTGAAACAAAAATCAGAAATCTTAATCAAGGTCATTAGCTATGATGCTCTCCACTGAGTACCTAGTATGGGATACACGTATCAGTACCTGGTACGCATCCCAGGGGTATGGGTACAAGTACCCATGCAACTAGGATTAAAAACAAAAGGAACTGACTGTAATCAGTATGGACTTACTAAGCTGTACTATCCCCCTTTTGAAATTGCCCTAAATCTTTCTTGCCCAAGCTAACTTTCTCTCTTTGGATGCTAATCACCATTCTCTCGGATGAGTGTTATTGCTCAATGATGTGATCTTCCTTGATTGATGCCTCGAGGTATGGTGAGTGATGTTTGATAAGCCCCCTTCAATGCTTGGAGTTAATCATCATTTAAACTTAATTGGTGGGAGGGTCACCACCTTTCATAAGGATTGAGTCACCACTTTTCATTGTTTCCTTTCAGAAAAATATATTATTCCTCAAAATGATTTCCCTTGGATCTCCTCTTCAAATAAAATCTTCTCCCCTTATATCCTCCAATTTGAGGGACAGTCAGAGCTCTTCACATTGGTCACAACCTTTCACAATTACTACCCTTCGAAAGGATCTCAACCCTTCATCATTGCTTCCCCTTTGACAGGGTCACTTCCTTAACTTCTTCCCATTCCTTTCTTGCTCCATTAATGCTTCCTTAATTCATTTTGTCTCCTTTCTTGTTGCTCGTAATCCATTTTGAGCTGGAAAGTGGGCCTAACCCCATCTTTCTGCTCATAATCCATTTGAGCCAAAAAGTGGGCCTAACCACAATCTTGCCGCTCATAATCCAATTCAAGTCAAATTGTAGACCCAACCCCATCTTTCCGCTCATAATCTATTTTGAATTTTTGAGCCAAAAAGTGGGCCTAACCCCAATCTTGTTGCTCATAATCCTTTTCGAGCTAGAAAGTGGGCCTAACCCCAATCATGTTGCTCACAATCCAATTCGAGCCAAAAAGTGGGCCTAACCCCATCTTTCTGCTCATAATCCATTTCAAGCCAAAAAGTGGGCCTAACCCCAAGCTTGCTGTTCGTAATCTATTTTGAGCCAAAAAGTGGGCCCAACCCCATCTTTTTCTCGCGATCCATTTCGAGCTAGAAAGTGGACCTAACCTCAATCTTGCTGCTCATAATCCAATTCAAGCCAAAAAGTGGGCCTAATACGAATCTTGCTGGTCATAATCCAATTCGAGCTAGAAAGTGGACCTAACCCCATCTTTCTTCTCATAGTCCATTTCGAGCCAGAAAGCGGGCCTAACCCCATCTTGCTACTATCTAGAGCCAAAAAGTGGGTCTAGCCCTGCCTTTCTGCTGCCATATGCTCATAAATGTGTCATATATTTGTTCCAATATGCTTCAAACATTTTCTTAATATGTCCCATAGATCTGCTTCAATATGCTTTAAAACAAATTTGAAATGCTCTTCATATTTTTGTACTCTAGGACTGCTTTAGATCTGCTCTAATATGCTTCGAGAGTCTGCCTATGAGGGCTCTTTTGATTTCCTCATAACCCTCTTTTACATTTGCTCTTAACTCTTGGATTTGTATCCTTTTCTTATAAATGCAACTTTGGCATGCATAAAGGGATCCATATTCTTCAACAATGTTATGATAGCTTGCAACAACTATAAGAAATATGAGTAGAGGCAAACAGAGAAGCTGCAAATAATTTAACTCAAATAATACGGTGCTTCACCTTTTTTCCACTCAAATACATTACATATATGTAGGAGTTTAAAATCCTAATTTATAGGAAACTTCATTAACAACTTACCTATTTATATTGAGTTGTTTCAACAACTCAACATACGTACCACAAAGAAAATAACCTTTTAAACAAACCTTGTGACTATTGATAATATTAAGTTGCTTCTCAACAACTTAATATTATGATACTTATTATTTTATGCATGCTAATATTCCTCACCTATGTGAACGTTAATTCTTAACACCCCCTGTTAGTGTGAATATGGGGAGATAGTACATCACAATACTTGATGACCACACTTAGTAGTTCACCAATTCTATAAGATAAGAGTAGGGACATACACATCTATTAATCGATCCAAGAATAGGGACTAACACATCTATCCAAGGTCTTATAGTAGGTTTGGATAGGGACAAACACATCTATCCAACATTAGTTATGAGTAGGGACGCACGTCTGCTCACAACAAGTATGATTGGGGACAAACACATCCAATCATAATCACCAACTTGTGTGACTGGGGATAGACACTTCCAATCACTACCTTGCGAATTGAGACAAACACATCATTCACTAACAACCAAGAAATGTGATTGGGGACATACACATCCAACCACAATATAAAAAGTTTGAGAACCAAGTCCTCGTCGTTGCGTATGCAACCATCATTGTAGATCAGTGTCACTCTAATGACAAATGATATGAGACGGTTGTTGCTGCCTCCTGTAAACCAATCTTGGCTTTTGTTGTTTTGGCACAAGTTGTTTTGTCACTAAAACAATTTTGCAACCTCATCATTGTTAGTCGGAAAGACTACCTTATTGTATGTACGGGTTATTATATTAATAAAGTATTATGTTAGCCTCGGTTGTTAGTGACCGAGAGGTTAGACAGTTCCGTCACGACGTTTCGGTCGTGGCCCTTCGGGTACTTTATATACCCTCTCGAAGGATGGACACGGGGGATATTATGGTATGATCATTACGATGTAAATGTACTTGCCAGTCTGGAATGATTAATGGAAGTATTTATTATTCTATGGTACATTCTGTGTTTATTATATTTCCTGTACTATGTCTGTGCAATACTAAGTTTACCCCAGCGGGTAAACATCTGGCACCGTTGCCTAGACATACTTGGGAAGAGAAGTGAGGAAAGGATTTATGCCCAATGTTTTAAATAAAGATAGAAATAAAAAGGCACGAGATGACGAAGGTGAGGCCGCACAGAGGACTGTGATCTTTGCGCAGCAACGTGAACGTCAGTATAGGCTGAGGCAACTTGCCAAGGACCAGCTTGCCGGAGGGTTGCCCGAAGGGAACCTCGGAAGTGGTACGGAAGGTGCAGAAGCTGACGGGGAACAGTTCATTTCGCTGGAGCGTCGGAGAGTGCGGAGTACTGAGGAACTACTCGAGGAAACACGATTGAGACAGGTTTTACTTCAGGAAGAGCGAAACCGGTTTGAAGATTTGACCCGTACACCACGTGCGGAGGACCGAGACCACGAAGGGAACCGTACGGTCGAAGGTGACGGTACTGGTACTGTCGGAGGTGCCAGTGACAGTACGACTGAAGGCGTTGCGAACGCATAGGCGAACCCTCTGTTGGCACCAAGGACTCCACACAGTACGGTCCCACTAGTCACACAACTACCACAAGGGCAAGTGCCACCGGTGAACACTACACAATACTCAAGGAGGAGGTAGTGTCGGAGTACCGAATCCCCCGCGGAGGCAACAACCTACCATGGCTGGGAGTAAGCAAAAAATGCCCAAGTTCACAGGCCAAGCGAAGGAGGATCCTATTCGGCATTTCCAGACCTGTGAGACTATGGGCTGCCAATGGAGTCACAGACTAGGATGAATGGATCCGACAATTCCCCGCGACATTGAGGGAAGGAGCCATCGACTGGTACTCGGATGTAGACAAATCAGGCCTGACGACATGGAATGATGTGAAAAAGGCCTTCCAGACAGAATTTCAGTTGTTAAGGGACGACAATGAGATTCTGGCGGAGATTTACAATACCAAGCAAACGAAGAGCGAGTCTGTCCGTGCCTACGGACGGCGACTGAAGGAACTTATCGGGAAGATGGAGTCCGCCCCAGCAGATGAACTCAAGAAGAGGTGGATCGTAGGGGGACTAAAAGCTTCCCTTCGGAAGAAAATGAAAATTGTGTAATAACCCTTACTAATAGGATCACTAAAATCTCTGATTTTGTGCTTATGGAATTTTGTCAAACACTTGGCATGCAATCTGAATTTATACTGCTGTAAGTAAAGATTGAATATGGAAATTGTTGAGCAACAAATCTACTCAACTCAATAATGCAAATCAGTGCCAATATATATATATTCATTCAATGAAGATATTGACTCCCTCACAACAGATTGCAACTTTTAGATTTTACAAATTATTTGGCTCCTTAGAATCTAAAATATGCTTGTGAGACACAAGGAATATTGTCAAACACTTCGTGTGCAACCTTCCAGCTTGCTGGTCTAATAATATCAGTCTGATATGTACTTTTAGATGACTATAGATAGCTTCCAATGCTTGAGAATCAACACATCAAAACATAAATTATCATCTAGATGCTTAAATGACACGTTGGACCCTTAACCAATGCATAGAGGTGGATTTTCAATGTTACATATGCACTTACAGCCAAGTGACATTTTGACAAACATTTGTCATGCAACTCAAGAACATCACGTAATTAGAATGCAGCCTTATCTCTCTATGCAATTGAAGCATTAAACTGATTTCAAGAATATTTATCAAATGGCCTAGTCTCTTGACTTTCAACTACAAGTTTCAGAATTTTCTGAGTACAAAGACAGCCATGATTTCATACATAAACAACATTAAAACTTATTGAAATAAGTGCCAAATGAACCTGAAATGAAGTGCCTAGGAGTGTGAATGAAGAAGCAATCAATATCACTCCACTTTGAGCCTTCCTCTTGCCAAATTGAATTTTTTTTCAAATTCGCCCCTGTTCTGATATGAATGCCAATAATAAATAAATGCAGCAATAAAAGGTCTCCAAATTCGTATAGAAATGATTGCCAAGACAATAGCAATTGATTCCTCAAATACCCATAACCAAAGGATGCCTCCAAGTGAAGTTGTGAACAAAAATGTGGGTCCAAGATGAAAATCGTAGTATGCTGGAAATGCCATAGAACTACTGAAATGGTCTTCAAATAATGCCAATGCAATCCTCTTGATTAATTGATGAAAACAAGTCTTTTGACAACCCAAATTCCAAATCCTCAATAAAGTCTGAGGACTTCAAAATATATCAAGACTCAGTCCAAATCTGAATACTCAATAATGCCCAGCATGAAATGGTTGAATACCACTTTCAATGTGTAACCCTTCAGAAGATATTTCACCTCCTCAGTTATGCAAACCCTTA
The DNA here is from genome assembly GCA_027943335.1 of Chamaecyparis obtusa. Classification (NCBI taxonomy): domain Eukaryota; kingdom Viridiplantae; phylum Streptophyta; class Pinopsida; order Cupressales; family Cupressaceae; genus Chamaecyparis; species Chamaecyparis obtusa. The sequence continues at coordinate 1,905,575 of BSBK01001376.1, read as the reverse complement.
GGAGTTTCCGTTCCTAAAGATCAGTTGAAAATTTGCAGACCTAGATGGTGCCACAAATGCTCCAAGATGAAAATGTAGTAGAATCCTCAAATCAAGCATGTCCAAAATGAGAGGCCAAGCCCTCTATTTATTCACTTTTCTAAGAAGTTACTAAGAACTTCTAGAAACATCCATTATAAAATCCCTTTATAATGCACTTTTATAATAAAAATAACTTTATAAAATAAAAAGTGCAACTCAACTTAAAATTATAACATGTAGGCCCCGCATAACACATAATAATAAAAAATAGGCTCCAAAACATCTCTCCAAGAGCAAATAAGACCATCCAATCTCCAAATAATCACCAAGATGACTCTCTCACCAAAGCCATCTGCCTATGAGAGTCCATGATAGGCAAATCCACTGAAAAATAACATGTCACTAAAAAGGGGACATGACAAATTGTCCCGCTCACGTCATACAGTAACGCGTACAACCGTGCAATGGACTTGGAGAGCGAGTATAAGACCTCCAGGAAGACTAAGTCTTCGGATGATGAATCGGAGGCAGAAAGCAGCGAGGGCGAATTGAGTAAGAAAGTGCTGGCCCTACAAAAAGATCTGGCGAGGATGATGAAAGAATTGAAGGCCACTAAGGGAGGCTCGAGCAAAGCAGAGGAAGACACCGTCTGGTGCACAGACTGCAAAGAAGCAGGCCACACGAAAGGTTCTTGTCCCAAGAAAGCCTTTTGCGACATCTGCCAGATTGCAGGACATTCCACCAAAGAATGTCCTTACAACCTGAGGGCGAGAAATCAACAAGTGCTCTTCACCCAGGAGCAACCCTCCACGTCCGGGACCGGCGGTCAACAAAATGCTGCATCATCCGGCGGGTACAGAAACAACTGATGGGGAGGCCGAGGCAATGATGAGAACAAGCCGCGAGTCCAGTATGACACGAAGGGGAGGCCCATGATACAGTGTAGAAGCTGTAACCAATGGGGACATTATGCCCGTGACTGTCAGAATGAGGCTACCGCTCCACTAAAACTGTGTCGGTGGTGCGGACCGGGGGACCACGAGGATGGTAACTGTCCGAAGCCCGACTGCAACATCCTAGACATGGAACGAGGGGGCACAGAAAAGGTCCTGGCAATCACACGCGGGCAAATGAAGAAGGCCACATATCCTCAGCCTCCGACAGAGAAACAAAGGATGCTCGAGGCGAAGGCCGAGATCGCGGAGGGTATGGAGGACCGAAGGGACTCCACAAGCGCCGACACTTCTACCCGAGCAATGGCTGAACAAAATATTTTAAGGCAGATGATGCAAATGGGGATACCCGTAAAGGTCAAGGACCTACTGGAAACTATGCCACACTTGAAAACGGCCCTATTCCTAGGCCAAAACATTCCAGCAAGCACGGTTGAACGGACGGAGGTTCTCGATGGCTCCGCAGCCGACCCCATGATGTTATCAATAAATAACGGGCGGAACCCTGCAGTGGTGGAGATGTGTATCTTGGGTACCATCCTCACAAACATGATCGTTGATGGTGGATCTGGGGTGAACGTCCGACCGGAGGAAACCTGGAAGAGCTTGGGGAAACCAACATTGTGGCCGCCGACCTTCAACCTACTAGGGGCCGACCAGCACGACATCAAGCCCCTTGGAACTTTGATGGCACAACAGGTAATCATCGGGACCCAACCATTCATCCTTGACTTCGTAGTAATTCCCTTGAAGCAGAAGGGGTATGATGCCATCTTAGGGAGGGGGTGGCTGGTGACTGCCAGAGCCAACCATAACTGGAAAAAGAACATCCTGTCACTTGAGAAAGGGAAGGAAGTTTGTAATAGACCTCACAACGCAGAGGGTTGGAGAAGAAATGGCATCCTCCTCCGATTCGGAATCAGATGATGGAATAGACGGAGGGGAAGAAACCATGGAGCCCAATGCCGAAGGGATACTGAAAGTGGAGGATGATACAAATTCGATGGACGGTCTATTCCACTGGCAGATGGGCGATTACGAATTATTTCCGCCGTCCTGCAACATACTGAAGATTGAGGAAGCCCAGAGTGAGTTCCCTCCGGAATATACAACATACCGAGAAGGAGAAGTCTGGATGAAAGAGAGCCCAGCACATGAGTTTCAGAAGGAGGAACCCATCTGGTACAAAGAAGAAAAGTTGAAAAAAATAAACCTCGGGGATGAGAGAAATCTAAAAATTATCGCCACGGGAGACGACTAGAATCCTGTGTGGAAGACTGTAGCCTTCAAACTCTTGATTCTCCTTCTTATGTATAGGCAAGAGACCGTGGTCCTTGTAGAATTTATGGTTCCAAGGTTTTGGATCGCCATTGAAAATAGACTCGGCGACAGGGAGAGGGAATGACTACACACTTTGTGGACTCTCGATGAACGGATACATGACGGCAACAACGGGACCAAATTGAAACTTTACCCGGAGAAGATGGACCCGAGAGGAGGGACAGAGCAACTGAGAGGATGGAAAAGGGCGGTCATGCAGGCGACTTGAGAGCAGCCCGTATAGGCGACCAGAGAAGCCTCCGGATAGGAAATTGAAAAATACTCGTACGGCTATGCATGACCGTATGGTGGAAAAAAATAAAATTGAAAAAAAATAAAAATGAAAAATTGAAAATTTTTTTTTTTGAAAAAATTGAAAAAATATATATTGGAAAAAAAAAATAGAAAAAAAAAAAGGCTAAGTATGCCGTACGGCCATACGACGAGTAAAACTAGGGAACTCTGTACGACATTTAACCGTACACCGCACGGCGAGAAGAAATAATTCCGTACGGTATTTAGCCATACACCATACGGCCAGCAGCGAACAGGAAAAAATAGAGGCAGGGATTTGATCACCGTACGGCGCTTGGACCACGTATGGAGAGCCTACATCATGTACAACCGTACGACGAAGGGGGGACACGCAGGTTCCGTATGGCACTAGCAAGGAGGCAATAGGGATTTCCGTACGGCGTACAAGACAAAGACATGGAGTTTCGCACGGGACTTCCGTACGGTGAAAGGGGATAAGTGTGGAGTTCCGTACGGTGACTGACTGTACAACCAATTCACGCACGTGTGACAGTGCGGCCACGGGGAGAGATTGCGTTTAATTGTTATCACTATCACTGTACGGCACACAGGGCTTTGGGTAGAAGGAAGGGTTCTGCACAGCCATAAGGGAAAACGAAGGAAGAAATTCATATGGTATTAGCGAGAGGAAGGTTCTAAAAAAAAAAAAAACGACGACAAATAAAAACAGTTCAAAATGAATAACCTATGGTACCGAAGGGAAGGGCATGAGCAGGTAGTAAGGGAAACATAAGCGGTTTGCAAAAAAGAGCATGGGATTGGAAGAAAATCACAAAAATGGTGTGTTTCATAGACTTCTGTGTGGGTTTGAAGGTGCTAATTTGGTCTTGGCTCTGCCCAGGACCCCGCGGGGGCGCTGCCCCTTGACCCCGCTGGGGGCATTGCCCCCTAGACCCCCAGTCGGTTGAGTTATCAACCCTTGGAGAGTGTGACCAGTTGATGAGACCCGGAGCTGCTACAGGCATGGAGTGTCTGCATGTCAGAGGTGAAGAGAGCACTGGAGCAAGTCTTTCAAGAGGGGTACTATGCCGTGAGGCACTTGGAGTAGGTGTTGGCTAGACGTGAGGCTATTGTGGTGGATGCATAAAGAGCTCGGGAGGAGCTGACCACTCAGTTGGAGGCAGTAGAGCGACACTTGACTCAGTGTACCTAGGAGTTGAAAGCAGAGAAGGCAACACAGGTGGCTATCGAGGTTAGATTGGCTAGGGAGACAGTATTGTGTTAGCGGAGGCTACAATTGCTACGTGTTTTTGAGACAAGTTTGGTGCAGGCATGGGAGGAATGTGATATGACGGAAAAGAACTATGACGCGGCATTGATGGGGAGGGCGGCACTTCAGCTTTTCAGGGACGCCCTCCGCCCCTTCTTTCAGTGATTTTCTTATTCTATGTGGTGTATTTCATCTCCATTTTGTTGTAAGTCGCCGGAGACGACTTTCTTTTTTGGGGGGGATGATGTTAGCCAGAAAGACTACCTTATTGTATGTACGGGTTATTATATTAATAAAGTATTATGTTAGCCTCGGTCGTTAGTGACCGAGAGGTTAGACAATTCCGTCACGACGTTTCGGTCGTGGCCCTTCGGGTACTTTATATACCCTCTCGAAGGATGGACATGGGGGATATTATGGTATGATCATTACGATGTAAATGTACTTGCCAGTCTGGAATGATTAATGGAAGTATTTATTATTCTATGATACATTCTATGTTTATTATATTTCCTGTACTATGTCTGTGCAATACTAAGTTTACCCCAGCGGGCAAACAATCATTAGTGACTGACAAGAAGTCACTATGTTTCCTCCAACCTCATGTGCCTCCAACCTCTAATGGATTTGATTTCGAGAACATATTCCTCCCCATTGTCTTTGTGTGGAGGGTTTTCAGTAACCACCCCATGAAGGCATTCTAAATCATCATTTGCGGCCAATGCCTTATTTGTATTTAGCTTGCCATTAAGCAAATCCTTGGCATGCTGAGTTCAATTCATAACAATGTGTCCCTTCTTGCAATAGTAGGACAAAATCTTGTTCTTGAAGAAACGATTTTCCTTTGATGTAGAAGAACTAGATTTGGAGGAATGGTTAGGCTTATTTTTTCCATACATCACAGTTTCCTCTATAGTTGATTCAATTTTCTTGGCTCCTTCATCAATCAAAGTAGATATGATTTCTTCTAGGGTAGAATTTACTTTGTTTAATGTGAAAACAATGTTTCCATAACTAGAAGGCATGTTGTTTAACAAAATAGCTTTTGAATCATCATCATCATCTACTTCAGTCTTTATCCCAGCTAGTTGATTCAATAGGGAACAAAACTTACTGATATGTCAAACAATGTTGTCACCTTGCATCATTTTCAACCCAAACAATTTGTGCTTTATACCCATCTTTGCACTTGATGCTTTTGATCCAAACAAAGCATTCGGATTCTCCCGCACTTCCTTTGAGGTCTTTGATAACTCAATGTGGTGGAGGTATGCATTCAAAAGTGCAATACCAATGAAAGATATTGCTCTTCAATCTTTCACAGTCCACTTTGTGCTTTCATCAAGATTAGTTGGCCCTGTTGTTGCTCCACTTACTACTTCCCACAAATCCTTTTCAATAAGGAACAATTGTAACTTGATCTGCCATGTGTGTAATTCTGAACCCTCAAATCTTTCTATTAATACACAGTTTTTTCCCATTTAAGGAAATACTATATGACCCCCCTTTTAAGATGGATGTCGTGTACAAGCGATAATGTGTTCAATTACAATTTAGACAATTTTTATTAACATGATTTGATTCAATGCTAATTGACTTAATTTTAATTTGTATTTCAACAGATCTACTAGATTATAATCATTAGTCTACAAAGATCGAATAAACAATTACACCCACAAGATCCTCTAAACATTGTCTACAGAAAATAAATAAATTTTGATTATATATATATATATATATATTATCAAACCGTTCATTATTCCTGTGTGGCCTTTGCTTCTGCTGCGCATCAATATGAAGAAGCCTCAACAGGATCTCGGCTAATTATCAGGTGAGCAAATATCACCGGCAATTGAAGAGCAAATATGGCTAGATAATAGCGTCATACCACCGATCCAAACACGAGCAACAATTGATGCTGATCAAGTAATTGGCAGATCTCACATAAAACCACATTAATCAAAACAAGAACTACAACAATAGAAACATTGCTTGAAGTCACCAGGTTCTCAAAATGCCCAACTGAGGATAGCATCCAACCTGCTAGTAATATGCCAAAATTGCCCAAGGTAAATAAGACTTGTACTATTGATGAAGAAAGAATCTGTCAACCTGCAAGAAAAACTGATTTGTGAATGAAGAAATCCGCAATTGATTGTATGGCAAGAACTTGTAATGGCCAACAAATACAGACATGAACTCCACGCAATATTAAGAGCCCACAATCTTTCTCTACCAATCACGATCACCAGAAATCAAAATCTGTGGCAGCAAGGATGACAAATGCGGAAGCAACTAATTGAAAGCATTACGAATGGTGGATTTTCCCACAGAATGCTGAGCAACCAAATTCACATCCATCACTTATTTCTTCTCAGCAAGATGCAAATAAATCCACAGGAAACTGGCGACCTTAGTGGGATGCCATGTCGTGGCTAAAAATACATATAGCTATGGATTCATTGGTGACAATGCTGAAATCAAGGGTGTGTTGACTGCCCATCATGTGATTCGCCATGAATTCCATGCATTTAGAAAGAATCCTTTTCCAATCATGCACATTGTTGGTTTCAACTCCAAATCTCAGGCCTCTCAAAATCCTCTATCTTGTCTATGGAGAGTCAAGCATAGCGATGGCTTTGGCGTTGGTGCTGCATAGCTCAATCACAAATGAAAAAGTAGGATCGAATTCCTCTGCTCTGTGAGTTAAAACTTAGCAAACTTGTAGGCTTAGCGCTTTGCCTACTCTGATACCATACAAGAAATATGGGCAGAGACAAACAGAGAAGCTGCAAATAATTTAACTCAAATAATACGGCGCTTCACCCTTTTTTCCACTCAAATACATTACATATATATAGAAGTTTAAAATCTTATTTTATAGAAAACCTCATTAACAACTTCCCTACTTATATTGAATTGTTTCAACAACTCAACATACGTACCACTAATAAAATAACCTATCAAACAAACTCTGCAACATTTATAATTTTATGCATCCTAATATTCCTCACCTATGTGAACACTAATTCCCAACTACAACAGCAGCAAGGTCCACCTTGCCACACAATGAAGACAATTAGTTTAGATTTCTTCTTTGAATACCTTGATACCCTCGAGATGCAAATACACACCAACAATTCTTCATACTTGGACTCCACAACTTTTGTCTCTTCCATATTATATGGCCTTACTTTTCATGAATGAAGACATGACCGTCTTCATACTCATACAAGCTGCTATCTTTCCCTATCATCACTATTGTAGACATCAATGAACTTGACCTTCAAATGAATATGGAAGGGACCTCTATCCAACTCTCCTCTTCTTAACCTCTGTTTATTGTACACTTGATTTTGCAATGCTTTTATAAACCCATCACAATCTTTTGTCTTCCTAGCTCATTTAGTTTGCAGTTCACTTTTGTAAACCTTTCTCCTTATGCTCTCCAATGTCTTGGCATGTCTTCTAAATCTGCTTTAATAATCCACTGTTAACTTAGATTTGTAGAGCACTTACAAGACTCTCATGACTATTTATAACATCCTTATGACTGGCTGGCAGGATCAGAGCTCCTATACCGTGTAGGCTGCCAGGATCAAAGGTTTGATACCAATTGTAATCTCCCCTTTTTGGAATTGCCACAAATCTTGTCCAAGCATCTTGTAATATCAAGTCTGTTGACTTTATCTCTTTGGATGGTGATTGCTGCTCTCTTGGATGAGTGTTATTGCTCAATGGTTTGATCTTCCTTGATTGGTGCCTTGAAGTTTGTTGAGTGATGATTAATAAGTCCCCTTCAATGCATGGAATGAATCCTCCTTTATACTTTATTGGTGCATGAGTCACCACCTTTCATGAGGATTGAGTCACTATTTTTCATTGTTGGCCTTTGAGAAAAATATATAATTCCCCAAATTGATCTCCCTTGGATCTTATTCTCAAATGAAATCTTCTCCCCTTTATATCCTCTAATGTGAGGAAGAGTCATGCCTCTTCATAATGGTCACAACCTTTCACAATTACCACCCTTCAAAAAAGGCACAACCCTTTGTCATTGCTGCTCCTTTGAAAGAGTCACTTCCTTATCTTCTTCCCTTAATGCTTCCTTAATTCTTTTTGCTCCCTCCTTTTTCCATTCATCTATTCATCATGGGATCAAATGGTGACAAAGTTAAATCAAAGTGTCACGTTGTAAATCTCACCCTACAAAAAGGAAACTGTGTTCCTTTGAGAGCCAATTTCAAATTATACATTCAGATATCTCCAACTAGATAAACTGGTGAGGATATGTGATTATAGATAAAGAAGAAGATTTTGATTACAAAAATGGAAAGTGTGGACAATAGGGAGTTCTTAGTCCAAATTTGAGCACTTTATCTAAGGACATGAGCGCGGCACACAGACGTCTGCACGACGCACTGTAGTCCCGTACAAACTGAAATCGAAAAGTCTTAGAATCTGGCAAAAACAGACCAAAACAAAAAAGGCTTAGAATCTGACAAAAACTCAAGTCTCTACTTAAAATAACCTGCAAAACCCAAAAGCCAGAAACATAATAGAAAGTATTAAATAACAGAGATGAGTAGAAATGAGATAAGTAAAACATAAGCAAACCTTTGTATGTTCAAATGCTTCCAATAAACCTGCACGCATGCAAGAAAGGAAAAATATTTGGAGCTATTCCGGGACTTGCCTCAGTCAAGTCCCTGTTTTGGTGTTTCCACCTCTACAACAGCTAGATAAATTGATGTAGGAGCATCTCGGGTGAATCGGCAATCAGCATCATCCAAAAAATATTTTCCATTTGGTTTTTTTTTCAATCTTGGTTTGTTGGCATCTCTCCCATCAACAGTCTGTAGTTTCCAAGATCGAAACGTCACCTTACTATAAAAAATGTGTTCTTCAATTGGATTATCATTGTGTTTGGCTGGGGATGTGTAGGTATTCACAAATGTATATATTAGAAAACCTCAGAAAACCTTCACGTAAATTGTTAGAGCAACCCTATCCTGTGGGAGCAAGATTTCAAATTTAATCTGAACGTTTTCTTTGAAGATTGTCAGACGAAGACACTTGGGTAACGCTAGGGAAAGGAGCAAAGACAGTGCCATGTGGGAATGTTATAGAGAAAAAGAAGGGACAACGATGGAAAGAAAACTGTCTTTTGTCATAACAAAGAATTGCTTTTTTCTTCCTGATGAGGCGGCCAGCTATAAAAGAAAGAGAAGAACGCCAATTTGGGGAGTGGTGTGTGGGGGCTGTATGAGTAGAGGCTGCGTTGAATAGAGCAGCAATCCATTATTGCGTAAAAAAACAACATAGTTCAGAGTTGGAGGGAAAGGGTTTGTGTTCTAAGAGAGAAGGGAAGACTTGTGCATTGTGGGAAAAGAAAGACCATTGAAAGGCTGAATTTGAATGTAATTATGTTGTTGCAAATTTGATTGGAATGTATTGCAAACATAAATCAATTCAGAGCATAGAGTATTTGCTTGTGTAGAGCTATGTTTTGAGTTTAGTGAGGCAAGAGGGGTTCTTTTTTCCTGCATCATAAATAAATAGATCAAAAAGATAAATAGATGTATGAATGGTAAATGATTTGATAGATAAGGGATGTGATAAATCCCAAGATGCTCAAAAGGATCAATATAGATATAAAGATATTACTACATCGGCTTGAGAAATCCAAGAGAGTTATGGACATTGCTATGAGAGACTGTTGTAGCAAATTAGAGATTGTTGTAGTAAGCTAGAGAGAGCAAGAGAATGTCAGAGATTACACCCAAGAGCCAAGAAGGACCAAGGGAGACTGAATGGAGTGAAAGGATTAATTTGAAAAGGGAGAATAGGAGGGAAAAAGAGTTTTTTGACCCGTTTCACATTCACATTTGAACATTTAAGGTGTCATGGGAAGCATGTGAAACAGGAAGACGTATATGGGGCGCGATAGTGTCTAGATAGATCATGCTCAAAAAACGATGAGAAGCAATAGAGACATGGTTAATGCAATATTGATGCTGAAAGGTAGCTATTGAAAAGGACCTTGAGCATCCTGAGAGTGAAAAAGATAATGGAAGGGCTGAAATGAACCTACTCTAATGCTAGGGGAATTGACACTTAAGTGGTTGCAAAAATGTAGGTAAAATTGCAAAAGGGGTATGCAATTTTCATCACTAAATTTTGCTCCCACTTTAGCAAGTTCATGAATGAAATGAATAAAAGGAAATCTACTAAAAATAAATAACATCACGATACCAAAAGTATACTAGTAGAGGAAGCAGATAACTCTTTCAACCAAGTGTTGGCAAGAGACATTGCTTTGGATAATCTGTATGTTGTCATTGATGGCAACTACATATGTCTCTTATGTCCACTTGATAGATTTTGTGATTACCGAAGGTCAGAATGAAATTTTGGCTAAGTATGGAAGAACAGGGGACAATATACAGGGTTTGGTAAAAGGATCAATATGGACAGGTTCGGTTAAATTTCAAGTTGCGAAGTTAGAGGAAGATTCTACAAGGTATATTCTATGACATCCTATGATCGCACCTACTTATGTTACTATTTGCTTGAGTTGTGAAGATATGAGTATTAGGTATACAAAGAAGTGTGAGGGATAGTGACAGTCAGATGTTGGATCGATTAGCGATCCTAACAGATCGATGATCCAATCTGTTTGAGCGTAATTATTGGTAGAGTTGACATGATAGATGATATATATGCTTTGGTCGAGGTTAGCATGAAGATTTGATTATTGGTTCTGTCGAGGTTCTACACATTACATGTTTTGTTCTTGGAGCCGACAAGTTTAATTATTATACTTTTCTTTTGAGTATATAAGCTCGAGTTTTATGGAGATTTTGTGATGTGATTAAAAAGGGACATTGGGCGAAAAATCAAAGATGATATACTAATATTTTGTGTATGCGAAGAATCTAAATTCTGAGGTTAGGTTGATTTATCTGTATTGTACTTGAATGGAATTGTATAGGCAGAGTTGATGCTGTTTCTCAGCTCACTATTTTGGATTGTAGTCCAAATCTTTTGTATGGCAATAAGCTTGTATATTTTGTAATTTGAGCAGTGAGCTCTAAGCAGTGGGCCCAAATGCAAGTGCATTCCATTTTGTACTATTGCCCTTAACCAGGTTAACATTTTTATTTCTGTAGAGATAATTGTGGGTTCCATTCCCACTATGGTTTTCCCCTTAATTGGGTTACCACGCAAAAATCATGGTGTTATGAGTTTGTGGGTGCTTGCTTTATGTTTAAATTGTTTACTTTTCAAATCGGTAGAGCTAAAAGTTTTAGAACACTGATTCACCCCCCCTCTCAGTGCTCCTCAATACCAACAATTGGCATCAAAGCCTTGTGCCTCAGAGAAAGTCTAACAACTTGAGGAAGGTCCTGGTGGGTGATTCAACAGTTTCTAGCAATGTTCAGAGACAACTCTTGGTTGCACTTGAAGATATTGACAAGTCAAATGCTGAAAACATTGAGGTGACAGAGAAACTCAAAGAGGCTGAAAGCTTTATAGAGAATTTGAAGGAGCAGCTGAATAAATCCAGAGAAAAGAGGAAAGATCTTGTTGAGTAGTTGAAGCTGAAAGGAAGCACTGGTGATTCATAAGCCATGAAGGAGAAATCTGATCAATGTGAGCAGCTTGTGAAAGAAAAAGATAACTTGAAACATGAGATGGAAGCCATGGTCATGAAGTTGACTAAGGAAATTGAGGAAAAGAAAAAGAATCAAGAACATCTTGAAAAATTCTTAAAAGACAAGTCAGATGAATGCCACAAATTGAATTGTCAGATTGGACAGATGCAACTTGATCCTGACGAAGCCAGGCATAATGAGCAAGGGCTTGAAAGGGTTAATGAAGTTCTTAGGAGCGAGCTTGCTGCAACTAATGAATTCAAAGCCAAGTTCAAATCTAGTTCAACGAAGCTTGATGCACAACTTGAGAGTCAAAGACCAAAAGGAAATACTCAAGGACTTGGCTTTGAGAAGGGAGAAAGTTCTGGATTGGGTGAGCAAATCAATTCATTAGAGAATCAAACTGAAGAACCTAAGAAGACACCTATGAGGCAACGAAATTTCAATGGCAGATGCTTTACAAGCAACAAATTTGGTCATAGAGTGAAGGAGTGCAAAAGTAGACCTAATGCCACATCCCTTTCTGGTTATTGTTACACTTGTTACAACTATGGACACAAATCAAGTGAATATAGAGCAAAGGTGAACCAAGGAAATGTAACTTGTTATAAATGCCACAATTTTGGACACTTGGCAAAGCAGTGCAGGTTAAGGACAATGTAATGTCCCCTTTTCTAGCCCATTAATTCATGTTGTTTCGTTAGCCCATTTTGCCTTGGTTTCGTGGGCTAACCAGGACTTGACAGGGATTAGAGTGAGTTTTGACCTAGACAATTCCGACTTTAGGCCAATCAGAGTTGTTTTAGCAGGGTTTCCAGGTACTTACTATTATTAGTGAGTCAACAGGGTTCAATAAATATTTTTGGCATTTCAGTATTGGACTTGGAGCGTCTCGTCGAGACCTTTCCAATGAGCTATCACACATGGTTTTCCGAGTCCGATTGGTTATTTATTTTAATGCCTAAAGATTAAACGGTTTATTAATAAAGTGACTATTAAATTAAAGTACATATTAATCTGTTAGTTTATTATTAAAAGACCATTTTATTCTCTTAAGTGGGGAAGGATATTTTAAAAAGGGAAAATAAAGAGTCAGAATAAAGAATATGAAGAGATAGGCAGAAGGGAAAGCGAAGAGTCATAGGGTTGTCTTTAAAAGAACAAAGTGAAGCTCATTTGTAACATGTTTGGTTTTATGATTCGATTACTATTCTCTTGGAGAATTTGGAAGCTTCAGCTTTTAGTCAGTTTGAGGGCGGAAACCTTTGAGTTTGGAGGCAGTGGATGGAAACCCATTGTCCGTTGAAGATGTCATATAGGTGCCTCACTTGTGCTTAAAATCTTTATTGCTTATTAGCTAATCTTGCTGTAATTTCTGTAACTACGATTGGAATTTGTTATTTTTGACTAAAAATTGAATTGCAATGTTCATTTCTGAAACTATATTTTCATTTTGGTATTTTGGTATTTTCGTTGGATAATTTGAAATCTATTGCATGAAATTATTTGTTGAATTTTTGTATTAAAATTTGGAGTAAAAACCCTAGGGGGATATTACAGTGGTATTAGAGCTGGTTTTCCTACCAGCTTGTGAAGTTCAAAGAATAACAAAAATTAAGGTTTTTGCGGTTTTGAAGTATTTATCAGATTTGGAGGAAACAGGAAATATTTATTCTGATTATGATTTAAATCCTTGGCATAAATCTTGGCTTCTACGATTGTTATTTTATTTCAAGTATTACTTAAAGAACTGATTCATATAAATAGTTCCTTAGTTGGAATTGTGGGGACCGATTTCTTATTGGTTCTTGCTGTGGGCATTTTAATATTATGTTTAAATTGTGGAAATGGGCGACCCGGAAATACTTGTGCTTGGGCTTGTGTTATAATACCAAAATGAAATATTAGAAAAGACGATCATATTTTATAATATTGGATGCTGCAGATTATTATTTCGAAAGTGTTGGCTTGGTCATTGTGGGTCCGTCTCATTTCTGTGGGCTCTTAATATGCACGAAAAAGTATTCTAAGCCAGACGAAATAATATTTGAAACTTTGTTATTACAACCTCAGAAGCTATAGTATGCATTGTGGAGACAGATTTTAAGGAGGCCTCATATTTTATTAAGGGCCGTAAAAGTATATTTTTATATGGGCCTTGAATATATATTGGAGGCGTCACAATCATTCCGTCCATGTTTCCGAAACAAATATTTGCCTGCTTACTATTGCAAAGCTTAGAGGCGTTAAGAAAATACTCACAAATTGCCCTAAGAAGACAAGCATCGGGCCTGGGAAGAAATTGTGTGGAACTGGGAAAGCTGTGATTTTCAATAAGCTGGTGACTGGTCTTCGGAATCAGTTGGTGACTAGTCTTCAATAAGTTTGTATCTGCTGTAAGAAGCACAGCATTCATGTGACTGCTATACTTCCATTTGACTTTAACTATTGTAACAGGAGACATAATATAAAGCCTCAGTTGCAAGCTAAAAAGGATTCTGGTTACTATCATTGTCGTAACAGGAGAATTTGGTTTCTACCATTGCCGTGGCCTAAGTATTGATAGAAGAAATTGTTGAGGTTGTATTAGAGCCAACATTTGATTGGAACAGTGGAGTTCATCATTACATCGCTTTTGTGCGCGGCCTGTAGTCTCGCATGTGGTTGTTTGCCAGAAATAAGAATACTCAGTTGAAGTGCTTATACCTTGGTCTGAGCTTGGATGTGGGAAGAAGTAGTGGGTTTGGCTTTATCGGTCTATGATCTGCTAAATTGGTGTGAAGTTTACATTGCTGTAGCTTCTTCGCTGCTGTGAGATTCTGTTATAATTCTCTCTTTAGTTCCGGGCATAGTGATCTTGACTGCAGAGTTGGAATTGTTTTTGTAGACATTGCTGCTAAGTAAATATATCTCTGCCCCACTGAGATGAATAGAGACGGCTGTTTGAACAAGCCAACCACATGGGAGTTTCTATGTCTTCATTGGGTATGAAATGGAATTATCCTTTGCCACTTTAATTGATGATAAATTGAATGTTATTTTTATGTCCATCTGATTCAGTCCTATAAACTGCATTATTGACATTTGTATTCAAACTATATGTACCAATTTGGAAGCAAATGATTGTATGAGATTATAATATATATGTTGCCATAGTTTTCTACTAAGTCTGTAACAGTAAACAACACAATTCAAGTTCAGAATAGTAGATTAGTTTGTGTCAAGAGAAGGTATAACAATGGTTTGACGAAATGTCAGAATACTGATCCATTGTGAAGTTCAGCCATAGAGTCTCCATTTGGGCTAGATTCTTATAGGAATATTACAGTGGTATTGGAGGTCCCAACACATTAGCTTTCTACATTTTGAAAGAGCAGTTATCCTGATAAGTTTGAGGAATGTAACACTCAAATACTTCTGTAAATGTTCATCCCATTGTGTGAACAAGACTCATTCTGTAAACAGGAGTTTGAACATTCACCTGCAGAGACTAGTAGTATCTAGCTATGGGAAAGATACATGGTCTGGAAAATGTCTGGAAAGATCTTGTTAAGATTCAGCAATAGTTAGCCCAAAATTCACAACCTGATAAAAGGACTGAAATACTCGGCATGTATGATGAGTATAACACGATTTAACCTTTTCTAGTTTCATGGACTCTCATCCAAAGCTACAGCACAAGACTTTGATGGCAAAGAAGAAGTACCATGAATTGGCTCGAGATCTACTTGCACAAGATAGGTGCAGAAATTTATATGAAGAGTTTCCAACTGTCATTATTCAGCCCATAAGTGAGCAACTAAACCAGTTATTGAATAAAAGCCTTATGAGGTTGTCATTGAAGTGGGAGATTGTAAAACATTGTAAAACAAGTATTGAATCAAGGCATGAAGGAGAGGCTAAAGAGGAGGCAGCAAATGTAGAGGTTACAAGATGTTTTACTAGAGAAGAGCAACCAATTTCCATTGATAGTCGACCTACACTTGATCAAGGAAAAGATGTAAGTGATTGCACAAGTCTTTTAATAGGTAGCTTGGAGGTAGAGGTATCCAATGGGGCTGCCTACACTAGTGCACTTGTTGAGCATGTTGACAGCTCATGTGAGGATGTTGTTCAATCAGCTGATGATGAAGACTCCACCTCCTATGTTAAAGCTGATTCTTATGTTGGATTAGGTGAATTGGTCCCTATATGTGGTGCGAATTCTTCTTGGCATGGATCTAATTTTGACCATAGTGTTGTCCTTGGGTCCTATACACAATTGGACATGAAAGATGACATTCATGGCATTGATATGTGTGATGAAATGTACTCCCCTACCTCATGTGTATTTGATTTCTCTCATACACCTACTAGTTTACCTAATTTCCAGAGTCGAATGAAAGTAAGTGAAGATAAAATTGTTGCAGCTGTATCATGTTTTGATGACATCTGTGGGATGATTGAGAAAGACCTATGGAAGGAACAGTTGGTGGGGAAACAAAAGGGGCTCAAAGAGGAATTTTCGCAATTGCTAGTGATCAAAGAAGGGTTGAAAACAATGAAATCAGATTATCTACATCTTCTCTCAGATCGTGATCATGTCCTAGATCTTGCAGAGATCCATTCAGAGGCCTTGAGGAAGAAGGAAGATGAAGTAGATACACTTTCCATTGAGCTCAGGAATACTAAGGACACCCTAGAGGCTACCTTAGTGGTACTTCACATGGCTGAAAATAAGGTGGTCGAGCTTGGTCAAAAATCAACTTTGTCATATTCTACTTCAGCTCAACATTCAAATATAACAGGTGAGGAGGGCCAACAAGTAGCCGAAATTGATGAACTTTTAGTGGGTGAGTTGGTATAGGAAGATTTAGTTAGCAGCAATGAGCTTGTTGTATGAGCATGATGCTTCTTGTAAGTTAGCTGTGGGAGTGAATAAACTACCTAGTGATACAATATCCAATGATGCCAGTAGTTCCAGTACCACTAAGGTCGTCATTGATGACAACACGAGTGTTGAGCGGGATGAGTATGATTCATCTACATTCAGTAGGAAGATTGTGCTTAATGATGAGCCATTGGTTGAGGTTGGTGTTCTTTATCGCGACTATATAGTGAGGAGTGCTCATCATTTTCCTTTTGATCCACACATGGAGGACTTGATGTTACGTAGGTGTGGATTGGCTCAGGGATTCTATCATCCATGAAGGGATGGAGGGTTTCCATCTTCAGAAGATGGGACTAGACGCTGCAAGTATTCGACTTAGGAGTTTGGTAGGTATTATCAATTCCATTGGTGCGGGTATTACAAGAGTTGGTGATATCAGGGACATCACACAGGTCTTCACTCGGGATCCAGGTGGAGCATTCCCATGGGTGGTTATGTATTAGGGAGCTGATTGGAGAGATTTTTTTTCATCAATTTCTTGATAGAGGATGGCATAATGATGAGCTCCCATCATCAGGTGGTTTTGGTGGTATCTATGGTTT
Organism: Chamaecyparis obtusa; assembly: GCA_027943335.1. Taxonomy (NCBI): domain Eukaryota; kingdom Viridiplantae; phylum Streptophyta; class Pinopsida; order Cupressales; family Cupressaceae; genus Chamaecyparis; species Chamaecyparis obtusa. The sequence continues at coordinate 1,888,626 of BSBK01001376.1, read as the reverse complement.
CAGCTGGAGAGAGTTTCTCACTTGGATTGAGGATGTTCTCATACATGATAGGAGCACATGGCAGGTTGACTTGACTCGTTATGCATGTGGGGTGATTTGGGATCTTGGCATTCAGTTGATTGGTGCATTGGTTCATGTTGAGTTGCTTCACAACTTCGGGGTTGGGAATGTTTATACCAGTGCAGCGTACCAGATGGGAAAAGCATCATTCTTGAGGCGTATATGGGATCTAGGTATTTGGTTTCAGCATGTAAGTGTAGATTGCTTGAGGGAAAGCAATATTTGGGAATGGAGGACTGTAATGTTCCCTTTTCTAGCCCATTAATTCATGATGTATCGTTAGCCCATTTTACCTTGGTTCTGTGGGCTAACTAGGACTTGACAGGGATTAGAGTGAGTTTTGGCCTAGAAAATTCCAACTTCAGGCCAATCAAAGTTGTTTTAATAGGGTTTCTGGGTACTTACTATTATTAGTAAGTCAACAGGGTTCAATATTTTTGGCATTTCAATATTGGACTTGGAGTGTCTCATCGAGACCTTTCCAACGAGCTATCACACATGGTTTTTTGAGTCCGATTGGTTATTTATTTTAATGCCTAAAGATTAAACAATTTATTAACAAAGTGACTATTAATTAAAGTACATATTAATTTGTCACTTTATTATTAAAAGACCATTTTATTCTCTTAAGTCGAGAAGGATTTTTTAAAAGGGAAAATAAAGAGTCAAAATAAAGAATACGGAGAGATAGGCAAAAGGGAAAGCGAAGAGTCATAGGGTTGTCTTTAAAAGAGCAAAATGAAGCTCATTTGCAACATGCTTGGTTTTATGATTTGATTACTATTCTCTTGGAGAATTCGGAAGCTTCATCTTTCAGCCAGTTTGAGGACGGAAACTCTTGAGCTTGGAGGCAGTGGACGGAAACCCATTGTTTGTTGGAGATGTCATACAAGTTTCTCACTTGTGCTTAAAATCTTTATTGCTTATTATCCAATCTTGCTGTAATTTCTATAACTATGATTGGAATTTGTTATTTCTGGCTGAAGATTGAATTGCAATATTCATTTTTGAAACTATATTTTCATTTGGGTATTTTGGTATTTTTGCTAGATAATTTGAAATCTATTGCATGAAATTATATGTTGAATTTTTGTGTGAAAATATGGGGTAAAAACCCTACGGGGATATTACAGACAAATAAAGCGGATCCAAGGTATGGAAATCCAAATGTGATGTGTTTTAATTGCAATAATTTCTATCGCATTGCTAAGAATTGTAGATACAACAAAGCTAATGTGAATGCAAGAGGTTCGGTAGAAAGAAACGATGTGCGGAATGATAAGGGAAAGAAAATTATGGATGTAGAAGTTAAGAAAGAAATGAGGAAGATATGGATGAAAAAAGAACAGATTTATGCTATTGGATAGATTGCACTAGATTCTGGTGTGAATATCTCATTGGCAAATTGATTAAGTCATAGACCTAAGGGGGAGTGTTTCAAGAAAAATCTTACCTTACCCCTAAATCTGAAGGATCGGTGGAAGCAATCAATGGAATTAGATGCGGAGTTGAATTTCAATCTTGATGGAACTACTTCAAATGGATTATGATCGGATTTTGAGGATCGTAGATAGAATTTTGATCATTGGTTATATGCAGCTTTAAGTTAGGGTTAAACGCATTTATTGCGATTTCTTTTGAAGAATGCGAAGGATTAAAAGAGCATTCTGTGACATCTTTTGCACCGTGCTATCTTGAGATTGAGCTTGCAGAGAGTTTTGGAGAGATTTGAGCGGAGATTGAAACAATTTTCAAAGATCGAACTTGCAAACCCTTGCTGCCATTGTAAAACTGTATTTATCACTCTGTGACTTGATAAAGTTGATTGGTAACTATGGATACACCTATGGTAATTGTTTTCAAGGATAGACCACGACCTGAATTCAAGAAACACCTGCATAAATCTATGGAAAATAACTCTGTTCGAGCTTTTTCTCATGTGCCTTACAAAGTATTGCATGTAGAAGACATTTGGGCGTACATTCATTGCAATATTGAGGAGCTAGGTGAGTATTCAATACTTAAGATGCATGAATCTTTATGTGAAAATGGTCGACTGAAAGATGAATTCAAAGTTTTAGAGACTATGAAGTTAGTGCGGGTTATGAAGTTTCACACCTTTGATGAATCAGAATGGATTAGACTTGTTCTCAGTAGAATACATGAGATAATTGGGTTAACATCTTTATTTCTGCAGAGATAATTGTGGGTTCCATCCCCACTATGGTTTTTCCCTTGACCGGGTTATGCAAAAATATGGTGTTATGAGTTTGTGGATGTTTGCTTTGTGTTTCAGTTGTTTACTTTTCATTGCTTTTAGTTTATGGTTAAAGAATGAAATCGGTAGAGCTAAAAGTTTTGGAACACTGATTCAGCCCCCCTCTTAGTGTTCCTCAATACCAACAGTAAGCATGCCCTAGGGTGAAGACCTACAAAATAAGTGCATTAGACGAAAATAGATACACAAGACAACAAGGTTAGAAGATGAGATCAACAAAACCATGGGGTTAGAACATGATAGCCATATAGCACATACACATATCCAAATAACACACAACAAACAAACTAAAATTTCTTAGTTAGCAAAGTGAAAGATACCTTGATGCAAAAAGGTTGTCTCAGTACAATGCATTATCCTGAAAATGCAAGAAACAACACAGAGGAATTCTTAAAAGAAGAGAAGAATGTAATGATTGATTGCTTCAAGCAATCATACACCCCAAAGACAGGGAAAAACCAATGTCAAAGAGACTAGAAGACTCTGCCACTAGCTTGTTTTAGCGCTAGGGGTCATGCAATTGTTTAAATATTTATGGAAAATAGATTAAACAATGGCAATTAGATACATAGTACAAGATAGAGATTATTGAGATTACATTGATATGGTTTGCAAGTCTTGTCATGCTAGATAGCCATACGATAGGGCACATTAGATTGTGCCCGTATAGGTAGATAGCTATATGATAGGGTGACTTAAAATCATGTTGGTATGAGTAGCAAATTATGTTATGCTAGATAGTCGTATGATAGGGCGAGAGATTTGCGCCGATATGAGTAGCAAGTTGTGTTATGCTAAATGTCCATACAATACGGCAAACAATTTTGATAGTGGTTTGGCCTCCACAAAGGCAAATAGAATAAGATAGTGGATTGGCCCTCACAAAGGCCAATAAGATAAGATGGTGTGTTGGCCCCCACAATGGCAAATAAAATAAGGTTTAATTTTAAAATAGACATGTCGCATGTAAGAATGCACAAGTGACTGGAGTATGCCCCCCTTCAAATATTAGCATATGTACTATGCTAATATTGTAAGGAAGAGAATAATAAGAAAGAAGAGAGTGAGTCCTCAAGAGGGATGTACATCTCTCAAAACAATTTGTGTCTTACCCCCCAACTACATGGGAGGACAATAATATTGAAAACTATTGTGTTGCTGCCATAGAGAAAGTATTGTTGCACACAATGTTGCACCACCATGAATGGCAATGAGAAAGAAAGCTACGAGTGCCACATAGTGAGGAGTGACATAATAGAACATAAGTATAATATCACGACGAGAAAATTCTTAGTGTGTAGAAAGGATAGGATAGAGGTAAATCTTGATGTCACTGACCATGCAAAGAAGATGTAGGTGTATCAATAGATGACAGATTATGACACCCGATTTGTGAAGTTGTTTTATTTTATTTGACAAGGGCTTACATTCACTAGTGGAATGACCCAACATTTGATGGTATGCATGGAAAGAAAGTTTTGTTTTATCGTGCTTATAGAACTTAGAATGTGTAGGAGGAAGAGTGATCAAGTGGGCTTTGAGAAGCCACAACAAAATATGCTCTTGTTTCAATAATGAATGAGGAGCATGTTGCAACCCTTTCTCTTGTGAAGAAAAGTTTGACCGCTCTTAAGAAGAAGACATAGAGACACTAGATGATGGAGGATGGGCTGAAAATAGAGAAGGCTTGTAACCTAAACCCCTCGTAAAAGAAGGTGATTTTGGTTTCAATAACACCAAGACTATTTCCTTTGTATCCATATTTAGAAAGAATATTGAATCCTAGACCATAACGTGATTACAACCTCAACAGAGGGAGGATCACCACGAATGGTATAATCAATAGTGTTCACATGATCCCATGATACAAAAGAATGATCATCTTTGATGGCAGGTGCAAATGTATAATATCCCCTGCAGTATACTTTTCAAAATACACTACTTCTGTAAGCAATTTCCAAATTTATCACCATTTCCCATCATAATTGTTTGTTCATGTTTGCAGAATTTTCTTAATTGGTCATATGTCTCTGTTATATTTCTTTCTTCAGAACAATAATTCATAACCTAAAATAACAATGATGTAAACTTTACTGCCCCCAGTAGTTACATGTGGACACCATTAGTCTGGAGGATAAATATGCATATGCAATCTCCACTTTACAGTGCCCAAAAGTTACACTAGTCACCATTGGCCTAAATAATGTAATAAACGATAATCTTCCAACTTTGTGTTAATATTTCAGACTTTTAAAGGAAATGGCAACCTATAGACGATCTTTTAAAACTAAGATTTAGGCCCTATAAAAAATATAGATAAATAAAAGAATAGATAATACCCGGTTATGAAGCCTACAGTAGAGTCTCCTTGATGATGCCTTTAAGCTGCTGTAATTCAACTTTTATGTCTGCTCCAAATCTGCTATATTTCGTCCTCTAAGTCTGCTATATTTTGTCCTCTCAAGCCTGCTATATTTCGCTTTAGGTCTGCTATACTCCCTCTAGAAATGACTGTGATTTTAGGGCGAATTGTGACTGCTATGGATCAGATTTAAGGAGTCTGATTGCCTGCTTGTTATGGTGTGAATTGGGCAGGCATGTTATGTTTTTGATACTTGCTTAATTCACAACATAACCTTTCATTTATATGCAATAAGAGGTGACGTCTCATCATGGTGAGGTGGCCGACTTGCACATGCAAGTCGGTCCTTGTTAATAAATATAATGTCTAATAAACAGGTCATCGCTCCTTACCAATATAATATTCACCTCACCAAGCAAGTCATCCCTCAATATAATAATGTTTAATAAGCAAGTCATCCTTCTTGCCAATATAAAGATATTTCCTTAGAGTTTAAAACAATATTTATGAGATGTATTATTTATTATTAAACTCAGCATATTGATCTTTCCGAAAAGGCCACAAATACTAACACTTAGAAGTTGTTCTTGTGCAAAGTCTTCGATCCAATATAAGCGGCTTTCTCTAAGCTTGGAACTACATGCTAGATCACACATCGACACAACAAGATGTGATTCCGATTCAATGAATCGTTCTTCCATCGCTAATGAAATCCACTCCTGAAACCTTTGTCGTGCGCCAACAATATGAATATGCTATGTAAAGAATTTCACTCCTAATGCCTTTGCTATGCGCCAACAATATTAATATGGTATGAAGAATTTCCATATTGTGAAGAACTTGTAGTTATTGTTAAATCCTTCCCAATATAGAATGAGACCAATGCAATTGTCATATGAAGTTGCCTCCATCAAGAGAAATGATAGATAGAGCTTGCCGACAATTGGGAAGTCCCAATAATAGGAATATGGTTACAACTCCATGTTACCTTCTTGACAATGTATACGTTTTCAGACATTCAAATCTCACGAATAACAGCCCGCCAAGAAAGTGTTTTCCATTTGGTAAATGTCGTTCCACTCCCAATCATATGAATTGTAATGTCTCTACAACTTATTAAATTACTTCTGTTGTATATTTGCTTCTCAGTGATATATCTATTTTCCCTGCTCCTATTTGATGCTATTGCTGAGTATATCTATACTTCTTCTATAGCTCATTCCTTCCCTTATCCATTGAAAGATCGTCCACTTATATCTTTCTTTCATGGACACATTTCTTGGTTGTGCTATCTGAATCCTCATTTGCAACCCTTCATTGAGTTTTGTTTTGTTCATTAATACTTATACCACCCGTGTGTTAGTCTAATTTGATGAAAATTCCAAAATATTTTTAATCGTTTGACTTCTGGAAATCGATCTTATTATGATCGAGAATTATATAATTATTTGAAGTTATATTATATCATGTTTAATTATATTTAGGGGATAAGTAATTTACATTATTGCTTAAATTATTTTAATAATAGTTATTTATTAATATTATTATTATTTTACTATTGTATTGTTATATTTATTATATGAATAATATATTATATTATGATATTACAATATTCATTCATTAATATGTATAATATTATATTATAGTATATTATAATACATTATATTCTTTCATTATTACTATATTAATAATATAGTTAATTTTATAATAAATTATATTATACTTTATTCTTTTATTAATTCATTTCTACTATTTATTATTAAATCCTATTCGAGAAAAGGGAACATTAGAAAATGATATTTTTGGAAAGCTAAGGTGAATAGGGTTGACCGCATTTTCTCCAATGAAGGACTCTGTGAAGTCTAAGGAATCCCAACCATCACCAAAACATACATTTGATTTAGAGGGAGATGAAGGAGAGAAGGGGTAGACTTTGGATTGCCTATTTTAGAAGGATCTTGTTCCTTGGGAGTATCTTCTTAAGGGACAACTTTCTCATGGACCTTTTTACAAGACACAACAGGACAATTGTTGGCATACTCTCATATTAATATGTAGAAAGCACACCCTTGCTATGATTCAAGGAGATATTTGTGACATTGTGCAAGTGAGAGAAAACTCGCCTTATATTACAAACCTTGCATATTTCGATTCATTGGTTGAGATAACTCACAATTGAATTAAAGATAGAGATATGCCTTGAGATAAGATTAGAGTTGTGAAGCAGAAGCTAAGAGCTCTAAGGATGAGTTTAGGGATCCTCACATTGAAAAAGAATTGGTTAAACTGTCATTGCTTGAGGACAAGGAATTTTGGGAAGGGTGGACTGTCATTCTCAGCCAATATAGTCATTTACGTTAAACACATTAGTTAATTTATTGCATGAACTCGTAGATATGATAAAGAAGTTAACATATGGAGACAATGTTTACTTCTTTTGAAGGCCATCATTCTATATTTGGGTTTTGATATAAATCTAGTGGTTATATTACATGATCCTAAAAATAAATAAATAGTGGAAAATATGCAAATGTTGAAATGAGTTTCAAAGTTATGTCTTCGAGTAAAAAATAGAATACTTTAGCAATTTATTTAGAGATATCATTTTTAACGAAGATCGTGATTAGTGCAAAAGATTGTAACTTATGTGTTTTATTATCTTTCAAACCTTCCAATACCATCATACTTATAGATTCTAGAGGATTTACAATTAAGGATACCACTTTTCAAAGACTACACGTTGACTAAATATCATTCCTAGGCCCAAAGCTTCAAGAGAAGTTTTTAAAACATATATTATTATTTTTAGCATTTTTTTATTAGTGATAATGTTAATATTACTAGAATGGGATAAAGTCTTCGAAGAGTAATAGGAATTATAACTTGGCGCATGATAATTTATACAAGATAATAAGGAATAGAAGTAATATTTATAACTTATTTATTCTTATGTTGAATCACTTCATGACTTATTTAAGAAAGAGTATCTTGAGATAATGATTGTTCTCTCTTTGTTGACCTTTCCAAATATTATTATCATACATGTGATATCACACATAAAAACCAGTTAACTACTTGTATAAAATGCAATGTTCGTAAATTTAGTCAACATTTATTGATGTCGTCAACTAATCGACTTCTCACAACTATAAAACCTCAGAAGAGAAAGACTAGACTAAAAACGATTTAGAGATATTTCAATGAAAGAAACTTCTAATTGTTAAGGTTTTAGGATCATTGCAAATGTAATAGCACTATCTCATTGTATGTGTTTTTCAAATGCAACAATCTCTAACATTTATATAGAGAATGAGCCAAGAAGAGACATGTCCCTTCATGGGACATGTCTATTCATTATTATGTAATTAATATAATGACAATTATGATTATATACATATATATATATATATACACATGTATATATAATATCTCGAGTATTATATTAATTTCTCTAATATTTACATAATAATAATAATATATATTTTATCAATTTAACTTTTTAGTTATTATGAGAATATAATCTAACTTTATATATACATATATATCAATGTATATATTAATATCAATATATATATATATATATATATATATATCATTTCTCATAATAATCATATAGACAATATTATTTATCTGACCGATGCTACAAATATCAACACTCCCTCTTAGCGAGGGAGGATAAATCAATCCAATGTCAACACTTATGACACTTGGCAACATCAATCATATGATGTAAGCAATAAAGGCATCATCCTCAAGATGTAGTCAATAGAAACATAGTCTCAATATGTGGATTGCCTCCATCGGCGATTCTATCCACAAGCTCTCGTGTGGATTGCCTCCATCGGCGATTCTATCCACATTCTCTCAGGTGGATTGCCTCCATCGACGATTCTATAAATAAGCTCCTGTGTGAATTGCCTCCATCGGGGATTCTATTCACAAACTCACGAGCTTCAGGTGTGGATTGCCTCCATCGGCGATTCTATCCACAAGCTCTTGTGTGAATTGCCTCCATCGGCGATTCTATTCACAAACTCACGAGCTTCAGGTGTGGATTGCCTCCATTGGCGATTCAATCCATAAGCTCTTGTGTGAATTGCCTCCATCGGGGATTCTATTCACAAACTCATGAGCTTCAGGTGTGGATTGCCTCCATCGGCGATTCTATCCACAAGCTCTTGTGTGAATTGCCTCCATCGGCGATTCTATTCACAAACTCACGAGCTTCAGGTGTGGATTGCCTCCATTGGCGATTCAATCCACAAGCTCCTATGTGAATTGCCTCCATCGGCGATTCTATTCACAAACTCATGAGCTTCAGGTGTGGATTGCCTCCATCGGCGATTCGATCCACAAGCTCCTGTGTGAATTGCCTCTATCGGCAATTCTATTCACAAACTCATGAGCTATGGTGTGGATTGCCTCTATCAGCAATTCTATCCACAAGCTCCTGTGTGGATTGCCTCCATAGGCGATTCTATCCACAAGTTCTATCTATTATGATCAGTTTCATCCATCACAAGATGTCTATCACAATAGAAGGTCAAGTTATTGTAAGATCGTCACCTTACAATAACTTTTACAAATACAAGTGATAATCATTTGGAAGTCGTCACTTCCTCATGATTTACACAGGGGGCAGGCCCATTAAAAACATTCATAATTCATAAGTATAATAAATAATTATATCAAGTTTACCTCATAAATGTTTCACCTTCAATAGTGAACTCCCTCTCAATCAATATGATCAAGATTGTCACAAGTTGACTGAACCATCTACTCCCTCTAAAGCTCAAGTTTATCAACTTCTTGACCTCTTTTGAAATATTAGACTCTCTTTGCATCTAGTCTCAATCATCAATTTGTTTGCAAGCATCAAGTTATTTCTCCCTTGAATGAAATTATCTTGTGCTTTTGTCTTGAAGGTATGTCAGAGAGAGATTACAAATAGCTCACTAAATTATATTATCCCAAAGAAATATTAATGATAAAAGTATACAATATTTTTGATCCCAATGTTATAGTATGATTTAATAACTACATAAAAAATTTTATGAACATTAATCAATATGGAATACTCATCTCTTGGTTAATGTAATGATCCTTTTCTTATTTGCACTATAAAAAATGTTTGTAGCTTTTAATCAAAGAACTCTCTTTGTTCAGAAATCTGCATAGACCTGTACACATTCGGTCAGAACTTTTTAACCTGACATTTTCTCTTCAATCGCTCCGGTGAGATTCTTGTAAAGTTGTTTATCACTAACATATCCGAAATTTAGAAAAATCCAACGGTGCATTTGTGAGATATGGTCCTCGTACTGAGACTGTAATTTTCTGAGACAGTCACACATTCACCATTAACAAACTACTCTCTTACATTTGCAACTTGGCTCTGATACCATGTTAAGGTTTTAGGATCATTGCAAATGTAATAGCACTATCTCATTGTATGTGTTTTTCAAATGCAACAATCTCTAACATTTATATAGAGAATGAGCCAAGAAGAGACATGTCCCTTCATGGGACATGTCTATTCATTATTATGTAATTAATATAATGACAATTATGATTATATACATATATATATATACACATGTATATATAATATCTCGAGTATTATATTAATTTCTCTAATATTTACATAATAATAATAATATATATTTTATCAATTTAACTTTTTAGTTATTATGAGAATATAATCTAACTTTATATATACATATATATCAATGTATATATTAATATCAATTATTATATATATATATATATATATATATATATATATATCATTTCTCATAATAATCATATAGACAATATTATTTATCTGACCGATGCTACAAATATCAACACTAATTATGCTGCACACCGATCTAATAAGGGCGTTATGAAAATAAGCTTTATTGGCTTTGCTCTTGGAGGGAGATACAGTAATATGCAATTCTATGTTCTATTGCATGCACCTATATGGTGCACAGCTTGACAGAAGGACACAAGAATCTTGGTCTTGTGTATATTAGATGTGGCTGGATATGAAAATTTATGGTTGAAACAGCTTAGTTGATGAAACCATAGTTCGCAGACTTGGACTCTGAGAGTACTCAACAAGCCCAAAATTTTTGACTCCGAAAAAACTCAGCAAATACTCGACAAAAACTCGGCAACGTAGTACTAAAAAATAAAAATCTCTTAAAGAAACATTTTTTTTTTGTGAAATTCAGTTACAAAATATATTAAATTGAAAATTGACATCTCCAAAGAGAAAATGCATGGTTTTATAGCAAAATCAACATGTGAAAGACGCATTTTACCCATGTTGGCATTTTTACCCATGCTTTTCCTGCATTTATAAAAACGCAAGAGTTGAACTTGTAAAAACTTGCCCAGCAAAAATATTAGAGTACTTGGCAACTTGAGAGTACTCGCAGAGTTTGCAAACTATGGTTGAAACACCCATGCATGCTGAAATATATAACTTTTACCAACATCCCACTATCATTTATGGCCTAATTTAATTTGTTATTAGGAAAATGAAAGACTACACACCAATTATGAGAGGAATAAGTCTTGACTCTCTATTCACACCAAATGGGTGGTTTTGGGTTGCAATTACAAAAGCTTGGAATAAAATGATTTGGAGGGTATGCACGGCATGATGGCCTTACATGCAATGGTGAGGGAGAAATGACAAGGTATTTGACTGAATGGATTTGAAAAGCTTCGCCTATCCATAGCTTGCAAACTCTGTGAGTACTCTCCGAGTTGCCGAGTACTCTCTAATTTTTTTGCTGGGTGAGTTTTCACAAGTTTAATTCTCACGTTTTTATAGATGCAAGAAAATGAGGGTAAAAATGTTGATGCAGTTAAAACGTTGCTTAAAATGCATTTTTCACATGTTTTTTCTATAAAACCATACATTTTCTCTTTTGAGATGTCAAATTTTAATTTAATACATTTTGTAATTGAATTTTCCAAAAATAATATTTTTTTAAGAGATAAATTTTTAGTACTTGCTAAGTTGTCGAGTATTTGCCAAGTTAAAATTTTGACCTTGCCGAGTACTCTCTGAGTCCAAGTCTGTGAACTATGTGCTCATCAACTAATATCAATGTCAAAAATATAATATGTATAATTGGCAACTGAAAAGCCCACAATAAAGGATTGATAGAGAGCAAAGGCTAAAGAGGGAATCAATAACGCATGATAACTAAATGAGCATAATAAGAAGTTAACAGATCTATCAGTGATATGTGAGGAATGCTGGTCTTGGATCAAGCAGGTAAGATTTGGAATGGTTAAGCATAGCGACAACAATATTTGGAGTTCTGGTGCAGGGCCAACTTAAGAAGAATCATAACATTGAAGGATTTGTAGGCTTTCAAAGAGTACTAAAATAAGATAGCACAGATAAGCATGTAACTATTGAAAGACGAGTTAGGCAAGGTTATGAAACACATTGCCCAGACTGTGGTTACACAAATTTAGTGCTAAAAGAAAAGCATATAAGAAAATTGTTGCTATAGTCTAGATAAGATAATAGGCATTTCCATTAGGTGCATACCATTCTTGCAGATAATATGGATCAGTGAAGAAACTTACCTGAGTTACAATGGTTACTGTTGCTGATTGATTCTACAGACCACTTCCTGTTTCTCCTTGTACTAGATGTATCCATTCTAGGAGCTAGGCATGGATTGATGCCTCTATGTGCAATACATAGATGCCTTTTAAGACCATGGCCATGTCTTCCACCAAACTGTTCATGCAAAGGTTAACCTTTTCATGATCATATATGGGAGTCTGGTTTTTCTTTTTTTCTCATGGATGCCTCATTCTTCTTCTGCATGCTTTATGCTTATGCATGCTATTCATATACATTTTAAATATTAGTGGGAGATTCTTCCCCAATGCCTCCCAACAACATGCAAAATACTGGCTTCAAATTCTCCCCATTCCAGATCGTCTTACTCTAACTTCCACTTTCATGCTATATTTAGCCTCATGAAGGAGTCCGTTTTTAACCTTCTCACTGTTGTTTCTTGAATAGTCTCTCTTCCACTAACAAATATAACTGAAGTAATTAAAGAAGATCCTCCTATTTTTGAATTTAAAATGTGTGCAATGAATATATCATAAATGTATTGATATAACTGTTTTTTTATAAAAAAATAAATTGAATAGACGTAACTGATTTTAAAATTCTGATTATTGCATTGAAAATGATTACTGAAAATCGATTGATTTATTGAATGGTAGTAACTAATATAAATAGGGTTGTGACAAAGATGTACTATAACTCTTTGGAATCTGTTCATTTGTTGATAACTTGATATACGAATTAGTCTCAGTATTTGTTTAACCTTATTCAAGTAATGATGACCGAAATATTGCTTTTGAGTTTTGGGCAGTTAAAGAGCTGTCCAGTTAGTTTCCTTTACTTCCTACTCTGACTAATGCCTAATGACAGGTCACAATGTGCTGGTTTTTACTCAAATAACCATTTCCAAAAAAATTTGCATGCTAAATAAGATAAATAATATAAATTAATTTAAAACAAAATCTGCATTCTCCCTATTGCCATCTGGCTTTCTGCCTTATCTCTGAAGATATCTATATATTCATCTTGTTTTCTTTACCTATTATGTCTGTTTCTTCAATAAAATGAGGAATGCCATGTAAAATAATAAAGATATATCTATATTCTGTTCATTTATTAAATTTCAAATCATTCTTTATATATGTTTACCTTATTCAGGTGAGGATGACCGAAAGATCGCTTTTGGGCAGTTAAAGAGATTTTCTTGGCGTGAGTTGCAACTAGCAACTGATAGCTTTAGTGAGAAGAATGTGCTTGGACAGGGAGGCTTTGGCAAAGTCTACAAAGGGGTGCTTGGAGACAACACAAAGGTAGCAGTAAAACGGTTGACTGACTATCACAGCCCTGGCGGAGAGGCAGCATTTCTGCGGGAGGTTGAGATGATTAGTGTGGCAGTGCACAGGAATCTTCTGCGTCTGATAGGGTTTTGTGTTGCACCATCAGAACGACTTCTTGTTTATCCTTATATGCAAAACCTTAGTGTTGCACATCGACTAAGGGGTATGCTTTTTATTAGTCATTCAACTTTTATATGCTTTGCTCATTCAATATAGCTGAACATAAATAGATATGTTTCATTCAACTTCAAAGTGTGCTGGATATATCAATTTCATAAAAACAGTTTTTTTTTCTATGTAATCTATTAGTGACATTGATTACTATGATTCTATTTGATATTCATTTAGGCAATTCAAAATCTTGGCAATTCCTTTTCTTTGTTTGGCATATATTGACTATTGTACTCGTTACTCGTTTGCTGGGTGGGTTATGGAAACAAGAGACATAAGCTTGACAACCTTATGACTAATTCAGAATTTGTAATCAAGTCCTACTTGTGGATCTATACCCTTGTTTTTGGGAGTTCTCTAACACCAGATATACTGTTCTAAAATCATAAGAAGTTTTGATAAAAATGATTGTTTATATATATTAGCACTAATATAAACCTCCTCATCTAACTACCTTCATTGGATAGATCTTATTAGTTTATTGGCTTTTCTAATTGTATGATGGCTATAACTTGGTTTAATCCATCTTAACTAAATTTTATAGATTATTTATTTGTATAGTTTATTTTGCATATGTAGTGATAAATCTAGGTTTGTTGTGGCATGTGCACTCTTGTATGAACTCACTTCACAAATTTTATTAGTTGGCATTGTCTTAGTTACTTTTTCTGACTGGCCTTTTGACATTTTATTTTAGTTTCTCCTATGAAGAGTAAGGGGGAGGGTTGGAAGGACGAACCTATTTGGCATATTACTTATCTCAATGACATGCCTCTTTGATAAATAAATCACATAAATTTAGTTCACATTGAGATTTGTTCCATATACTAGGAGATGTTTGGTGGACAAAACTCTAAATTGCTAGAATGCATGTGTAAGACTTAGAAACAATGTATAAGCAAGTTATCAGAATTATAAATAACATTCATATATAAATCCAAAGACGTATCTCTACATCAAAATTTAAAAATATTCTATACATGACATTCTCTTAAAGGAGATGAGTATGTGCTTATCTTCTCTACCTTAATATGTGTATGTACTAATCATAGTTACACCGCCCTGGAGGACAGGGGGACGGGGTTACGGGATAGGGGGGATGGGACAGGGGGGACTGAGGGGCCTCAATTTGGGGATGGCGGGGGGATGATGACAGGTGATGGGGGGGGGGGGGTGTGTATATACTATACATGTGGTACTTAAATGCTAGTTATGAAAAGATGTATAACAATATAAGACATAAAGATGTAAAATCATTGTGATTGATCATTGAACATTGCATTAGACATTGAACATTGAACATTGAACAATAAATTTTAAATTTTAAATACTCCAATCAGCAAATGGAAGAGTTCTATGTATAAATAATAATAGCAAAGCCAAATACTAAAGTCTGATATCAAAAGTATGAGTATCTATCTCATCATAAAGATGATTACATTGAGTAGCACGATATGATATATCAAAACAAGTACAAACTACAAAATCAAAATGCCAAGGCCCAAAATGTAGTGATTCTAGTGAAGGAGGCCTCTAATAATCTATATCGGGGGATCACAAACAAGTCATCATCAGAACTATCAGCCTCTCCAAGGTTAAGAGCCGCGAAAGGAACAGCGACCAACCCTGCATCTGAAGCATCCTCATCCTCATCAATTTGTGATGGCTCCTCTGGCTCTACATCCCATCGTGCTGCTGGGCTCTCCTCGTACACGTGTCTTGCAATCAGTGATACACAAGACACTATGTACAACCACTAGCTTCTGCTCTCTTTGAGAGGTAAGTTTGTTCCTCTTAAGAGAGTGGATGAAGCTATAAGTAGATCAGTTCCTCTCAAAAGTTGAAGAACTAGATACCCGAGATTATCAAATTCAATCAAATGACTAGTGTGAGAATTTAGAAAAGTTGAATTTAAAGTTCCCTAAAGTTAAAAATAAAAACTTAAATCTTTGAAAGTTAAAATATTTATTGAGTTGAAGAACTAGAAACCTGAGACAACAAACGAATGACTAGTGTGGTAGTTGTTGATTTCGGTCCATGGCAATTCCACCACAAAATCGGATCCTCTTGTGCCATAGTTTTTATGTCTGCCTTTGCCGCAACTGCATAACCTCTAAGAGTAGCAAATCTGGTCCACTCAGTGCGAACCTTCTTGGCATTCTCTGCATCATACATCCTATCAATGCACTTGAAGAACCCTTCCTTCAACTGAAAATATTAAAAATTAAAAAATTCAAATTATTGGCAAATAGAATAATTAATAAGACATAAAGATGATTACAATGAGTAGCATGATATCAATTTTCAATTACCTCATCATCTTTAAGTGGTATTACTCTGCCAGGCCTAGGTATGTATCACTTCGGATTCAATGCATAAGAAGCCATCTGTAAGGGAGTGTTTAGGCTGCCCTTTCTTCGCTGAATAATAAGCCGAATATGGTCATTGTAGAAGGATAAAGTGGGGTCCCTCTCTTGCACAATTGCCCTCATCTAGCCAAGCATAGAATCAATGCACTAGTACACCTCTTCAAGGCTAGGTGCATCCCCATCCCCATATCTGATGACCTAAAATTCTGGATTGATGATAGAGACTATGTATTTTGCATCACTCCAAAATACATCACTCTTCACTATCTCCTTCACCCTCCTCCCTTGTTTTGTCTTATATCCATCCCACCGATTCCATTCATGTGTCATAACCATGAGTTGCAATGGCTCCCGACTCAAACATTTTGTCCAAAAGAATGAAATAGGATGCATATCTGGTCTCAACTAGTTTCAAGAACTCCTTCGTGAAGCTCCTGAAGAGCGCATGTGAAGTGTGGTGGTTGCAGATATACATTTGCACATTTCTGGCATCGCTGACCACTCCCTTAATCCAGTCAATCTCCCCCATGTCCTTAAGTGCATTGTTCATGACATGCACACAACATGGAGTCCACCAAATATGTCTATACGCTGCCTCAATAAGCCTCTCTGCAGCTTTGCACACGGTGCTGCATTTGTCATTACTTGGACCACATTTTGTGGCCCAATCTCCTCAATAGTTGCCTGGAGGATGTTAAATTGAAAATCAACATCCTTTCGATGCCCTGAACAATCAATTGCCCTGAGAAAGAATGGGCCCTCTGTGCATGTAACTATGATATTGATGAGTGGACGGTTCCTAATGTCCGTCCACCCATCCATGATAATGCTGCATCTAGACTCCCCCCAAACTGCCCTCATGCTCTCCATCGCTGTACCGAACTTGGCATTCTCTTTATCCAAGATTGTGGTCCTCAATTTGTGCTCACCTGGTGGCACAAATGATGGTCCTCCCCCCCTCGCCACCAATTGCATCATCTCCTTATAATAAGGAGATCGAGGTACATGAAGTGGTATGCCATTGGAAAAATAGAATCTCCCAATGGAATCCTCTATCTCTTTCAAGCGCGCATTAAACAAATCTGCTATGGGGTTACTTTCAGTTGTCACTTTTCGTTTCCCCTTGCTCGATTGTGCTTTAGCCGTAGCACTATAAGTGGAAGAAGGTTTTGAGGCTGCCTCTACCAATGATGTTGCTCTCTGCTGCGATCTAGGAGTGTGAATATGTGGCTGCCCCTGTATATGCTGCTCATGAGCCTGCTGAACATGCTGAATTTGTTGCCTACTAGATAAGGTAGTAGGCATTGCAATTCCCAAGTCATCTAAAACACCCTATAGCTTGTTGAATTCAATTCTATAATGCAAATTTTTAGGCTCCTCCAAAAACTTATATGGCTCCACACCCTTTCCTGTCCAAAAAAGGAAGTGTGCATTCACTCTAGTGATGCTACCAAACCATTCTGTACTACAAGTGTTGCATTTCCACTTCCTTGTGTCACCACCTGATTGTGTTGGGGCTATTATCGTCGTTGCAAATTGTCTAAGAGGAGATTTAGGATCATAAGCACCCCTAGCCCACTTTGCCAAAAGTGTGGAGGGGCAATCAATAGATGGTGGACCAGGTGGCCAACTATTTGTGGATTCAGTTTGCTCATCCGCCTCATTGGTGTCATGATCATCACCATGCTCAGGTTCATAATTTGATTGACTATCAGTGCCACAATGAGAATGAGTTTCCAATTCCATCTCATCATCATTTGTTTCATTATCATAACTGTGGGAGCTCATTTTGACATTGCATTTCACCAAATGAAAAAAAATCAATAAATACATGGTTTTAGCCTATGCCCTACATTAAATTTTTAAAATTTTAATCTTTAAATTAAACAATAAGAATTTAAAAAGTGAAACAACAAGAATTTGCTTCAATTTAGAAATGAAATTAAATAACTAAAAGAAAATGAAACAACAAGAAATGTAAAACTTAAAACATTGAACATTCATTTGAAAATGACAAAAAAAATTAAAATCAGTTACAAACCCTACCTTTTGCTTGAAAAATCTCTTCAACAAGGTGAAGAATCTTCTTCCTCCTCTTCTTCTTGCTCCTTGTCACTCCTCTTTGACTTGCAATCAATCTTTTCACTCTTACAATCACCATTTTCTCAACTATTCACTCTTCTTGCTGTTATTGCAAAGCATGTAGAAATGAAAAAATGAATACAAATGAAGCTTCAAAGTGTTTTGATGCAATATAACATAATAGATGGGCCCCACATATCCCTAGGGCTACAATGCAACCAATAATTTTTTTTTAAAATTTGTATTTTTTTGTTAGCATCACTTTTTTTGGCTTGCTGTGATGGGGGATGTCTAGGTGTCTCCTCAAGGGTCGAGGGACGCCGAGACGTCCCCACGTCTCCTTGGGGATAGTGGCGCCGTCAGGAATGCCGAAATGCCGTCCCCCTGTCCCTGGTGCGTCCCCATTCTAGGAATGTTGGGGATTTTTTTTTGGGGGGGGGGGTTACCAAGGTTCTAATATAATTAGTGATGTAGAAGCTGTTGTACACATACAATTTTTTGCCATATGTGTTGCTTTCCAATTTGATGTAAGTTGTTTCCCTTCTAAAGAGTCATTCTAGAATCTTTGTCTTTGATGTTTTTGGATGTCGTGATTTTAGGTTTCAATCAGTGTCCCAAAGATTAAGTCACACATTTCTAAGTATGAACTATTTAAAACTGCGGATGGCTCTGCTACTAAATTTTTACACTTGTTGCAATTTAGTTGAAAACTAAGTGTATCAAGCATAAGGTGTATATGTTTTGCAGAAAGCCTTATCATTATATTCAGTTTGTTTTAAAAGATTGCAGCTTCATGAAATATATTTTAGATTTTTCAATTGCATTCAATAAAGGGTTTCTATCTTTTATACAATTGAAATGATTAAGAAAAGTGTAATCTACTGAATAAATGTTCTCTCACGCAAGATCATGAGAGTGATCTTTACTTTCCTATGCAAATAAGGAGCATGCAAGGATAACAAAGCAAATGCATAGAACTAGAGATAAAAGGGAACCAACCATTGCCTGGGGGTATATGGCTGGCGTAGGTCTGTTTTTGCTGGAGTAGGTCTGCAACCCCAGTGTCTCCTAGCCTCTAGATGTCTCCTTGTCCTGAAAATGAAGAGAAAAGTATGGATTAGATCTAGGGGATCTAAGCAATGTTCTTATTTGAACAGGAAAATAAACATAAAAAATCAGAAGGAGGATCATATGCATTGTTTCAAAAGACAATTTTATTGCTAACTTTTGCTTCATGTGCAGGTCTAAATACATCTATCACTGGTATGTGGATGAAAATGGGCTCCCTCAAAGGTTTGAGCTCAGTATACTTGAGATAGATGAATTCTGGTGTAGAGATAAGATATTTATTAAAAGAATCAGATATATACTATGATCAAAAGCTGCAGATTTACAAATAAGACATCAAAGGGACTTGTTTCATACATGAAACCTTTTGTCTAAATTTAGAAGGATTAGATATATAGATCAAAATTCATGCTACAGGGGTAGTAGTGGCATTCTCTTTTTGCCACATAACTTAGAGTTCATGTTGAACTTTTAGTTGATTTGTGACTCTTTTTGAGTCTTTTTAGGGATTCTTGGAGTCAACTTTGAGTGGTCATCTTAGGCAGTTGTTTTGGTGCAGAGATAAGATATTTATTAAAAGAATCAGATATATACTATGATCAAAAGCTGCAGATTTACAAATAAGACATCAAAGGGACTTGTTTCATACATGAAACCTTTTGTCTAAATTCAGAAGGATCAGATATATAGATTAAAATTCATGCTACAAGGGTAGTAGTGGCATTCTCTTTTTGGCACATAACTTAGAGTTCATGTTGAACTTTTAGTTGATTTGTGACTCTTTTTGAGTCTTTTTAGGGATTCTTGGAGTCAACTTTGAGTGGTCATCTTAGGCAGTTGTTAGAGGAAGAGTTTCAGATCCATTAGATACCTTTTGGGAGCCTTTTGAGGCCTATTTTTGAGAGAATTTGTTTCTATCCGGGTTAGAGTGATTGTTTCTTGATTTTGAATGGGTTGTTGATAGGTTTGAGGTCCTTATTTTTAGGCCTTTTACCAAATTGGACCTCCTTATTTCAAAATTTAGTTCCTCTTTTCTTGGGTTTTCAGGAGGGAAATTGGGTTGATATATTCTCTTCCTTCTTTGTGGGAGGCAGTTTTGTTTTTGGAGAGAGCCTTTGTGGAGTGACATTTTCTGACATTGTGCGGATTATTGACTGTAAATCACTTGCAGTTGATGTTTCATGTGCCTTTGAGAGCATAATACAACAGGTTTTGATCTATCTTGGAGTTTTCTTTGTGTGTAACTTGTGATTGATGTCATTTTTATGTGTTTCATTTCTGAAGCCTTAAAATTTTTGTCTCATTTCTGCATCTTTGAAAGCTAGTGAATGCTATGCACAGGTCATAAGTTGTACAATTTATCTAAAAAGTATTAGAAGTGATGAATTTCCTCTAATATTGCTCTTTTAAAGTCTTCTTGTGAAACACTTGTGTATAAAGATTTCCATCAGGGGTAGTATTGGTTTCATATTACTGTAGGTGGTTGTATTTTGCAAAGAAAGCATTAGATTCAATTTTTAAATTGGTGTATCACCTATTTATTTAAAGCATTTTTTTTTGCTCATCCTTCTTTCTCTTTTCCCTATCAAGTTTCCATTTTTCATTAGGCTAGGTGATTCATCATATAACATCAAAATAGGAACCGGCCTAGAACCTGGAGGTTCAACCTTTTGCAATAGGTTTACCCACAAACTTAAGGTTGTTCCCATGTTATTCCAAAATTGCTAAGTTTTTAGGACATTGGCTTTCAGGTGTGAATTTTGGAGCTAACAGGCTCATTGAATCAATTTTAGTTTAACATGGTATCAAAGCCTAGGTCAGAGCCTAGCCATGCAGGTACCCAAAGCACCTATAGTGTGGCTCAAGGAGGGGGTGTTAGAAAATGAGCTGCACCTGACAAAAGATGAACCAGTCACCAAGAGGGCTGGTAGGTCATTGGTAGAGCACCCCTAGCAGCAAATGGAGCTCCTAGGTTCAAATCCTAGTTGGTACATGAAAAATTTAACAAAAGGTGTTGTACGCAGTCAAAAGAATTTCATGTGTATCTTGCTTTCCAATTTGATGTTAATTTGTTTTTCCTCTAAAGAGTCACTATGGAATCTTTGTCACTGATGTTCTTGGATGTCATGCTTGTAGGTTTTTATCACTGCCATTGAATAACCAATGAAAAGTACTTTCCAAAGCATTAGAAGAGGTATAAATTGGAGCTTGGAGAGGAGAGGTTTTAAAATTTGAGTAAGGCATGGAAAATTGGTGAAGAATCACCAAAAATGCTTTTTTGCTAGGTTAAATGGTAGTAGTCCAAAAGTGCTCTTTTTTCAAGTTAAGTGGTGGAATTGACAAAAATGTGCTCCGTCAGTGTATACTACTAGTTTAAGTAGCAAAACTCCTTTACAAAAGCTCCTAGCATGTTTTTGACGTAAAAGTTGTTTCAGAACCTTAGTTGCTGATTCGGATTCGGGGATGGATTCGGGTTCGCGAATCCGGTTTGTGGATTCGTGAAATTTTTTTTTCCCGTTTCGGATTCGTGAGTATATATATATATATATATATAAATATATATATATGCACTATATATCCAAAAATATAAGAGAAATATACATAATTCTAAAACTAAATCATTTCATACTATGAATCTATGATGCTTGATCATTAAAACTTCAAATAGCATACTTGATCATTGATCTATGATTCTATGTTGACGATTCTAAAGAAAATCAGCACATTGAATTAGTATTACTGAATTACAAAATGACAATTCAAAATATTGTTCATTAAAGTTTGAGACATGATTCAATGTTCAATGGTTCATCAATCAAATGGATTATCAAAAAAATCTGGATCAATGGGGTCTCCAGTAGCTGCAAGTGTTTGATCAAAATCATCATTAATGGAACCCAAAGTTCCACTAGCACTAGAGGGTACTGTCTCATCATCATCATCATCACCATCACCATCATAATCCACATCAGCCAAAGTGCTTCTAGCAAGATCCTGAATGGTCATATCTAGGTCAGCAGACTCGGATGCTACATCCCAAAGCTTCGCTGGCCCCTTCTTGTACTTTGGATCCTTCCATGACAAGAGAGGCAAGTTGTTGTGAACATACACCAAATCTTTTGCATTTTTTGCAGCCAACCGGTTACGCTTGACTGAGTGGATAAAGTAGTAATTACTCCAATTCCGCTCAGTGGCAGAAGAGCTCGCAACCTAGAGAGAAAATCAACAAAATTAAAAAAATACAAGATAAATTTAAGAGCATTAAGTATTAAATTCTACAATGCAAGTAACAAAACAAAAAGAAAAAAAAAGTTAAAACTTAAAAACTTGTGATAGAACCTTAATCGCAAGAGGTTGGAGGTATAGATAATCTTGCCCATGAAGATACCACCATGTAACAACATCCATTTTGCTTTGGTCATTGATAGCAGTAGGGCCGAGATCTCTTCCTGAGATAAATGATCCAAATTCTCTCCTAACACTTACCCCAATATCTGGATCACAAAAGATTTTATCAAATGCCTTCTTATACCCACTGGAACCTCAGCATCTCTATATGGTGCCACTCTACTTGGAATACCAAGTACTTGTGCGCTATAGTACCTAGGAGAAAGAGCATATGCTAGGAGGTGCAAAGGTGTGGTCATCTTGTTCCAACGATGAACAACCATTGCTTCCACCTTTTTGTATAAGGTGTCGTCAGGATCATTCTCTCTCCTATGTATGACTTGGGATATCAAATGATGTTCATGTAAGTTATCATTATGTGAATTTTGAATTTAAATAACTCTCAATAAACAAAGATGAAGGAATGTATTAAATTTATAACTTACCATTTTTAACTTCTCCAACATTGTGTCCATGCTATCATAGATATCCCCCAAGCATGGTAAATTAGTGTCGGCAAATTGAAGCATAGACATGATGGGATCAATGAATTCCAACACATACTCCACATGAGTCCACCAATCATCATCTAATATCAATGCCTTCACCTTTTGGGCCCTGATTAAACTGGACTGCTTCCAGATGCTCCATTGGTTACTAATAACCATTTGTGATAAGGCCTCCTTCACCTTGACAAGCCGTCTCAACACAATTGTGTGAGAGGCAAACCGGGTTTCAGCCACCTAAAACATGTTAGTAGAAAGTTAAAACATGACAAAAATTATAAAATGATAAATGAAATTAAATAAATTATAAATTAAATTTTAAAATTTACCTTCAACAATTCCAATTTTGAGTAACTTCTGAAAATTGCTTGTGACATGGTGATTTGTCACAAACATTTGAATCTCCTCACCCTCCTCATACACCTGTTTCATCCAATCTATTTTGGTGCCAATTGCCTTCATCACTAGATTGAGAGAATGGACGGTGCACGGTGTCCAAAAGATGTGATCATATCTAGCCTCTATCAAAGCACCTGCAGCCTTGCAAGCTTTTGCATTGTCCGTAATTACTTGGACAACATTGTGATGACCCACGGACTCTATGGATTCAATGAGAATTTGGGCAATGAACTCTGCATTTTTGACTTCACCTTCACAGTCAACCGCCTTCAAAAACACTGACCCCTTGGGGGATACAACAATTACATTAATTGATGGTTTTTGCAATCTTTCCATCCATCTGAAACAATAGACACACCTGTTTGGACCCAAGAATCTCTTATTGGTTGTAGTAGGTTCTCTACATTTTTTCTCTCATTTTGTAATATGGTGGTGCACAACTTTTCATATCTAGGCCCACGGTAACCAGAAGGTGCTTCATTTATTCCTTCACACATGTCACTAAAATAAGGTGATCTCACAAAGTTGAATGGAACACCATTTGCAAAGAGGCAACACCCAACTTTGGCATCAGCAATATCTCTTAACTCATTTTGAAATGCCCCATCTAATGGGCCTCTCTTGCGGGGGTGTTGTGTGGTTGATCTACATCTTCATCCCTAGAAGGCATAGGCAAGAATGGATGTGATGTAGATTGCATTTGAGTGGGTGGCTGCATTGTTTTCTGTTTACTGGTATAAGAAACTTGTTTCCCTTTTGCACATATTCTATCAACTTCTTATTGTTCTTTTACCAAAGCTGCTATTTGTGCAGCTGGCAATCCCTTCTTATCTTCCCCCTCACATGTTAATCCCTTGACCCCTAGTGCCTAAAAGATGAAATTTTACCCGGGAGTAGGAGCTTCTATATTGTGTTTTGCAAAAATTACATTTCCATACATACCCCCCACCTCCAACACATTGAGAAATTCTTGTGGTGTGTCTCCATAAAGGAGACCCTTTATCAATTTTAAATCTTTGAGATCCCTCCCCACCCACTGAGCCTTGACTACTCATTGTTGCAATCTATGACAAAAATGAAAAAAAAAAACTTTAGAACTTATACTTCAAAACTTATAAAAAAAAACTAGAGAATGTGGTTCAAATGCATACCTTAATCACTCAAATAGACTGAATAGTGCTTCTTGGAAGGTGTTTGCCACTCCACAATCGAGCTCCTTCGAATTCAATCACCTCACTTCAAGCTTGTATGAATGAGAGAGCAAAATGAGAGAGAATAATAGAGAGCACAATGAGAAATAAAATGTGTTTGGAGACTCATAAAAGGGGTCGTTTTAGGGTTGGAAGCAAAAAAAAAATATAAAAATACTTTTTTAAAGTCATTGATTGACTTTTTAAACTCCAACTGCGGCGGGTCCTTGAGGATTCGCGCGAGATCCTCATGGATCCGCCCGGGTCTGTGACGGATCCGGGCAGGGTCCGTGCAAAACCCTGTGGATCCGTTCGGATCCGCGAGCTACGGATCCGGACGGATCCACAGGGTTTTGCACGGATCCTGCCCGAATCCGTCTTGGATCCAATGCGAATCCGGACCCGAATCGGACCCGGACCCGGATCCGGGCCTGCCAGGGCAAATCCGGTAACTAAGTTCAAAACATTAAAATTTAGAGCACCGTATTTGTGTGCATTTATTGAGATCAGTTTGTCATCATATTTCAACAAGCTTTTTCATTTTTCTTCAATTTTTTGACAGGGTGTACCATTAGGGTTTAAGGCAGATTCTTCCCCACTTCTTGCATATCTTAAGGTTTTAGACTGGCTACAATAGGTTTTTTGTGGTTGGGGAAGTCATTGGTTGATTGGTGTTTAGAGTTTCAATATGCTTTAGAAAATATGTTGTGTTTCAGAACCATGTGCCAAAATGTAAAGCATCTTTCGTTGTCCATGTACTATATTATCATTTTCTTTTCCCATTTATTTTCAGTTGGAAAAGGAAGTAGGCTGATATTTTTTGTAAGATGTTCTTAAGGTAGGAACATATCTTGTATAAGTTTTGTTGGTACCTATTTTACTATTACAAAATTTCACTTTAAGCCAAGTAACTAGTCCAAGTAACCGCAAGTAATTGTTATTACAAGTAAAGTTACAAGCTTGAATTACTTGCACTTGTAATAGCCTTCTTAAAATCTGATTTTGACTTTGTATTAACTTATGTTTTTGTTTTGTTTTAATGTTGAGTTGGTCTTTTTAGGTGAAATCGAGTCTTTTTTATGGTCATTGCAAGTAACTGTTATGTTTGCTTTTTATAACTTGCAAGTTGGCTTCCAAAACTCAACATTACAAGTAACTTACATTACACCTTGCAATGAAGGGTCCAAGACCCGAAATTACAACTTGCAATGAAGGGTCCAAGACCCAAAATTACAACTTGCAATGAAGGATCCAAGACCCAAAATTGCAACTTGTAATCTGTCTTCCAAGACCTGAGTTATGCTTGTTTATTGATTTCAGGTTTTGGAAGCATCATTACATATCTTCATTCTAACACAAAAATACAAGCATGCTTTTCCCAAACTTGTAACTTGCAATCTAAAACCCGAAATGCAGCCTTATGAGGTATATTTTACATTTGCAAAATCAAATGTACTTTCCAAACTTTCAGTTAACCTTCCAAAACCCGAATGTAACCCAAAATGCACTCAAAATCACTTGAAATCAGGTCTTTGAGACCTGATTACAAGTGCAAACTTGCACATTCCTATTACACATACGAAATGCATTTACATTTTTCACAATTGTAGGTCAATATCCATGTTTTTCCCCACTTGTAGTGTGCATTCCAAGACCTGAAATTAAGTTTTGGCACAACTTTTGCATCTTGTTCAACCTGCCTCTTTCAGTCCTATTTGCACACACGACCTACCAATTCAACAAATCAAGGCATGAGGCTTAGTTTGTAAGCACAAAAGCAATGGAGAAGGATATTGTACTAGGACAATAAATGGTTTGTTGTTTCATCGAAAGAAATAGAATGCTTTCAAGACAAAGATGGAAAGATGCTTTTCCAATGAAAGCTAGAATGATTCAGGATGCAAGTTCTTGTTCCGGTTCAAGATGCTCCTACCAAACCCGATAACTTCAATCACAAAACATCTTGTAGCAGCATGATGACTGACAAAGGATGATGTAAATAAAGTTGCGTCGAGGGACACTTGAATAGTTTTCAATTATGCACTTGTAATTTCTTTTTGACAAATTACATTAAAATGAAAAGATGCAATTGTAGGTGATCATATCACTTGCAAAGTTGTAACTTGTAAGTATATGTAAACAAATTGCAAGTCAAGTTACATTAGGATTGCAATTTGGAATAAGTCATAGTTAGTTGCGGAATACGTCTCAATTAGTTGGACTTCTCCCACTTTTTGTTCTCAACCCTTCACCTATAAATAAGAGAGGGTGCTCATTGTAATTTTTATCTTTTGGCAATGCCATAAAACTTTGCCAATTTGTAGAGCACTCTAAAACTTTGAGCTTAGATGTAAATTGAATTGGTTTCAATAAAAGAGGTAGGTTATTTTGAGACATTGTGTCAATTCAAGTTGTCATGTGACGACATTTTCTAAAATTAGTTGTGAGTTTTGTGCTTTCATTCAAGAGGGATTTAAACTCAATCTTGCTTTCATTGATGAGCTTGAGGCTTTCCTCTAGGATTTCTCACTCCTCGATGATGGTTGTTATCTGCACCAAGTCCTGATCTCCATTCTTCTTTTTGCCAACGATGTGGTCCTTTTGGCCTCCTCCTCGGAGGGGTTACAATGACTCCTTGATGGCTTGGCTTCCCTTTGTGATCTGCGACAGCTGGTTGTGAACTTGGGCAAGACCCAGGTAATGGTCTTCAATTGTTTGAAGACCTCCCATCTTCATTTTTACTTCCACGGCACAAAGATCGAGATTACATCCTCTTACACTTACCTTGGGGTTAAGTTCTCTGGGCCTCACTTCAGTTTGCGACCTACTATGCAGCGCCATGTCAACAAGGGGTTGGGTTCCTTGGCTCTGCTTGAGAGATAGTGCTTCAGACATCACTTTCAGGACATCAGGTCCAAGCTATCCCTCCTCGACTCCTTAGTCAAGTCGATTGTGCTCTACGACTCTGTTGTGTGGGGGCCCTCTCTCCTAGAGTCTGACTGGACTTCAGTTGAGAGAGTTTAGATCCTCCTTCGACGCCTTATTAGATGTTAGCGATCTACTCCTCACAGCGTCATCCTTGCTGAGTTTGAGGCACATCCTTTCAGACTGGCGGCCATCTTTGATTTGATCTGGTTCCTTCATCGCCTTCGAGGTTTCGCTGATTTTGCTATTGGTTGGCATAGATATCCCTACTTGGCATACTGCTCTTCTATGGCGATTGCAAGTTCTGACCCTTCTGGCAGAGCCCGTTGTTGGTATGCCCAAGCTTCTGCCTTGATGGGCTCTGTGGGGATTTCGATTGATTGTCTACCCCCTTTTCAGTTCTCTCTGGATGCTCCTGCCCACCTCCTTCCCTCTCAGGAGGAGCTGAATGGGCATGTTAGACTTTACATTTATAGGTAGTATATTATTTCGACATGGCGCAACCCTCCTGGGGGACTCTGTTCGAGGATGGCCTTCTATGCAGAGCACTATATGGATATTCAGGATGGGGTCATTGTGTGCCCTCTGTACTTAGCTCGCCATTGGAGTCATGCTCTATGTATTTCATTGGGGTCTTTCAGAGTCGGCTCCCACCGCCTCCGCATCCAGACAGACCACCACATTGACAGAGCATACCGGATTTGCCACCTTTGCACTTTCTTGGAGGCGAAAACAGAGACACTTTATCTTCCGCACTATGAGATCAAAGGGAGGTTTCACTGCTTGTTCAGAGAGTGCAGATCCCTTTCCTCCTTAAGATACACCGAACAGCGGTGCCTTGCTCTTTATCTTCAGGAGGCCATGCGGCTTCGTGACCACACCCTTCAGCTTCAGTTCCCATCGAGTTAGAGCTCCGATCAGCTTATCACATCCTATTTCACTTTGGTGTCCTCTTGGTCCTCTTTCCTTTGGTCACACTAGGATTGTGAGACCTCCTAGAGGCCAAACTCGACAACAACACTCCACCTCCAGAGCTATTCAGAGACGATCTGGGGCCCTTGCTCTCTCTCGCCCCAAACCGTATCCTTCGGTGTTGGACTACTTCTTGCCTAGAAAGGGCCTCTAGTCGCTCTTTCTGGCTCTTTTGTTGGTTCTTTCGCTTTCTTTCTTGTTTGTTCTTTCTCCGGACACCATTTAGTGCTCTTGCTGTTGGCGGTTGTCTTGTTGTATACTTTCAATCCCTTAGACCCTTTTGGCGGTCTCTTGTTGGACATTAATAATTTGTCTTATCTTATCTTGTAGACTTTGAGCTGTATACATTTAGAGTTATAATTTGGTTTCAGATTTGGTCTTGCAGACTTTGAGCTTCTTATCACATCTAAGATTAGTATAGGACACTCAAGCAAGCAAATAGCTCGCAGACTTTGTGTTGCTCCATTTTCTACGTTTGAGCATGCAAGGTGAAATGCATGTCAGATACTTTGAGCTGCACGTGTTTCATTCTTGTTCTCAAAATCTCGTAGGGAGTCATGGAAAGTCTTTGAGCTTTCGTGAGCTTCTACGTTACAAAAAGTTACTGGTACGCTGAAGGTTACTCTTACATCTAATCTTTTGTTTATCGGGATTATTGCTCCAACTGATACTTTGTAAGTAAATTACATCGTCAATTAAGGATTGCGTTGTGAAGGTAACATCTATTTTGAAATAAGAGAATATAATGAATGTAACATCCCGTTTTAGCTTAGTGTAAATAAAAGTAGTTAAGTGTTTTGTTGATTCAAGTAGTAATAAGAAGGTGGATCCTTCCCTTAACTAGGAGAGACTGTCTCACATGCTGTTGTTGGAACCACTATTTTCCAATTTATCCTTCAAACTGTCAGTTGCAAAATATCCACCCAACAGTGAAGACAAAAAATGCTCAAGAAAAAGGCAACAATAGTTTCTATTCAGCATATATTGAAGAAGAAAGTAAAGTAAAGGCAGAAAGAAGCCTAATTTTGGGCTCTTTTATAAGGATTTTGTTTCCTCTTATCAATGGATGAGATTAAATTACTTTAAAGTGATGCTTCAAGGACAATATTTTATTGTTACCTTTAGCGATATAAACTGCTGCTGAGGGTTATAAAGTGTCAAAAAAAACATTGTATGGGGGCATAGTAAAAGACACTTTTGTTGTAAATATTGTCATTTAAAGGATAGAGGTTAAGTCTTTATGTTTTGTGTCATGAATGAATGCATGTAAGTCAATGTAAAGCTTATGCTACAGAGGCTTATGTGGAGATCATTTATCCTATGTTTGAAATTCCTTCTAGTAAATTGAGTTGATTAAGTTATTCAAACTTTGTTGATGCCTGTTGTTTGATAAAGTAATAACTTGTGAAGAACCGAAACTGGCTTCTTCCAAATCCACTTATTTTATTTAAAATATTTGCAGCACTTGCTCAATAAATCTTTTAATTGCAATTTAATAATCAATCTTCACCAAAATTCAAAATAATCCAACCAAGACAAAATGACATTCTTTAATAATTTAATTGATTCTCATTTCTCATTACAAACAGAATATATAAGCATTTCAATTAATATAAAAAACTCAAAGGCACTTGGCAATCCGAAAATGCTTGTAATTTTGTAATGTCTTTCATAGAAACATACCACAATTCTCTAACGCCAAAACTCCAGCGTGTACATTCACGACAAGATGTAATATCATGAGGTTGGCTTGCTGTGTTGATGGTTTCAGCAGAAGTATTAATCTGACCTTGTTTTCCAGTCACGTGAGCAAACAATGAAGCTCCTCAAATTCCCAATTCAAAAACGCAGCCATGTAATTAATGTGGGTTTCCAGATTTTGTGAATTCAATCTCAATATAATTAATTCAGCATCTGCAAGAAGATCTCTGCCAATCTCTCAATCAATTATTAAACCTCAGCCATGAAACAATTCAGAATCCTTAAGAACAAATGATTCGCCTGTAGAAATAACTTCACCAAAAACCCGAACACCAATTTATTAATTGCAGCATTACCAATTAATTAACAACAGATTTCCCAATAAAAACAACCTTAGCAAATTCGAATGCAATTACCAAATGAAGAAACACAGAACTCCTCCAAACAATTTCAGAACTCCAACAGGAAGACAAATCAAACCCCAAAATGAATAAATTGATTTGCCTGCAGAACAAACTTCTCATAAACCCAATATACATCAGCATTGGATTTAATTCAAAATCAGCAGCTGCAAAATTCACCACCAATCTGTGATGGCTCAAATTGCCAGAAGAGGAATCAGTCCTCAAAACCCTAGCCGGTTTCTCACAGCCAAGAGACTTTATAAATTTTATCAAATCAACAATGAATAAATGAAAGTGCTTTTTCGAGTTGTACTTATAGCTTTTTCGAAAAAAGCACAATTTCACTTTTTTAATATAAAAGGCTTTTAAATGATAATTTCACTTTATAACATTAAAGTTATAAAGTACTTAAGTTATTAAATTAAAATACTTTAATTTAATAACGATAACTTTAAAAACAAAGCCACTGAATTCTGCTGACTGAAACAAACTCATTTCCAACACAAGAGCCACAAACACTAATTGCCATGTCGGAAATAACCCACTGCCAAAAATAGCCAGCTGCTAAAAATAGACTTACTATAAATAGTAAGTCTCTCAAACTGTAGATTCCCTGAAGCTCGATCTTGAAACATCTGATACTCCGTGTAGACACCCTGCTAATCCTGGCCATACCCAAAATACCACTTACTAAAAATAGTAAGTCGACCGAATTGACCTGAACAAAGAGAAGACTTGATAAACCGAATCCCCAAAATGAAATCCCAACACTGGCTCCGACATCTAACCTCCTTTGATCACCTAATTAGCTTGCGAGGGTCACCAAACCAAGCTAATCCCAAAAGCCTGAAAAATAGGGACATTACATAACTTTTTGTTTTTCTTTAGCAATTTCTTTTGGAATCATGTAATCTCAATTCATTAATCATTTCCTGTGTTGATGCTGATTTATTGGTCTCAATTCAGCCAATCGATGCTGTTTGTTGGTGCTATTCAATCAAATCTTCGTTTGTAGATAAATACGAGTCTGAGCTTGTTAAAGCTGTGTTTCAGTTGTTAGTCCTTAAATCTGAAAATCTTACTACAGTCTTGATTGTTGGCAGTTTGGCACTACATTTGGAGTTAAACAATAGTATGTTAGATCATAGTTCAAATTATTGCAGATATATCTATGATAAATGAACTTAGCGCAATAAGTTCTGCTTGGCAATAAAACACGTCAACATATCGCAGAGAAGTTGCCAACATATTGTAGAGAAATGTGTAATTTGTTGGCAATAAATCATGAATTTATCGCAATAAATAAAAAACTTATCCCTCGCTCCCAGGTATTTGACTATGACGGCCCAGCAAAAGGGCAAAAGTCATTTTTTTGTTTGGAAGAGCAGATTTGGAGGGAAGAGAAAGGGTTTGGAGGAGAAAGGTCATTGGCAGCCTTCTAGAGTGATCATATATCTGCAATAATTTGAATTATTTTGATATTGTAGACTATTATATAATATATTAGAAAAGATGGTGTCATCCGTCTAGCTCACTCGGAAGGGGAAGAGGAAGATGTAGACCATTTTGATATTGTACTTGACACTTGTATTTGCTTATAGTTTTACAAAAATTTGCTGTTTTTAGTTTGCTTCAGACTTCAGACAATCACACCATGACTACGAGCCATCAACATTCCACATGAGGATGCGAGTTTGTATCTTATTTGCATTTATATATATCTAGATCAGCTTGTTTGGTTTGTTTACTCATTTGCTGACTCATTAGATGAATCTCCTTATTGAATTTTGGAAAAAAATGCATTTCTAATTAAATATAAGCAATTTTTTAAGTTCCTGATATTTTCCCGAGAAGTTCCTGACTTATCCCTGATATTTGCCGATATTCTTTTTTTTGCCCTTAGTGATAAGTTGCCGATAACGATATTTTGAACTGTGTTAGATATTTATACTTAACTAAAATTCTCAAAGAATGATTTGTATGGTATGCATACTATAAATTCTATTAGTTTTAGTCTTATTCTATTTGCGAGGTTTCTAGTTGCCCCTCATAATTTGAAGAATAATTAGTGTACAAACTATAAAACCTAACAGATTTTGTAATGTCCCTTTTCTGGATTGCCTTGTAATCTGCCCTAAATTCACAAAATCCAAATGAAACAAGGAACACAATATAGTTAGAGATACAACCCTAATCTAGGAATAAGATAAGCCTGTCTTGGAACTTGCAACCATAATCATAATACAAGGAATACATCCATTTTTAGAGTTAAGAGAGAAATACACTTATAGCACACAATTTTCATGAGCCCAACCATAATGAGGGTTGAGATAGGAAGGACATGATGAGGTGCCCTAATTATCCCCGGCCCTAGGCCCAAGAGTGGAAACTTTGTCCCCCTTGGCCTTATGTGGTATCAACCATGCTCATGAGGTGGCATACCTAGTAGAGCTTGTACAATGTTACCCTTCATGACACTATCCCTCTCTTCTCTTATGATTGAGGATACTCTTGTTAGTTACGCCAATAGCTAACCTATATAGGCTTGGAGGGAAGATTGCAATAGGGTGCCCTTAACTCGACCCTAGGCCCGAGAGCGGAATCTCTGCCACCCTTGGCCTCATGCATTCCTCAACCGATCTCATGAAGTGGTGTATTTAGTGAGGTCTCACCATTTGCCCCTTCTTGCACTTCCTTTCCTTCCCTAATATGGTTGATTATTGTAGGTGGATGATATTGTCAATTGTATAGATATAAATATAAAATATACATTCTTTCTCCAAATCTGCATATGGCCCCCTTCAAATCTGCATATTCTCCTCTTGCAGAGCTGCACATACCATATTCATATATCTACTGTTATACTTAAGATATCTGCTCTTCTAAGATTTATTACTCATATTTTGTTCCCCACAAAATCTGCATACTTTCCTCTTATATTTTTTGCTCTTGGTCCACATCAAATTATCATTGCATAGTCATACGTGCCAATCCTTCACAGCCTGCGCTTTAAGTCTGAGTAATATTCTTTTTTTTTGGCTG
Organism: Chamaecyparis obtusa; assembly: GCA_027943335.1. Lineage (NCBI taxonomy): Eukaryota > Viridiplantae > Streptophyta > Pinopsida > Cupressales > Cupressaceae > Chamaecyparis > Chamaecyparis obtusa. The sequence continues at coordinate 1,854,779 of BSBK01001376.1, read as the reverse complement.
TCTTGTTTGATGCCCTTCATTGAATGATTGTAATGTCTTTTATACTTTTTATTGAGCTGGAAGGATGCGAAGGGTGTTGATATTATGGCCTTGTCGGCAAATATCACTTGCACCAGATAAGATATTAAATATATGGCATATATATTTCATTATATAAATAATAATGTTAAATATCTCATATTTAATATTCATTGTTTATTGATTATATTGTCTGGGCCCTAAGTCGGCCCCTTGGGATTTTTCTATCTTATTCAGGTTGTCCCCTTTGGGAGGCTCTCCCTTATCATATATAGGAGGGACGATTCTTGGGAGGAGAGATATCAAAAACATATTATATTCTCCTCTCCCAAGAATCGGTTAAGGCTGCATTAAGGCAGTAGCGAATTCCATAAGGCAGCAGCAAATTCATCCATTGAAGTGGCAGCGATTTCACCATTGAGGGGCAGCAATTTCACCATTGAAGGGCAGCGAATCTCAGTCTAAGCAGCAGTGTATCCTTTGCCCTAATAGCAGCATACCTAGGTGTGAATTCTGGAGCAGATCTCAAGGCGGATTTACATTGGTATTGATCTAATCTTAGGTCAAAATAAACATCAGATTGATGTCATCTTGGAAGCCCTAAATGAGCTAACCTAGCCCATTCACATTCATTCATTTTGGAGGCTTAGAAGGGACAGATTTGAAGATCACTTCAGAACTACAATCCGGGTACTATCTTTCCTAGCTCTTTTCTTTATATCCTGTGCTTAGTATTGAAAGATCTCTATAGCTTGAACATTCCTAGGTAAATTTGGAAAATATTAACAAAGGGTTCTTTCATGAATTTGCACTTATGGACTAAGCGATTGCACTCCTTCAATTATTTAACTAACTGCTGTTCATTCGACTCCTTTCTGCTGCCAATCGCTCTTTGATGCCTTCAGAAATTCTGCTTATGCTTTAATAAGATCTTCTTCCTTGATTGATGTGTCTCCATGGATCTTAATCGCTGTTCCTGTTTATGGTCTATCTCTTTTTAAGTCTGCTATTACAACTTGTATTTTCTTCTTAAGATTCTTCTTATGAAGTCTTCTGCTAGGAAATCTGCTCTGCTGCTTTTCCCTAAATCTGAATGATATTCATTCCCTGTTTTCCCCCCTAATCTTCTACTTTAGCATCCATTTATACCATTCATGCCTCTTCACCAAAAGTGGCAACTCTATAAATATCATAATGGGGTTGGCCTATTATTTAAATTTTAATTTATTTTTCATTTTACAAAGGGCGCCAAAGAAGAGTAGGGTCAGCCCATTCTTGATTTCAAATTTACTTATTTTTATTTTTTATTTACATTTACCCAAAGTCTTAGTTACCCAGTTCGCTGGAAATGCCTCCCGGACCAGCACCAGTTCGAACTGGTACCTGGTCCTGGTACAGTTCGACTCTTGGTCCGGGCAGCCTCTAGAGGAGTATTCGTAGACATTTTTTACTGCATTTACTTCGTTTAGTCGATGGTTTACTTCATTTAATGGTGCAAAATGAGAATTGACAAAGAAATCAAGCCTAAGAGGGAGTATTCCTAGTTCAATCTAATTTTAACTCATGGTTCTAGGCTTCATAAATATGTATATATATATATTTAAAATTTTTTTACATGTTTTTTCAAACCCGAACCTAAACCCCTTTTCAAAATTTTGTCGAACTTGCGAACTGGTTCTTCGTAACCAAACTTGGAACCGAACTCGAACCGGTAACGTAGCCCAAAGTTAAGGGAGGTTGGCCCTAAAGACATTGCTGCCCTTAATCAGTATTTATTTGTTATCATTGCTGCCATTTCAATTTATTCGATACAGGTCGGCTTCATATAATTAATTTTATTTCTTCGCCTAGTATCTTCTTTATTATTAAAACTGAATTCAAGTAGGGTTTGTTTACCCACTGGGGTAAACTTAGTATTGCACAGACATCGTACGGGAAATATAATAAACACAGAATATATCAGAGAATAATAAATACTTTCATTAATCATTCCAGACTGGCAAGTACATTTATATCATAATGATTATACAATAATATCTCCCATGTCTAACCTCCGAGAGAGTATATAAAGTACCCGAAGGGTCACGACTGAAGCGTCGTGACGTAACTGTCTAACCTCTCGGTCACTAACGACCGAGAGTAACATAATACTTTACTAACATAATAACCCGTACATACAATTATCCCAACAACATCATCCCCCCCAAAAAACAAGTCGTCTCCGACAACTTACAACAACAGGGAGATGAAATACACCACATAGAAGAAGAAAATCACTGAGAAGGGGCAGAGGGGCATCCCTGAAAAGCTGAAGTGCCGCCCTCCCCAGCAATGCTGCGTCCAGTAGGTCTTTTCCGTCACATCCCATTCCTCTCGTGCCTGCACCAAACTTGTCTCCAAAACATACTGTTCAGTTATAGCCTCTGCTAACACCATACTGTCACCCTAGCCAATCTGACCTTGATAGCCACCCGTGCCAACTTCTCTACTTCCAACTCCTGGTTACGCTGAGCCAAGTGTTGCTCTACTGCCTCCAACTGGGTGGTCAGCTCCTCCCGAGCTCTCGATGCATCCACCAAGACAGTCTCACGTCCAGCCAACACCTACTCCAAGTGCCTCAAAGCGTAGTACCCCTCTTGAAAGACATGCTCCAGTGCTCTCTTCACCTCCGGCATGCAAACACTCCATGCCTGTAGCAACTCTGATCTCATCAACAGGTCACACTCTCCAAGGGCTGATAACTGAACCGACTGGGGGTCTAGGGGGCAACGCCCCCAGCGGGGTCGAGGGGCAGCGCCCCCGCTGCCAAGACCAATTTAGCACCTTCAAAGTCAATGAAACGCACTATTTTTGTGATTTTCGTCTGCTCCCATGCTCTTTTCTGCAAACCGCTTATGTTTCCATTACTTCCTGCTCATGCCCTTCCCTTTGGTACTATTCGTTCTTCAATATGAGCTGCTTTGTTTTGTCGTCGTTTCTTTTTTTTTTTTTTTAGAATACCATATGAATTTCTTCCTTCATGCTTTCCCCTTCACACATCCCAATGCTGTACTGAACCCTTATGCATCTTTTTGTCTATGTCGTATGGATTCCCTCTCTCTGACTCCCTTTTGTATTGTACGGATACAACCAAATTATTACTAATCAATGCCGTAACTATGTGTTTGTACGGCTTCTTTATCGTCTGCAATGACCGTACGAATATATCCTTGCGCTTTTTAATTTCTCCTGTAGCGTGTGGTCTGGCCGTACAACCGTACGGTATCCTACTTATGGCTTGGCTATCGTACGCCCATCTAACCCTTATGCGTCGCCTTGGTACCGTACGGCCTTTTATTTTTCAGCTTGGTGTTTTCCATGTACGGTGCCGTACGGTGTCTTATGGAACAGTACGGTACCGTACAGTATCATTTTTATTTATTTCTTTCCTTCCGTACGGTGACTGCTGCATTAAAAATAACGTACGGGCATGGATGCTATTGCCGTACGGTACTTGACAGCCGTACGACCGTACGGTCTGATCTTTTTTTTTTTTTATAATAATTTTTTTCTTCTTTTTTTTCATTTTTTTTTTCCACCGTACAGTCATGCATAGCCGTACGGGTGTTTTTCAATTTTCTGTCCGGAGGCTTCTCTGGTCACCCGTACAGACGCCTGCCGAGTCCCTCTCGGTTGCTCTGTCCCTCCTTTCGGATCCATCCTCTTCGGGTAAAGTTTCAATTTGGTCCTGTTGCCACTGTCATGTATCCGTTCGTCAAGAGCCCACAGAGTGTGCAGTCGTTCCCTCTCCCTGTCACCGAGTCTGTTTTCAATGGCGATCCAAAAGCTTGGAACCATAAATTCTACAGGGAGCACGGTCTCGTTCCCGTACATAAAAAGAAAAAGGAGAATCAAGATTTTGAAGACTGCGGTCCTCCACACAGGATTCCAGTTGTCTCCCATAACGATGGGTTTCAGATTTCTCTCATCCCCAAGATTTATTTTTTCCAACTTTGCTTCTTTGTGCCAGATGGGTTCCTCCTTCCGAAACTCCTGGGCAGGGCTTTCTTTCCTTTCGACTTCCCCTTCTCGGTATGCTGTATATTCCGGAAGGAACTCACTCTCGGCTTCCTCAATCTTCAATATGTTGCAGGACGGCGGAAATAATTCATAATCACCCATTTGCCAGTGGAATAGACCGTCCATCGAATCTGTATCATCCTCCACTTTCAGTATCCCTTCGGCATTAGGTTCCATGTTTCCTTCCTCTCCGCCCATCCCGTCGTCTGACTCTGAATCGGATGCCATTTCCTCCCCAACCATCTGCGTGTTGAGGTCCACTACAAACTTCCTTCCCCCCTTTTCAAATGCGAGGGTGTTTTTCTTCCAATTATGATTGGCTCGGGCCGTCACCAACCACCCTCTACCCAAGATGGCATCATACCCCTTCTGCTTAAGAGGGATTACAACAAAATCTAAGGTGAAAGGCTGGGTTCCAATAGTCACCTGCTGCGCCATCAGTGTACCGAGAGGCTTAATACCATGCTGGTCGGCCCCTAATAAATTGAAAGTCGGTGGCCACAGCGTCGGTTTCCCCAAGCTTTTCCAAGTTTCTTCCGGGAGGACATTGACGCCCGACCCACCGTCGACAATTGTGTTCGTGAGGATGGTACCCAAAATACCCATCTCCACCACTGCGGGATTCCGCCCATTATTTATCGATAGCGTCATGGGGTCGGTTGCAGAGCCACTCGTGATCTCCGTTCGTTCAACCGTGCTTGCTGGAATGTTTTGCCCAAGGAATAGAGCCGTTTTGAGATGCGGCATCGTTTCCAATAGGTCCTTGACCTTTACTGGTACCTCCAATTGCATTATCTGCCTTAAAATATTTTGTTCGGCCATTGCTCGAGTAGAAATGTCGACATCTGTGTAGTCCCTTCGGTCCTCCATACCCTTCGCGATCTCAGCCTTCGCCTCGAGCATCCTTTGTTTCTCTGTCGGGGGGCGAAGATATGTGGCCTTCTTCATTTGCTCGCGTGTGATTGCGAGGACCTTCTCCGTGCCCCCTCGTTCCATGTCTAGGATGTTGCAGCCGGGCTTCGGACAATTAGCATCCTCATGGTTCCGCGGTCCGCACCACCGACACAGTTTTAGTGGAGCAGTAGCCTCATTCTGACAGTCACGGGCATAATGTCCCCATTGGTTACAACTCCTGCACTGTATCATGGGCCTCCCCTTCGCGTCATACTGGACCCGTGGCTTGTTCTCATCATTGCCTCGGCCTCCCCGTTGGTTGTTTCCATACCCGCCGGATGATGGAGCATTTTGTTGTCCGCCAGTACCAGACGTGGAAGGTTGCTCCTGTGCATAGAGCACTTGTTGATTTCTCGCCCTCAGGTTGTAGGGACATTCTTTAGTGGAATGTCCTGTGATTTGGCAGATATCGCAAAAAGCCTTCTTCGGACAAGAACCTTTTGTGTGGCCTGCTTCCTTGCAGTCCGTGCACCACACCGTATTTTCTCCTGTCTTACTGGTACTTCCCTTGGCGGCCTTGAGTTCTTTCATCATTCTTTCAAGGTCTTTTTGCAACGCGAGCACTTTCTTGCTCGACCCATCCTCGCTGCTTTCAGTCTCCGAGTCATCGTCAGAAGATGACCTCATCTTCTTGGAGGTCTTACACTCACTCTCTAAATCCATTGCTCGGTTGTATGCATTACTATACGAAGTAGGTGGAACTATCTTCATTTTCTTTCGTAGGGAGGTTTTGAGTCCCTCTATGAACCACCTCTTCTTCAGTTCGTCCGCTGGGGCCGACTTCATCTTCCCGATGAGTTCTTTGAGTCGCCGTCCGTACGCACGGACGGACTCATTCTTCGCTTGCTTAGTGTTGTAGATTTCCGCTAATATCTCATTATCATCTCGTAACAATTGAAACTCTGTCTGGAAGGCCTTTTTGACTTGGTCCCATGTCGTCAGGCTCGTCTTGTCAACATCCGAGTACCAATCAATGGCACCTTCCCTCAGTGTTGCAGGGAACTGGCGGATCCATTCGTTCTCGTCAGTTACCCCGTGTGCAGTCCATATTGTTTCACACGTTCGACAGTGCCGAACTGGATCCTCCTTGGATTGCCCCGTAAATTTCGGTAACTTCTGTTTATTCACCGCCATGGTTGGCCGCGGTGGAGGCGGTGCTCCGATACCACTCGTGCCCACACCTCCCTGAGTGCTGTGGGTAGTCTGGACTTATGGTACTTGTCCTTGCGGTAGTTGCTGGGCTGGTGGTACTTGCCCTTCTGGCACCGTACCGTGCGGGGTTCTCGGTTCCAACGGAGGGTCTGCTGGTGTGCTCGTGCCACCCTCTGCAGTATCACCCTCTCCGCCGGTTTGGTTCTCCGCGCTTGGTGTACGGAGACCCACCTCAAACCGTACTCTCTCCTCTTGGAGAAAGGCTCTTCTCGCCCGTGTCTCCTCAAGTAACTCTTCCCGACTCTGCACTCTCCGTTCCGAAGAAGTGAACTCCTCTTCGGCTTCTGCACCTTCCGTACCACTTCCGAGGTCCCCTTCGGGCAACCCTCCGGCAAGCTGGTCTTTGGCAAGTTGCCTTAGCCTATAACGACGTTCACACTGCTGTGCGGAGATTAGAGCTGCGTGTGCGGCCTCTTCGTCATCATTTCTCACTTTTCTATTTCTATCTTTATTTAAAACATTGGGCATAAAACCTTTCCTCACTTCTCTTCCCGAGTACGTCTAGGCAACGGCGCCAGATGTTTACCCACTGGGGTAAACTTAGTATTGCACAGACATCGTACGGGAAATATAATAAACACAGAATATATCAGAGAATAATAAATACTTTCATTAATCATTCCAGACTGGCAAGTACATTTATATCATAATGATTATACAATAATATCTCCCATGTCCAACCTCCGAGAGAGTATATAAAGTACCCGAAGGGTCACGACCGAAGCGTCATGACGTAACTGTCTAACCTCTCGGTCACTAACGACCGAGAGTAACATAATACTTTACTAACATAATAACCCGTACATACAATTATCCCAACAACAGGGTTATGACAGTTCTATGACAGATTCCAATGTTTTAAGTACATTTTTCTAAGCCACATAAATGAGAAGTCAATTTCTTGAATCTTCATATCCTAAGAAGATTATTGAACTAAGTTCTCACCAACTCTAGGAATAGGTTTTATTGTTTCTTCAGTTTTCCCTAATGAATTAAATTCTAAAGTTGGAAAATCTAGAAAGCATTTGGAATGCTTTTCCTCAAATTGGTGTGTGAACAACTTTCAAACTTATAACCAATAGCTGACAAGTTTGTTGTGTTTAAAAACATGATATCTGTAAATGACTGTATAGAGCTCTAGCCTATTTTACAAATAATACAATTCCTTCTAGAGTATCTGTTCTTCTTTGGTCAGCAAGTTTTGTTTACCACTCTAAAATTTCAACTTAAACATAAATCTTTGGTTTAGTTTCAACTTATGAAACTGCTACAAATGTTATTGAAGTGTCTCACAACCATGTAACCATGAGTCTCTGCTAAATATAGCAATTTTATCTCCTCTTCATGCAAATGCAGAAATCAGATGACATTTACTAACAATAGTGAGATGATGACCACATGCATTGAGCATTCTTTCTGCCATATCTTAATTGGTAGACTCATGTTCATGATGATTATTGTTTACTCCTGTAGGGATCAGTTGATTACACAAAGTAAACAATATACCAGCTTGGATAGCATCTTTGTATTCTTTTTTTTCTAACTCACCTATCCAGTTTTCATTTCTTACATGCTCAAGTGACAGCCAATAGATTTTTATCTTCTTTCTCTTTTTATGTTTCAAGTTCCAACTATTTTGGCTAATTTCATTTTAGGATACTCATCATCATGGTCACTAGGATCACATTCGGTACACATTTTCTATATTTGGTGTATTTGGGCATTCATTACCAAAGTGCACCTGTTTATTGTTCGGAATGAAGAAGAAGTCCACCTTCTTTGTCCCTCAAGATTGGGTTTCTTGGCCCACATCCTTCAATACTGCTATTACTCTAAGATTGTCATTTTCTTTGGTTCCCACAACCTCTGCGTGATGGTGTTTGTTGCACTATGAGGCGTTGCTTATCAGCATTGTTAATGGAAACAGCACTCACTCATATTGGGAGTCATGTCATTAGATTTCACAATATTTCATTGCCCGTTCTTATTTATAGGCCCCATTTTTACATTTCAAACACCATAATTGTACTTATTGAAATTGTACTTTCATATCATTGGTCTCATTAACTCGGACTTTTGTTCATTTTCATTTTTCTCTTTGGCAAGAAGTGCTCAACATGTAGCATCCACAAGTATTTATATTTATATTTTGATGTTGGCAACTTAGTATTGCCCTTAGATTTTCCGTGAACATTTTCCTTAATCCATTAACAAAGTATGTCTGTTCTAAATCATCTTTGATTGGGTTGTCCAGCATTTTTACTTAATAGGACATCCTACTATTGTAGCCTTAATAGATTCATCTTTTCCTTGTTTGCTAGTGAACTTGTCAAGGATTTGGGCATCAATATCCCACCCCTTTATAATAGGAATGCAATATATTTATAATATAGTTACAATGGCTGGGTTTAGATTTATCAGACCATCCTTAAGAGGACTCCAATCAGCTGATACAGAGAGTAGACATCAAATATTCAGCTGAAACCCACCCCCAAAAAAGACAAGTATCTTAGGATAAGAGACAACCTAAAATAACAAAGTTGATCTTTGATGAGTGTAGTTACATATTTGACTATTGGCTGCTCAAATATACAACAACATTTCTGGTGCTAAGATGCTGAAAACAGTTATTCTTCCAGAATAGTGATATAGATGCGAGAGATGAGAGTGACTTTTTTCATTCATTGAGTTCTTGTTTTCTAATTTAATCTTCTCTGGGCTATGTAGGTGCGCTCTTTACTTGTTTGTGTCTTTCGTTTCTTTATTGAGCCTCATGCTGACTCTAATGCAATTTGATCCCTCTATCCTTGTTTATTGAATTCTAATCTTATATTTGCAACATTTTGAAGCTCTTCTAAATTTTTTTCTCAAATTTGCTGAAACTGGGTCCTGTAACTAGAACTATGGTTGAAAATGTTATTAAGTATTATTTTAGAAGAGGCTAATCTGAACAGTTTATTTTACTTTAACAGGAAATTGGAGAAGAGAGTTGAATAGTTTTCTGTTTGTTATGCAGAAATAAAACCTGGGGAGAAGATTTTGGATTGGCCAACTAGGAAACACATTGCCTTAGGTGCAGCCCGTGGTTTGGAGTACCTTCATGAACATTGCAATCCTAAAATAATTCACAGGGATGTGAAAGCTGCTAATGTTTTACTTGATGAGGATTTTGAAGCTGTTGTTGGTGATTTTGGCCTAGCAAAGTTGGTTGATACTAGGAAGACTCATGTGACAACACAGGTGCGTGGGACCATGGGTCACATTGCTCCAGAGTACTTATCAACTGGAAGGTCATCAGAGAGGACAGATGTTTTTGGATATGGCATTACACTTTTGGAGCTTGTCACAGGACAACGTGCTATTGACTTTTCACGACTAGAAGAAGAAGATGATGTTCTATTACTTGACCATGTAAACTTTCTACATCTTTCTTTTCTTCATTCCATGCAAAGAGAAGCCTTGGTATGTTTTTCATGAGTAATTCTCTTCTTCTGCCTGTCCATCAAATTATTTATGTGTCTTTTTAGTTTTATCATAAATGAAATTTGGATGACCATAACAGCAAAAAATACCTGGCACTTTGGTAGATTATTAACAGTTCATTATCTCTTGATGTCATCCAGTGGTATTGGATTACTTTCAGTAGCTTGGAATTTTGGCATACAATATACTATTATAAAATCTGCAGATATAATTCTCAAAATTATTATTTTTAGATAGTATAATGCCTTACATTGTCAATATTTCAACATTATTAAGCTTTCAGTCCTCCTTCAACTCGCAATGTACATCAAGGAACTTGTTTTCTGGGTTCTCTTACAATTAATATGGCCAATTTCTTAATGGCTTGTATGAATTCATTACACACATAAGGTTTTCTACATGGACATATCCTTGGCTGTAATATGTGAACTATAGTAACCTCATATAGGCTAGCAGTACCTTATTGCTTAGTAATAATCTCATTTGGAATTTTCATTTATCTCTTTCATAAAGCAACAGGAAGTCATAATCATAGTTCAAAAACTTGAACTCAGGAATAACTCAGCTAACCCAAGATTTTCAATCTCTTGAGAGTCGACAAAAACTTGGCAATAACTTGCTGGTTCATAAGGACAACACTTGCTGAATGTTTTGCAAATGGGGTAACAAGCTCAGTGAGCTTAACCTTGGAGGGAACTCCATGGTTAAGTGCCCTTGATTTGGAGTAGTACTAGGATGGGTGACCTCTTGGGGAGGCCCAATGCTTCACCTCTGCGAGCATAACCCAAATGCAATGACTGCTAAGTGCTCCATTCATTCTCATGAGAGATGAGTTCTTGTGAACCACTACTTATGAAATATGGGTTAATGAGTTTGACTCAAACACTACGCAGTTTCTAATAGCAATATCACAATTTGGCAATAACTTTCAAATTTTGCTAACATTAAAAAGCACAAATGTGTAAAAAAATTCTTAAAAACATGCATTTGACTGAATTTAAGAACATATTACTGATTTAAAATTTGGAGTGTGGTGCCTACAAAGACATCAGGAGCAATTATGTAAATATATCAATAGCTGGTTCTTAGTTTAGCCTATTTAGTGAGGGGGCTGTTGAGAAGTTGGGGGAGCTCATTGGCATCTTGAATAGAAGAAGGATTGAATTGCAGAGATCAAAGATGGCAAGGCTGACTGTCCTATAGGCTATTTTTGTTTAGCCTTGTGGACGTTAAAAGATTTTTTTTCTTTCTTTCCTAAGCTACCAGTTCAGATTTGGGTTCGGGTTTGAGGGTTCAGTCAAATTTTTCTTGGGTTGGGTTCATCCATACGAAAATATATAAAAATCAGATGTGTGTGTGTGTGCGCATGCCCGCACGTGCAGCAGTAATTAAGGTCAACATACAAGTAGAAAGAGCTCATGATACCTTTACAGTGGCATATTTAATCAATTTAGCTAGTGAAGTGAGATTAGTAGCTCAGTTAGCTGAATATAATTAACTTCTATGATCTATCAGGAACCAATAGATGTAGAAAATGTTGCATAATCCTGATTGGGACATGTACTGACATACCTCACAGATAAATGCAGTGTTAAACTCCAATGAGATTTGGTTGTTGAGTAAAGGATATATTTTTTAGGCTAGTGAAGTGAGATTAGTAGCTCAGTTAGCTGAATATAATTAACTTCTATGATCTATCAGGAACCAATAGATGTAGAAAATGTTGCATAATCCTGATTGGGACATGTACTGACATACCTCACAGATAAATGCAGTATTAAACTCCAATGAGATTTGGTTGTTGAGTAAAGGATATATTTTTTAGACCATGAGCCCAATCGCCCTTCTCAGCAAAAGCCTCTTTATAACATCTTGATCGCTAAACCATATTCACCTCAATGAAGATACATTCTTCACACCCCTGACCAACCAACTCAGTTCAACAGATATAAAAGTAAAGCCTAGCAAGCTTATGAGTGGCATAGGGATCACAGCGAGCGTTACTATATGAAGGACACTACTCTCACATGATACTCGCAGCATTAAAACTCTAATTTGCTGCCTTTGAACTTGTGCATAAGAAATATATTTGATTAATATCAACTAAAGGTTAATGAGCAGCGATTTCCCAAAACATGCATTAAAAAGTAAAATAGGGATGATTTGCTGGTAGCAATTAACATTAACAAGGCAAGTGCTTGGGTTAAGAGGAGCCTTCCCTTGTAGAGAGGTGTGATGCTAACCAAAGGTTGTGACTCCTCACACCTCGAGGATATAAAAGGAAGACCCACTCATTTGGAGAAGGCATCCAAAAAGGATCAAGATCAAATGAATCGGAATAATTCTTTTATCTGAAATAGCCAATAAAAAGCAGAAATCTGATATATAATTCTATTATCATCAACCTGGAATTAGTAAGTTCATGTGTGAAAATATGTACGAGTATATGAATGAAATATTTATTCTTTGCTAAAATTATATAGGGGTACTCGAAGTAATTGCATTATTTTCCCATTTGAATGTTTTTCCCAGTTTGGGTAAAATTAATTGTATGTCTAATTGATAAATATTTAATAGTATATTCCCATAGTTAATCTATTTTCAAAATAAATAAAAATTAATTTCATTCCATGAGCTCAATAAAAAATTGTTACTGGGAAGAGAAAGATCATTGATTTCCATTCCATTAGTCATATCTCTCAACAAGTAAAAGATACCATCAGAAGCAATCACAAATAGAGCGGGAGCCAATGGACACCCCTGTTTTATTGATCTTTTCAGCTGGCAGGGCTCTAAAAGAGAACCATTAATGTCAACTTGTGTAGTAGCATCCTTAAATAAGGTTCTCACCATTTGAAAAAATTTATTAGGAAAACCAAAGGTTTAAGAGTAGTTATAACAAAAGACCACATCATAAGCCTTTTTGAAGTCAAGCAAGAGCATACTAGTTTCTTGGCTCAATGCTCTAGCCCCCTCCATACCGTCACAATTGGTAATGAGATTCTCCAAGTTATACCTTCCCTTGCAGCCAGATTGGGTATTACTAACAAAGTTGGGGAGGATATTAACAAGCCTTAGAGCCAAAATCTTCACCAACATTTTCCAGCTCTTGATTTGAGCTCTATCTCCATTGGGCAAAAGCTTGATGATTTCTCTTAAATATTACTCTTAGAAGAGCCTTTACTAATAGCTTTAGAGTAGATCATCAGAAATCTACATGTAATGTCCCCTTGCTTGACCACTCTATATTTTTCCCTAAATTCACAAAACTAGATAAGACAAAGCATATAATATAGTTAGGGATACATTCTTAACTTTAGAATAAGATGGGCTAGGCCTGTTCTGGAAACCTACAATCGAGTTAGGTAACATTGCAGACACAGCTCATGAAATAAATCTATTATTAGAATAGGGAAATCATATATTTAATATTCATCAATAAGAAGCAAATCTAATTTGTATGTGAATATCAGTCATATAAGATATGGAATAAGGAGGTATGGTAGGGTGCCTTAAGACAACTGTTCTCCCTCCATGTAATCCCCCTCTGTTCTTACATGGTTGGAGATCTATGGGTTCGTTCAACAGTCTCTCAATTTAGGGGTTGGAAGGGAAATTGCAATAGGGTGCCCTTAGCCGTTCTCTCCCTTTCACAGTGCAATTGGGTTCCCTAATAGCTGTTCTCCCTACATGCCACTATACCAGGGTGCCCTAAAGTTGTTCTTCCTTGATTTAGATTTCTTCTTTTCCCCTTTGACAGATTTCTGTAGTGCTGTTATGTATATTTAATATCTATGAGCATGTAACAAAAGATGTGCATATATATACATGTATAAAAGCTAAGCAATGATCTCTACATCAACACTGGAAATTGGAATATTAATAGATGACAGTTTGATCTGATTACTTGCTAAGCATCCAATATTCTATATTTCTCCTCTGCTGTTTGATCTGGATATGTGATATTTTATCTGCTGTTGTCTTGTGTCATCGAGGTTGATTTACTGATGAGAGTTTTATGAGTTCTGACAATTGATGATACCCCTTTGCCTCCTCCGATCTACTCTTCTTATACATTCCTTTGTGGTTGGGAAGGACATGTCTTTTGAAGGAACATTTTCTTGAAAGGTGGTGTCTCATGTATGGACCTCAACCGCTGCCTTTCTTAGCTAATCATTGTCTTAACAGCTTTGATCTATCCTTAGTGTTATTTGACCATTCTGTGTTATGTAGAATAAAATCCTCCCTTACTCGTATTCATACTACAACTTATGAAATTGTGAAGTCTTGTTGTGCAAGACAATTTTATATGCAAGTATGTAGGGGAGTTTCGATTGGTGACATGATAATTTGTTTAATGATTTCTTTCTAGATAATAATGATGTCTGCATTATGGTTGGCCTCCCCAAAGTGGTCGGCCCTAACCCTTAAGAGGCTTATACACACACACACACACACACACATATATAATTCCATTGTTTCTGAGTTTGTTTATGTGATGCTGTGATTTGTTATTTATTAAGCCCTAACCTCAGGCAGGGCATGACAGTTTGCCCTCCCCAAATTTCCTTGTCTTCAAACAATGACAATTTAACCAAATCTTTTCAATGCAAGGGTCACTAAACTAACCCTTGGAGATTTGTCATCCTTAGATCATCCATGGGGTATATTTAGCTTCTGCTGCACAATTCTGATAGCATCTTAACTTGCAAATTTGAATCCAATAACCCAGAGTTATGAATTACAAGGTTTGTAATTTAAGAGAAGTTTTCTCTCGTCACTCTAAGAGAAGGAACAAGGTCTCTTTGTAATAGCATCAAATTGATTCAGATTGACCCAACATTTGCACAATAGCTTGACTCACATCTATGACCTCAAATATGAATTCATATCTTTCATTTCACTCTAGTTTATTCTCATATTCTAGATTCACTAAAAATAGAGAGCCAAACATGGAGCATATACTTGGAAACACAAAGTATACACATGAATATATCCAGACACAAAGCATACACATGAATAGACACATTGTTAGACCCTTCTTATTGGATAGAATGCATTTTCTGATTCATCTTTATGCTGCAGGATGGCAAGATCAATGCTCTGATACCATTTGTAATGTCCCCTTGCTGGGTCACTCAACATTTTGCTCTAAATTCACAAAAGTGGATAAAACAAAGCAAATAGTAAAGCTAGGGATACATTCTTAACATAAAATAAGATGAGCTAGGCCTGTTCTGGAAACCTGCAATCAAGTAAGCTAACATTGTAGATGCAGTTCATGAAATAAATCTATTATTAGAACAGACAAATCATATATTCATCAATAAGTGGCAAATTTGATTTGTATGTGAATCTCAGTCATATAAGATATGGAATAAGGAGGCATGCTAGGGTGCCTTGAGACAGATGTTCTCCCTGCATGCAATCCCCCACCATTCTTACATGGTTGAAGATCTTTGGGTTCGTCAACATTCCCTCAACATAGGGGTTGGAAGGGAAATTGAAATAGGGTGCTCTAATAGCTGTTCTCCCTACTTGCCACTCTAGCAGGGTGCTCCCTTAATGCAGATATCTTCTTTACCCTTTTGCCAGATTGTTGTAGTGCTGTTATGTATATTTAATATCTATTAGCATATAACAAAGATTTGCACATATATACATGCATAAAAGCTAAGCAATTATCTCTACATTACCACTGGAAATTGGAATATTAACAGATGACAGTTTGATCTGATCACTTGCTAAGCCTCCAATATTCTGTATTTCTCCTCTGCTGTTTGATCTGAATATGTGATATTTTATCTACTGGTGTCTTGTTTCTTCAAGGCTGACTTACGAGGGTTTTACGATTTGTGATGATTGATGATGCCCCTTTTTCCTCCTCCGATCTTCTCTTATACATTCCTTATGGCTGTGAAGGACATGTCTTTTGAAGGAACATTTTCTTGAAAGGTGGTGTCTCATGTTTGGACCTCAACCACTGCCTTCCTTAGCTAATCAATGTCTTAACAACCTTGATTTATCCTTAATGTTATTTGAAGATTCACTGTTATGCAGAATTGAATTAAGTGCACATCATAAACTTTTCCTCCCTTAGTTGTATTCAGACTACTCCGACTTATGAAATCGTTAAGTGTTGCTGTGCAAGACAATTTTATATTCAAGTCTATTGGGAAGTTCCAGTCGGGGGCATGACAATTTGTTTAATCTAAATAATTTTGATGCCTGCATTATGGTTGATCTCCCCAAAGTGGTTTGACCTGTTGGTGCATGCAAATTTTGGAGAAATTTGAAAGGCACCATGTTGAAAATTTGACTAAGACACAAGAAAGAGCACCCCTGAGCACTATTTTGAGTAGCCTACTTTGAAAGCTTGTAAGTTGAAACCCAGTGATTGTCATAAGAAACCACTTTAGGAACGTGTCCTACTCTTATCATTAACCCCATGTATCCATTTGCCGCCTCTTTTGTTTAAATTTGACCTATTTTTGAGGCACCTAGTTTGAGGGGATTTATACAAATCTGCATGCTGCATATTCCCAGAAAATTCAAGTGGCCTACTTTGGAGGCATATATCACATAACCAGTTGACTGTCATGACAAAAGAGTGATTTCCCCATGTTCTAGACATGAAAGATAACCCCCATTTCCATTTTGAGGCTCCAGTCAATTTATTTGACCCATTTGCTAAGCCAAATCCGGATGTGATTTATTCATTTTTTCTGTATATACAGTAATACATCTTCCAGGTAGCCTTTTTCACAAAGCTATATTTCACGATCTGTTGATGTCCAAGTGAAACCAATTGTTGCTCTATATTCTTTGTATGTCAAAATACCTGTGTGCAAAGTTGCAGGCTCCCGAGACTTCGTTTGATATTTTTATGATTATCGGATCCAAATGGAATGCAGTTTATTGTATCCTGACATGTCCAGTTGCAGATAAAATGAAGCAGGCAACTTTGTGCATTAATATCTTTCACCTCAGGCAGTGTTATGAAAATCCGTCTTGCAGGGTGATTTCTAGCATGGAAATTTATTTTTTTGTTCAGTGCCATGGTTCCATGATGATATTTAGTCAGTTTTTGAAGGCAGTTCTGGAGGCCACCTGCTTGTTTTGAGCTCTTAACAGGGGGTAATAAAATCAAAGTTCAGTGATTGTATGTTTCATGATTTCGAACCCAAGTGCATAATCGAGTCCTCCAGAGTAAAATTTCAGAGGTCCAGTTGACCTGAAAATGAATTTTTTTTAGCCAGGCCCACATGGGGACCTGGCTTGCCTCATCAGATCACAATTGATTCAAGACTGATAATGATTTTTATTATTATTAAGTTATTGCTATGATTTTAGTAATAATGTCAAATGTATTTATGATGGGGAAGGTAAATGAGCTTTGTTGAATTTAGTATGAGGTCCCACCCAAAGTTTTATAGGTAATGCATTGAAAATGAACAAGTGTTTATTTAATATTTTGATATTCTATGGAGTGCAAGAATTGGTATGTGGGCCTCTCCCATAATTCTAATGTTTGCACAAAATCTCCCGTGAAGACTCTTATATTGCAAAAATAGATACCCGCAAGGTAATTCAATATTTTACCATGCAATGTGTGGATGCACGGGGTTTTGTTTCAAGGGAAAAATCAAATGGAAGAAAATAAACCCCGCGTACCCGCTGGTAATCTGGTGAAAAAGGCGGAAGGAGGGTGGAATTGTGGGGCCAAGGGAATTATAACTCCCCGCTTACCTGTGCAGTACCCAGCCAAATCGGTGAGAGGGGGGCGGAGATGCGGGGTAACTCCGCACTCCCTCTAAAATTTTTGGTCTTTTCTAAGATGTGTGCTAGGCTGTATATAATAAATGGAGATTAGATTTTTTCCCCTGCCAAAGCGGAAGCACAAAGGAAGTGTGAGCTCAGAAGACCACCATGACTGCAAAATGCGCTCAAAATGTATTTGACAGAAGGCTTCAACAAGATGTCAGTTCATGGGATGTTTTGAACACCGGGGTCTCACACAAATTTAATGAAAAGACTTTAGAAATGCCCAAGCAAATGAAATTAACAGTTTGTGAGTGTTCGAAAAGGGTATGGACACACTTCAACGCAGTTCCAAATGTAAATCTCGCAGGTGCACGTTGAAATAGAGTTTTGGAATGGGTTGGGGCAATCCATCAAAGCCCAGCGTGGGAGGAGGAATGGCATGTAAACCTTCTTCCAAAATGCGTCACGGAATCGCAGTGTCATGCGATCGTTGGGATTAACAAGACAAAAATAACAGTTACATGCAAATATAACTAATATCAGAAAATAATAAACTACACAGAAGAGAACACAAGACAAAGATTTAACATGGTTCACCCAATCCCTGGGCTACGTCCACCAACAACGAGTCCAATATTATTATTATCCAGTGATTACAACCTGATTACAATCCGCAATCCCTTACAGCTCAATACCGCCGCAAGAAGTTACTAAAAATATACTTCATAATGAAATCCCTAACCCTAAACTATTTTATACAAGCTTATTTTGCCGCTTTAGGGTTGGAATCGGTTGCAACATGGCCCAAAAATAGCCGAAAAAGTCCCCCCCCCCCAAAATTTTCTCGGGAGCTCCACCCATGAAACCCCGGACAATCGTGGGCTAACGCCCTCGACTGTATGGGGGCTGCTGCCCCCAAACCCCCGCTCGGGGCCCGGCCCGGCTCCAAACCCCGGCGAGGGCAGGGGAAAAAGTGTACAGTACTTCCCTGATCAATCACCACAATATAACAGCGATGACTGCAGGCTATGCACTGAATGGAGTTGTTAAAAGTGTCTGAGACTGTCAAACAAGTGTGATGGGCTGTTATGAAACTACATTTGCATCCCTTGTGTCCGATGCATAAATGGAGAATATGAAACAATCTACTAACATCCACCAAAACATTCGAGAGGGGTTTTTTTTACCAAATATCATTGCTGGAAACGCCATAGCAGCTGAAAGTGCTTCGATGGACATGAATACAAAATGTGTAAGAACCAAGGCACATGATATCTTTTCTAAATGCCTCAAAGGAATGTGGGCTCAATGCTCATACATTGCCGTAGTCTGCAGCAGCCGCACAAAGTGGATTTTATGAGAAGGCTTTAGAAACTTGAAAGCAAATGCCCTTGGAAGGTGTAAAGCCAGGCTCAATAGGCCATGCCGCACCCTCTATCGGCCTGTGTGATGAATGGAGCTTTCAAAACAGAGTATAGTCACCCAATAAAGCATAATAGGAGTTTTATCAGACATTTATGCTGCGCAAGGGTTAGAAACTTTCATTCAAATACAGTTAGCAGATAAAACCAAATGCTATGACATCTGCCGCCAATCTTGCTCCGTGTGTGTATCGTTTTTATAGTCTTATACTTAGCAACAAACAGGGGCACGAGAATTGTGTGCCAAATATCTCAATGAAATGTGTAGTCACAGGCCAGGCACTTGTGTCAGTATTGAAAAGGCCTAAATCAGAGAGAGGTTTTTGGCCAGTCATTGTAATTTGAAATACTCTGGCAGGAGTTGCACAAGGTAAATTAAAGAATGCACAAAATAAGTTCTGGGGAAAGGTTCTTGGAGGCCCCAATCCAATGCAGTCAAAGGTAAATCCAATTCCCACAACCATTACCAGTTGCAATGGAGGTTTTCAAGTGAAATGTGTAGCAGAATATCAAATGGGTGGAATTCAAAGACTGAATACATGTTTTCATCGAGTGAACAAAGATGGGTATTTCATTATGCAAAATTTTATTTCATCAAATAAAGAATACGCACGTGAAAATATGAGGAGAATATTTTCACCAAAAAGGGTAATGATGTGAATTTGAAGATGATGTTCACGGGAGTGTAACCAAAGGGGTAATTTTCCAAAAAAAAATTATATACTCCAAAGGTTCAAAATAAAGGAGGCAGAGATAAATATCTTTTCAGTTGCACATGGAATATTATAATTTTCAGATTACAGTTGGAAGGGGAATCAGATCAAAATGAATAGAGTAAAGGATATTTTCAGGTTGCAGACAACAGAATGCAACTCAGATGTTTTTGGTTTAAAAAATGTAGATGAGTGTGCCAAGTTTCAAGGAAATATGAGCATATCAGTTCAAGGGCAGTTTGAAGGGAAGGAGATGTGTCAACAACAGATTAAATCTGGAAATTTCTTTTCTTCTATTTATTCTTCTTTCTCTGATGCAGGGGTTCTGAAATTTCCTTTCATGGATGTAAATAGGTCTGTCTAGTTTTAGGTTGCAGATAGGGATGTTTTTTCCGTAATAGTTTGATTTTATGAGCAGGTATTGATCAGTTTGTGCAGGTATATTGTTGTCATCGCGAAGTTGTCTCCAGAATTGTGCATTGTGATCACATGAATTGTTCATTTTATAGAACTCTCAATTCATCTCTGCAGATTTCCTGTGGTTTTGTTGTCTGTTCATTGATCCTCTTAAAATGAAGAGGTTAAATACTTTGTCTAGATAACTGTGATCATAAATTTTGTATTCAAAGCCTTACAATTTCAAAGTATCTAGAGTATTTGAAGTTGTCTTTACAGCCTTTTCTGTCATTGTAATATCTGTTCATGGGTCTCTTCTGAAAAAAGAGTTAAATTCTTTGAGTGGGTATTAGTGGTTTTGGGTATACTAACTGGATTTGTAAGAAGAGTTCCATGATAAAATGAATGAATTTTTTATTGTAATGCAGTAACATTTGGATATATACTGGTTCGAGTTTGCTCATAGGATTCATATCATGGTGTTCTGTTTGACTCCGTAACCTATGATCTGGCAATGGTTTGTCTTAAGTCTTGATGTATCGTCAGGATCAACTTCAAAATCCAGAGACCATTCTACCTTCTCAGTGAGTGTTGCAAGCTGTGGTGAAAGTATGTGTCATGATGATGTATCATCAATTCTCACCGCATTAGTCTGGGAATTATCTACTACCAAAAGTTTGCATTGAGCTATGCGTCAAAAGAATATTGTATTTGCAGTCTCAAATTATAGGAACACTCTTCTGAGTTTGGTAGTGCTCGAAGTGAAGAAGGCTTATATAGCCTTGTTGCTGTTGTATTTTCTTGTCTTCAGTTGGTGATTAGATTTGGTGTATGTTGTCATAGCTTCCAATCATTCATCTTAAGTCTTGTGAATGCCACCTATGACTGGAGGTAACAAGAAAAATTACTAACAGGACCTGACCCTTAAGAAGCATATATATATATAATTTCATTGTTTCTGAGTTTCCTTATGTGATGCTGCAATTATTGTGGCCTCAGACGGGGGCATGACACTACAGCAATCCAATCAATTATTTTTTATGTAAAACTCAGCAGGAAGCCCATAAGCACCTAGTGATTTATCAATTCAAAGGTTCTAATGCCCTTTACAATCTCATCCTTAGAAATATCTCATGCAAGCAGCCCAGATCTTCCTCTTGAACTTTCCTTGGAATGATCTTTTTACAGAGATGTTGGGCTATACGACAATTCTAATCATTCATATTGTCATTGTTTACCCTCGTGGGGTAACAAACAGATGCATAGACACAATCAAATATTCAAGTACTCCACATATGATATAACAGGCTATTGCATTCATATAATCATCAGAGTTCCATACATCACCATCTTCTCTACAACAAAGGAATAAGTTCATACATATAAGCTCCGAAGGGGTACGAGGCGAACCGTCGCATCCGTGTAATGCCTTCGGAGTCCAACCGTCTAACTAATCCCAATTTACCCGACAACATCATCCCCCCCAAAAGAAAAGTCGTCTCCGGCGACTGACAACAAAACGGAGATAATGTCCATTACAGAAAAGAAACAAAAAGCAGCTAAGTAGAAGGGGGCATCCCTAGAACCGACGGTTGGGATGCTGACGAAGTAGCCCTCTACCTCAACTGGTAAAGCTGCTGCGTACAGATGGACAAGTCCGTCTGAAGCTGTGAATTAACCTCCACCACTTCTTTTAACATCAAGGTAGCCTCCTGGAATTCAACATCCTTCTGAACAAACCGGCTGTTAGCAAGACTCTTGGCGGCATTGGCTGCCTCCAGCTGTGCCAACAATTGTGCACGTTCCTCTTGCCAGGCACGACACTTTGCTGCTAACTTGGCAGCCATCTCCTCCTGAGATCTCTCTGCTGCCTCCCGAGCCCTTTCCCGAGCCTCTCCTTCCTCGCGTGTCGTAAGGACTATCTGCACCAACTGTCGACCCCTATCAATCACTGCCTCCAGAGTGCTCATGTATGCTGCCAAATCCTCTGCCATCATGACTTCAACCGGTTTCCCCTTTCGTGCCGGCACCTTGGCTGCCTCTGGCTCGACACTCACTCAACTGTCTCCTACACCCCCTGATGTGCCTGCCGCTAACTGGAAGTCCTCTCGCAGAGGAGACACAATCGTAGATCCCTGGGCTACTGGTGTCATAGACCTCTGTGCCAAGAACGCACTCGCCCGGTCTAACACGGATGGCTGACTCCAACTCCCCAGTGCTGACAGATCCTCCATAGGTCCTCCGCCCTCCATATCCTCATGGTCGGACTCGATCAACACTGAGTCCCCAAATGTCACAACCGGCTTAGATCTTGCCATCTCCAGTCGTACCTCGCCAGGCTCAGACCTACCCTAATCTGCAAATTGTTCCATCAACTCTGCCATCTCACTACGGGGAGGGATACTCTCATTATCCCCTGTCTCAAGTTCTGGAAGTGTATCCGGATTGGCAGCTTGCTTAGGTGCTGGGGGAACCTCTACTGTCGAATCTCCTACAGATGTGGCAACAGGTAAGGATAGTTGGATTGGAACCCGTATTATGTTTACCCTCATGGGGTAATAGATAGATGCATAGACACAATCAAATATTCAAGTACTCCACATATGATATAACAGGCTATTGCATTCATATAATCATTAGA
Source organism: Chamaecyparis obtusa (assembly GCA_027943335.1). Lineage (NCBI taxonomy): Eukaryota > Viridiplantae > Streptophyta > Pinopsida > Cupressales > Cupressaceae > Chamaecyparis > Chamaecyparis obtusa. The sequence goes on along the minus strand of BSBK01001376.1, from coordinate 1,832,118 downwards.
GTTCGTACATCACCATCCTCTCTACAACAAAGGAATAAGTTCATACATATAATCTCCGAAGGGGTGTGAGGCGAACTGTCGCATCTGTGTAATGCCTTCGGAGTCCAACCGTCTAACTAATCCCAATTTACCCGACAACAGTCATCAGCATAGAAAAGATTTCTATAAAAGGTTTGGAATCCAGACATGACCTCAGCAGGATCAATTATATGCTGATTATTTAGTATTTACCCATATTTAGCTAATTTCCTCCCTAGCCTTTTTCTTCTTTATATACTTAAAAAATAATTCAGAACCTTTGTTGCCATTATTTACTATTTAGCCAATTCAGTTTCGCTCTCACTTTTAGCCCTTGAATTTTATAAAGTTCAATTTTCTCAAGTCGTGCTTGACTTCTACTAGCTTCTCATTCAAGGATTTGTTTAAGGGATCATCTTGACAGAAGCTTCTCCTGCAGTATATTCTAAGACCTTCCATCTGAAGCTATCTTTCTCCGCAGCACCTTGAAAAGACATCTCCAACAACTAACAGCAGTGTTCCATATGTCAAAATGAGAACAGTTCTTTTAAGAAGATCTTTTTGATTTCTCTGAGGGTAAAAATACTCTCATTACAATCTTCAATATTGAGCAAGTCAATATTAAATTTGAAATTATTTCCTTTTCTTGTTTCACTCCACTTCCCATTGTTTTGCATTTGGATTCCAATCTCAATAGGATGATGGTCAGAGACTGGAGGGGTGAAATTCGACAAAATGGCCATCATCAAACTGGTCAACATGGAAATAATCACCGTTGACATAAAATCTATCAAGGCTACTGTAGATTCTTTTGGAGCCTTTTTGAGAGATGCACCAAGTAAACCATATGCCTTTACTATCACCTCTTAGCCCCTACAGTGGATCAAATAATTTCAGAGAATTTTTCATCTTGAACTAGAATTCTTTTGCTGTATACTTTTTGAAAAAATGTTAATTAAATGCAACCCTAGCAAAACATTAAGAAAAAAGAAAGAGATCACTGCTTCATTTCTGGATTTCACTGTGTAGGCTTTTGTTTGCTTTAATGTTTTGGATCTCACTGCTTGAACCATCATCAGGATGAGAGAGCTGTAGGAGAAAAATCTCTCTTACAGAAACAGATCAAACAAAAACCTGGCAGCCTAACAGCAAATAAATTACTAAAGACACTAACATCACCCTAGTTATTGAAAAACAATCCTTGGTTGCTGTGTAACAAGGTTTTTGTTGGTGCACAAGAAGTCATAGCTGAATTTCATGGTATGTAGAAGCAGTTCTTAAGGATTTCAACAGTGATGGGTTTTGGTTGAAGTTCAATAGTTGATGCTCAAAACTACTGTCATCTTTTGTTTTCTTTGACAGCATGGGAGTGGATCCCCAAGCCACAATTAATGTATTAAAAAATTAAAAATCTAACACTGAATAAAAAATAAAACAAAACACAATTAGAAAACTAAAAATGCCTTACGGAAAAATTATTGAAATAAAAAAACTACCAAAATATCACTTAATAATATCTGCTCTATAACACCTGCAAACCTCAGCCGAATGCCTACAAACTCAAGACGAATGCCTACAAAACCTAGCCGAATGGAGAGCTCAAAAGCAGAAACTTTTTTGGATTTTTTTTGTGGGGGTGGACAGTTATTGAATTGTGGCTGGATCTTTCACCAAAAATTACAAGTTTTTGCTGAGTAATCAGGGAATAATTGGTAATTAATCGCTAATATTTTTTAATAAATTATTGTCAAGTTATTCTGCAAGTAATGCATAAATGGTTTCAAATTGCAAGTACTCACGAGTACAAGTTTTGCAACTTTGGTTGTAATTATTACAACTCGACGTCTATGATAGGGCCAAGTGCACTATAACTGCTTTCCTGTCTCCTTTTCTCTGCTGACTTTTAAGATTAGAAATCTGTACATAAAGTCACTAATGTGGTCATTATGTGATTTGCCTGGAACAGTGATAATCTCTACGCTGATTTTAGCTTGGAATGCATTCTTTATACTGATCTGTTTAGAAGGGTAGCCTCATGTTTTGAATACCATATGGGCAGATAAGGATTGACTTGAAACTATGCGGTTGAAGCCCACTAAATCATCACATTGCTTTTTGTACTGCTTTTGCTATTATTTTCTCTTGTACAGTAATTTTTTGAAACATCCACCCACTTTGATCTAATTATTTTCTCTTGTTGGTAATGAATGACACAGGTCAAAAAGTTGCAGAGAGAAAAACGGTTGGATGCAATTGTAGATGTAAACCTAAAGAAGAACTATGAAGCAAAGGAAGTTGAGGTCATAATTCAGGTTGCATTGCTGTGCACACAAACCTCACCAGAAGATCGACCTCCCATGACTGACGTAGTCCGCATGTTGGAAGGAGACGGTTTGGCTGAACGCTGGGAAGAATGGCAGCAGGTCGAAGTCATTCGTCGACAAGAATATGAAATGATGCCTAGGAGGTTTGAGTGGGCTGAGGATTCTGTATATGACCAGGATGCAATTGAGCTCTCTGGTGGAAGATAGGTACTCTATCTATCTATTATTACTTGTCTATTCTTTCTCTTTGAGAGTTGATGTCATTGCCTGGTTTCAAGAAATGAAGAGCTCAGCAAGATTTGTACTATTATTACCGACATTATATCTCTAACATGAGAATATTTCTTTCGTAAATGTATCCTTCATGAGATTAAACCTTCTGATTACAGTGTCATTATGAACTGATGAAAAAAGTTCATTGTATGAGATGTATTTCTTTGGCCAAATTTTGTCTCTGTTTGGTGCAAGTTCATTGGGTTTTTCCAACAGAGCAATAAATGAAAAGTATTGCACATGCAGCTGCTCTGAAAAGATTGTTTTGGAACCCTTTTGTTGCATCCTTAATATTTGGAAAAAAGTTGCTTAGTATAATATTGTGTTTATCAATCTAGTATTGGATTTTGTCTGATTGATACATTTTGAGTTTAGCACAGGTAATTGCCACTATTATTAATTTTTAATTTATTTATGGAGAGCATTTTACCTTTAGTAGAAGTTGGTTTCGGACCACCACAATTCCAATTCAAAATGATCAATGAGAAGTATAATAATTAAATATAAATTTTGATGATAAATTATACTTTAAATTGGTAAAGTATTCCATAACAAGTCATGTTTCCTTGTCACTTGATGAAAATACTAGAAGTCATGATCAATATATGTTGTTATTAAAATTATGACTAATAATCCAGTGCTTCAGGACACGTTTTTACATGTTTATAAAATATGAAATGTCCGCTGGTATTTAGTGTTCAAAATGCACTTTTATTATTTTACACTTGTAAAGTATAATACATATTAAAGATTAAAAAGTATGAGGACATGTAATGTTTTTTGGGGATTGCTATAAATCTTGCTGAAGCGCCTTGTAAATATCAAGTCTGCTGACTTCATCTCTTTGGATGCTGATCCCTATTCCCTTGGCTGAGTGTTATTACTCAATAATTTGATCTCCCTTGATTGATGCGAGGTATGGGTGAGTGATGATTGATAAGTCTCCTTCAATGCTTGGAATGTATCCCCCTTTTTACTTTATTGGTGAGAGGGTCACCACATTTCATAAAGATTGAATCACCGCTTTTCATTGTCGCCTTTGAGAATAATATATTATTCCCCAAATTGATCTCCCTTGGATCTTCTCCTCAAATGCAATCTTCTCCCCTTTATATCCTCCCATGTGAGGGAGAGCCACACCTCTTCATTATGGTCAACCTTTCACAATTACCACCATTCGAAAGGGTCTCAACCCTTCATCATTGCTGCCCCTTTGAAAGAGTCACTTCCTTATCTTCTTCCCATTCCTTTCTTCTTCCATTAATGCTTCCTTAATTCCTTTTGCGCACTTCCTTGATCCTTACCTCATGTATCCTTCTTTCAAATGAACTCTTCTCCTTTTTATATTTTATGTTGAGGGAGTCAACTCTTCATTGCATGTCTCTTGACCTTTCATTAAATTTAATTAATTTCTAATGATATTTTATTATATATTTAATATTCCTTTTTTTATATTTTAATGTTATTATTAAATCTTATTTTAGGAATGGGATATTATAAGATGATTCCAACATATTTGCTTTTTATTACACAATTCAACAAATTTTATAGATCAACAATATCTAATTCTTAAAAGATTGAAATATTAGCATCATATAATTTTCAATATGCCTGCTCTCACCTCTACGTTTGCTCCCTCTTCAACAGTAGGCTCTGGCCCAGGTCCTTCTGGATCTGCTTCTATTAGACTTTGCTTGGTGTAGGAGTTTCGAGTTAGGTGGTGTTGCTTCTGCGACCCCTTCTACCCTTGTGTTTGCCTATGGTGTGTTGGGTGCGGGAGACTTGTTTATCCTCTGCTCCTGTTGGTGGGTTGGGGAGGGTGATTAATGATTTGGGTGTTCTTGCTCTTGATGGTGATAGGGTCTATGGTGGAGTTGAGCATTGTGGGCACACTTCACAAGGACCTAGTACTGTGGTGCCCACAAAGCCTCTTGTTGATGGACATAGTTGTGCTTGTGTTGCTGCTATTCCTTTAAAAAAGAAATCTCGACCCATGGCCTGTGCCAAGACATCCCTTGTGGTTGTGCGTGGCTTGGAAGTGGTGGATAATGTGGATTTTTACCAGTGTTGTAGGTTGATTTGTAGATTCATTGGCTCCTAGCCCCCTCTTCCTGATCTACGTTGATGGGTGTCTGATTCATGGAGACCTTTAGTCTCAGGGAACATTGAGCTTCTCCCCAGTGCTAAGAGATTTTTTATTGCTACTTTTACTTCATCTGATGAACATGATTTGGTGTTGAGCAAGTTGTGGGTGTAAGAGACTCACTCTCTCTCAACCAAACCCTAGGTAGCTTCCTTTAACCCTCACATTGAACCACTCAATGTGCGTCTAGTGTGGGTTTGTCTCCCCAATCTCCCTCTGCATTTTTGGGAAAACTCTTGCTATCAGGCCATTGAAAACTCTATTGGTCATTTTTTAAAGGTGGATGAGGCTATGACTGTGATGAACCTCTACCTTTCCTCGCATTCTGGTTGACATTGACATCTCCACTCCCCTCCCCAGGGAGGTAGTTCTCATGGACGTAGCGGATAGGCCATGGGCTCAACCGTTGGATTATGAGGGCCTCCCCTTTCAATGTTGACAATGCTTCTCCATTGGTCATTTGGCTATAAATTGTTCTCTTGCATGTCAAAGAGGTGTTGCCACTTGGTGGAGGGATGCAAATGATGATCATTTGACTATTCATGCAGTCAACTCTTCCTCTAATGGATCTTCACAGGCTGACAATGACTCCCCATAGGGTGATGCTTTTATTGAATTGGCCTCCTTTGACCCAGTGGATTTGACCCCACCTCTTCTTGTTGATGTAGTCCCCTCTGCCATGTGGACCCTTCTTTGACTACTGCTGCTATTGATTCATGTCAACCGTTGGTTATTGAGATACATAATTATCAGCACTCTGTTCCCGTTGCTAATTTTCTATGGAAGAGAGCTTTGCCACCTTCACCTTGTTGTAGGGACCCTATTGAAAGTATCTCTTGGATGGTTGTCCCTAGTCAAAGAAAAAACCACTTTGCGGACTCTCACTTTCCTCCCTAGGTGGACTGTGAGTTGTCTACTCATTCTTAATGTGGATTAGAAGTTCTTAATGCGGATTAGAAGTTGTGTTGCTAGCTTGTTGTTAATGGTCTTTCTTGACTCTTTTGTAAATAGTTGTTTTGGATAGCCCTTGGGTTGTGGTGGTGTTAGGGTTAGCCCCCTTGCTAGTCTGCTTTGATAATTAAAAAATAATATCTAATTCTTTAAAAGTCAACATCATCTTTTTTAACTTCATTTGCATGTTATCTATGTAAAACTAAAAATTAAATATATATTTTAATTAGAAATTCTTGTTTATTTTAATATGTTGTAAAACTTGTAACACATCATTGCACCATGGGCAATTTTTACTTGATTTATGTTATCTAATCATTTTAACCATTGGTTTTTTTTAATGTAATTTTTCTTAGTTATCTAATCATTGTAATCATTGGTTTGTTTATATAATAAAAATATTCTTTTGAAATGTATGCTTAGAGAAGTGGTCTGGCATAGTCATGACCAAATGGTCCAATTAAGAATTTTATAACCATGCATCCAAGTACACAAACACAATGGAACCAAATTACTTTTATTGATTCATAATCATGACACTCATTGTGGTGTGTTCCAAAGGGCTACCATATGCGTTCTCAACCTTAAATGATGCATAGGCACAACTATTTGTGAATTAACAAAAATGGTATATTGTTTAATGCTAAGTACCAACTATTTATACAATCCTAATAGAATTCTTCATAACTAGAACCAAAGGAAACAACCTATTAAATGATCATGAGTGATGCTGATATAGCAAGCCTTAGCTTCTTAATAATCCATGTAATTTACAAAATGTTACAAAGTTTGATGCAAGATGAAATGTTTGACTGGAATGTGTAGAACAAATTCTTCTAGAATGAATGTGATGAAGAATATGTAATGAATATTGATGAAATTGTAATGTCCCCTTCTTGGCAATATGCTATTTAGATGCCTGATTAGTCTATCTATCCATCTGGATGGACTAATGGCTGTTTTTCAGAGGATGCCAACCAGTCACCTTGTTGCACGGGTGAATATTTATATTCGGGGTCAGTTTCTATAGTCAAAATCACTTTATTTAATAAGTGTGTTATAAAGTCACTTTATGACTTATTATAAAGTCACTTTAAGTTATAAAAGTGACTTAAGTGAGCTTTTATCCCACATGGCTTAGCTTTTTGTACTTGCACTCACTTCAAGGTTATAAAAATGAATAGTACATCTCGGAAAAAGCACCATGAGATATTATAAAAAAAAGAAAAAGTATTTTGGTTGCTTTTGTGACTAGTCATTCCAAGGACGCAAACCCTTAGGAATTCGTGAAGATATTGGACGTAGCCCCAACATTTCTTCAAGAGATGAAATCACACAGGTTTCATAACTGAGCTTCATGGCATTGGTAAGAGGAACATTTTATATTCAATATTTCTACAGTTGAAGGTTTCAGGAAAACTCCAGCATTGTCAAAACATCTTCAGTTGGATATGAATTCAAGGGAAGTCCCTCAGTAGTAATTTATTAATACTTGCATATAAACAAACTGCATCTGGTATTGGGAAACAAAAATCTATAACAGGACAAAATCTATGTATGGGTCCTTGGAGCCGGTTATCACCTACAGGGAATCTCGATATTGGTAGGGTGAGTTGTTTAAGATTGGAACGGTGAACACTTGTAGTCCCCAACTCCACGCAACACAGGCTCACGACCCCACCTCCACTCACGCGTCACCAACCATCATCCGAGAAGCTAAGCTCGCATTGTTATGAGCCAGCTAGCATACCCACGACACTTGGTGGAAGTTGCCAGCAGTGACAGGAAGTCACGCGAAACATCAAACTCGCGTGTGTTAATACATAGACATCACAGTTGAAGAGGCTGTGGCTCATTCACATTTGTGGGATCTCCGGACAGCAGTCAGAAGAGGGAGGAGTTTATGTAAGTAAAGACAGTTGGAAGTAGGGAATACACGCACACCGCACTGGTGCAACCACACATCCAGCCGCGCAACTGCAAGAATGAGCGCCATATCAAGTGGTTGGTCCTCAGTCTTATTCTATATGTGTATTACGTCTTACCTAATAACTGCAATCTATATTCACACCCTTAGTTCGAGCATTCTCGATATATGATAAGTTTTTATGAGAATTGGTTTAAGACTGTCATTTTCTTCTTACGGTAGTTAGTATTCATTGCTGCACAAATCGTATTTCTTATGTTGAGGAAGTTTTGAAGTTGAAGTTTAAGAAAATACACATACCAGTCCCTAATCAGTAGTCAGTCTCATGGGATAAACTCCTTAGACCACTAAACTCAATCAGTCCCACTCAAGTTACGAATCAGAAATTGTGAATATTAGTAGGGAGAACATTTCAGTGGTATCAGGATTAAACAAAATCAGTCAAATAGAATCAAAAAATTGTATCAGACTTAACTCAGATCATTTCAATAATCCTTGTCACATACCTCCTTTAGACCAATGAAATATTGTTGCAAAACCTACAAGATCATTGAAAACTTTAAAATAATGAAGTACTAAAACTATGATATACTTGAAAATGAGTTTGGAACTTGAATATGCCTTTGAAGTGGGAACAATATGTTGTAGAGAGTGTATGATGATTAGAATATTATTAACAAGTTTGCAAACTAATAAACAACTTAAAATAATATTTTTAGATCAGACAAGATTACTTTACACTTTGGATGCTTTTGTATCAAACATCTTAGGTAATTTTTATTTTTATTTTGCTAAATAAGGGGCCAACGCTGAGAGTTTTGTATTGAAGTATGAAAAGAAAATGATGTAGGAGCATCTTGGGTGTAAGGGCAATCTTGCATCACCCAAAAATATTTCTGATTTTTTTTCAATAAAGGCTATCTTGTGTAGAGCTGCTATTTATGAAAACTTACTATATTTAGTAAATTAATCAAACGAGCTCAGAATGTTCTGATTTCACATGTGGAGGTTCTTCTTAGTTATATCAATCTGTTAGTTGAGTTTCATTGCCATATCATATGTATTGGTGAAGTTATTGAAGTTTTTAGGTATAAAATCTTTGAGCTCAAATTTGAAGGCGTTACAGGCTCCAGAACAAGATCGAACCTCGACTAGTTAGAGCTTGTGCGAGTCAGGGATTATAGCTCACGACTTGCTAAAATTATAATTCTAAGGGCAGTTGACCTTAATGGCTAAAATTTTGGAACTTTCTCGGGCAGTAGAAAATTGCCTATATAAGGAAGACCTATACTGTTTTCTAGGGTAGTTCTAGGCTGTTATTTGAGGCTGTTTTACATAATATTGTAAGGAAAATGTCCATGTGATTTTACATATTATGTAATTCTAAAATTTGTAATTCCACACTTGTGGAGATAATAAGAAGTCCATTTTTTGTTTTTCCAAATTGTTGTTGTTTCTTTGTTTCTGTTATGTGTTTGTGGTATTAAGGGGAGCACCCTTCATCAAGTAGTATCAGAGCAGGAGTTCCTGAGTGTGTAGACAGATCCTCGACTGTGAGGCCGTTTGCATCAAGACCGTGGTTTAGGGTTTCAACAATAAGCACGAAAAATGTCTCCACGAAGGGAACATGACGGAAGAGTTGGTGGTGTGTCACCCGAGGTTAGAGCCCTCTAGAGACAAGTGCGAGCATTGGAGGAAGAGATTTATGGAGGAATGAATCTTACAGTTAGAGAAAAAAATGATGATGAAGCCGAAGAAGAAGGAAATTTTGATCAAGAAGGAGAAGACAAAATTCTAAACCAAGAGGAAGAAAGACTTTTCTAGGCCATTTCCAAGATTGGGAAAAGACGTAAGATTGAGGTTCTCACATTTTTCAGGGAATTTTAATCTAGAGGAGTTGATCGACTGGATCAAAGAATTAGAAGAATACTTTGAGTATGAAGATATCAAAGATCCTGATAGGGTCAAGTTTGCGAAGGTTAGACTAAAGGGTCATGCGAAGATATGGTGGTAAGAGATTCAATTGGAGCGAAATAAAAGAGGAAAGGAGAAAATCACAAGATGAGATCAGATGGTGGATAAATTGAAGCGACAGTTCATTCCTGTTGATTATGAGCTTGATCTACTGAAGAAAATGCAAGGTTTGAAGCAAACAGTGAGGTTCAGGAGTATACGGAGGAGTTCTATTGAATCCTCATCAGAACATGCCATGTAGAAGATGATAGGAAGAGAGTTTCCTGTTACCTTAATGGGTCGAGGCCAAGCATTCAGGAGGAGTTGAATTTGGTTCGAATGAACAATATTGAAGAGGCATATTAGTTTTCTCTAAAAGTAAATGAAAAGCTGAACAAAAAGGTTGAAAGCAAGCAAAGCAGAAGATGTCATGGTGGAAGATCTAGTGGACGATCTTATAGAGGCCAAAATGAAGATCAAACAAAGAAAGATGAGGCTAGTAGTAGTCAAAATCAGAGAGAAAATAATTTCAATAGTTTCCATGATCAGAATAATAGAGATCAGAGTGGAAGAGGAAGAGGAAGAGGACAAGGACCAAAAAAGGGAGGCTTTCATGGAACATATTTTCACTGTGGAGAAGGTCATAGGGCATTTGAATGTCCTCAATGCCAAGGAAGGACATATAGGAGAACTGAAGGCTAGGCTAGAGTTGCACATGTGGATGAAGATGCCAAATCATCTCATTTTAAAGATGCTGGAAGTGGAGAAGCCCTATTTAATAGAAGAGTCCTACTAAGTGGTGAGATTGAACCTGAGCAAAGGAGGAGCTTGTTTCATATTAGGTATAAGTGTGAGGATAAGTGTCACAATATGATTATCGATAGTGGAAGCATTGACAATTTGGTGTCAGAAGAGATGGTCACAAAGTTAAAAGCTCAATAGGCATAAACACCCACATCCATATCGGATCGCTTGGGTGTAGGATGACCACAAGGTCATGGTCAATGTACAGTGCCTAGTAAAGTTCAAGATTTGAGGGTACCATGATGAGGTATTATACGATATCATACCCATGGATGCATGTCATATGTTGCTGGGTAGACCGTGACAATTTGACAGGCGTGCTATACATGATGGTCATGTGAATACCTATTCCTTGACAAAGGATGGAGTGCGACATAAGCTAAAGCCATTGAAGGACATAGAAGAAAATGTATGTAGTAATGCAAAAATAAGTTTTGTTGATGGAAGAAAGTTCACAGACGGCGAGGCATGAATAAATGTGTTTTTCTTTAATTCCAAAAGCTAGTAAAGAGGAAGTAGAAGATGTACTTGTAGAAGTTGTAGATTTGTTAAATGAGTTTCAAGAATTTGTGTTTGATAATGTGCCTGATGGATTACCACCTGTAAGAAAGATTAGTCATTAGATGGACTTGATTCCAGGAGCTAGTTCGCTGAATAAGGCAGCACATATAATGCACCAACATAAAGTGAATAGTTGAACAAACAAGTACATGAGTTGTTGTAGAAGGGGTTGATTCAAGAGAGTCTGAGTCCATGTGTTGTACCAATAGTATTAGCACCAAAGAAGAATGGAGAATGAAGGATGTGTACAGATTCTAAGGCTATAAACAAAATCACAATCAAGTACAAGTTTCTATTACCGTGGATGGATGATATTATAGATTGTTTGAGTGGAGCTGTGTATTTCTCAAAGACATATCTGAAGAGTGGATATCATCAGATTCAGATCAGAGGAGATGAATGGAAGATTGCCTTCAAGACAAAAGAAGGGTTGTATGAGTGGTTAGCTATGTCTTTTGGGCTAACCAATGCACCGAGCACTTTCATGCGACTCGTGAATGAGGTTCTAAATTTTTTTTTGGGTAAATTTGTCATTGTTTATCTAGATGATATTTTGATCTTCAGTAAGACATTGTAGGAACATATAATGCATATTCATAGGGTGTTTGAGAAGTTAAAGGAAGATAAATTGTTGATTAATTTGAAGAAGTGTAGTTTTGTGAAGGAGTTAGTGTATCTGCGATTTGTAGTTTCAGCAGAAGATCTAAAAATGGATCTAGAAAAAGTGAAGGCTATCCTCGAATGACTTACTCTAAGGAGTGCTACTGAGGTAAGATCTTTTCATGGTTTGACTAGCTTTTACATAAAGTTTATCAAGATTTTTAGCAGTGTTTGTGGACCCTTGACTGAAACAATGAGAGGAGATAGGAAAGAATTTAAGTGGACTACAAGGGCATATAAGAGTTTTAAACTGTTGAAACAAGAAGTTACCGAAGAACTTGTTTTAGCACTTCCAAATTTTAATAAGGTGTTTCAAGTAGACTGTGATGCTAGTGGTACTACAATAGGAGTTGTTTTGAGCCAAGAAGGTAAACTTGTTGCTTATTTCAGTGAGAAGTTAAATGATGCCAAGAGAAAATATTCTGTTTATGATTATGAATTTTTCGCTATAGTTCAGACATTGAAAAAGTGGAGACACTATTTTCTTCGTATGAAGTTTGTTTTGTATACTAATCATCAAGCTTTGCAATATTTGAATAGTCAAGGAAAGTTGAATTAGGGACATTTGAAATGGGTTGAGTTTTTGTAGAGTTACACATTTGTTTGTAGACAGAAGCGGAAAGTCTAACAGGGTTGCAGATGCTCTTACTAGGAGAAAAATTTTGTTGACATAGATGCAAATTGAGGTGGTTGGGTTGAAGGAACTCAAGAGTTTGTATCTGGAGGATCCTGATTTTGGTGAAGCTTGGAAAGCTTGTACAAAACCTATTACTCTAGACATAACGAAGTGGTTGGATTACATCATCTAGGATGGTATGCTATTCAGAGGGAGTCAATTGTGCATTCCAAGAAGTTATATGAGGGAGAATCTCATCAAGAAGAAGCATAGTGGAGGATTGACTAGACATTTTGGTCAAGATTAAACCCTTTCTCTAGTTAGTGAGAATTATTACTCGCCCTAGTTGCAGCAAGATGTCAAGAAGTTTGTACAGAGTTGCAGAGTATGTCAAATGACAAAAGGAGTAAAAAAGAATAAATGGTTGATTAGCCATTACCTATACTAGAGAAGCCTTGGGAGGATATCAGTATGAACTTTGTTCTTGGTTTTACTAAGGACTTAGCAGGGACATGATTCAATTTTTGTGGTGGTTGATAGGTTTTCAAAGATGACACATTTCATTCCCTGCAAGAAGATTAATGATGTTGTCTATGTAGCAGAATTGTTTTTCCAAGAAGTGGTGAAACTACATGGTTTTCCAAAGAGCATAGTTTCAGATCGAGACACTAAGTTTGTTGGATATTTCTGGTGAACATTGTGGAAGAAGTTAAAGACAAATTTGAAATTTGGTTCATCGCATCAACCTGAGACTGATAGACATACTGAGGTGGTAAGTAGGAGTTTGGAGAATTTGCTAAGATTTTTGGTTGGAGATAAGCCAATGGGATGAGATTTGATTTTACCACAGACGAAATTTGCATAGAATAATTATGTCAATAAGAGAATTGGTAAATCACCATTCCAGATTGTATATTGAAATAGTCCCAAAAATGCATCTGAGTTGAGGAAGATAGACAAAGGAGAGTTAAGTAGTGCTGAAGCTGAGGATTTCACTGAACACTTAAAGAACATCCATGAGGAGGTAAGGAAGCACATTACCAAAATGAATATGTAATATAAGACTAAGAAAGATGAGAAAATGAGGCATAAGAAATTTTAGGTTGGGGATGAAGTCATGGTTCATTTGCGGAAGGAGCGGTTTCCAGTAGGTACATATAACAAGTTGAAAATGAAGAGGTTTGGACCATGTAAGATAGTGAAGAAGCATGATTCAGAAAATGCCTATGACGTAGAGTTGCCTACTGAGCTGAATATTTCACTAGTATTTAATATTTCAGATTTGACAGAGTATCATGAAGGGGGTGTTGAAGATGGGGTCACAGAAGCACAATGGATTATTCCAACAACTACTTCAGCTATCAAGGAGATTGACGATATACTAGATAGTCATGTTGGCAAAAGCACAAGGAACATGACATATGAAGAATATCTGGTCAAATAGAAAGAACGACCTGTTGATGATTCATCATAGTTGATAAAGGAGGAGTTTAACCATCTTGGTTTTCCTCTAAACACTTGAGTCGTGACATGGTCACTTCTCAAATTACCCTAGGTGTCTAATGTAGGAGCATCCTGGGTGTAAGGGAAATCTTGCATCACCCAATAATATTTCTAGTCTCTTTTCAATAAGGGCTATCTTGTGCAGAGCTTCTATTTATGGAAACTTACTATTTTTAGTAAGTTGGTCATACGAGCCCCGAATATTCTGATTTCACAAGTGGAGGTTCATTTTAATCATATCAACCTTCTAGTTGAGTTTCATTGCTATATTATCTGTATTGGTGAAGTTATTGAGGATTTTAGGTACGAAATCTTTGAGCTCAATTTTGAAAGCCTTAGAGGCTCTAGAACGAGATCGAACGTTGATTGACTGGAGCTTTCTCAATTCAAGCACTATAAACCACAACTTGCCATTTCTAAAAAGTGGTTATAGTAGCCAAACTGAGCTACGGGTAAAAAGTTATGGCCTCTGGAAGTTGGGCCACCTAAAAATATAATTTGTAATTATTTTGAGCCGACCCTAATGTAAAATATAAATGAAAATAAATAATTCTAAGAGAAGTCGACCTTAATGGCTAAAATTGTGGAATCTTCTCGGGCGATGGAAAATTGCCTATATAAGGAAGGCCCGTAGTGTTTTCTAGGGTAGTTCTGGTTTGTTATTCGAAACTTTGTCTTACAAAATATTGTAAGGAAAATTCTCATGTGGCTTTGCATATTGTAATTCTTAAATCTATAATTCCACACTTGTGGAGATAATAAGAAGCCCATTTTCTATTCTTGCAAATTGTTGTTGTTTCTCTGTTTCTGTTATATGTTTGTGGTATTAAGGGGAGCACCCTTCATAAAAAATAGTTTGAAGTAGTCCAAGAAAAAACTTAAATGAAACATATTCTAATTGAAAAAGAGTAGCCTAAGTTTCAAGTTGACTTCACTAGCCTAAACTTGATCTTGATCCACTGATATATCAAACACTTGAACTTCAATAACACTTTTGCAAACTAACTAGATAAAAATAGAGTTTAGATATTTTTATTTGTATTCCTCCGTCTAAGGAAGATGAAGATTGTTTTTTCTTCCTCGTCCTATTGTGGGTTCAGTCCTTGGGAGTCATCTTGCTCATCCTTTGCTTTCGTATCATCCTGTGGCTCGTCCTTTATATCCTCTCCGGGCTTTGCTAATTCCTGCTTCCAGTCTACCTCTTCCGCTTCCAACTAACTGTTATCCACTGCCCCTGTTTCTTCCTCCATTGGTTCGTCTTCTTCCTCACTCACCTCTGAGCAGTCCTCACTTCCCAGCCCCTCACTTTTTTATATTATATTTATAGTGATAAAACCAACCCAAATTCTCTTGGGTTTCTATTGGCTAAACCATTTTTTAGCAATAGAGTGCAGTGAGACAATGTGTTGTTTCAACCAACCTGGTCTTGTTAAACTTTCAAAACTTCTATCCTTCCTTCCTTCCTCCAAATGTCTATTTAAGATGATTTACATCCACACCCATTTGCTAAACTATTCTCTTCTCTGTAGATGTGATTAATTGTAACCTTCTCAAATTTGTTAATCAAAGATAACACCACTTCCAAAAAGAGCACAATCTCCAATTTGGAGTAGCTTTGGATCTTACAACATTTATCACAATCATTAAATCCATTTCAATTTCTATTTTTCTTAACTTCAATTCTAAGCATAGAGATATTCCTACTAGTAAGGCTTTGAACTCCGCCATATTATTGGTGTCCTCAGCTAGGGGTAGTGCTAACCTCACTATAGGCTCACCATTTCTAGAGTGAATGATGCATCCAGCACCCGATGGGTTGGGGTTTTCTCTGGAGGCCCCATCAAAGTTTAACTTGTACCAACCACTAGTTGGCAGAGGCCATCTACAACTTTCTCTATTCTTAGAGCTTACTTTCCCTCCTTTACCTATTACCTGAGGAATGATGAGTTTGAACCAATTCTTAAACATAAGATCATCCCATTTGGTGTAAAACTTTGGGGAAGAGCGCTGATCTGAGATTCGCGAGTTCATTGTTTCTACTACTACCGCTTCTATTTTATTTAACAATTAAACTATGCCCATGCCTTTGTCTTGGAAGATTCTTCTATTTCTTTTCTTCCACAGTTCTCAAATAAGGATTGAAGGTGATATAATCCACAAGCTTCCACATAGGCTCTTTTGGTTTATAAATGGCCATGAATGAGAAATGGACAAAACATCATTTGGTAATGCAGAAAGCCACCCTAATTTTGCACACAACCATTGCCAACACTATGATGAAAAAGGACAAGTCAGTAATAGACGGTTGGCATCCTCCTTGTTCATTTGGAAAAGGGGGCAAATTGATGGCCCTTGGAACCCAAACCTTTTGAACTTGTCCACAGTCAGGATTTTTCCTTGTAATGTTGCCCAAGAAAAGACTCCCTGCTTTTGGTAGGCACACTTTGCTCCAACACAACTGAATTGGTAGTTGAAATTTAGTCTGATTCTGTTGATTGGAGATTATCTTGTACCCTTCCTTCACACTTTATTTCCCCGACTTAGCACCATTCCAGATGATTTCATCACTACCCAGTTTGAGAATGAAAAACCTAGCTTTCAGTTTTTCATTTAGTTTATCTATGTCCTCCTGATGTAATCTTAGACTTTCCAATTATCACCATTTCCACCTAACCTCAGGGTTAGGCTCTGAAATTGTAATGTAATCCTTGACATATTTTCCCCATTTTTCAATGCATACATTTATATCCTTTATGTATTCATTAGTTGAAATATTATGGGGTATCCTCCCCATGAATCATCCCAAAATAGAGCATTACTTCCCTCCTTTATGTTCCATGTGGTGTGGTCTAATATTATTTTGCTGGAGTTAGATATGAAGTTCCTAATATGGGATCCTTTGGGATATTTTGCAACTCTCAAGACCTCCTCTCCATTGAGGTTGGAAAGGCATTTCCCTCTTAAGATTCTAAGCCATTTGAGATGTGGTTCATGATGAATTTTTCAAAAATGTTTTTCCCCTAAAGCTTGGTTTTAATGAAGTTGATTTTTGATACCTATTCCTCCATATTCCAATGGTTTGCTATTTTTTTCCCAATCTATTAACACAAATTTCTTCTTGGTATAGCAAGCCCTTCACTTTGGGAAAACTAGAAGTAGAGGCAAACTAACAATTTACCTTAACCTTAGATTTCCAAGATGCCTAATAGAAGGAAAACATATCAATTTTGCCTATTTGTTGCTATGGTATCAATTTTCTCCATTCTTTTTGTCTCTACTTTAAATTAATTATTCTGCACAATTTTCATACAATTCTACAATGTTGAGCAGTTCAATTTTCGGTTAGCATTTTCCAAATATTAATGAAGTTCTGATTCTCATTATGGATCTCCCTTCTAAGCTTTGGCTAATGATATAGTCAGTGAGTTAGGAAGTCAACATAAACCCGACTTTTTAAGAGAGCTTTTTGTTTCCCAATTCAAACAAAAATAAACATATAAGAGAAAACCCAAGGGTATCCACTATTCCCCTATATGTTTATTATTATGGGTTAGACTAGGATATAGAGTCAAATTAGAGAGTGATAGGACATCAACATTGTCCACTCATTTTATTGATTCAATTAGTCACTCATATGATTAATATCAAGATCAAGTAATTGAGATGAAGAGCTTGTCATGTAAGTGTTGAACAACACAAAGTCCTCATTTCTAATAGACCTTCACTCTTAAAATCTAGTTGGGTCCTTTATATAGTAGACTAAAAACTCGACAAATCATATTATATATAAGTTGGACTAGATTCTTATAAATGTTTAATGCTTCAGCATGGATAAGCTCCAATGTCCAACTTCGATTACTACAATTAGATGCCACCAACGGGTTCTCACACCTAATATGAAGGGCTGGAACTATATGAGGGGGATACTCAAATCACATGTTGAGTTCCAATTTCAGAGGGAGGAAAGGAATACTCTCTTTGCTTGTTTAATCGCTAATGCCTTGTAGTTAAGAGTACCAAGCTTAATTTTTTTCTACTAGTTGATTTGTTGGCATTAAGGGATGGTAATCGGTAAGCTTGCTACCGGTACATGCCAATTAGGTAGTGTCATTGATTGACAAAAGAGGAAAGAGGTGATTCCATCTCAATCTAAGGACACTGGTGTTGGATCTGTGAAGAAAAACTATTATTAGTTAGCTGACAACATTCTGTGTGTAGAGAGACAACCGGTGACACTGTGCAATGAACAAAAGATTATTTTTGTTCATTAGAAGCAACTAGTCACCAAGGGAAAAGAAATCGGTAATCAGTAACAAGATACTGAGGAAAGGATGCAATCGGTATAGACAAAGGAAGGAAAGGTGTCAGGTCAAGAGTCTTACCTATGCACAACTTAAGGATCTTTACCGATCAAGTAATGACTTCATCATGATAAGATGAACCAGGGAAGTCATAGTCTACAATCAGTTATCTAACTCTTTGACCAAGATTTACTGCATTAAATTTGGTGGACTTTGAGTTACCAAAATGATCGGTACAAGGCACGATTGAAGGTTTTAATGCCAGAGTTTTGTGGCATTAAAACATAGAGTTATCTCTTCTAAAGGAAAGCTTTTTGACACATATCTGTTAAAAAAGATAAATCATAGCATGCATTAGATGTTTTCCTCAGTGAACTAATACTCCATTGGGTGATGGATCTGAAGGTGATCTGTAAACAGGTCGTGCATGAGAAAAGCAATTAGGGCAAGGAGTCTATATATTCTATTGTCTGATGACAATATAGTTTGCCCTCATTCTGCCAAAGTAAAGAGTGAACCTGTACGCTGAAGAAGTTGAGGTGAAGAGAAAGGAGAAGAGAGAAGAGTGTGCAAAGAAGCACAACAGGAAATGAGGACATACCAGCAGTGACCGGTGATGTTTCTCAGTTGAATATTGTTGGTGTAATTAAATATTCATAATTACACTTTACTTAATTTTACTTAGGTTAATGCATTGCATAGTAGTTTGTGATTGAGACACCTAGGAGTGTGCACATCTATTAAGCACATGGTGTAGGAGAAATTTTACTTTTGGTGTGATAGTTGTCATCACATACCTCGTTGTGTGTGAGATCCACCTTTTGTGCTCTTATCACATTATCATCCTAATCCAATGCACATACTTCATTGCATAATGGAGGATGATCCACATTTGGTGGACATGTGATTACACTTAGCATAGGTGATAGCTTATCAGCTCCTTATCATTGTCTCTTATCTCCTTTCCTATATAAGGAGGCCTATTATGTACATTTTAATCATGTCCATGATCAATAATATCATTCTTGCATCTTAATGCAATTGTCTTGCCAATCTCTTGTGGAAGTTATCTTGGTCTTGCATTTGATCCTAGGGGTGTTGTAGAGTCACCTAAAACTCTAACATGGTATCAGAGCTCTCAAGGTATGAAGACCTCTTCTCAAGAAGTGCAATCTTGGCTTGATTCAATTGTGAGTGTAGAATAAAGGTATTTGGACATCACCATTGCATAGTCTATTTGGAGAAAATTTGAGGTTTTGTATTTTAAGGCTTTCTATTGCAGGTCAATATTGGAGTTTGTTGGTGCAAATCAGAGGTTGGCATCATATTAAGGAGGTCCAAAAATCGCTAAATCAAATTTTATTTCATCCAAATCGGACACCCGAGGCCAAATCCAGAGCTATTTGAATTTTGGAAGTGTGGCGGTGGCGATTCAAAAAAAATAATTTCAGAAGTGATTTTCAAATAGCAATATCTCAGTCATCTGGACTCCTTTTTTTGAGCAATTTTTTTGTTTTGGGGTAGAATTTCATGATCTACACAATGGTTTAGGTGGTTTCTGATCTCTGTTCCTAAATTTTTCTGAAAATTGTAAATCTCAATTTTTGCAACTTCCAAGGCCTCATTTGAGCTCATATGAACTCCTTTTTAGGTGTAATTTTTTTTGAAAGTGCATAATTTTTTCTGTATTTTCTAGATTTGGAATTAGATTTTAGTGACTGTGACTAGAAACTGTACTTTCAAAAATTAGCTTAGTTTTTTCAT
This sequence comes from Chamaecyparis obtusa, assembly GCA_027943335.1. Taxonomy (NCBI): domain Eukaryota; kingdom Viridiplantae; phylum Streptophyta; class Pinopsida; order Cupressales; family Cupressaceae; genus Chamaecyparis; species Chamaecyparis obtusa. The sequence continues at coordinate 1,812,320 of BSBK01001376.1, read as the reverse complement.
TTGTAATGCATAAGCCTTAGCTTGGTCTTTTGCATAATGATCTAAGTCTATTATAGCCTGATTTTGGAGTGTAATAATTTGTTGATCTCAATTTGTAATGAGAGAAGTGTATCATTAATGTAATCATGGGTTATGAAACACATCCTGCAGTAATACTTTTGACTAAGGATAATTATGAGTCATGGGCAAAAGGAATCATCACACATTGTAGATGGCTTAATCTCTTGCCTCATCTTTATGGACTCATTCCTGAGCCAAAGTCACAGGGGAAGCAATATGTTTGGGGAGAAAAAAAATGCTTATATTATAAATTTGATTATTAGTAGCATCAGTTTGTGTCTGTTCTATGACATCTACCCTAGATTTAGAGGTGTTCAATGTCCACACATAATTTGGACAATCATTTGGGAGATTTTTGGTGATCCACATGTTCCTCCATTCCCAGATGATCTTGCTTCAGATTGCCTCATTCATCTTGATGATGTAGATAATATTGCCTATGATGATTATACTTTAGATGCAATTGAAGAATTTGTAATAATTGAGAGCAAGGATGATCTAGTGGCTCCTCCTGCAGCTCCTACTTCTCTAGTTGAGATCACACAATCATCTCTTGTTGGTGATTCCAGTGATTCATTGCAAGAGATATCTATTTGTCTTCTTGATTGAGATTCTTACTTGCCAGATATTGGTTCATTATTTGTGGAGTCTCATATTTCAGATTTGGGAGACATACTTAAGGGGGTTTCTCTTCTCTTTGATGATAGTTTCATCACAGTTGGAGATACTTCTTCACATTCTTTGGAGATTGACATTCTTGATTCTTCTTCTTCACTTGGTTTGTCACATGATGTGATAGATTCTTTGAGATTGGAGAGGCCTATTCAGTCTTCAAAGATGCATATTTGGAGACCTTCTTCCTTCTTTCATTTGAATATGGATTGGTTAATGACATCATCATCATACTTCATTTGGATTCCACTTCCTAGTTCCTATCCACAATGGGAAGCATTCCTACATTTGTACTTGGTATATCTTCTTCCCAAGGGGAGAAATGTTGTTTGTAGTCATTGAAATATAATTTGTCTTCAAGCACTCACCATTTTTGTAGGAGATTCTTCATTATGGGGGGGTTATCATGTCTCCAACTATCCTTCTTATGGGGGGATAATTATTTGTATATACATGATGTATGTAGTTCTTGGGGGGTCTTGAGCACTCCATCCATCCATGCATCTTGTTTTCTTCTCTCTTTTTGGGGGAGGGTTTTTCCCATGAGGTTTTCCCTCTTTCTCCACTTTATGAGAGTTATGCATTTCATGTATTGCATTTTGTACATGGGTACCTAACATGGCCTAGTAGCCGGGATCCATCTTGCATTGTGAGTTTAAGTGCATTCCCCTAAGTTGCACTTAAGGGGGGGGTGTTGGTGTAATTAAATATTCTTAATTACACTTTACTTAATCTTACTTAGGTTAATGCATTGCATAGTAGTTTGTGATTGAGACACTTAGGAGTGTGCACATCTATTAAGCACATGGTGTAGGAGAAATTTTACTTTTGGTGTGATAGTTGTCATCACATACCTCGTTGTGTGTAAGATCCACCTTTTGTACTTTTATCACATTATCATCCTAATCCAATGCACATACTTCATTTCATAATGGAGGATGATCCACATTTGGTGGACATGTGATTACACCTAACATAGGTGATAGCTTATCAGCTCCTTATCATTGTCTCTTATCTCCTTTCCTATATAAGGAGGCCTATTATGTACATTTTAATCATGTCCATGATCAATAATATCATTCTTGCATCTTAATGCAATTGTCTTGCCAATCTCTTGTGGAAATTATCTTGGTCTTGCATTTGATCCTAGGGGTGTTGTAGAGTCACCTAAAACTCTAACAAATATAATAGAGATCTTATCAGGCTAAGCAAAACCATTTCTAAAAGGTCGAGTACTCTATTGTTCTCTAACAATTATAATAGCTAAATCTTAATATTTTGGGTGGACATTAACAGGTTCCTTGAACTAAATCCATTAACCGAGTGACATCTATTTAAGTGTTCTAAGTCCTGTAACCGGGAAGGCACTAATAGGCCTTATTGTATCAAATTTCTTAACCGTGTTGTATCTAACAGTGCGTTGTAATTCTTTAACAGGGAAGACTCATAATAGGGCGCACTTCAGAAGATTGCAAAATTTTTGAGGTTTCCTCACACCGTGGTTTTCACTCGATTTGAGTTTCCACATGATAAATCTGGTGTTGCTTTTGGTTGATTTCTTGATGATATTTTTATGCTAGAATCTGTTTTGCTTATAGTTGTAGTATACTACATCATATTTGTTTTAAAGTTTATAGGTGCTGATTCACCCCTCCCCTCTTAGCATTGGTTGGGACTGTCAATTGGTATCAGAGCCTCAGTTTCTTTTCTTTGTTGCTTAACCACAAAAGAAAGAGTTAAGATGATGAGAAATGAAAGACCAAAGTTTTCAAAGGAAAACTTCACTCTATGGTGCAGTAGAATGAAGCTGTACATGAAGACCATCGAAGATCAATATTGGACTCATGTAACCAGTGATTACACTAAACCTAATGGTACCCTAACTCCTCATGAATTGAAGATCAAGACATAACACACATCTGCTATGGATATGATAGCCAACATGCTACCAGACTACGTCTATGCAGAGATTGAAAATCTAGATAATGTGCACAAGATGTCGGCCAGGTTGCAATTAGTATATGGTGGTGACCCACATGTACAAAGAGCTAAGGTTGAAAGCCTCAGAGGAAAGTATGATGACATGAGGATGAATGAAGGAGAAGACATTGAACAATACAACAACAGAATCAAAGAAGTGATTAACTCAATCAAAAGAGCTGGAGGAAAACTTAGTGAAGAGGAGGTGGTAAGAAAAATACTGAGAATGCTCAGGCCTCAGTATGCATTCAAGATCTCAGCCATTCAGGAGCTCAGATTAGTGACCACAAATCAAGTCACTTTAGACTCCCTAATCGGTAAGATGACTGCATTTAAATTGAACAATTTTGATAATAGCTTACCCATGCAGGAAGCTGGTTTTAAGTCTTCTATAAATACCTCCTCCACTAAGAAAGGGAGAGAAACTGGTAATAGCTCTGCCGGTAATATTGGAAGTCTTGTTGAGAGTCTTCTCTCAGAAGAGATGGAGCAAGATGAGTTTGAAGCACTCATTGCTAGGAGATTTCCCAGAGGAAAAGGGAAATACAAAGGAAAGCTTCCACTGAAATGTTTCTCTTGTAATAAGACAGGACATATTGCTGCAAGATGCCTAGACAATGATAACAAAGACAAGAGCAACTGACTCAAGAATAAAACAAAGGAGTGCTACCTTGCAGAAGGAGTCACAAAAAATGAATTCGAAGACTCTGAAGATCCAGAAATTGCATTTGTTGCAATAACAGAAGAAAGCCTGGTGATAAGTGAAATGACACTTATATCAAGATCTCATCAGCATGATGACTGGATCATTGACAGTAGATGCACTCACCACATGAATGGTGATAAGAATAAGTTCATCAGCTTAAAGCTAAATGATGGTGGATCAGTAACCTTTGGTAACAATGCCCCCTATGCTATCAAAGGAAAAGGTTCTATTGCACTCAACAATGATGCTATATGTGAAGATGTGTACTGGGTAGAAGGACTCAAGTACAACTTAATGAGTGTTTCTTAACTAAACAAAAAGGGATTCCTGTTGAAATTTGGGCAAGGTTCTTGTGTTGTCAAGAACCAATCAGGAGCTCATGTTGCTATTGGTAGATAGAGTAAATGGAACCTATTCTATCTGGATTCAATGGAAGGAGTCTATCTCATAGCATTAGTCAAAGGAGAAACAAGAAAGATTTGTCTTATAACCAAAGAGGACAATAGCTGGTTGTGGCATAAGAGGCTCTGCCATACAAACTTTGACAGTATTGTCAAAGTAAGCAAGACAAAATCATTAAGAGGAACTCCTAAGATTACAAAACCTGACAGAGGTATTTGCAAGAATTTTCAGTTAGGAAAGCTGACATGAACAAGTTTTAGTAGTAAATTTTTTTCTGCTGAAAATGTTCTACATTAGGTACACATCAACTTGAGTGGACCTATGAGAACAAAGAGCTACTATGGAGATATGTACTTCATGCTTTTTGCAGATGACTTCTCAAGAATGATGTGGACACTCTTTCTTAGAGAAAAGTCAGAGGCCTTTCACATGTTTGAAATCTACAAAGCTCGATTGGAGAAGGAGACCAGTAAAATCTTAAAGTGTCTGAGATCATATAGAGGAGGTGAATACACTTCTCATGAGTTCACTCACTACTATGAGGAACATGAAATGAAAAGGAATTTATCTGCACCAAGGAATCCTCAGCAAAATGGAGTAGCAGAAAGAAGAAACAGGATGTTGATTGACTTTGTGAGAAACCTAATGATTCAAAAGGATCTCCCTCATCACTTCTGGAGAGAAGCTATCAACACTGATGTCTGCACACTGAACTAAGTTCAAGTCAAGAAAGGAACTGGTAAGACTCCCTATGAACTATGGTTCAGTCATACTCGTAGTATAGGATATTTCAGAATCTTTGGTAGAAATTGTTACATTAAGAGAGATATGTACTCTGGAAAGTTTGAGCCCAAGAGTGATGAAGAAACATTTATGGGTTATTCTATGAAGATGAAAGAGAAGATCTAATGCATAGGAATTCTAGGGTACTTGGAAAATTTGCATGTTGGTGTGTTGTTTTGGTTATGTGTTACTCGGTTGCAGCTTTAACCGATGGTCTCAGTTATTGAAGGAATCTCGGTTGCTAAAGGAACTCAGTGAAACCACTTATGCTCAGTCAAACTTGCACTCGACAATGCTTGTGGTGCTCAGTTGACATGCTTTCTTAGAGATACCTGTGTTTCTCAATGTTGCTTGGCGTAGTCGGTTGTTTCACCGGTGCTTCGTTGTTCTGGTTTACCAACTTTAGTTCTTGGAGATTTGGTTGGCTGACTTGGTGCATTTATTATTGGCAGCTTTTGTTGTATTCTCCTATGTAGATCTAGAGGCTGAGATGAAGAATTAAATGTTTGTAAGGCTATTTGAGAGTCAACAGTTGTTGCATTTAATATTTTTTTGTAGTAGAAGCCGTCTTGGCTTAAGAATTAATTATTTCTTCCAGCTGACTTGTGGTTGAAGATTAGTATTTAAGGGGTGTTTGGGTAGATGTTGAATAGTGGTAAAATGGCTTCACCACTATTGAAATGTGAAAAATGTGTAGGGAAAATATTAGATTCACTCCTAAATCCAAATTCTCAAAGGAGAGATCCAATTTGATCAACCAAAAGGTTAATGCACAATCGAATCAATCTATGGAGAATATGAAAGAGAGAGAAAAACCCAATATTTCCTTTATGGTAGAATTGAAGTGTTTAGAATTTGAAGTAATTGAAATGCAAGTACTAACCTCAAATTAGGAAAAATCTGGAAAATGCCAAATTTTGATGTCTGTGTGTACTTTTCGACAAATCTCCAACCTGTTCTGGACTAGATATGTCGAGACGGAGAAAACCTAGAAATCTTTTTCCAAAATGAACTCAAGTCGACTTTGACCCTCATAAAAGGTCAAAGGCTAGACTCTTTGTTTGAAGGTCAATTTTGATTTTGTTCGCAGATCTTGGAAGTTCACCGAAAAGGGTATCCAAATCCGCTCTCAGATCTGAAATCCCGCACCTGTACCTCCAAAAAAATGAGAGTTTTTATTTGTATGAGGGGTTTGCCTTGGTCAAATCTCAATTTAGGAATTAACCTTAAAATTAAATTGAAATGTAGTGTGCATAAACAAAGTAATTGAAACAAATCACCTCGCTTATGTTGAAGTCCTTGTAGAGGATTCGAATCCTGAAATCCACAAGTAGGAATGCTTCAATGGATGTAGAATGAATGTAGGATGTCTCCAATCAATGACATTTGATCTTCAACACCAATTTTGAATTGATCTTTTCATGTGAGGAGGCTTGAATGAATGTGGAAAGAAGGATCATCAAGGGGGGGGGGGGCTCCAAAGAGATTGAATCCTTCAATAACTAACAATGGATTTCCTTGATTGATGGATGCTCGAACACTTGAATGCTTGAAGACTTGCTTGAATGCTTGAATTCACTTGTTTGCACTTGAGAGCTCGCTCATGAAATTGCTTGAGATGTGATGTGAAAATGAGAGAGGAAGGCCTCCTTTTATAGTGAACTAAGACACAATCCTCTAGAGGGGCCACCTTGGAGAATTAAATTTCAATTAGGTCCTAGCCTTTAGAAAATATACCTAGATTAAATGCAATTAGATGATTTACGATTCTGAAACTTGAAATAGCCAACCTAGAAATGAGAAATTAAATATCCCCGAAACTTGATACTTGAAAATTAGGAAATTTGGCAATTTGAAAGAGGGGGGAAAAATTGAGGTTGGGATTGACCTAGTCAGGTACGACCTTGATCCTGACCTAGTCAGGTTTGAGCTCAATCCTAACCTAGTCAAGATCAACCTCGAATTTGACCCTGGGCCCAGATCCAGTCAGAATTAGGATAGGAGGTTCTGAGGATACTCGGAGACCTAAAAATGATATCAGAGCAGGATAGAATGCCAAGGATAGGCATAAAATCCTATGATGACTGTGATGAAGGCTAAGAGGACCTATTTCTAAGTCCTATCTAGAAAATAGAGTCATGGAGATGGGAATTAAGGAGAATCCTTGGGATCCTACCGCTAATTTCACCTAGAATGAAGAAGAAAAGAAGTGAAAAGCAGGGAGTGTTAGGGATTTTTCTTGTAGGGTCAAACTTGGAAAATTATGGGCTTGATTCTCAGTTAAAAGGGGCTCCAAGTTTGCAAGAAAAACCTAATTGATGAAGATTGGATAAGATCCCCCTTCTGCTTCGAGCTCCACGGGACTCAGGCCGATATTGCCTATGAATAGGTTACTATATTTCAAGTAAGTTTTTGATTAGTGGATTTGGTCTTCACTGTCATGCTATCTAAGCTTCAGATTATTTAAACAAAAGATCACTCTGTAGATAGCTGAGAATCTCCTGATACAGAGTTTGACAATAGAAACTATAAATGTGACAGCATAGACAATGGCATAAGGATGTAAATCCTTCTTCTTTTTATGAGTACAACTCAAGGAAGGTTAACTTCTGATTCTCTCTTCAAGGAATCAACAAATTGAACTATATCACCTAGATATAATCCTTTCACAGTATGCATGAAACTTAAAAACATAAAAGAACTGGTAATGAAATTTTGTGTTTGATGACATAAAAATGACTGCAACACAAACTACCAACTAGTGCCTATTCTTGGGCAAGGAGTCAAAAGATGTAATCCACAGGTTATAAATCAAACAAAATACTATAGAATGCCTTATAGACTGTATGCAATCTAGATAGAGTGCCTTACAAACTATCCTCTCACTTCCAAATTGTTGCATCAAATCTTTCAATAATGCCTGCTCTCTAAAACCATTTATAAAATTTAATTCTCTCCTCGAGAGAAACTCACAAATAATTGAACAAACTACCTTGTAGTTGGTATGTTTTCAGATGCCTTACAAATAAAACATACAAGAGCATCAATAGAATGCAAAGAGACATAACAACAGAGAATATGGACTGCACTGTATTTTATTGAAATATTCTTGCTTCAATACATTAATAACAGAAAACTCAAAGCATAGACAAGATTGAGAAATTTGTCTTGCAGAAATACATTCAGAAAACCATCTGGAAGCCTGCTGTAAAATTTTATGAGTGAGAGGGCAGAACCAATCTAAAACCCTTCAACAGAACAGAAGAAGAAATAGGAACATGAACCCTTACAACTAAGAAGAGAAAAGAATAAATAGACTGAGAGAGAAAACTTAAAATCTATACTTGACCAACACTTGTCCATTCTACAATCTAATCTCATTTACTCCTCTTTTCCTTTGAAAATCTGATCTTCCTGAGCATCTTCAAAATCTGATAAATTTGTCCTTTTTTTCCATAAAATCTGTTCATCTATTGGAAAACTGATTTCTTTGTGCTTTGTTCCTCCTTGAAATTTAATCCTCTGTACCCTCTGATCTTTTCATCCACTGAAAATTTAAATCATTTTTCTTGCCGGATTTGCAAAATCAATCAATTTTGGAAGAAAAATTTTTTCTCCAAAATCTGGTAGCAGGATTAAAAAGCCCTTACTGCTCTCAGCAACTTGATCTGATCTGGTTCTAACTGCCATCATTGCATCCGTCATCTTTTGGCATTTCTGAAAATATATTATACTGTTATATTCTAATAAAAAATGAATCTCCCAGACATTTTCCCGTGAACAACTCTGTCATTGAAAAATTTCAAAATTCTCCAAAGTCTGAACTTTATAACTTTTTAAATCTTTTATTTCTTTTAAAATCTACACATGCCACCAGAACTTGCCACTTGTCATCTTTTCATTCGCTGCTTGGACTAACCCATCTTTAACCTCAGCCCATCTGGAGATCTGGAGACTACATTAATCTCTTAGTCTCTGAATAATTTCCTTAACCATGGTTTCATTTAGAGACTTGGAGAAATCCCTTTAGTCTCTAGATCTCACAATCATTTTCTCTCTCTACTTTTCTTTATGAGATTTGGAGACTAACTTTAGTCTCTAAATCTCTGAATAGCTATTTGGAGATTTGGAGACTAGTCTCTATATCTCATAATCATTTTTCCTCATTATGAGATTTAGAGACTTCGTTTATTTAGAGATCTAAAGACTTGGAGATCTGGCGACTTGGAGATTTGGAGACTAGTTAGTCTCTAGATTTCTGAATGTTAGTGACTTAACCACTAGCATTCAGAGACTTGGAGACTAGTTAGTCTCTAGATCTCTGAATGTTAGTGACTTAACCGCTAGCATTATGAGATTTGGAGACTAACTAGTCTCTAGATCTCTGAATGTTAGTGACTTAACCACTAGCATTTGGAGATTTGGAGACTAACATTTTTCGCCAGCATTTTTTCAACAAAATTTCTTCTGGGCCCATTGGCATGAAAACCAAGGTGGATGCACAAGCATGGGCAAGCATAGCTTCCTCCATTTGATTTACTTCATATGTTTGTGTTCTTGTATATAAACACTTCAAATTTTGAAATTGGGAGCAATGTGGGATAAAACTTTATGAAGAAAATGCTGAGTTTTTGTGGCTGCAAGCACTCAGAGAACCATAACTTTTAATTTTCAAATTGGATTTTTCTAAAATTTTTGCTGTACAATGCACACATAGCCATCTCAAACATATGTAAAATTTAGCCCAACCTAGGTTGTATTTTTTGAGTTATGATAAAAAACGTGACTGGAAATTTGAACAATGCACAGTCAGAGAACATTGATAATCTACAATGAAATGACTCTGGCAAAGTCACTAAATGAGAAAATGGGGAGCTAAAAATTGGCATGATGACTCATTCTCATTTCTACAATACGATGCAACCACTAGCACATTATGATCAATCTCTGGGAGAAAGATACAATCAACCGAACAGGGCCTCCGATAGTGATTTGGCATTTAGGTAGAATTGTGCAATTTGACACTTGCTCAAAATTGGACTTCACCGAATGATTCGGGATGATAAAGTAACATCATAGAATGCATGCATATACTGAATGAAGTGTGTTCAACACCTAGAACACCTCATAAGCTTCAAAATGACAGCTGGGTACATATGCATAAAAATGATTTAAAGAGCTCCAAATTGCAAAATTTTAACATGGTACTCAAAACTCATGTTGCATTTTTGAGTACCAACAGTGGCTTTGACTATGGACGCATGCCCCATGCGGGTATGCAGAGAACCTCAGAATCTCATGGTAGAAGCAGACCACTCCGAAACTTGAAATTAGCTTGACACCTTTTCTCAAAACTCTGAACAAGAACCCCTCTAGAACACCTTTATTGAAAGCAAGAAAACTACTCTTACTATGTACAAACGATGGCCCCGAGTCACCAAATTTTTTTCAAAACTTCTTGCTTCTGTCATATACCTTATTTTCATTTCTTTCTTCTTGAGGTAAGCTAGGCATTTTATTCCCATTTGTTTCACCAAGCATATCAACACTTTCAATTAGCTCATTAAGCGAAACAAAATAACTATCTTCACTTTCATAGTGCATGTAAAAATTTGAAACAATTTCTTCATCTTGCTCACTATGAAAATAAGACTCAGCATGCCCATGAATACTACTGTTAGACTGGAACTGATTTTTATCTACTGATTCATGCATGCTATCAATCTAAAATGCAAAAGTCTCATACTCTACTTGATAAAAAACATCATTCATACCCTGACTTTGCATATCCTCAAGAGTAGCTGGTTGGAGTTCGAATGAATAATCAGATTTATACTCACACATTTCATCATCATCAAATTCTGAAACCACTCCAAAACCTCCGAATGCATCTTCATAATCAAAATGCTGATTAGTATTCATGCCACAAAAGTTATTATTAATTTTACTATAAAGTGTCGTCTGATCTTCAAATGCAACTCTATCAAGCACTTCATCATCAAACTCACAAAATGCAACATCATCATTTAAAACTCTGTCACACATGGAAGAAGAACATTCTGATTCCTCACAGAAGGAAGATAGTGTGTCATCATTTGCATCCGGTTCAACTAAATCTAAAATCTCTGTGTGTTCTTCAAACAATGGATTGATAACTCCATGTAATACTCCTCTTTGAACACTATGACAAAAAGTGGGCTGATCATCATCAAAATCCTCATCATATAAAGCATTAGTAAACACTTTAAATTCACTACCCATTTCATTTTCATGGAGACTCTCAGCATATGAAGCAAAATTTGAACTATATGAAGATTCACTATCAACATCACCTACCAAGCATATAGTGTCCATAATTACATCCTCTTCATTATCTTGTTTAGGATAACCATTACGGTAAGACCATGGTTTACCCTTAAATTCTTTGCTATATGGTGCAACTTTGTTATCCAATGTAGAACCATTGGATAACCTTTTATTCAAATCTTCATGTTCATTGATATCACATTGAATCACCATTTCCTTTTCATACTTTGAGGAAAAATCACTCTCAAACTCTTGATATTCAAACTGATTTGTATAATGCAAAAACTGAGATGCATTCTCATTTTCAGATTCAGAAAAAAAATTCATACCTTCACTTTCAAAGGAGTGTTCACTTTCATCACTACTTTCTTCTTCCCATGTTGCATCCGACTCATACGAAGACATCTCAACATCACTGCCTTCCTCATTCTCACTTGAATAACCACTTTCAACACTATGTTCCTCTGACTGTGACTGATATGCACATGAATCACATTCTTCATCTTGTGTTACTAGCTCTTCTTGAAATGTCGGGTCAACAACTTCAAATTCATTATCAGAGACATAACTTTCAGCCTCTTCATTTGCACAAGACTGAGATATAGATGCAACAAGTTCATGTCTAGAAACACTAACAACATCATGTTCATAATCAATATCACAAGAACTCACTGCTGTAGCTAATTCACAGTTCAAAATATCAGTACATTGCTCAATTCTATCAAAGTCTGAAACATATCTTACTGTTGTAGCATCATGAACACATGTTTCATCAATAGAAAAACACTCAACCACATCTATACATGTATTCTGATCTGAAATTTCAACTTGATTATAAACTACAACAAAAGTGTTGATTTGTTGATTTGAAACTGAGGCATCAACACTACATTCCTCTTTTCTTTCACATTCGTTATACCAGCATACATTCATGGAAAAATGACCTCTAGTCAATCCATACTTCAAACTGTTTTCAATATCCATTGCAGTTATAAATGCCTAATATAATGATTTAGGTTCTTTATCCCTCAATAAGTAGTTCATTTTCTTATCAAATGCATTGAAGTAGACACTTACACACACTTGATCATTTGGTCTGTAACTTTCAGGGATCTCATTCAAAACTTTTGCAAATCTGATATTGAATTGAGGAACAAGTTCATCACTCTCAATATGAATCTTCAAAAACTTACTATAAGAATCAGATATGCTTACCCTTTCTGCAAACTACTCCATGAAGGCTGAATGCAACTCACTCCAAAATGAAATAGAACATGCTGGTAGAAAAGAAAACCAATCTCTAGCATCACCTTCCAAAGTTTGAACAAACAATTTCATATGCACATGCTCATGAGCAATTTCAAAGTCACACATCAAGTCACAAAACAACTGAACATGATGACTGGCTGAAACAAGATGGTTCCCATTAAACTTAGGCAAGTGTCCTCTGATTCCATCAGAGATTTCATTAGGAAAACCATGTATGCCGTCATAACAAAATGACATGTATCATTTGACAAAAGAAATTCTGTGAACATCCATTACTGGTTGCAACTTTTGCACACACTTGAAATTCTTCAAGACCAGTGACATGAAATCTATACTTGAAGTTAACCTTCTTTTGTCACTGAACCTTTCTAACATACTTCACACCTATGACTTAACTCACGGTTTAAACCAGAAGTATATAATTTCACTTTCATATGTCCTTTCTTTAATGACAAAACCATTTGATAAGGACCATGTGAACACATAAAATACTGAATGGAGAATACTTGGAAGCCTTTGTTGATTGTTGTTGTTCTTTTCACATTTGACTAAAATTTGATACAAGGCCTCACACCTCAGGTTTGTTCTAGCACAGAGTCGCCACCTCTCTTCAGATGATACAAATTTCACTGATCTTCTTTGAAACACCAATAGATTCTGAACATTCCTCTCAGTAAAGTCACATATAATTTTAAATTTTTACAACAACAAATCCAAGTAATACACTTGCAGATTTGAAAACAAATTTCAGATCATGACATTTATGAGACTCTTCCCCAAATTGAATGTAGCAAGACTCTGGGATACTCTTAGTAGTAAAATTATTTCACTCCCTAGTAGAGTTGCCAATTTGTTAAGGATTTTTTTTGTAGGGTCAAACTTGGCAAATTATGGACTTGATTCTCAGTTAAAAGGGGCTCCAAGTTTGCAAGAAAAACCTAATTGATGAGGATTGGATAAGATCTCCCTTCTGCTTCGAGGTCCATGGGACTCAGGTGGGTATTGCCTATGAATAAGTTACTATATTTCAAGTAAGCTTTTGATTAGTGGATTTGGTCTTCACTGTCATGCTATTTAGGCTTCAGATTATTTAAACAAAAGATCACTCTGTAGACAGCTGAGAATCTCCTGATACAGAGTTTGACAATAGAAACTATAAATGTGACAGCATAGACAATGAGATAAGGATGTAAATCCTTCTTCTTTTTATGAGTACAACTCAAGGAAGGTTAACCTATGATTCTCTCTTCAAGGAATCAACAAATTGAACTATATCACCTAGATATAATCCTTTCACAGTATGCATGAAACTTAAAAACATAAAAGAACTGGTAATGAAATTTTTTGTTTGATGACATAAAAATGACTGCAACACAAACGACCAACTAGTGCCTATTCTTGGACAAGGAGTCAAAAGATGTAATCCATAGGTTATAAATCAAACAAAATACTATAGAATGCCTAACAGACTGTATGCAATCCAGATAGAGTGCCTTACAAACTATCCTCTCACTTCCAAATTGTTGCATCAAATCCTTCAATAATGCCTGCTCTCTAAAACCATTTATGAAATTTAATTCTCTCCTTGAGAGAAACTCACAAATAATTGAACAAACTACCTTATAGTTGGTATGTTTTCAGATGCCTTACAAATAAAACATACAAGAGCATCAACAGAATGTAAAGAGACATAACAATAGAGAATAGGAACTGCACTGTATTTTATTGAAATATTCTTGCTTCAATACATTAATAATAGAAAACTCAAAGCATAGACAAGATTGAGAAATTTGTCTTGCAGAAATACATTCAGAAAACCATTTGGAAGCCTGCTGTAAAATTTTATGAGTGAGAGGGCAGAACCAATCTAAAACCCTTCAATAGAACAGAAGAATAAATAGGAACAGGAACCCTTACAACTGAGAAGAGAAAAGAATAAATAGATTGAGAGAGAAAACCTAAAATCTGTACTTGACCAACACTTTTCCATTCTACAATCTAATCTCATTTACTCCTCTTTTCCTTTGAAAATTTGATCTTCCTGGGCATCTTCAAAATCTGATAAATTTATCCTTTTTTCCATAAAATCTGCTCATCTACTGGAAAACTGATTTCTTTGTCCTTTGTTCCTCCTTGAAATTTAATCCTCTGTACCCTCTGATCTTTTAATCCACTGAAAATTTGAATCATTTTTCCTGCCGGATTTGCAAAATCAATCAATTTTGGAAGAAGAAAAATCTCCCCAAAATCTAATCGCAGGATTTAAATGCCCTTACTGCTCTTAGCAACTTGATCTGATCTAGTTCTAACTGCGATCATTACATCCATCATCTTCTGGCGTTTCTGAAAACATATTATACTACCATATTCTGATAAAAAATGAATCTCCCAAACATTTTCCTGTGAACAGCTCTATCATTAAAAAATTTCAAAATTTTCCAAAGCCTAAACTTTATAACTTTTTAAATCTTTTATTTCCTTTAAAATCTGCACATGCCACCAAAACTTGCCACTTGTCATCTTCTCATTCGCTGCTTGGACTAACTCATCTTTAACCTCAGCCCATTTGGAGATCTGGAGACTACATTAATCTCGTAGTCTCTGAATAATTTCCTTAACCATGGTTTCATTTAGAGACTTGGAGAAATCCCTTTAGTCTCTAGATCTCACAATCATTTTCTCTCTCTATTTTTCTTTATGAGATTTGGAGACTAACTTTAGTCTCTAAATCTCTGAATAACTATTTTGAAATTTGGAGACTAGTTTCTAGATCTCATAATCACTTTTTCTCATTATGAGATTTGGAGACTTCCTTTATTTGGAGATCTGGAGACTTGGAGATCTAGCGACTTGAAGATTTGGATACTAGTTAGTCTCTAGATCTCTGAATTTTAGTGACTTAACCACTAGCATTCAGAGATTTGAAGACTAGTTAGTCTCTAGATCTCTGAATGTTAGTGACTTAACCACTAGCATTTAGAGACTTGGAGACTAGTTAGTCTTTAGATCTTTGAATGTTAGTGACTTAACCGCTAGCATTATGAAATTTGGAGACTAACTAGTCTCTAGATCTCTGAATGTTAGTGACTTAACCACTAGCATTTGGAGATTTGAAGATTAACATTTTTCGCCAGTATTTTTTCAACAAAATTTCTTCTGGGCCCACTAGCACGGAAACCAAGGTGGATGCACAAGCATGGGAAAGTATAGCTTCCTCCATTTGATTTACTTCATATGTTTGTGTTCTTGTATATAAACACTTCAAATTTTAAAATTGGGAGCAATGTGGGATAAAACTTTATGAAGAAAATGCTGATTTTTTATGGCTTGCAGCACTCAGAGAACCATAAATTTTGATTTTCAAATTGAATTTTTCTAAAATTTTTACTATATAATGCACACATAGCCATCTCAAACATATGTAAAATTTAGCCCAACCCAGTTTGCATTTTTTGAGTTATGATAAAAAACGTGATTGAAAATCTGATCAATGCACACTCAGAGAACATTGATAATCTACAATGGAATGACTTTGACAAAGTGACTAAACGGGCACATGGAAAGCTGAAAATTGGCATGATGGCTCATTCCCATGTCTAAAATATGATGCAACCACTAGCACATTATGATCGATCTCTGGGAGAAAGATATAATCAACCAAATAGGGCCTCCGACAATGATTTGACATTTAGGCAGAATTGTGCAATTTGACACTTGCTCAAAATGGGACTTTACTGAATGATTCAAGATGATAAAGTAACATCATAGAATGCATGCATATACTGAATGAAGTGTGTTCAACACCTAGAACACTTCATAAGCTTCAAAATGACAGTCGAGTACATATGCATAAAAATGATTTAAAGAGCTCCAAATTGCAAAATTTTAACATGGTACTCAAAACCCATGTTGCATTTTTGAGTACCAACAGGGAGAAAGCCAGATCAAAGAAAAGATCAATCCAAGGTGTTCAATATGACCCCAAACCACTTACTCGGAGGGCTAAACACTCTGAACATGGAAGTGCTTCCATTTTAAGATGATACATTAAGCCCCCACTTTAGTAAGAGTATGGACTCGATGCAAACTCTTGGTAAAGGAGATCAGAATGAAAAGATAATCTTATTTTAATCCAAGTGACAAAGAGAAACTTTAAGCCGCTAGGGACTCAAGTCTTCGTCGACTCCTAAATCACAATAAGAGAGACATCTCTAGAGAGAGAAAGAAGGTGTGATTACCTCGCCCAATGAGAACTTATGTCCCATTGTGAACCACACAAGAAAATAAGACAGATGGAAAGATGGAATTGAATCGCCTAGTGAATGTGGCTACTCACTAGTCAACCCATCAAGGATTCATCCTTAGGAATATCCTATTCCATAAGAATAAAACCAAAATAAAACAATAAAGAGATTCAGTCTTAAGGACACCTCTGACCTTAATGGATCAAAATATATGTATGTTTGAAACTGGAGGGATCAAGAGATCCTAAAATATAAATCCATGCTTTAAGGATTAGTTACTAATCCAAAAAGGCTAAAAGGTATCTTGAAAAAAAAATGTGCGTATCGAAAAGTGCGTGTGTGTAACATGTGAGCAGAGTGTATGCCCCCATATTAAAGTCATTGCTTACACTTTAATAGGAGCAATGACTTTAACAAAAATATAAAAAACTCCACTGATTACGTTTCCACATCGAGATGCCCCCAGACGAAGACAAATAAAGGGAAATATCACAGAAACATACAGAGAACATAGAAGGGATCTACCTATCGTGGGGTTAGTATGATCATAAGATAATATATATATGATATTATTGCAAATGAATTGACATCATTCCCCAAAGAAAGTAGAATTATGATCACAAAGGAGGAAAAATCACATAAGATATACGAAGGAGAATCTTTTTGGACCATGACATGGAGACCAAAGAGAATTAGTGCTACCATATCTTGAATCCAAGTAGATTACACAAGGAAACCTTTGCAAACAATAGCACAGTTACAACATAATATTGAACAACACATAGAAGAATAGAGATACATATAGAAGAATTTGAACAACAGTTTTGATTCCTTCATTACCTTGCACCAACTGAGTAACAAGGATTGTATAAAATAATCTAACATTTAGCAAACACATTACGGGAGAAACACAATACAATAGGAAAAAACACAACAAAGCTACCACAAAGGACAAGCCGATCAAGCGTGCCGCCTACTCTCCCCATCTCATTGTATATCATTTAGGAAAGGTGGGTAACTCACAAGAGGGACTATATCCAACACAGTAGGAATGATAGCCAGTTCCAAACAAGGATCCTTTTGAGAATCACAATGTTCGACACTAGATGTAAGAGTTAATTGTGATGAAAGCATATTAGGTAAATCAATGTCAATGTCAATAGTCTCATATTTATCATTAACATCATCAGTATCATCAAGAGTATCTTCTTCATCCAAATTAATCAAAATAGGATCTAAGATACGAATAGAATCATCATAATCATGCATGCGAACATCATTAGTAGTAACAACCTCTTCTAACACATCATACATAGGTTTATCCGAGGAAGGTAGAGATCCTTGAAGAATAGAATTATGAGCTTTATCATGAGCACAACACTTTTTACGATGTTCATTAGCAGATCTATTACGTTTTGATTTTTTTGAAATAGGTTGAGAACTAGGAGGAGCAATCACATAATCCTTCACAAGTTCTTTAGGAAGATCAATAGGATTATTAACAATAGGAGAAAGAATCATAGGATCTTTGATAGGTTCGATAGAAGGAACTTGATTAACAGAACTAGAAGTCATAGTTAAAGGAGGTATAGAAGGTATAGGTTAAAGAGCATGATTAAGATCCATGAGAGGAATGCTTAATTAAAGAATCTTACAATGTTTATAAGCTTGGTATGAATGGAAACGATTATCAGGTCGAGGAGGACATGAATTAGGCAATGAAGGCCAAAAGAAATCAAGAGCAGCGCAATCTCTAGGCCTGGAAGGTTGATATAAACTATGATTAATCGTCTTCACTTCTTCATCATGAATGAACTTGAGACACTTATGGATAGGTGAAGCAACAACATGCATTACAGTCAACCAAGGAAAACCTAGCTTACCTTTAAATTGATCAGAAGTAGGAACAACAACAAAGGTAATGTTCACAATTTTTTCACAGAGTTCAACCGGTAAAGTAATAGAACCAAATGATGGATAAAAAAACCATTACAAGTTTGAATCCACACATACGATGTATCATAAGAATCAAATTGTAAGATTTTCATAAAAAGATTTTCTTCAGTAATAACATTGGCTAAGGATGTAGGATCAACAAGACAACCACAAGTAGGTTTCTGAGAAATCCTTGCAGTAATGTAAAGGGGATCATCATGAGTGTAATAGTCTTAGAGTCATCGAAGGTAATTAAGAGTTCCTGAGGTCATTTATTCTTAGGTTGTTGTCGAGGTTTAGGTTGAGTTTTCAATTTAGGTTTAAGTTTTGATCGAGATCGAGATTGAACTTGAGGTTGAATCTGAGGTTGAGGTTGAGGTGGAGATAGAGATGGACCAACATGCTCCACTTGATTAACAACATGATTGAGATCATCCATTTTTGAATCATACACAATTTCTATAGCAGATGGCTGAGAAATTGTATTAGTATCATGCGTAGGTAAAGGGTTCGTATAGATTTGAAAGTTTTGATTAGGAGGAGAGACATATTTGTTTCCACTACCATCAAGATTATCAACAGATAAAGCCTTAGGATCAATTAATTCTTGAATCTTATGTTTTAAAGAATAACACCTCTTAGTATCATGACCATTCTGACGATGATATTGACAAAAAAACATTTTGATCAAAAGATTTAGACGCAATCATAATAGGTAAAAGAGGTCGGATAGGAGGTAAAGTAATCATATTAGTAGCTAACAACCTATTCATAATAGCATGTAAAGATTCAGAAAGAGGAGTAAACGTACGATTTAATCGAAAAGCAGTGGATGCAGAAGTGGCATTGTGAGATGCAACAACTTGATCAGCAACTGCATTCATTTATTTATTTATCTTGACATAGTTGTTGAATTTTTGAAATTTGTTTGGATTAGGAGAAGCATCACTCTTATCAACTAGAATAGGAGCCATTTGAGTTTTTATCTCAAATTGTCTCACTTGTAATTGATAATGATGAAGCGCTGCACAAAGTTGTTGAAAAGAGGTAAATTCAGTAAGCAGAATCTTATCTCTAATATCCTTTTGCAAATTTGAAATAAACATACGTTGAATATCAATATCAAGAACATGATAGTAAATCTAAGCATGCAAATGCTTAAATCTACCAATAAATTCAATTAATTTTTCTTTAGCACTTTGTTTACAATGCATTAAATCAGTCAAAGACACTTGCGGGCCAATGTTGTTTTGAAATTGTTGAATAAAGGCATTAGCAAGTTGTGGAAAGGAATCAATAGAATAAGGAGGCAAGGAACAATACCATTGTAGGGCCTTGTCACGAAAGGTTCTAGCAAACAGTTTGGCTAAAATCCTATGGTCATGAGCATAATCACTACAAAGGATTTGAAATGTTTTAACATGATGAACATGATCTCCTTTTCCGTTATAATTCTCAAGATGAGGCATCTCACCTTGCTAAGGAACATGAGTATGAATAATGTCTCGGGACAAGGGACTTCCCATGTCACATGTAAGAATACTAAACTTGTTTTGAGTTAAGGAAGCAAGTTGTTGTTGTTGTAAGGATGACATAGTCTAAGCCAAACTGATGATTGTTGAATCATTAGAGGAAATAGGAGGAGTAGCAACATTAGACACACTAGGTATAGTGTAAGAAGCTGCCGGAATAGAAGACACAACTGGAGGAACACTAGGAACTACAGTTGGAAGCGGATTGGAATAAGTAAAAGGAACATTATGATATGATGGTTGTGATGTAGAAAGGGACACATGAGGAACACTCATAGGAATAGAGGGAACCGTCATAGTCACCAAAGAAGGGATATAGGTAGGAATACTAGGTAAAGGATTAGAAGGAGGTTCAACACTAGTGATAGGAGGAATCAACCCTAAATCTTGAGCTTCTTGAGCTAAAGGTTTAACATTTGAATGCACAAGGTGAGTGATACCATGCAAGAGGTTAACACCTTGATCACTATCATGGAGAACTTTCTTAAGAGCCTCTATAGCTTGAATGGAATCTTGATTATGGTTTTCTTGAATAAGCCAATTACCCATTTTATCAAGTTCAGTGGAAATTTTTTGGACTTGTTTAGGAGGAACTCTTAAAGCATCATCCTCATCATGAGAAGAGTTTTGCTCCATTGTAGGATTAGAATCATGAAGAATCAAGTTATCATCTGGGATCCTAAGGAAATGAGAGGAAGATTCAAGATCAAAGGCACCCATGAGTCTATGACTTCTTCTAACCGGAATGTTATAAGTAGGACTAGTGGTAGTAAAGCTCATAAACCAATGTAATGCAAATGAACTAAACTAAGAACACATAAAGCATGAATATTTTTGTATTTTTGAAATCTAATTAGCATGCAAGATCTAACACAAAGGAAAAATCTAATACTAACAAGATAAAAGGAAAGCACAATAAGGCATCCAATTCCACAAAAGAAAAGAGAGTAAGTATGTCGGGTTCACCAAAATGAATAGTGATAAAATGGCTTCACCACTATTGAAATGTGTAAATATGTGAAATGTGTAGGGAAAATATTAGATTCACTCCTAAATCCAAATTTCCAAAGGAGAGATCTAATTTGATCAACCAAAAGGTTAATGCACAATCGAATCAATCTATGGAGAATATGAAAGAGAGAGAAAAACCCAATATTTCCTTTATGGTAGAATTGAAGTGTTTAGAATTTGAAGCAATTGAAATGCAAGTACTAACATCAAATTAGGGAAAATCTACAAATGCCAAATTCTGATGTCTGTGTGTACTTTCGGCAAATCTAGAACCTGATCTGGACTGGACATGCCGAGATGGAGAAAACCCAGAAATCTTTTTCCAAAATGAGCTCAGGTCGACTTTGACCCTCATAAAAGGTCAAAGGCTAGATTATTTGTTTGAAGGTCGATTCTAATTTTGTTCGCAAATCTCGAAAGTTCACTGAAAAGGGTATCCAAATCCACTCTCACATCTGAAATCCCGCACCTGTACCTATAAAAAAATGGAGGTTTTTGTTTGTATGTGGGGTTTGCCTTGGTCAAACCCCAATTTAGGAATTAATCTTGAAATTGAATTGAAATGTAGTGTGCATAAACAAAGTAATTGAAACAAATCACCTTGCTTATGTTGAAGTCATTGTAGAGGATTCGAATCCTAAAATCCACAAGTAGGAACGCTTCAATGGATGTAGAATGAATGTAAGATGTTTTCAATCAATGGCATTTAATCTTCAACACCCATCTTGAATTGATCTTTGCATGTGAGGAGGCTTGGATGAATGTGGAAAGAAGGATCATCAAGGGGGGGGCTCTAAAGAGATTGAATCCTTCAATAGCTAACAATAGATCTCCTTGATGGATGGATGCTTGAACACTTGAATGCTTGAAGAATTTCTTGAATGCTTGAATTCACTTGCTTGCACTTG
Organism: Chamaecyparis obtusa; assembly: GCA_027943335.1. Classification (NCBI taxonomy): domain Eukaryota; kingdom Viridiplantae; phylum Streptophyta; class Pinopsida; order Cupressales; family Cupressaceae; genus Chamaecyparis; species Chamaecyparis obtusa. Next base: position 1,790,512 of record BSBK01001376.1, on the reverse strand, counting down.
AGAGCTCGCTCATGAAATTGCTTGAGATGTGATGTGAAAATGAGAGAGGAAGGCCTCCTTTTATAGTGAACTAAGGCACAATCCTCTAGAGGGGCCACCTTGGAGAATTAAATCTCAATTAGGTCCTAACCTTTACAAAATATACCTAGATTAAATGCAATTAGAGGATTTACCATTCTGAAACCCGAAATAGCCAACCCGGAAGTGGGAAAATAAATATCCTTGAAACTCGATACCTATAAATCAAGGAATTTGACAATTTGAAAAAGGGGGGAAAAATTAAGGTTGGGACTGACCTAGTCAAGTACAACCTCAATCTTGACCTAGTCAGGTTCGAGCTCGATCCTAACCTAGTTAGGATCAACCTTGAATTTGACCTTGGGCCCAGATCTAGTCAGAATAAGGACATGAGGTCCCAGAGATGCCCGGAGACCTAGAAATGATATCAAAGCAGGACAGAATGCCAAGGATAGGCACAAAATGCTATGATAACTGTGATAAAGTCTAGGAGGACCTATTTCTAAGTCCTATCTAGAAAATAGAGTCATGGAGAGGGGAATTAAGGAGAATCCTTGGGATCCTAACCCTAATTTCACCTAAAATGAATAAGAAAAGAAATGGAAAGCGGGGAGAAAGCCAGATCAAAGAAAAGATCAATCCAAGGCATCTAATATGACCTGAAACCACTTACTCGGAGGGCTAAATGCTCTTAACATGGAAGTGCTTCCATTTTAAGATGATACAGATGTTTAGGGGGCAGATTTGGTAGAGTGAGATTATCAGATCTTGGAAAAGATAGAAGTGTAGATTTGGATCCTGTGAGATCTTGAAGATCAGATTGTTATCTGATAGTTTCTAATAGTAGAGCTAGTGGTTTTCATGCTTGGAGACAAGGAGATTTCTTGGAGGCTTGCGAGCTCAAGTTCATATTTACCTTAGTGTTTCCATAAGTTGTTGATTGTTTAGAGTTGGACTAGGTGGAAGATTGCAGAAATACTTTGATTGTATTTGGCCCTAACCCGAAAGGCCTTACAATTGGGCATGTTAATGAAAATTCAGTTGAAAACATTATCCTGTTATGTAATTCCTCATTGTGGTGTTTGGCTGCTTGTTTGGACTATTCTTAATTGGATCCTCCTTACCCGTCTTGCATCAAGATCATGAGAACACACCTCTGGAGAAGGATGTTGTACCTGAAGCCGATAGACCAAATCAAGATGATGAAAAAAAAGTTGTTCATGACCATGCTAAAGAAATTGGTCAACTAGAAGAACTTGACCAAGAAGAAAGACTAGTTCTCCCAAGGTATGTCACATATCACTCAATTGATAATATAATTGGTGAAAAATATGCAAATTTCTTGACTAGGAAAAAGGCTAGAGAAAATATCTATTTATTTTCATGTATAGAGCCCAAAACCACCAGGAAGGCTCTGGAAGATGAAAATTGGCTCAAGGTCATGGAGGAGATTGGAAAAATAGAAAAGAATGACACATGGATGCTTGTGCCAAGACCACATAGCAAGAATGTCATTGGGACAAAGTGGGTCTACAGAAACAAACTAAATGTAGAAGGAAAAGTAATAAGGAACAAAGCAAGATTGGTCTGCAAAGGACATGCTCAGGATGCTAGACTGGATTATGGGGAAACCTTTGCGTCTATGGCCAAATTGGAAGGAGTAAGAATCCTTCTTTCTGATGTTGCTCACAAGAAGTTCAAAGTTTACCAGATGGATGTAAAGTCTACTTTCCTGAATAAAATAATGGAGGAGGAAGTTTACGTTGAACAACTGGAAGGCTTCACATCCACACAAAAATGTGGTATGGTCTATAAACTCAAGAAGACTCTTTATGGGCTAAAGCAAGCCCCAAGGGCATGGTATGAGAGATTGCATTCATACCTCTTAACAATCTTGATTGCTGAAATATTTGTGGATGAAATCATCTTTAGAGGAGATGATAAAATGAGAAAAGCCTTTGCTGAAAAGATGAAGAAAGAATTTGAAATGTCTATGATAGGAGCCATAAAATTCTTCATTGGACTATAGGTCCATTAGCTAAAGGAAGGTATCTTTATTTCTTAGTCCAAGTATGTAAAAGAAATTCTTAAAACTTTTGGGTTTGAAGAATCCAAACTGGTCCGTACACCTATGATAACTAACCTCAAGTTATCTAAGAAAGATGATGCAAAAGAAGTAAATGAGACAGTGTATCGGTCTATGATAGGTAAATTATTGTATACAGTACATAGTAGACTAAACATTGCACATGCAATAGACATCATAGAAAGATTCTCTACAAATCCTAAAGAGACACACCTTATAGCAATGAAGAGAATTTTTAGATACCTAAAGGGGACTGAGGAATATGGCTTGTAGTTTCCTCATAAAGGATGCTTCCAAGTAAAGGTTTTCACTAATGCAGATTGTGCTGGTAATATTGATGACAGAAATAGCACTAGTAGTGGTGCATTCTTTCTTGGTGAAAGAATTGTGTCTTGGACAAGAAAGAAACATAATTGCATTTCAGAGTCTAAAGCGGAAGATGAATATGTTGCTGCATCAATCAATTACACACATGTAATTTAGATCAAACATCTACTTGAAGGAATCCAAGAATATATACTTGAACCGATTGCAATTTACTGTGACAGTACAAGTGTAATAAACATATCCAAGAATCTTGTCATGCACTCCAAAATAAAACATATTGACATCAAGTATCACTACTTGAGAGAGCTGGTACAAAATAAAGAAGTGAGATTGGAGTATGTTCTCACAAAAGAACAGATTGTTGACATGTTCACAAAGCCATTATCAAAGAGTACTTTTGAGTATCTCAGAGGTAAATTAGAGGTGATACCCCTTCCCAAATCATCAATAAACTTGTAAAGGTGTTCATCAATTCAATATGCTTCAATAGAGGATTACACCTCATCTTACCTGGATTGATGAATAGGACTGCTGCTCAAAGGGGGAGAAAATTTCTTTAATGTAGCCTTTTTGACTAGCCTTTGTCATTATTGTCAAAAGGCGGAGAATATGACATAGTATGACTGGTAGATGAATGATAAATAAGGAAGGTGACATGATTGACTATCAAGGTTTTTCCATCAATGCCAAAGGCGTAGATTGTTGGTATTAAGGGATGGTAACCGATAAGCTTTCTACTGGTACATGGCAATTAGGTATTGCCATTGATTGACAAAAGAGGAAATAGGTGCTTCCATCTCAATCTAAGGATACCAGTGTTGGGTCTATGAAGAAAAATTGTTATCAGTTAGTTGACAACATTCTATGTGTAGAGAGACAACTGGTGACACTGTGCAATGAACAAAAGATTATTTCTATTCATCAAAAGCAACCAGTCAGCAAGGAAAAAACAATCGGTAACTGGTAACAAGAGACCAAGGAAAGGATGCAACCGATATAGACAAAGGAAGGAAAGGTGATAGGTTAAGGGTCTTACCTATGCACAACTTAAGGATCTTTACCGATCAAGTAATGACTTTGTCATGATAAGATGAACCAAGGAAGTCATAGTCTACAATTAGTTATCTAACTCTTTGACCGAGATTTACTACACTAAATCTGGTAGACTTTGAGTTATCAAAATGATGAGTACAAGGCACGATTGAAGGTTTTAATGCCGGAGTTTGTGGCATTAAAACATAGAGTTATCTCTTATGAAGGAAAGCTTTTTGACATGCATCTATTAAAATAGATAAATCATAGCATGCATCAGATGTTTTTCTCAGTGAACTAATACTCCACTGGGTGATGGATCCGAAGGTGATCTGTAAACAGGTCGTGCATGAGAAAAGTAATTAGGGAAAGAAGTCTATATATTTTGTTGTCTGATGAAAATATAGTTTACCCTCAGTCTACCAAAGTAAAGAGTGAACCTGTACGCTGAAGAAGATGAGGTGAAGAGAAAGGAGAAGAGAGAAGAGTGTGCAGAGAAGCACAACATGAAAGGAGGACATACCAGCAATGACCAGTGATATTCCTTAGTTTAATATAACAGAGATCTTATTAGGATAAGTAAAGCCATTTCTAAAAGGTTAAGTACTCTATTGTTCTCTGACAATTAAAATAGCTAAGTCCCAATATTTTGAGTGGACATTAACAGATCCCTTATACTAAATCCCTTAACCAGGTGACATCTATTCAAGTGTTCTAAGTCATCTAATCGGGTAGACACTAACAGGCCTTATTGTATCAAATCCCTTAACCGGGTCACATCTAACAACGCATTGTAATCCTTTAACAAGGAAGGATCCTAACAGGGTGCACTTCAGAAGAGTGCAAAATTTGTGAGGTTTCCTCACATCGTGGTTTTCAAATGATTTGGGTTTCCATATGATAAATCTGGTGTTGCTTTGGGTTGATTTCTTGATGCTATTCCTATGCTAGAATTTATTTTTCTTATAGTTGTAGTATACTACATCAGATATGTTTTAAATTTTTATAGGTGTTGATTCACCCCTCCCCTCTCAGTACTGGTTGGGACTGTCATGATCGACCCCTACTCTAAATTGGGGCTAATAGTGGGCACTCTTTGATATTCTTAAGTTAGTACCCCCCTCTATAGAAAGGGCCCCTACAAGGGACTAAATACAAATATATTGGTTCCAATTGGTGATATACAATTGTGTTATCACTTACCACAAAATCCTTAATTCTTATATTCTCATAAGAGACTTTATGTCTACCATTCATATTTTCTAGTGATTTGTAAATTATTCTATTTTTGTACCTTTTTTGATTGGTGACTGCTTTTGAGTAGAGCTTGTAAAAATGGGGCCACAACAGGGGTGGGGGGTCACCAAGAACATGTCAAGGGATTAATACCTTGTCAATGAGATTCAAATCATGATCGCAGTATTAACATTGCATTGTGCAATCAACCCCTTTTATTTTTGTACTTTTTTCATTACTAGTCTCGCTCAATTATAACAAATTCCTTTGGATACTCCATGTACTACTTCAAATAGTATCATATTAACTCATGTTAATACCATATATTAATTTCCTATTTTGTACCTTGCCAAAATTTATAATGAATTACCTTCATGATCACTACTTCAGTTTATTTATTTTCATGTTAGTGGTATTTTGCATTGAATTTTAACTCTTATCTTCAATCCCTTCCAAATTATCTTCCAAAAGTGTAAAACAAATATAGAATGTCTATATGAAAATATACTCCTTGGAAAACAGTGGAACCTCACATGTTAGATTATTTTGTGTTTTTTATAGGAAATACCTAACCCAAGGAAAATTCTTACCTCTCGAGCATTCATTTCTCTAGGTACAAAATATACATTAGAAAACATTTACATGTGAAATGAGCATCTTAATGATGACATTATAAAAATAATGACCTAATAGAAATTACTTAAAAGATGACATCATTCGTGAAAGTAACATCATCCAAAATAAAACTATAATCAATTATTTTATTAAATGAAATAGAGTAAATTCCTATAAATTAAGGTTAATGATTTATTTGTATGTAGATTGAAAAATAACATTGCCAAAATGAGTATGGGGGTACCAAGGAGGTCACCTGTTTATTTTCCTTCTACAATGGGTATTTTTTCATTTGGTGTTGAGGGCAAGATTTTCAAACTACCTAAGGTTTTGAATGTGGTTAGACACCCTCAATGATTGCGTTTCACACTTGCCATTTTCCCTAGTGTCAATGTCTCAAAGGTTTGTGGCTTAGGGTAACACATTCTTTGGAGTTCTATGGCTCTTAGTAGCCCTATTAATGACTCCCAAGATAGAACTACTCCTCATAAGGTTTAAACCCTGAACTAAATTTGGGAAAAAAATAGAAAATCTTTTGAATTACATAGGCCAATTCAAAACACATGTACGCCCTAGAAATGATTTTAAGTGATGAGGTCAAGAAAGAGATAGTTGAAAATAAGGATTTTATTTGTAGAACATTAGTTAATTGTGTTAACTAGTAGATTTAGTCATTTATGGCTTTACCTCACTTTTGCATTAATGGATCAATGATTCTTGATAGTCAATTATGATAAATTTAAAATATATCTACATGCATGTGGTTTCTTCATTGTAATATTTGATAGCATGGAGGATCAAAATACCTTCCTATGTGCTTTCTTGGCATGAGGACAACACCTACTGATATTAAGTCCCTCCATATAATCTTTTGATGGTTTTCAAATCTCCTAGTTCATTTCTAAATTGAATTATGTTTTGAAGCTATTGGTGACTCTTTGGTATTTATTATGCACAAAACTTATACTTGCATATTAGTAAATCTTGTCATATTAAAAGACTTCTAGCTAAAATAATTAATTCTGGTGATGACCTTTGAATTACGAGGGTTTTCCTTTTCGTTGTAAAAGATGTTATTGGACACCTTGCTATAGAATGTCCTAACCCTAAAGGTTAAATCAAAGTTACAAGCCACATGTGGTCAAAATATACTACTCTTATACTATTAATAATCCATTGGAAGAACAAGGGCCTGATGTTGAACCATTCAAAGGTAATATGTAATGCAAAAATGGAACAAGGTTCACCTATGATTACAAAAAGTTCAACCAAAGAAGTTTTAACAATGTCACAAAGAGATGATAAAATTATTGATACATCATAAGTGGTGTAAATGAAAAAGGAAGTCTCCTATAAAAAAACAAAGTCTTCTATTGAGTTTGTTGGTGTCCAAAATGACACTTATGCTCTTTAGGTTGCCAATATACCCTCAAATGGATTTTAGGAATGGTTAACTCCAAAATGTTATGAGGTCTTAGGGTAATTGGACCAACTATAGGGACAAGACTACCCTCTTCTACTTCTGGCTCTGCAAAACCAAGGCGGGTGCACCTAACCTAGTATAAAATATACTTCATACACCAAGAACAAGGTTTGAATAATAGATAATAGGATAGTAAGAAAGTACTAAGTGTTAACCACACACTCATTAACTCTCCATTACTATGGGGTGGAACCTTACACAACCGAATACTGAAAACTTAAGGATGGTTCTTAATTTCATGTGTTTGAATCATAACAACCTCAATCAAGACATATCAACAAAGAAGTACTTATCTAGGCCAGTGCCTCATCCATTGGGCAAGGTTTCTTAGACATACTACACACACACACACCAGAATATATCTGAGATTCAAAGCCATAAACACATTTACAATCTCCTTTACTACTTACAAAGTATCCTTACATAGAAAAAGATAAATCTATGTCCCATCTAGATCATCATTTCATCTAATCCTAGATTAGAACTCAAGAATGAAGGCACATACATAAATTGGTTATGCAATGAACTAGAAAGCTCAAAATTTATCTATGTTGACACAGTGGAGAGACAAGAATCAGGTGCCTGCATTAAGTATGAAGAATCTTCAAGTGTATACAATCCATCCAAAGGAACCCTGCTTGCAAACTACAGCTTAGACCTACAACTTTCTTTCAATAGTCAAAATAAAATCTAGACAAGTCATTACAATTCAGACTGAGAAGAGGACTCACAACCCAAAAGTTTGAATACCTAACTCCCAATAACCTCAAAATGATCACAGAAATCCCTTTATACCAGGGTTACAATGCAAGCACAAAGATCATTTCAAACTCAAAAATTAAAAAACACCTAACCCCATTGAGGAGTTACCATAGACAAGACAGGGATCAAGCCACAACATGCAAGCTCAAACAGTCTAATGCATTTAATCAACATTAGATCTTCAATCATGAGAAACTCTGAAAAGGCACCGAAGATCAATAAAAAATTTTCAAAATTCAAACTGGAAGTGACCCTGCAACTGATTTTGGTACATTTCATTTACTCCCCTACGACAAGACACTCCTCTTCTGCAATCATCTCACACCCTGGAGCACACTAGAGCGGTGGAGAAAATCAATTTTACCAACTCTGGCCCTTTCTGTCATCAATTTCAGTCCTTTCTAGTCGTAGGAAATGTTCTTAGAGATTCAAAAATGAAAGCAAACGGTCACCATGCATTTCACAGGCTTGTGTTTTTAACCATCCAAACACCTCGGGTTAACTCTGCAACGGCGACCCCAAACAGTTATCGCATGATCGCATAGCCCATAAATGGGCTATGCGAACATGCGACACGCCACTTCCCATTACCTTCTTCATAACCACCGATGCTGTCGCTGCCACAAAAGGGTTTGTCGCATGTTCGCAAGCCAGAAAGCTGGCTCATGCGAACATGCGACAAGCCACTAACATGCACCCTACTGGTTGTCATGTCACTGCCGAGAATCTAACAGCGCATCGGCGATGCAAAAATCAAACTAAGACCAACATTAAGTCCTCGCCGTAGATCCTCTCCATCTTGTGGGCTTAAAAATCTGACGTCAGCAGGGAAAAATCAACGGTCAGTCACATGATCGCATGGACCAGCAAGATTCCATGCAATCACATGACAACTATTGATCATGGAATCCTCCCACTGCTGAGATACCCTAACCTGGGCCCGCATTTAAACCTATCATCCTGCCAGCTCAGACCAACCGAATATTGCCACAGCACCACCTACCAACGGGACCACCAAACAACTACAAATGGGCCCCAACACACGTGGCACCTTGTCACATGATCGCATAACCCGGAGATGGGGTACGCAAACATGCGACAACCTGCAAACCCTAACCGCCAGCATAACCACCACCTCATGAAGTCAACACCAAGGGGTTTGTCGCATGATCACATGCCATGGAAATGACCCTTGCAATCATGCAACAAGGCCACAAGACCACCACATCTCTACGCTGCATCCAATAGAACACTACCACCTCAGCATCTGGAAGATGCCCCATCACCTGCTACCGAGCCCTAGGGACACATGTCAACCGGTCGCATGATTTCATAGCCAAAAACTAGGCTATGCAATCATGCGACAACCAACCCTAGGCTGCCACATCACTGCCTCAAACCAATCAGAAGAATATTTTCTTTTTAGAGGATTAGACGGTTGTCGCAAAAGCATGAGAAATAAACCTCGTGCATCTTTTCCATGCGAACAAGTGACAGCTACAGATCTTGTCAGAACTTTAACTGTGCCGGGCAATGGGAAGAACTGGGACCCACATGGACAGGTGGCAAGCGGTCGCATGATCGTATGTCAGAAAAGTCTGACATGCGGCCATGTGACAACCAATCACTTGAAACCTTTGAAGACCTGGGCCCACCATCCAGTCGGACTTGTGCAGTTAGAGAATGCCAACAAACAGGGCAGAAGTGCGGGGTCGAAAACACACAAGGCTTTCGGTGGAAAAGATTGAAAACACACAAGGTTTTTGACATCAAAAGATAAGCGCACAAAGTTGGAAGGCACATGGTCGAAAAAAATGAAGGTTTTCACACAGACCGAAAACATCATGGATTTTCAAAAATACTGTGGGTTTTCAACACTGTGGCAGATTCTGAAAACATTTCCTGCAGACCTTGAAACTCGAATAACTTTCTAGATTCTGCAATTCAGCATGTGTAATTTGGACTAGAGCAAGGTGACAACATGAAGAACACAGGGCAGGATACTTCAAGAAAACTTGCAAGCAAGTAGGCCATTTTCAAAAGATTTTTGCTATGACAGAAAAATGGCCTAACAGTGACTCTAGTTGGGGACATGTATCTCTTACAAATACAATGAGAAAATAGAATCTACTGGAAGAGCAGACCTCAAAACTTCAGACCAAAAACAACCCTAAGAGACCTAGGGAAGAATCCTAACTACTGCTCATGGAAAAAGATACTTCAAGAGAAGTAAAACTTTAGGAATTGTCCATGAACAGGCAATTCCAAAGTTCCACCAGTTAGATCTTTCAGAATATATAATCAACTCCCCATTTACTTTCAATGAGATAAGGACCTAACCAGATAGGATCAAATTTACCATGCCTTCCCTTATCCTCTATTCTTACACTATGTTTGAAGTGTTTCATTTCTTTCATGTGCATCTCTTCTTACCTCCTCCAACTAGATTAACTCATCCATCCTTAGTCTCATTTCATCATCTAAGTTTTCATCATATGCCTGGATGAATTTATACATTTGCAATAAATTGTTCTGAGGTAACCTAGCTCCAATCCCATAGACTAGATCAAATGGGGCACAACCTATGGCCTTCTTGATGGTCACTCTATCAACCCATAATGCCCACCAAAGTTTTGAGTCCCATGATTTTTTATTCCTGTCCAATACTCTTTTGAGGATCTTTATCAAGCTTTTATTAGTGGATTTAGCCTGGCCATTTCCCTGTGGGTGACATGGGGAAGAGAATGAAATGTGTATCCCATAATTCTTACAAAAATCATCAAACTCCTGAGATCTAAAACACGTTGCATTGTCTACCACTATTGTTTCTGGACATCCAAACTTAGTGAGAATGTTCTGCATCATGAAATCAATAACAACTTTACTAGTGGCCCTCCTAGTGGGAATAGCTTCAACCCATTTAGTGAAATACTCTGTTGCCACTAATATGTAGGAATGCCCACCACTAGACTTGTTTGGAATCTCACCTATGAAATCAATACCCCATTGCTGGAAAGGGGCCTGAACTGAGACTGGTTTGAGTGGTAATTTTCCACCAAATTTCAGCTTACCTGCAAACCTCTGGCATGCATCACACTTCCTTACAAATTGATGTGTGTCCTTAAAGATAGTAGGCCACCAAAATCCAGACCTAAGGATTTTGTGAGCCATTGTCTTTGCCATGTAGTGTCCTCCACACACACCTTGATGCATTGATTCTAACAAAGACTTAGACCTTTCCTGGTCTACACATTTTAGCAATACACCTTCATTGCTTTTCCACCATAACTCACCATGTATAATGGCATATCTCACAGATTGTATCTTGATAGTCCTTTTCTTATTTTCACTCATGTCAGGGGGAAGAAACATTTTTTGCAAGTAATTGATGACATCCCTGTACCAATCACAATAGTCCAAATCACAAACATATGGCCTTTCTTCCTCCTCTAACATGTTCACATGGTTTGCAATCAAATTACTCTGAGCCATCAATTTTGCAAGTCCTAGGCCTCTTATCAGTTTTGTAATTTGAATGTCTATGTTGAATTCTTGGATCCTGTTGATCCATCTACATCTCTTACCTAAGACCTCCTGTTGCACTAGAATATCCTTGACAGCAGCATTAGGAACATAAGAAACCACCTTAGCTCCTACAAGATAACATCTGAAAGCCTTGACTGCTTTGACTAGGGCATAAGCCTGTTTCTCAACTATATCATACTTTAGTTCTGCTGCATGTAAGGATTTGTTGAAAAAGGATATGGGTTGTTCATACCCTTCTGAATTCTTTTGTAATAAGACTGATGCAATTGTATGATAAGAAGCAAAGGAGAAAATTTGCATGGGTTTACCATAATCAGGGGTCCTCAAAATAGGGGCATCTTTAATGGCCTGTTTGATACTCTTGAAAGAATCAGTTGTTTCTTCATTCTATTCTACTTTTGCATTTTTCTTCAACATTCCAGAGATGGGAATACAAATTTTTGCAAAGTTAGTAACAAACCTTCTAAGAAAATTCACTTGCCCAAAGAAAGACTGTACTCCTTTAACATTCCTTGGTGGTGAAAGCTTGTCTATTGCCATAACCCTTTCAGGATCAACTCTCACTCCATCCTTGGACACAATATGTCCTAAGAGCTTGCCTTCCACCACACCAAAAGAATATTTCTTTGGATTCAAAGAAATTCCATATTCCAGAGCTCTAATAAAAATCTTTTCAAGATGCTCACAATGCTGATCCTCCTTCTCTGAATATGTCGTGAGATCATCCTGATACACTACTAGGAACTTGTTTATGAAATCTACAAAGGCCACATCCATAGCTCTTTGAAAGGTAGCTCTTGCATTTGTCAAGCCAAAAGGCATTCTGACATAAACATATGTTCCCCAAGGGGTAGTGAATGTCGTCTTAAATTGTTCTGACTCATTGAGCATGTCCTGATTATATCTAGAGAAGCCATCCATCATGGACATTAACTCTAATCCAGTAACCCTTTACAACATGTTTTCCATATTAGGGAGACCATAGTTGTCTTTCAAAGAATTGACATTCAGATTTCTAAAATCAACACATAGCCTAATGTCACCATTCTTTTTTCTAACTGGAACCAAGTTTGACACCCAAGAGGAATGTCTGACAGGCCTTATGATTCCTGCATCCATCATCTTCTTCAATTCATCTTGCATTTTTGGTGCCAAAGTAGGATTTACAGGCCTCAACTTTTGTCTAAATGGTTTAGTTCCTTCCTTCAATGGTATATCATGTTGAAAGAGATCTTCTCTATATGCCTTCAAATCTTCATAAGACCATGCAAAGACATGTCTGAATTTTTTGAGAAGATCAATCAGATTTCTTCTAGTTCTTTGAGATAAGCATTTACCTATGTAAATAATTTTTGGTTCTTGGCTTGTTCCTAGATTCACTTCCTCCAAATCATTTTTCTTGTCAACAATTCTAGCAACACAAGCCCTCTCCTTATCATCAAATGTCCTTTCAAGGGCAACCAATCCCCTAGGGATCCTATTTGAATTTAGTTGCAAAACTTCCTTCCCAAGAACACTTTCTTTTCCATCTTTGTTGTCTACATAGGTGCTGAAATCCATTTCGTGACCATCAAAGTGAGACTCACACTACAAGAACCTCAGAATATCCTGATCATCAGAAAATACTTGCCAACTTTCAACATTATCTGGGATAGAAGGCCTGGACTTACACTCAATTCTGGATATCCCTACAAAGGTAACATCCTCTGGCCTTAAGGCTATGTTTGCTAGTAAATCTGCCATCCTATTTTGGCTTCTATCCACCCAATCAATTCCAAAAGCACTGAAACATTCAATTTCATCCCATACAACATTCCTATATTGTTTCAGCCTTTGATTTTTTGATGCATACTTTGATCTAATCTGAGATACTATTAACTCAGAATCACCAATCACCCTAAGATGTTTGATCCCATGTTTTGATGCTTGTCTCAAACCAATCAGTAGGGCTTCATATTCTACAACATTGTTTGTGCAAGAAAATAGGAGAGTGAATGAAAACTTAAAAGTATTACCACTTGGGGACACCAATAACACTCCTGCTCTAGCACCTTCTCTAGAACTTGCTCCATCAAAATATAATGTCCATAAGACATTACCCTCTGCCATGTTACTCTCATCATCAGCCAAAAGGATAGGCCTGACCTTCTCCTGCATCTCATTCCTCTGGACTTGGAATGAGCCAATGTCAGTGTCAAAAAAACAATTCATGCTATCCTTTTCATTTTCCTCAATCATATGTAGGGTCCTGGCTTCCCTTGACACCTTCACACTCTCTCCTTCAATGTCGAAAGTGGCAAAGGACAAGTCACATTGAATACTTCCTCCCATGGAGGCACTCCACTTTCTAGATAACAAAATTCCATATTGAGGAGGAATGTCAACTACAAGAACACTCATAGTCAACTGTTTGTTAGGAAATGTGGCTAATTTATAAGGCAAAGCCTTGATGGTACCAATAACTGGCACTTCTCTTGAGTCCATAGCTTGGCATCTCCCGTGAGGTGTATCAACCTTTAGTCCTAATGATTTCATGATCTCTGCAGGCATGAGAATGTTTGATGCTCCAGAATCGATCATGCAATTCTTCAATATTTTATCACCAATCACAAGGGACAAAAATAAAGGATCAACTATCCCTACTGCATTGTTTACAATATTTGTATCCAAGAAGATTTGAGGAATCTCAACAATAATTTCTTCACTCTTACTGTCAGGTGTGTCTTCCAAGGAAGCCACATGTTTGTCATTTCTATTCACCTCTTGGATTCCTATAGAAGAAACACCATTCACCCAATTCAAGGCCTTGACCTTATGTTCTTCTATTCTCATCATTTCCAAAAGTGGAACCTTGACAATGATCTATGAAAGCAATTTGGACATATCAATTGGAACATACTTTTGGTTGTTCATGTCTTCTTCAAAGATAGCGACAACTTTATCCTTTGTGAAACCAGATTTGTCTTTGAGAGGAGATTCCTCTCCCTTCTGAGGAATGGGAACAACTACCTCTGCTGTCTTTGCTTTATTCTTAGGTGTTGGAATAGGTACAACTTTCCTTTTTACCTTCACTTGGTTAGTATCATCGACACCCCTGCCCTTTTCTCCATGCTGTTGTGTACCATTTTCTGTCTCCTTGATAAACATACTGCCTGGCTTACCAGTTGTATTTCCAACTATCCTATTCCTCAAGTTATAATTGCTTCTAGCTTGAGTAACCATGTCTGCAGTGATCTGAGCAATTTCTTCATCTGATGGTCTTCTTAAAGAAACTTGCTCCTCACCCCTCACAATACCACATCCAACATCATCAAACTCTTCATCTTCTTCATCAAAATCATTCTCATCCTCTACATGTGCAGAAGTCATTCCACAACCACTCTTGTCATATTGCTCCTCTTGTTCTTGATTCTCTTGTAAGTTTAAAGCAATGACACAATGCTCAGGGTCATGAGGAGACTGACGAGTAGCACACCATGGGATATCTTCAGTCATATTTATTGAATTTCTATGCAAGGGATCAGGGATCCTTCCATCAGGCCTTTCTTGCTTGGTTGGGAGAATGGGCTTTCCATCTTTCCACTGAGTGTTGTAAGGGTAATTTTTCATTCTTGGCTGTCTACTAAAATTGTTTGGAGTTGACCTCTCCATAGTCACAGTTCTATTGTTTCCCTTTTCACCAGGCTTTAAACCTTCCAAAGCCTTTAAAATTTGTTTTAGATTATCATCATCTTTGGGTTTAGAGTTAGCAGACCTTCCCATTTCTTTCTTACTCTGCATTTGAGGCCTGATATCATCTCTTCTTCCTATCTTTCCAGATATTCTTCTATTGCTCTCTATGTTGATGGCCAATTTGTAAGCTTCCCCAAGATTTCTAGGGTTCTTGTCCCTCAAGAGGTATCCCATTTTTGCATCAAAGGAATTCAAGTATGTCACAAGACACACCCTGTCATCTAGTCTGATAACCTGCAAGAGCCTATGCATAGCCTTTTGGAATCTTATATTAAATTCCAAGACCTCTTCATTCTGATTCTTCTTTATGTTATTGAATTCATTTAGGATAAAACCCTCATTAGTCTTATCACCATAGTGTTCCTTGAAATAGTTTTTAAATTCATTCCATGATCCTATACTAGCATGGGGTAATCCTCTAAACCAATCCCTCGCATCCTCAATCAGGGATTGTACAAATAGATTCATTATAACATTATCAAACTCTACATTATAATCATCTATTACATCTATGAAATTTTTTAGATGTTCTTCACATGTGATGACATTATTTCCAGTAAATTTAGGAAGCTTCTTTCTAATTTCATCAGGGATCACATTAGGATAACTAGGAATACCAAAGAAGACAAGTTGTTTGTACCTTTCATGAATAGGAGCTCCATGCAGTGGATCTATTCCTTAAGATGTAGATGTCCTTGTGTTTGAACCATCAGGAACTCTAGCGGCACCTGACACACCATTTGCTTGTGCTACATTGTTACCATGATTTCCACCTTGTCCCAAAAAGGAAGCAACAATATTTGAAGGTCCTGAAGCATGCTTGAGAAAATCTATCTTTTTTCCGATTTCTACAGTAGAAGCCTCCAATTCTGCTTTCTCTAGTTCTTTATCCAATATTTCTTTCTTCCTTCTAGCTATCTCCAAATCTGAATCTAATCTCAGTCCAGGATCTAATGTCCTATCCACAATAACTTGTTCACTGATTTGAATCCCAACAGCCTTCTGTTTTCCTGTATCTCTTGGTCTAGTTTCTTCACATATTTTTTGAACAATAGGCTATTTGTTTACTCTTTTAGGCTCTGGGATAAAATTAATTGCCTCTAAATCCAGTAACTGCCTCTTTAGCTGATCAACCCTTATCATGGCTTGTCTTACTTTATCTTCTTTGTCCTTTTCTCTTTGCTGCCTAATGACAAGCTGTTCTTGAACTCTTCTTTCTAGTTCATAGACCTCCTCAAAGATCTCTTCTAATTTAGGGAGTGTGGTCTTTGACTCATCATCTCCCACTTGAAACTCTTCCTCATATTGGTTCAATCCCAAATCAACAGCCTCTTCATATTCTAAATTATTTTCTTGTTGACTAGGCCTGGCTTGGGTTTCTTGTCTGGTATCTTTCTTGTTTCTCCAAGTATGAGAAACACCTCTTCTCTTCTTTCCTCCCCTTGTCTGACTAGGCCTAGAAGTGCCTGGAATGCCTTCTTCCATTATATCCTCAGGATGCTCCTTTCTCTGAGACCTAGTACCTCTATAACTCATCTTGCAAAATAAATACTGACTAGCCCTACTTCAGAGATGTTTAAGTCGCCACCCAAGTGTATTGGGAATATCACAATATAATTTCTTCACTCTAGAAATACTCAAATGAGTTAGAGAGACAAGGGACAAGAACAACGCTGTTTCTTCCAATGATGACCTACTAGTTAGGATGAACATGTATAACACTTCCCCAGCAGAGTTGCCATCTTGTTGGTGTCCAAAATGATGCTTATGCTCTTTAGGCTACCAATATACCCTCAGATGGATTTTAGGAATGGTTAACTCCAAAATGTTATGAGGTCTTAGGGTAACTGGACCAACTATAGGGACAAGACTGCCCTCTTCTGCTTCTGGCTCTGCAAAACCAAGGCGGGTGCACCTAACCTAGTATAAAATATACTTCATACACCAAGAACTAGGTTTGAATAATAGATAATAGGATAGTAAGAAAGTACTAAGTGTTAACCACACACTCATTGACTCTCCATTACTATGGGGTGGAACCTTACACAATCGAATACTGAAAACTTAAGGATGGTTCTTAATTTCATGTGTTTGAATCATAACAACCTCAATCAGGACATCTCAACAAAGAAGTACTTATCTAGGTCAGTGCCTCATCCATTGGGCAAGGTTTCTTAGACAAACTACACACACACACACCAGAATATATATGAGATTCAAAGCCATAAACACATTTACAATCTCCTTTACTACTTACAAAGTATCCTTACATAGACAAAGATAAATCTCTATCCCATCTAGAGCATTATTTCATCTAATCCTGGATTAGAACTCAAGAATGAGGGCACATACATAAACTAGTTATGCAATGAACTAGAAAGCTCAAAATTTATCTATGTTGACACAAAGGAGAGACAAGAATCAGGTGCCTACATTAAGTATGAAGAATCTTCAAGTGTATACAATCCATCCAAAGGAACCCTGCTTGGAAACTACAGCTTAGACCTACAACTTTCTTTCAATAGTCAAAATAAAATCCAGACAAGTCATTACAATTCAGATTGCGAAGAGGACTCACAACCCAAAAGTTTGAATACCTAACTCCCAATAACCTCAAAATGATCACATAAATCCCTTTATACCAGGGTTACAATGCAAGCACAATGATCATTTCAAACTCAAAAATTCAAAAACACCTAACCCCACTGAGGAGTTACCACAGACAAGACAGGGATCAAGCCACAACATGCAAGCTCAAACAGTCTAATGCATTTAATCAACATCAGATCTTCAATCATGAGAAACTCTGAAAAGGCACCGAAGATCAATAAAAAATTTGCAAAATTCAAACTAGAAGTGACCCTGCAACTGCTTTTGGTACATTTCATTTACTCTCCTATGGCAAGACACTCCTCTTCTGCAATCATCTCACACCCTGGAGCACACTGGAGCAGTGGAGAAAATTAGTTTTACCAACTCTGGCCCTTTTTGTCATCAATTTTAGTCCTTTCTGGTCATAGGAAACGCTCTCAGAGATTCAAAAATGAAAGCAAACGGTCACCATGCATTTCACGAGCTTGTGTTTTTAACCATCCAAACACCTCAGGTTAACTCCACAACGACAATGCCAAATAGTTGTCGCATGATCGCATAGCCTAGAAATGGGCTATGCGAA